>CM053599.1:77063261-77108719 GCA_028646575.1 Pseudocheirus occidentalis
TGTGGGAGGGGTCTTACAGTGGGATCAATGTTCTGGGCTGGGGGGTAGGGACAAAAAGGGGAAAAAATTTGTAACTCAAAACCTTGTGGAAATGAATGATGTAACCAAGAAAATAAATTAAAATTAAAAAAAAACAAAAAAAAACAATTTTCCACCCTAAAACAACTTAAAAGGTATCCAGGAAGAATCTGTGTTACCAGGGTGGGAGTAAAGCACAGCCCAAAACAGGTCACACTTCAGCAAACCAGATATACCTTGGGGCAATTGAATCAGTGGAAGCAGTGGTGGTTTCCTGATTTCTCAGACCACAGATAGTAAGGGGGTCAGAAAATTGGTCAGGAGATTACAGGGGTCCCTTTACTGGCACCAGGGTCAGGACTCTGTTGCACTACAAATATTTGGGTCGGGGTTGCAGTACTAGGTCTCAATTTTAGGGCAAAGAGGAGGGCTAACACACAGTTCTGGGGTCTTGTGGTCATTTGTAGACCAGAACATAAATCAAAGGAAGAGTAGACACACTTCTCCCTTGATCACATCATTTTCAAAGAACCAAAAACTTACAGGTCCCTAGAATTATCTCTGAAACAGTTGCATGAAAAACCTGAAATTTGGGACAGTGCCGCCTCCACTCTAGAAGCAGAGCCCTACTTTGGCATAGAATTGAAAGTCAAGAAATAGAGTGTAAAAATGAGAAAACCAGCAGGAAAAAATTTTGACTGTAGAAAGTTACTATGGTGACAGGGGAGATCAAAACACAAACTCAGAAAAAGACAAAAAAGTCAAATTCAAAGGTTCAAAGAAAAATATGAATGGGCCTCAAGCCATGGAAGAGCTTAAAAGGGGGTTTAAAAATCAAGTAACATATGTAGAGGAAAAAATGGGAAAAGAAATTAGAGTGATTCAAGAAAATCATTACAAAAGTTTCAATATCTTGGTCAAGAAGGCGCAAAAATTCTGAAGAAAATAACTTGTTAAAAAGTAGAATAGGGTAAATAGTAAAAGAAATACAAAAAATTGAATAAAGAGAGGAGTGCCTTGAAAATCAAATTGACCACATTTAAAAAGATATACAAAAATTCATTGAAGAGAAGTCCTTAAAAATCAGAATTGGCCAAATGGAAAAAAGGTACAAAAATTCATTGCAGAATTCTTTACTAAATGGAATTGGCCAAAAGGAAGAGGACTTAGAAAAACTCACTGAAGAAAATAATTCCTTAAAAGTTAGAATTAGGCAAGTAGAAGCTAATGACTTTATGAGACACCAATAAACAATAAAACAAAATGAAAAGTATGAAAATAGAAGAAAAATATGAACTATCTCACTGGAAAAACAACTAGCCTAGAAAATATATCCAGGAGAGATAATTTTTTTAAAAATATATTGAACTACCTGAAAGCTATGATAAATAAAAGAGCCTAGACATCATTTTTCAAGAAATTATCAAGGAAAAGTGCCATGATATTCTAGAACAAGTGTATAAAATGGAAATAGAAAGAATCTACCAATCTCCTCCTGAAAGAGATTCCCAAACGAAAACTCCCCAGGAATATTGTAGCCAAATTCCAGACCTCCCAGGGTCAAGGAGGAAATAGTACAAACAACCAAAAAGAAGCAATTCAAATATCATGGAACCACAGTCAGGATATTATGAGAAATAGTAGTTTCTACATTAGTGGAAGGGAGGGTCAGAATATGATATTCCAGAGGGAAAACAGCCAGATTACAATCAAGAGTCATCCAGTTTTGGGGGAAAACGGATATTCAATGAAATAGAGGACCTTCAAGAATTCCCGATGAAAATACCAGAGGTGAACATAAACTTTGACTTTCCAATACGAGATTCAAGAGAAGCACAAAAAGTAAACAGGAAAGAGAAATCATAAGGGATTCAATAAAGCAGAACTATTTATATTCCTACAGGAAATGATAATTTGTAACTTCTAAAAACTTTTTCATTATAAAGGCAGTTAAAATGAGTATATATAGAGGGCACAGATATGAGATAATATGATGAGATAATTATCTAAAAATAAAATTAAAGGGTAAGAAAAAGAGATGCATTAGGTGAAGGGGAAAGAGAAGAAGAGTGGGGTACATTATCTCACATAAAAGAGGTATAAAAGAGCTTGTACATTAGAGGGAAAGAGATGGAGGAGGTAGGGGTGAACCATATGAACTTTACTCTCATCAAAACTGACTCTAAGAGGGAATAGCATACACACTCAATTGGGTATAGAAATCTCTTGTCACACAGAAAAGTAGAAGGTAAAGGGGATAAGAAAAGGCAGTGGGTCACTCCTAGAAGGAGAGAGGATTGGGGAAAGTAAATGTGAAAAGTGTAAAACAATAAGCAAAACCCTTTTGAGAATGGACAGGGTGAAAGGAGAGTAGGATAAAGAGGGAGAAAATAAGATGGAGGGAAATACATAGTAATCATAATCATGAAAACATTTTTTACAGCAAATTTCTCTGATAAAAACCTGATTTCTCAAATATATAGAAAATTGAGTCAAATTTATAGAAATAAGAGCCATTTCTCAACTGATAAATGGTAAAAAGATATGAACAGTTTTCAATTAAAGAAATGCAAATTAAAAGAACTCTGAGCTATCACTTCACATCTATCAGATTGACTAATAAGATAGAAAAGGAAAATGATGGATGTGGAGAGGATGTGGGAAAATTGAGACTAATGCTCTGTTGATGAAATGGTGTACTGATTTAACCATTTTGTAGAGCAATTTGGAACTAGGGCCAAAGGGCAATAAAATATTCATACTTTTTGACTAAACAGTAGCACTACTAAGTCAGAATCCCAAAGAGGTAAAAAGAAGGAAATGGACCTATATGTGCAAAATATTTATAGTAGCTCTTTAAATGACCATGAAGAATTGGAAATTGAGAGTATGTCCATCAATTTGGGAATAGCTGGACAAGTTGTTGTACATGGTTGTGATGGAGTATTATAGTGCTATAAGAAAGGATGAGCAGGATGATTTCAGAAAAACCTGGAAAGACATGAAATGATATAAAGTGAAATGAACAGAACAAAGAGAATTTTGTATACAGTAATAGCAATACTGTATGATGATCAACTGTGAATGACTTAGCTATTCTAAGCAATACAATCATCTAAGAAAATTCTGAAGGATTTATGATAAAAAAAAAGTCCTACCCATCTCCAGAGACAGAACTCATGGAATCTGAATGCAGATCAAAGCATAGTTTTTCTTTATTTGTCTTGTTTCATTTTGTCTTGATTTTTTTTTACAACTTGACTAACATGCAAGTATGTTTTGCAATGACTGCACATGCATAACATCAAACTCTTGCCTTTGCAAAAGAGGTAGAGAGGGATATAGAGAGAATTTGGAACTCAAATAAAAACATGGTAAAATTATTAATATATGTAAGTAGGAAAAACATCAAATTAATTTTTAAAAAGACTTTTTATGTGCACTAAGGAAAAAATAGAATCTTTTTCAAATTCTATGTATTTTATCTTATGCGTTTAGAAACATTGTTCTGGTTTCACTAGTTTGCCAAAGAGGTCCATGACACCAAAAATGTTAAGAACCCCTGACATTTTGCAATCTTCCCCCAGTACTCCATATATATGTATATTGCAGATGAGGAAACTAAAGACCAGACTGGGGACAAGATCTGTCATTGGTCATATAGATAGTTAAAGGCACAGCTAGATTAGAACACAGTTTCTTATTTCCACTGCAATGTTCTTTTAGTATGCTATTCTAATTATTTATTTATCTGCCTTACTTAATAATTCAGGCCCCAATGAGAATTTCTTTTGTGTCTGAATCAACCTCCTTTATTGATTCAACTAATTGCTTGATTATATAGTTTTCACTTTAGATAAACTGTATCTATATTACATAAAAAACTGATTAGAAGGTAAAGAACCCAGTTGATCATCTGATTCTTTTCTTGCCATAGCGTAAGACATCTGTATTGACTGAATGTTTCCGGAAAACTCACCTGTTATTTATATGTTTTATATTATATCTGTATTGTTGAGACTGTGCCTTGCTAAATGGTTAGACAGGATAAGAATACTCATTAAAATAACCTTATTTCAGATGCAATAATCTTTTTAAATGCCCCCTGGAAATAAGAGAATGGGTGGAATGGGTCAGTAAAGCCTTTAGGGAAGTATAAAATATGTGCACATAAATATCCAAGAGTCTTTGGGTTTCCTTTTTTTTCCTTTAAGAGACTTCTTGGGGTGGCTAGGTGGCACAGTGAATAAAGCACCAGCCCTGGAGTCAGGAGGATCTGAGATCAAATCCTGTCTCAGACACATCACTTAGTAGCCATGTGACCTTGGGTAAGTCACTTCACCCCAATTGCCCTTCGCTCCCCCCCCCAAAAAGCAAAAAAATACAATAACCAAAAACCAAAAGAAAGAGAATTCTTGTTCTCTTCCTTTCTTCCTTCCTTCCTTCCTTCCAAGTTTTGGGGCAGTAAAGAGATTACCATTTGGACTTCATTTTGGGTTTCCATTTCTGATTATTGGATTATTGTTCAATGATATCAGGAAGACGATGTCATGATTTGCAAGTGAATTTGATTTAAGTGAGACATAACTCCAAAAAAGCCATCAACTTCACTCCCTCCTCTGGAGGCATCTGGGTCCAATGGCAAGATATAGACCAAGACGACTGGAGATGGTTCCAGATGCAGTGGGAGACCTTGACCTTTTAAAGATAAGGCTTTTCCCTGATCTCACCTTAGTTAAGGAGCACTCTGCTAATGATGCTTTAGTAAGTAAGAGAGGTAAAACAAGAACTAGGACAGCTTTTGAGAACTGCAGAGACCCGACCGCAGGGAGACTTTGTCATTGTTCATTGTGGACTTGTGGACGGCATCATACCAGTACTTGGTGTTTTCTTGGTGAAGGTACTGGAGTGGTTTGCCATTTACTTCTCTAATGGATTAAGGCAAAAAGAGGTTAAGTGACTTGCCCAAGGTCACACAGCTACCAAGTGTCTGAGGCTGGATGTGAATTTAGTTTAATTTCAAAAGAATTTTAATTTCTGACTCCAGGTTCAATGCTCTATCAACTGAGCCACATAGCCACTGAGTCTCCTAGAGTACTTCAAACCTGGAGAAGGCAGAAAAAGGAATAGTAGAAGTAGTATAGACCAGATCTGATGATGGTAAGAAGTATATCATGAACCAGAGGTGTGGAAAGATCAAGTAACATCCCCATTCCTCTTCCCACCCCAACAAATTTCCTCAGACAGTGTGACCAGGGCATCTTGCTAAGTTTTCAAACTTGGAAAACCCCTTTCTGTGCCTTTACTGAGTTGAGAAAAGTTATGAGAAAGAAGACTCTATTTTGCTACAGTGAATCCTGTAGTTTACCATTTGAAAGATCTTTATAGTTTCACCTTTTTTTTGGCTATGATTGTTTTAATTTCCTTATTCTTTTAATAATTCACATGGCTATTAAGAAAAACAGTGAGTTGCTGGATGCATTGACTCATGCCTTTAATTTCTGCTTCTAGGGCATCTTATGGCTGAAGAATCTCTTAATCTTGGGACTTCTGAGGTACAGTATGGCATTCTCGGGAAAACACTCCATATTAATACAAAATTCTTGATTATGGCTTCAGAAGAAAAGGACTTGCTTCCATTTTTTCTCAACCCCATTCAACTCATCAATTTATTTAGAAAGGGAGCATTCAGGGGGCATTAATGTTTTCTTCTGAGTTACAATGATTTTACTCCCAAAATAAAAAAGTTTGTAGAACAAGAAATCTGTGTAGTGGAAAGAATGGTGGGATTGGATTTAGAAGACCTTAGTTCAGTGTCCTAGTTCTACTGCTTACTAATTTTATGGGGAAATCATTTCTCTAATGAAAGGGCAGTAGGGTGGCTTAGTGGATAAAGGACTGGCCTTGGAATTAGGAAGACCAGAGTTCAGATCCAGATTCATGTACTTATTAGCTCTGTGACACGGTGAAAGTCACTTAAACCTGTTTGCCTCAGTTCCTCCTTTGTAAAATGAGTCAGAGAAGGAAACAGCAAATCACTCCAGTATCCTTGCCAATAAAACCCCAAATGGGGTCACAAAGAGTCAGACACAACTGAAAAATGACTAAACAACATTTCCCTAAATGACTGGCCCTAAGTTTTCTCATTTGTAAAATGAGGGAGTTGGACTGCATGACCTCCAATGTCCCTTCTAGTTTTAATTTTCTATGATTCTTTGATTCTATGAAATTATGTCTGGAAACCTTACAAAATGATTCAAAACTATTTATGATGATGAGTAGATACATTCAAAAAACCCTAACATTTTCTGTCAATCCTATAGTGATAATGCTCCCAATTACCCCTTCAAGGTGACTTTTAATTTTTTTTAAATCAATATTTCACTCAGCAAAAATGTTATGGAATAAGACATGGTAATTAGCATAAACAAATTATCTCAGAAATGCAATCCAGAATACACAGTCTTTGCAGGCGGTCATCAATCTTTTATTTTAGGGAGAGTGTTTATTTGGCTTAACCAACCACAAAGCACAAAGCTGTTCCCAGATCAATCAAGATATGAAGACATCAATTAATATCTGTACATCAGCTGGGAACAAGACACCGTCCTAGGACTCAGAGAAGATAGAGTTCCTGCTCTCAAGGAATTTATAATTTGGAGAAGGGGAAAGGCAATCAACATTTTCTTGGCCTGGTGACCAGGCTGAGAAAGGCAGATGTCTGGGTAACTGTGGGGCATCTGTGCTCCTCAGCCCAACTGTGCACAGATGGGACTAGTGCTTCTAGTCTCTAGGGTGCATCAAAGCATTTCCTCTTATATTTGAGTTCTTTAGTCAGATTCCACCTGCTAGCTGACAGTTGGGGCATAGGGACTGATATGGACACTGGTTTTTGAAATAGCAGTCTTCAAGAACCAGTGCTGGACTTGTAGTCCCTACCTGTCTGGCAGACAGTCTCTCAGTGGGTAGGTAGACATGTGAAAACATTTATCTCTATCTCTTTGTTAAGTGTCCTTTAAAGAGTCATGTGGAAAAGGAGTTCTTCACTAGGTCTGAGGCAAGTCTGTGAGTTAGCTTGTGTTTCTAAAGCATACTATGCCCATTAGCAATCAAGTAGGGTGAGAAGAAGTGAATATTAGTGGTAGATCTTGAATTGGGTTACTATCTTTTCTCTGTTTAATAGAATTCTTTGTATATGGTAAGTGCCTGTTGACTGCCTAATTGACTGAATTTGACCTAGAATCTTCTGCCTCTATGCCTTGGCTTAGCCTTTCACTCATGCTTGGAAATACAGTCCCACCTCATCTCTGCCTCTTAAAGCTTCCTTCTAGGCTCAGCCCTTGACTTCTTTTATGGAAAGACTTTCCTTTATGCCTCTGTTATTTTGCAGTTTAACTCTTTGATATTTCTTTTATTTATTTGCTTGAGTACCTGCATAAAACTCTCCTTTGTGGATTCCCCTTCCCCCTTAAGCTCTTCATTAGAAAGTAATCCTCGTTAAACAACCAAAAGGATTGTTTGTATTTTTAATACAGTAGACTTCCCTAGAGCAAGAACTAATAAATGTTTAATTGAATAGATTGGAATCTCTTTAAGGAAAGGTTAAAATATTTCTCAACTCCACTTATAGTTTGTAGCCTGCACATTTTCCTGTAGCACTAGGGAATTTTGTCCTTAAAGAAACTTTGACAATTTCATGGATATGGAGTGGAATCTCAAAGATGGCTTGATGTTCATTTATTTGATTACTAGAGATGTTGAACAAGTTATATAGTTCATGATAATATTTTTTCTTCCAAGAATAGCCAATTTATGCTTTGACTGTTGATGTATTAGAGAAGGATCCTTACTCTTTTAATTTCAATTAGTTCCTTGTGAAATTTGAATATCAGACCTCTGACAGAAAGTCCATTTTATGACAGTACATTTTCTTCTCCTTTTGGATACATTTGTTTTTATTGTGCAAATTTTAAAAAATTGCATCATTAAATTTATTGATTATCTTTTATAATTTTCTGCTATTTTAATGATCCTTAGTAATTAGAAATTCTTATTAAGCTATGACTTAAAGGAAATTATGAGATAACCAAGTTAAACCATAAATTTCATCTAATTTTGTCTTATACATATAAATATATGTATACATATGTATATGTATACCGTCATGTATATAGATACACCTATATGTGTATGTGTGTATGTATACAAAGTTAGAGGAAAGGGGACATAACATAGTAATAAATTCTTTTAAAGAATACATAGTAAAAGAAAGAGAGATAAAAAGGAGCTAGTGGTGCAATGGATAGAAAACTGGGCCTAGAGTCAGGAAGATCTGAGTTCAAATTCTTAACCTCTGTTTGCCTTAGTTTCTTCAGCTATGAAATGGTGATTATAATAGTGCCCAATTCTTAGTATTGTTCGAGAATAAAATGAGATATTTATAAAGACCTTAGCACAGTGAATAGTACATTAGGCATTTAATAAATGTATGTTTCCTTCTTCTTTTCTTCCCTTTTCCTCCCTCCCTCCCTTCCTGTATGTTCACACAGATCACACACACATATACATAGATAAATAATTGACCCATTTTGAATTTATTGTGATGTATGTTGGGAGATTGGAAATTTTTTTTTCCAAATTGAGAAATTTGCAGTGATTTAAAGGCTGTTTGACTTGTGAAAATCAAGGACTGAACATGGAAAAGAGAAATTTGAGTAATATGAAAGAACCTGAAGAAAAGTTGGAAGGAAATCATCTGTAGGTTCAGCTTCTATTTCTGGCATCCAAGAACAGAGATTGAATTTAGGGAAGAAAAATAGGGAGAGTCTGAGGGAAACTGAAGGAGAGTCAGTATTTCTTACTTGAAGTAGGATAGGGAGAGAGTCAGTTGTCAATAAATGTTTATAAGCTCCTATCATGTGCTATTCACTGTGCTAAACATTGGGAACATGAGTACAAAGAAAGAGGTTATAGTGGGAGTTGTTGGCAGAGTGTTTGCATGTGGAAAAGTAGTTCTTCACTAGGTCTGAGGAAAGTCTGTGAGTCAGCTTGTGTCTCTAGCAGGGAAAAATGGAGGGTGGAGGGAGATAAGGGGTGTTGGTAGAACTGCTGCGGTTTCTTAAAGTAAGCACTTTAAGAAATGTATTTTTGCATAGGATTTTCTCTTTGTCCTTTGGATTCAACAGCAATTACTCTACTTCTGACCACTAATACTTTTTTTTTTTTTTAAAGAGGGTTAGAGACTTAAAGTGAATTCAGGAAAGTGACTAATCTGCCACCTTGTTGGTCCTGTGAACCAGAAATACTTTCAAGGATGCTAGGTAGTCTGAATACCTCATCTAGGGGTGTTGTGATGGACTGATGTGCCTGTGCCCCAGGCACTCTGAGCCTCTGGCTACTCCTAACCATGTGGTCTACTCTGTCTTTTAAAATACCCTAGTCCTGTGATTCTGAACCTGAGGTTCATCAACTTTTCTTTTTAATATTTTGGTAACTGAATTTCATTATAATTGGTTTCCTTTGTAATTCTATGTATTTTATTTTATGCATTTAACACCCTTTTTTTTGAGGGAGAGGAGGGGTCCATAGGCTTCACTAGACTGCAAAAGGGTTCAATTACACATACATATAAACACACATACACATGAAAGTTAAGAATTCTGACCTAGACATTTTCCCTGGTGATTGATGAGTTCCTGAATCTATGGCAAAGGGGCCTTAGAGATAATCTAGTCTAGCCTCTTAATTTTACAGAAGAGCGAATTGAGACTCAGAAAGGTTGTAACTTAACAAAGGACACACAGAAAGAATATGGTAAAACTGGGTATGAATCTAGATCACTCATTTCTAAGATATGACAGTCTTTCCCTGACACTCTCCTGACTCTCAGAAATTGCTATTAAATCAGCGTATTCAGTGTGGTGCAGTGGACAAGTGTTTGATTTGGAAGTCAAAGGAACTGGATTTAAATTCTAATTCTACCATTGTATCTCTATGTAACCTTAGGGAAGTCACTGAACATCTTTGGGCCTCAGCTTCCTTATCACTAAAACCAGGGAGCTGAACTGGATAAACTTAGGTTTTCCCCAGCAGTCTAAACTTCCTTTACTTTATAGTCCCAGACACTTCTTCATAGCTCTCTGAGTCTACCCCAGTCCAATATTGCTTGAGAATGGTTTGTCACCAGAGAAATGTGAAGAAAAATCTTATCTCTCTGGAGGGCATTACAACATTTTTCTCTATTCGTTATTAGATAACTATTCTTAAATAACTGTTCTTTAACACAAACAGGAAGAGTTGGTCAAGGAGAGGGAGCAGTGGCCTCTGGATTAAGGGATTACATTGGGTGATCTTTAAGGTCTTTCTCAGTTTGAGATTTTGTGATTTATTCCCTCACATCACACTGGAGAATGTAGTGTGGACACAAATTCATATTCAGTATAAACACATTCAGTTACATTCTAGGTCAGTGGTTCTCAACCTTCCTAATTCCGAGACCATTTAATGTGGATATCTTTGCCTGTGGGTGGACCCACCTGGAGATGGATAAAGGAGCACAGTGTCTCAGTTCCTAAGACCATCAGAAATATGTGTTTTCCAATGGTTTTAGGCAACCCCTATGACCCCTGTGAAAGGGTCATTCGATCCCAAAGGGGTCACGACCCACAGGCTGAGAACCACTGTTCTAGGTGAAATCATATCACTAAAATAGGGTATATGTGTAGTCCTTTATCTAATGTGATCAAATTATAAACTGTTAGTCCTGTCTTTTTTCACTCATAATATATTCAGATACATAATGGGTGAAAACATATCCATGAAATAGAGAGCTATATGTAGTATAATCTTAGTAATGGGTTAAATTATAAGCTGTTAGTCCTATCCTCTAACACTAAAGTCATAAACGAACTTCATTATAGTCTAATCTCTCTCTTCCTGTCCTGAATATAGGGAAGCTTGAGGTTATACAGACCCTGTCACCCTGGGTCCACACTTCCAAATCCAGATTTTTTCTTTTTAGCAAATCAACTATATTACTAAAGGGACCATGTTGTCAGTGGTTGAGGAGATTGGCAAAAGACACATTGCTCTGAGCTGTACACTCATGTATAGCTGTGAGCTGCCAGTTATTTCCTGAGTCTATTGAAAGATGTCAGGACTGCTTATGGGTTTTCTGGAAGTAGGCAGCTGGCCTTGGCAAGATGAAGGAAGGAGCACGACTGGGGGGTTGGTATCTGTTTTGAGTTCTTGAGTGCTCTGAGCTGATGCAGAGGGGAAAAAATGATGCAATGTGGAGCTTGAGGAAAGTGCATTGAAACTGACTGCTAGAGAGATTTGGGGAAACATATGGGAGCCAGAGAGAGGAAGTGAGTTGAGAGAGTGTGCAGAGAAAAACTCTGTGTAAAGCCTCAATCCTAGGAACTTCTTAAGCCAAAGTTGGAGTTAAATACTTATTCTTAACAATGCCTACTGCCAATACAGAAGGACAGTAATAGGGAGTGGGTGTCATATTTGATCTCATTACCACTTTGGATGTTTGGGGAAGATAGTGAGATAAACAAAAGGAAGAAGAGCATACGGAGACCTTGAAACACAGGGCATACATGATGGTGAGTTATGAGTGATTATGAATGGTATTTTCTGTTTTAAAATGAGCACACATGCTCTGACAAAGAACACTCCTTTTTCAAAGTCTTCCTAAAAATATAATTTCTTTGCTTGAAATTGGAAAAGTCCCTGAAAATGCAAGTTTTATAGTTGGCATAGGAATTATCAAACATAGGATCATACAATTAAAACAGGAAAGGACCATAGAGATCATCTACTTCAACCCTCTCAGTATATGGGTGAGGAAATGGAGGAACAGAGAAGTTATTTCATGTGCCCAAGGTCACATAGAAAGTGGCAAGGGTGAGAATCCTCCATTAGTATTTCAATTTCATCCTTCTTTCTACAACACCATCTATAGATATTAGTCATCTCTAATCCCTGAGGACCATTACTAGACAGCTCAAGAAAGACCCTTTAAGCAAAACAATAACCTGGATAGGAGTCATGGGCTTAATAAATCTATCTTTGTTATATTTTATGAGTCATGAATAGCCTGTTATTTCTTCCACTAAAAGGAGAGACACTATGGAATCAATATGTTTCCTTTTTTGCCTACCTGCTGATAACTGAGATTTCCTTTGTAACATTAAAAGAAATCTTCTAATCCAGTCTTCTGGACAAATTGATGTACGATTCCTTTGAAGCATTTCTCCTAATTTGCAGTGAATTAATTAGTCCACACTACTGGTACCTTCTAATGAACTGGTAAATATATATTTTTTCTGGTCTGGTCAGTGTTTTATTGATCCATTTCTATGACAGAGACATTCAAAATGAGTATAATTGTGGCCATACTTGAACTATTCTTGAACTATTCTCCTCCTTGATTCATCTAATTGGTCCATTGTTATTGTCTTCCCTAGTTCGCACTCTCTCTTTGCACTGGAGCCATATAGATGGGGAGAGGAAGCGCTTTTAGAGATGCTTATTTAAATGAGGTTAGGGATAGTGCCAGATGGTCCAGCTCACAAAGAATTCACTCCCTCAAACACTCAGCACTCTTTCCTTCTAAGTCATCTATAGTTTATATCATTTCCTTTCATAAAATTTTACCACAATATTCGCGAATTCTGGGGTTTTCATGTATTTGCTTTCCCCTCCCCTCTATTCTGTAAGTGGCAGAGATGGCAAATGAAATTCCTGCAGTCAGGAAAAAGAAATCCAATTATTTTGCAGCTTGTAGCCAGCAGATAGGCAGAAGCCCTATTTAGGTCAAATCACATTCTTTTAAGGGGTATTAGAAGAATGCTTTTTCTAACTCATTTGAAAAGTATATCCATCTGTAGGGTTTCAAAATATATGACTGTCCATTGCCACATTACTTCTATTTTAATGCCTGTCAGTCCATGACAGCTGAAAATCAAATCAAAAGCAAATGTTCCAGATTTGAGATGAGCATAAGATGCACAATGGGAGAATGAGCTATTGGCGTACATAAAGGGTCTTTCTTCCTTTTAGGTACAGCTTAGGTACCATCTTTTCCATGAAGGTTCTCTGATCCTCTGCCCCATCCCCTCAAAGAACTACTGTCTTCCCTCCCATATTTTGTATTTAACTACTTCATGCATATTTGTATTGGTGAAGTTAATATTTATGATGCATATATTTTATATATACTTATTGTCTCCCCCATTGGAATGTAAGCTCACTGCAAGCAGGGATTGTTTTACTCTTTAAATGTGATGTGCCCAGTACAAAATAGGCATGTAATAAATACTGCTGATTGATGAAGGTGGGCCACTGCAAATAATTCAATTGAGAAGTAATGATAATACAAACAAGAATGGTGGCTGCATGAATAGAGATAAGGGGATAGAAGATTGAAATATGTTGTGGAAATACAGATGATAAGATTTTGCAGCTGATTAGGAACATAGAACGCCTGAGAGTAAAGAGTTGAAAATGACAAAGAAATTATGAATCTGGGTGTGGGGGAGAATGGCTATACTTTCAACAGAAACAGAAGAGGTCAAAAGGGGGTCAGTTTGGAAGGAAAGACAATTCAATGAGATCAGTGATGCAGATCACAATCCCCACTCATTCCTGCTTCTGTGGTATTCACTCTGCCCATTACTAAACCACAAGGGTGGGGAGTGCAGACAGCAAGTAGAAATATGAATTGGATTGTAGAGCTTGGGAAGGAGAACAGAGAGTAAGAAAACTGGAAAGATGGGAAGGACTCAGGGTGTAAAGAGGCATAAAAGCCAAATAGAAGATTTTGTATTGATCTGGGATGGATTAGGGAGTTACTGGGGTTTTATTGAATAGGGTGACACAACACACACACACTCACACACACACACACATACACACACACATCCTAATGCATTCTACAAAGTCATAAAAATTGAATCCCTGGTTATGAATAAGAACATTCAAGCCAGACTGTGTGAACAGAGAATAAAAGTTGAATGAGGGCATAGATATGGAGAATTTATAACCAAATTGCATATGGTAAAGCAGCAAGGGAAACCAACCAGGAGTGGCCAGAAAGGTGGAAAGGGAAGGAAGAAGCAGGGTCATTGCAGTCAAGGGAGAGCAGTATTAAGAAAGAGCAGTGATCATTGTTGTCAAATTGGGCAGAACAGTACAGGAGAGTGACTGAGAAGAGACTGCTGGCTCTTTAATTAAGCATCGTTTTTGACCTTGGAGAGAATACTTTCATCAGAGTGGGGCTGGAAGCCAGATTGTAAGCAAGCAAAAAGTAAATATGTTTTCAAATTCATAATAAATGCATCATATTTGAGATCCCAAAGACATGTATCAGAGTTCAATGATATTTCATTGATTCTCTTATTGTTAGTCCACCACCACTGTCACTATTAGTGAGGAGGCTCAGTGATATAATGGATGGTGTACTGAGTCTGGAGGCAGAAAAATCTGAGTTCAAATCTGGCATTTGACACTTACTCTGTGACTCTTATCAAGTCACTTAGCCTCTGTTTACCTTTGTTTCCTCAACCACAACGTAGGGATAATAAAAAACCTACCCAAGAGGTTTGTGCTGAGGATCAAAAGAGATATTATTTATATACATAGTATGCAGGAATGGATTAAATGCTTATTCTCTTTCCTGTTTCCCTTATTATTACTATTATATTAGTATAGACTTTTGGGAATGTCACTGGAAGTTTCTGTAACACAAGTGCAGTTTTAACCCCAGTTTTCCTGGTTCCAGAGTCTGACCACCATCTACTATGGAAGGGCCAGGCTACCTCTAGATAGTAGTGAAAGAAAAAAGGCACCTCTCATTTCAACAGCTGTTTAAGATTAAAAAAATGTTTCCTTCATGACAAATCTGTGAAGTTGCTGTTAGAATTATTGCTATTCTTATATTGTTGTTCAGTCATTGCAGTCATATCTGAATTTTCATGACCCATATGGGGTTTTCCTGGCAAAGATCTTGGAGTGGTTTGCTGCTACGGTTTTTCATTCAGGCGAGGGTTATCTTTTTGGGTCAGGATGTATAGGTCTCACCTATACCCACCTCAACAGGCCTCGGGCGTTCCCGGCTCCCACTTACTCTGGGAGAAACAGCTGCACAGAAAACTCAGGACACAGGACTTGCTTCTAGCTTCCAATGAGAGTACAATCTCTATTCCGGGTGTGGCTGGAACTCTCTCTGCCTCTGGGTAGCCTGTATTTAAGCCCTTTCTCCAGGGCTCCTTAGGGCCCCTCCCCTGGCTATGCCCTCGCCACAGCCACAGTGAGCCAGAGCCAATCACCCCAAAGGTGGAGAGATAATCCTGCATATTGCAAACAGGTGCAGTCCTTACATTCCACCCCCAGGTGATCACGTGCACTCCTGTCAGCTGAGGATTGGTTCAACCCATCACATCACCCTACGTGAGGTATCAGAGACCCAACAGTTGGCCTTTCCTTCTCCAGTTCATTTTACAGGAGAGGAACTGAGGCAAAAAGGGTTAAGTGACTTGGCCAGGGTCACACAGCTAGTAAATGTCTGAGGCCAGATTTGAACTCAGGTCTCTAAGACTCCAGGCATAGCACTTTATACACTACACCACCTACCCACCCATATTCCTTTTTTACATACTAGCAAGTTGAGTGTCCGTGAGATTATGTGACTTCACTAGAGTCATGTAGCTAGTAAATCTCAGAGTTAGATGGATTTCAATATTGACATTCCTTACATTCAGTTTTAGTTTCTACAATGGTGATGCTGACTTAGTTTCTAAATATGTACAGAATAACTATTGTGGTAACTAAGAAATGCAGCAGTGATTCCTATTCCTGGCAATTTATTGAAGTTGATGCTGGTCATAGTTTACCAGTTTTATGGTTAATTCTATTGCATTCCACACAAAACATTTCACATGCATAATGCCACTTAAATAAGGCAAAATATTGTTAAACACTTCTCTAAATATTCCCTGGATTGCTTCAGGAGATACTTTTCCCAAATGGGATTTCCATAGGTGAAAGGAGTCGTATGATAAGTGATCAGAAGCACAAACAGGTGAAAGGAAGCTGGGGTTGGGGATGATCTAAGATGCTTAAAGGCTAGAGAATCACCAGAAGGGGAGCAGAAGACAGACTGTGGGACAGGTATGTAATAGAGAAACTATTAATTAATCAATAAACACTAACTAAGCATACCCTATATGCTGCACTGTGTTAAGTTCTGGAACTAGAAAGCAAGAATTGCTGGATAGGAATTATCAGAACCAACCATGGCGTGCTGGTGGGCAAAGGTAAACAAACAAAAAAGAGCATATGACATAAGCCTGGCAGTTTGAAAGTAATCATATTAAAAACTGGAAGTGAATCCTATTAAGCTTAGCTTCCATATGTGGCAACATTTTCTTAAAGAGAGAACATTATATACTTTTGAGATTTCTGAGCTCTTGGCAGAAAAAGCTCTGATGCTCATTGATGTTGAATTGGAAGAGGTTTTAGAGGTGATCTTTTCCAATGCCCCTACACTTAAACAGAAAATCTGATTCACAGAATCATTAGGTGACATTGATCAATCAAGTAATTAATAATCATTTATTTTTAATGTCCCATTTTACTTTATTTTCAGGCCTATGTTTTCCCTCTCCCTCCTCCCCACTCCTACTTCCTTACTGACAAATCAAGAAAAACAAAACTGGTTTACAAACATGTGTAGTCAAACAAAATACATTCCTGCATTGACCATTTAAAAAAAATAAAAATCTCAAGTGGCCCTCTGAGTTAGTCACTTCTTTATCATAAAATGAGTAGCAACAACAAAAATTTATTAGCTACCTAGATATTTCCTAGGCCAGGGGTAGAGAACATGTGGCCTCAAGGCCATGTATGACCTTCTAGATCCTTGAGTGTGGCCTTTGACTGAGTCTAGATTTTATAGAACAAATTATTTTATTAAGGGAATTTGTTCTGTGAAATTTAGATTCAGTAAAAGGGTCACACTTGAGGACCTAGAGGGCTATGTGTGTTCTCCAGGCCACAGATTCCTCACCTCTATTATAGGCACAGGGATACAAAGGCAACTCAGGGAGATAGACCTTGTTTTCAAGAAATTTATAATCTACCAGAATTGACTAAGATTAGACACTAAATAGCAGAGCCAGGATTTGAATGCAGGTCTTCTGATTTCAAATACAATATTCTTTCTACTATACTGTTCTTTATGGAAAATTCCCACTCCAGATTGCAAGGCTAAAAGTAAAACATTAAACTGTAGGAAAAGTGATCAGATTTTCTAGACTCCTAGGACTAGGAGAGTAGCTTCCAGAATCTGAGATACTTCATGAGGCTTCAGGAAACTTCATCTAAGTAGGAAGACAACAATGCAGATTTGGGCCATTGTCATGAACCAGACCTCTTGATCCACACATAGCATAGTTCTTTCACTAGTGTGGTCATCAGTATATCATCCTGAGGCCACATAACATGCTTAGCCTTCTTACTGAGCTTACCAATCATCCAATGATAAGTTCATATCGTATGCAGTACATGGAGAGAAAATGTTTACTTTCAAGGGAGAGTACTGATGGAGAGTGATAAGCATATTCTCTGGCTGCTGGAAGCAATTTTGGAAGAGAAAACTAAAATAATATGAACCAAATACCATTTGGAGTAAACATTCCTTTAGCAATAGGTATGACAAAACCTATTAAATGAGCCTCCAGATAAGAATTTATAGGAACCCACTGATAAGATTCATGGTCTTTGGGTTCAGAAGATGCCTCCTGATACAGTCCAGGAAATATTTAGAGAGACATTACGTGGTAGTATTATGTTTTATTCAAGTGGAATTATATGTCTGAAGTATTTGGTGTAGAATGCAATAGAAATAAAACTTAAGGTTGGTAATATCTAACTGGAAAAAACTGCAGTAAATTGTCATGAATAGGAATCACTGATGAATCTCTGAATTATCACAGTAACTATCATGTACATATTTAGGAATTAGGTCAGTATCACGAATGTACAAAATAAGAGTAAATCTAGGGGATGGCAATTTTAAACTTCATCCAAGCTCTGAAACTTATTAGTTAGGTGACCTTGTGGATCTCCGATAACTTCTCTGAACCTCTGTTTGCTAGGTATAAAATGGCAATGACAATACTTCAACTAGCTATTTCACTAGATTGTTGTTAAAAAGAAAATATTTAGCAAAACTGAATAAAAATGAAAATTGTTTTTTGCTATCAATATCATTTCCAGAATATTTTTTTCATTTAGCGCCCCAGGCAACTCTCTGACACTCCAAATTGCAAAGTCAAGTGAACAAGCAATTATTAAACACTTATTATTTATCAAGGGACAGAGCACTGAATATTATTTGCTGAACTCTGAGATTAAGACAGGAAAACAAACAGTCCCTGCTTTCAAGAAACTCACAGCTTAATGGTACAAGTAATGGTGCATTTGAATCAGTGGAGTCTCCCAAATCAATGAAATGAAATATCCATTGCATATATTTACTATGAATGTGAAAACATAAAATTGCAAACATCTCATCATCAGGAATGAAACCAAATATGCAAAGGTTCTCTGTAGAAAAATGAGAAGAGAATGAAATCATATAACTTTCGTAATTATGACTACAAAAAACTCAACCAAAGAAAGGATAAAGAGAGAGGAAAATGAAAAGTTTATGCATAATTAAATTAAATTAAAATTAATGTACCTAGTAAAAAAAATGGTAACTGTTGATTAGGGCAAAAATCTTTCCCCCAACTGTCTCTGCTAATGGTCTGAAAATTTATAGGAAATTAACATATACTTAAGATCAAGAGAAATTCCTCAATGAATAAATGGTCAAATCATATGGACAAACAGTTCTCCAAAGTGGGATTGCAAGTTGTTAATAACCATCTAAGTTATGATTCCAAATCACTAATAAGAGAAATTCAAATAAAAGTAATTCTGAGCTTTTACCTAAAACCCAGAAAATTGCTAAAGATGGAAAAAGTCAATATTGCAAAGGCTATGAAAATCTAGCCCCTCTGTTGGTGGAACTAAGCATTCTAGAAAGCAATTTGGAATTTTGCTTAAACAAAAGTGACTCAAATGTCCATAATCTTTTGTCCATACCTTAACTATACATATACCCCAAAGAGGTCACAGAATTAAAGAGCAAAAGGTATTTACGGCAGCCATTTTTGTAGTAGCAAAGAATTGGGTACAAAGCTGATGACTATGGATAGACAAGAAAGGTTAAAACAATTGTGGCACTTGAATGTAAATAGAAAGTTACAGAACTATAAGAAATTATCACTACAAAAATACAGAGAAGTGTAATAAGGCTTATAGAAACTGATGCAAGTACGTAGAACTAGGAAAATAATATATGCAGTGATTATCACACTGTAAATGGGAAGAATATCAAAAGAAAATACCAAAAAAACAAAGCTACATATTTATAATGACCAAGTTGGGATATAGAGAAGAGGTTAACATATTTTCCTACCCTTTTCCCTTCTTTGCAGAGGTAGAGGACTATAATTATGGAATTCTGACTATATTGTAAGACTAGAGTATATGTTGATTTGTTTTGCTGAACAATTAAAAATATCTTTCTTTTTTCATTCAATGTTATAAGGTATAACTATCAAGGAGAGGGTGGGAAAAGGGAAATAGTGGGAAATGCAAAGGAGGTAAAATATAGATAAACATTTTTTTACGAATGACAAATATGAATTCAGAAAAACACAGGAAGTCTTAAAATGATTAATACAGAGCAAAATAAGCCCAACTAAGAGCATAGTATATATGTACAATGACTACAAAAATGTAAGCAGAAAGAACAATTATGCAGAAAGCTACATATGATCAAATTTGGCCCTAAAGAAGAGGTAAGAAAATCTGTCTCCCTCCTTTCATTGCTGAGGTGGAGGTCTATGGACATGGAGAACTGCATGTGTTATTAGACGCAATGTGTTGCTTGATTTTGCTGAACTGTTTTTTTTTACCTTCTTTAAAAAATTCTCTTTTATAAAGGATAGTTTGCTTAATAGGGGGAGTAGGGAAAATATATATTTAGAAATGAATGTGATGTTAAAAACAAAGATATCTATCCAAAAAAGATAACAGAAAGTAAAGCTACCTTTCTGCAGACTGCAAAATAAATGAGAAGGAATTCTGCTAAAGGTCTGAACAAGCAGATATATTAGAAACAGTCTAACATGCAAAAAGATAGTAGGTAGATCATAAAAAAGGATGACCAAGAATAGCTAGATTTCTTAACTAACGAATTTGATTTTCAATGCAAAGACAGTTGATCAAGGCCGAAACTTTGATGGGATGAACCAAAGGTCCAACTATTAAAAAATGGAAATAGCAGGTGCTGGATCATCAATTCTGAATAGCAGAAGAGCTGTGCCCTCACCATGACAATGCAATAAGTAGAAAACTTTGTATTCTCCATCAGTAGGCCAATCTTGTTCTTGTAGAAGGTGGAAAGTATATTGCTTATGCTAAGTGTGCATAAAAGAAAATATGGGAAGGTAATGGAGCTAGCAGCCAAATAGGTCAGCATTTAACAAGTGAGAAAACTCAATTGTGTTTTCCGTAAATGCATCCTGGGAGGCAGCATAATTGAAAATTTCTGATGCTTAAATAAGCGCAGGCCATAACTCTTAAAGATGCCCTTCCTGGTATGAGTTCTTGGGATGCCAGGCCTTGGCACTTAGAAGCAAAGCTAATGCAGAGTTTCCTACTCAGATAAATACCCCCTGAGCCTAGAAACAAACCTATGAAATACTTCAGTGGGAAAAAGGACATCTTGAAGGGCATGCACATGCCCCATGCCCATGACATAACTGGTTATTGAACTAGCAAAAAACAATTGCCTGTGAGACAGGATGGATACTTTTCATTTTAAATAAAAGCTCGGCTTCCAAATCCTAGATGGAGGGCAGCAAAGGTGATAGAGATGGCATACCCCACAGAACACTGAATTTGGGACTAGAAGACTTGGATTTAAGTTCTAGCCTTGCCACTTACTAGATGCATAACTTTGGGTAAGTCCCTTAACCTCTTTTCATCTCAGCTTCCTCATCTCTGTGACAGAGATCATAATAATTGCCATTTAGACAGCACTTTCAGGCTTATGAGGTTCTTTACTGCTATAGTATTAAAGAGAGTGCTATAAAGAGCTGCCATCCATGTGTAATATTGAAGTCACATGTAAGCATGTAAAATGTAGAACTTGGAATTCCTTCTTGTGATGGGTCTCATGAATAACAGTGGTCCTTGATGTAATGATGCTATGCATAAGGTCTCAATAGTTTCTCTTATCAGTCTAGGGAACGATCTTTTATTTATATGCTTGTTTCTTTCTGTGGGGATCTAAGAACCCCTGTCTTAACACTTTATCAGTTCACAATGATTAAAAAATGTCCTTAAAGGAAGGACAGAATTCCTTTTTTTCTCTCTCTTTCCTACTATTTACTCTCCTTTTCCTATCGCTTACCTACTCCGTTCCCTCTCCATCTTCTTTCTCTCTCCTTTTTTTTAGTCTCTCCCTTCCCCCTTGCTCCCCATCCCAACTTTTGTTTTAGTCAAAGGAAATAAAATGAATCTCCATAAGGGCAAAAATTCCTTCTTCCAAGTTCTTCCTCATATCATTATTAATCTTACCAGTCAGAATTTTGGTGGCTGCTAAATTCCCTTTCTTTGCCTTGCCTTGCCTTCCTTTCCTGTCAAGGTACCTGGGAATTGGACTTTGAGGTTTATTACCGGTAGCAGCAAGAAGCCACTTAATTTCTCTGAGTATGAGTTTCCTTATCTGTGAAACAATGATAACAACATTTGACACCCCCACCAGGTTTTGTGTGCCCTGGGCATGTAAGCTATTATTATTATTATAGAAGTTATTATTATTATAGAAAAATATAAATCATAAGTATGCTGAAATATTTCATGCCCAATGCCCCTATATCACTCCAGGATCAAATATAAAATTCTCTGTTTAGCATTCAAAGCCCTTAAAAGCCTCACTCCTTCCTTCTTTTCTAGTCTTTTATTTCACTCCTACTCAGGTACTCAATCCAGTGACACTGCCCTGCGGTCTGTTGCATGAACAAGACTTGACATCTTGGCTCTGGGCATTTTCTCTGACTTCCTTGCATGATGTGGGAGACATGCTTTCCCTCCTCAACTCTGCCTATTGACTTTCCTTAGACTTCCTTCCTAACTAAATTCCCATTTTTTAAAAACTGGGAGTCTTTCTGAACCCATCTTAATTCTGACAGCTTCCTTCTATTAATTATTTCCTATTTATCCTGTAATATATTTGCTTGCATGTTTCCCTTATCAGATTATAAGTTCCTTGAGGGTGGCAGGAATTGTCATTTGCTTCTTTTTGTAGCACTTAGAACAGAACCTGTTGTATAGAAATTACTTAATAAATCCTTTATTAAGTGATTGGTTAATATAGTGGTTAGCTACACAGGCATGTTTTCTTATGAGAAAATTTCATAAGGAACTTGGAAGTCATTTCCCATTGAAATAATAATAGTATCATCAGTGGCTTAATTCACAATTTAATCCATAAATATGTTTATCTTATAATGCAGTTAAACTATAGAACTTGTCTGAGGTCTGTGTTCTGGGAACTGAACTAGGTTTCGGGGGTTCATGTGATACTACAAGGAAGGGAGGAAAGGCATATCTAACCTATTTGCTGTACATAGACCTTTGGGCAAGTCTTTAAAACAGATGAAGTCTGTTTTTGGCATCCTACCAACTCCATTTTTGTATCTCTCTGGCAACTCTTCTTTCTTTCCTTGGACCACTAGGTCCCTTTTCCTGGACTGTGTCCATTTTATCTTCCCTACTTTGTAGGGTAAGGCAGGTCATGTAGGTTTGCTATGGACCTTTTGGGTTAGGAGATTCTCTTTATATGTAAGCCAGCTGTATCTGGGAGTTTGTCTTAGCACTCATCTCCTATTCTGAATTCACAGACTCTAAAAGCTTCCAATTCTTGGTAAGAGCCAAAAGGTCTGTCAGTAGAAGCCATTGGTCACGGGTACTGGGAGTTAGAGGATTTGGGAGTGCCTGTGCTGAATAGGAAAGGCTGAATGTTCCAATGAGATAAAACAGGAAGTTATTATATTCACATTACAAAAGGATTCTTCATTTTTTAAAAAAAAGGGCTTACTGCAAGGTTACTTAAAATAGTGGAATCCTTTACCTAGTGTGGTATGACATTTCTTAAAATCGATTTTATGGAATTGGAGTTCCATGGATCAGTTCAAGGGATTCTGTGAAGAAAACAAAACCCTGCTCTCACTGGAAGACAAGCACAAAAAGCCAACCTATCTACTTTGCTGTCTGTGACATTTCTGTATACTATGTGTGGCCTGATGATGCTGAAAACCTGTAGAGACTCCTGGGAATCAATCATGTGACCACCAAATCGGCTTCTTATTAACCTAAAATTAGTAATTGGCTGTGTCCAATAAATGCATGATGCATACTAGCTGATTGCTAGCCTATCTCAGAACAGCACACACACAAAATTACATGCATTCACAAATGTGTGCACACATTGTCTGTTAGGGAAAACTGAGTACAATTGGGATGTTTGAAAACATGCAAAAGCCAAAAAAAAAACCCTAAACACAAAATAAATTATGGAACTTCAGATGGTATAACAGATACTCATGAGCCCAATTCTAATATAGACTTCCAGATACAGATCACAGATATGACAACAGCTATCACCAATTTGGGTTAACTTTTAATGAATCTGGTATGAAAACTGTAAATTGTACACACATGCATAAAATGTGCTTATACATGAAATGTATATATATTTATACACACATATATATTCTGTACCCACATATACATACGTATATACTTGTATGTATATATTTTTGCATGTATATCCTTACAGATCATGTATTTCAATACATTTTACTGATGAGGTAACATGACTTGCTTGAGGTTGCACCGATTACAATTAGTAGAGACAGGATATCAATTTGTATACTTTGCCTCCAAATCCTGTAATCCTTCTATTGGACCACATACTGTCACCTCATTGGTCCTAGTAGAATTAGAAGAATGTGTTAAACCCTGCAAATGAATGCAATAAAAGCTTGATTTTTTAAAAAAGCAAAACATGATAATAATTGGAAAGCAATGAGGAAAATGAAAGTTTTTCTGAAGCTATTACCTGGTGAGTAACATATTGTTCCGAAAACAAAATATTCTTTGATAACCAGCAGTCATGTCCTCACTAAATAAGCTGTGTGTTATGGCAGATTATGAATAAAAGGGTTCTTATGGGGTGGCTAGGTGGCACAGTTAATAGAATCCTGCACCTGGAGTTTGGAGGACCTGAGTTCAAATCTGAGATCAGACACTTAACATACACATACACCTCTCCTTCCACACAAAGCTAACCATGTGGCCTTGGGCAAGTCACTTAACCCCAATTGCCCTGCCTTCCTCCCTCCATAAAGCAAAAAAACACCAAACCCAATCATAAAAGGGTTCTTATAATGTGTGTGTATATGAATATATGTGTATATACATATATGATACACATACTATGCTACCACTTTATAAGGTTTAAAAATCAATCAAGCCATCTGTACACATTTATTAAGTACTGACTATGTGCCTGGCCTTGTGCTAAGTGTTGGGGATACCAAAAAGAGGCAAAAGACAATTCCTGTCCTTAGGGAGCTTGACTATTGCTCTGATGTATTTTGTTTAAGTGAGTTATCAAAAAGCTTAGTGGTCCTGTGGAAAGGACATTAAGTTTAGAGCTAGGGGATGTGGGTTCAAATCCGGACTCCATTACTTGCTGCCTGTGCCCATGGAAAAAAGTATTTAACCTCCCTCTGCTTTAGTTTCCTAATATATAAAATGAGAGGGTTGGACTAGATGATGTCTAAGGTTTCTTCCAGAACTGTCTTTCATGCTTTGATCTTATCGACTATTAAGTTACATATTTATTAAGTCCATCTGCTATGCCAAGCACTCTTCTAGGTGTCAGAGTCACAGAGGCAAAAGTGAAATAATCTCTGCTTTCTAGGAGCCTACAATCATTTTGGGGAGATAGCATGAACATATACAAGTACAGTATGCATGCATAGATAGATGCATAATGTACTCACATATAGATGCACAAAGCCTCAGAGTTAATATGTAGTCATTTTGGAGGGAGGGGGAGCTAGCTGTTAGGGGCAACAGGAAAGGCATCATTTGGAAGGTGGAACTAGAGGTAAGTTTTGAAGGATGCTAGAGATTCTAAGATGTGGATGTGAAGAGTGAATTCATTCCAAGCAAGAGAAACTCCATGCAAAGGTAGAGAGATGGGAGCTGGAATACTGAGTGTGAGGGACAGCAGAGTTCAGTTTAGAAGAGGTATACAATGTGTGAAGGATAATACTGCTGAATAAGTCTAGAAAGAAAGGCTGGAGATAGATTGTGAATGATGTTTAATCCCTCAAAGAAGAGTTTATATTTGATCTTAGATTAATAAGGAGCCATTGAAGATGCTGGAGCAGAGGAGTAACATAGCCAGACTTACTCTTAAGGAATGCCATTTTGGCAGCTTTGTTGAGAGTGTATTGGAGAGAATAGAATATAAATGCATTCATGATAGTCTAGGTAAGAAGTAATGAGGATTTGAAATGTAGTGGTGATCACAAGTAGAGAAAAGGGGTAGGTGTAAGATATGAAGTGGGGGTAGAAACAACAAGACTGAATGGGTATGTAGGATAAAGAAGAGTCAAGAGTTGAGGACAATTCCAAGGTTGTGAGCCTGGATGGCATAAAGGATAGGGGTATTCTCAACAGAAACAGGGATATTGAAGAGTAAGACAAGAAGTTTTATACAGTTTTTTGAGATATCCATGGAAATTTCAGGTGGAAATATCTAATAGATAGTTGAAATTTGGATCTGACCTTATCACTCACTATCTCCAAAGTTGCTAATGATAGCTAGATATCTAGACCATTTGTTAAGTGTGCCAGGTACTCTAAGTGTTGGGGATAAAAACAAACACAAACCAGATACCAGCCTCAAAGAAGCTTGTACTCTAATGGAACTGGAGAGTTACTGTTCAGATGGGAGGACATACACAAGGTAGTGTACCTGAAAGTGCCCAGGAAGGTTGGTGGAGGTCTGGAACTGAACAATATAAGACCAAAAATGTTCTATTGAAATCAGGGTGGCTCCAGTGGTGGAATATTATTCTCAAGTAGTGGTAGAATAGAAATTACACTAGTGAAGTAAATATGGCATGACTGGAGATGTCCGGGAGGTTAAGTCTCAGATTCCACGTATGATAGCCTTCTCCTGGATCTTCATCTTCCTTACCCTGTCTGTAGCATTTACTGCTATTGTCCACTCATTCTTCCTGGGTTCATTTTCTTTTCTGGGTTTATGTAACACTGTTTTTTTCTCTCAGATTTCTGTCCTATTGATCAGACTACTCCTTAGTCTCTTTTTCTGGCTCATTATCCATATAACACCCCATAATTGTGATCTAAATTTGCTCCTTTACACTTCTAACTCTTGCTACGACTTCTCCTTTCTTAGGCCAAATGTACTGAGATTACAGTTATAGGAGAAGAAACGGAGACAATGAACACAAAAACTTTCTGTGAGCTTATTAGTGAAGGGGAGGAGAGATACAAGGCAATAGCTTAAGGGGGTGATTTCAGTTCCTGGAGCAAATTTACAGGGCTGATTATCAAAGCTTTTGCATGAATATTTACAACTTGGAAATTGGCAAACTGCAGATTGGAGCTTAATTTATTGTTTTGTTGATTGTCTAGACTAGAGGTTCCCAAACTTATTTGGCTTACTACCCCCCTTTATTAAAAAAATTGCTCAATGTCCCCCTAGAAATCTACTTTCTTTAACCCTTTAATGTTTTTTTAAAAATTTGCATCATTTCAAAAAATATAAAAAATATTTTAAAAAATACATCTTAAACTTAATTTATTGTAAATTCATGTTTTTATCTGCATTAAAATTTTGATGATGCAATATTGCATCATGTAACTATAGTATTGTAGTATAAACAAGTCATTACATGCACACATATTCCTGCTGTTGCATGCTGAACTTCCCAACAATGTGTGACACACTCACCTGCCAACACTTCCTTATTAAGACTTGTCAGTGGACTTGACCATTATAACTTACATTTTGTGTGTTTATTTGGAACTATGACTTTATTTCTGTTACACAACAGATGAAACATGTATAAATGGTTTTTCAAAGTTTTCTTCTCTTTTCTTCTTATGCTTCCACTGCCTCCTTATTTTTATTCAATGCCCCCCAATTGCACCCGGGGCTATTACTGCCTTCCTGGATCACTCCAGTGTCCTCCAGAGCACAGGTTAGCCACTTTGGGAAATATACTAGACTTGGTAAAGTGATTGAGAACATGTTAATAATGCAGATTAATGCTGAAAGTGTTATCACATATACATTTTTTTCTCCAGAGAATCAGTTGTTAAATATTTACTACCACACTTGTGGGTGGTAGTCAAATGAGGATTTCTTAAGGTGGGGGAGACCTGAGTGTTTTTGTAGGTAGTAGGGAAGAAGCAGTAGACAGGAAGACATTGAAGATTAGAAAAAGGGGACATAATCAGTTGGACAATCTATTTGATAGAGTGTAGGGAATCAATCAACAGTATAAGTAGAGAAGTTGGCTTTAATGAGGAGCATACTTCACCTACACGGTGAAGAAAAGGATCCCCTATTTATCAGAAAGCGAGCTGTCAAGGAACTTTCAGCTTGTAGTTCAAAGTAGAAGGTAAGATGGATAATGGGCAAATGTTTTGTTTACTTAATGAAGTATGAGATTGAGCCCCTATGCTGAAAAGGAAGGGAGTGGAGCCAGTTTGATGATAACATTCATTTGCACACAAATTTTCAGGGATACAATTACTGTGTTAAGGTGTCACATAGGGGAGAATATCAATGGGATCCTGCAGAAAGAAGCTATGAGAAGAGAGAGCCTTTTTTGACTAGGGAATTTTTTCAGTTTTTATTTTATTGTATATAAAAGGCTTATTCTAAAATGAGAGCTTATTCTTTTTTCCTTGAAGAAATAAACAAACAAAAAAATCCACTTACAGAACTGGTTATACTGTTATATTGGAAGTGCTTTCCTCTCAACTGTATCATAACCCGACCTGAGCTCAGGCTGATCTTTCCCCGTGATTCTAATGGCAGCAAACCAGACTACCAATTTCATGCAGATGTCATGAAAGGCAGCCTTGCAAGCAGCTGGAAGAAACAGGTGCATGGCATTCCAGAGACAATTAACATATATAATTGAATAAATGTTGGTAGTTACAAAAGTGATTAAGAATAAAAAAAGCCCTTTGCTAAACTCCCAACAAAAGCCCTGATTGTAATCACCACCAATTTGAACACACTTTGTGAAGATTTCTTAAAGTGGAGAAATTTTTCTATTGAATATTACCTTTTTATTCCATGCAATTTACATAGGTATCTTC
The DNA here is from genome assembly GCA_028646575.1 of Pseudocheirus occidentalis. Taxonomy (NCBI): domain Eukaryota; kingdom Metazoa; phylum Chordata; class Mammalia; order Diprotodontia; family Pseudocheiridae; genus Pseudocheirus; species Pseudocheirus occidentalis. The sequence goes on from CM053599.1 coordinate 77,091,849, forward strand.
AATGATCAAGTTGTTTAGTTTCCTGGAGTCTGTCTTCATGGGCTGCAGACATCATTGCAACAGTAGTATCAGCAGTTTGGAATCAGTGGGAGTCCTCTTGCATATTTATAGACAGATTTCAAAAGTATATGTACCAACTTTATCTCTTTTAAGAAGCAAAAACTGCCTTTTAAAGTCATGAGATTTACTCATGCTCTACTGGCATCCCTGTTTTATATAGAAGAATTGACTTTTGTCAAAAAATCGACTCTTTGTTATTGTCAATTTCAAATTTGCTATCACCATTGGAAACAAATTGCTATGGAATCAATGTGAATTGTAGCAGTCATGCATCATCTCATGCAATCAGATTGTTTTTCTGCTTGATATTATCTCCTAGCTGCCTTACTCACATCTGACTCCCCAATACTGATGACCAATTTCATGTCATGACTATCCTCATACAATGATTAGTTCCAAATTTTGGGCCTGGCAAATCCAATAGCAAAAGAGTACCCATCATTTAAATAACTAAATACATGACTGACTTTCTTTTTTCTTGCCTCTGTTGGAGGAGCAGCATGATGGGGTAGGAAAAGTGCTAGATATGGAGTCTGAAAAGACCTAAGTTAAAATTTTGCCTCTGACAGTTCCTGGCTGAGTGACTGTGGGTAAGTTACCCAACTACTTTGAGATTCATTTCTTTAACTCTAACAAAATGAATATGATACTACCTACCTCATTGAATTTGGAGAACTAAATGAGATAAGAAAGGTAAAATGCTTTGAGTACTATATAGATTCTATGTCTTAGTCACTAGCTTTTCACTGCAGGCCAAGGCTAATAGGATAGAAACAGTAGTACTTTTTGTTGGTGGTACCCTGTAATATTGCTTTCATTTCTAATAAAAAAGTCTTCTCTAAGTGTGCATGTGTGCATGCGTACATGTGGGCCATCTTGAGTTGGTTTGTACCAATGCAGAAAATAATAATAATAATGGATATTAATACATTTCTTTTAGGTTTGCAAAACACTTTACATGGATGAAAGTGACTTGTAGCCAAGAAAACATTTTTGTGTATGTACATATATACACACATGCATATGCATACGTACATATACACAACATATATTTATATTTCTATATATCTACATATCTGTGTATATAAGGTATCCATATCTTTAGAATGTTAGTTCCTTGAAAGTAAGAACTGTTTTACTTTTCTATTTCTGTCTCTAGTGTTTAATAAATATTCATTTATTATCATATCTGTACCTAAAACAATCCTATGAGGTAAATACACTATTTTTATCTCCATTTCACAGACGAGAAAACTGAGACTTAGGGAGCTGAAATTACTTGCCTAGGGTTACACAGCTGGTAGGTTTCTGAGGTGGGATTAAAATTCAGGGCCTCATTACTCCTATTTCAGTGCTCTTTCTGCTATGTGTCAATTAGTGCATTATCACAAAAGTAAAAAAAAAATTGCTTTTATGATTGTTAGTTCAGAGTTCCAGAACTGATAGGGGTTATATGTAGCCCAGTTTAGTTACTGTTACTACAATTTAGGTGTTATTACCAGGTTAGCAGTAGATTGATATACATATCGCAACTGAGAATTCACAAATGAATTATGAGTTATTAATGAATTTATATATATAGTGAGTATATAAATATGTATATATGTATATTCACACACATATCATTAATTATATATCTAGACATTGAGTAATGTTCCAACTAAACCTAAGGCTTTCAAGAAGTTTAATGGGCTTTATTGAACCAATATTGATCTGACTTTGAGCACTGAGTCTTGGATCATTCATTATAGGGCTTCTTCCATGAGATCTACTGTTCCAAAAAAGAGATTGGTCTAGCTATCCACAAGGGAAAAACAAAGAGGATGAAATTCTCATCTTGTTTAGGTCATGACTTAGAGTTGTATGGGTTTACCTATTGAGTTAATCTGTCAGTATACAGGCCTTAGATTTATACCACAGGTGGCCAATGATCTGGATTCAGAATCAAACAGGACAAAGAACTCAAGATGATTGACATTTGGGAAATTTTATGGTACTTTCAATGCTCCTAAGTAACTGACTTATTTTCTTAACACCGATATTCTCCTGGTGATGACATATTGCTGTGAATCATGATACACAATGACAGAAACTCAGAATGGCAATAGGAAGGCACATAGTTTTTGTAAACAGGCTACAATTTATATTACCAATGATAACTTGCACTAGAGAAAAAAATATAAAAGGCATCTTCAAGGACATGCAGGATGAAGTTCAGAGGACTATGTTCTAATCCAAAGTCTGCAGCTTAGCATCTTGGTGAACCCATTGGGAAAGTCACTTAATATTTCTGGGCCTCAGTTTCCTCATTTATCGAATGAAGGTGTTAGACTAGATTATCTCTATAACTGTTTCCAGATCTAAAATTTAGGGTATCTATCTATCTATCTATTTATCTATCTATCTATCTATCTATCTATCTATCTATCTATCTATCTATCTAAATATCCATCTATCTATCCATCCATCCATCCATCCATCCATCCATCCATCTATCTATCTATCTATCTATCTATCTATCTATCTATCTATCTATCTATCTATCTGTCTGTCTATCTATCTATCTATCCATCCATCCATCTGTCCAGCCATCTCTCCATCCATCTATCTATCTGGAGAAAGATGTGAAGCAATCATATATTGAGAATAAGGGATAACATCTACATAGACCTAGGACGACACCAGTACTATCCCAATATTAAAAGAAAAAGATCATCATGGTATAGTGGGAAAGGGACTGGATTTGGAGTGAGTGGGTCTGGGTTCAATTGTAGGCCTGACACTTACTACCTGAGACCTTAGGCAAGTCAGGAAAACTTTCTAGACCTTTATTTCCTCATCTTCAAGATAAAGAGGTTTGGAATAGATAATCTTCTACCTCTAAATCTAGAATTTGATGACAATAGTCCAGGATATGGGATGGATCCATCCTGGGAGATTTAAGTAATGACATCAAGCAGGATTCTATAGGATCGAGAACCATAAGGGATGGTAAGAAGAATCCACTTTGATGAGATCGTAGATCCAGCAAAGTACCACAGCAGGAAAATAATTAGAAATGTAAGGATGCAGTTTCCTCAAATCATTCTTGCTTCCGTTCTTGTCATTTGTGTTGTTCTGTCATAATTATATATAATGTTTTAAGGTTTGGAAAGAACTTTACTTGTTATCTCACCTAAGAAAATTAGACATAATCACAAGACACACTTAGGTTAAAAGAGAAATTTTTGTCTTTTTTGCTCATACATTTAATTATTTCTTTCAAAATTTAAATGCATATTTTATTGGTGTCTTTGTTTTTATATAACCTGCATTTCTCATTCCTTACCCATTTTCCCTTTCAGAGAGCCATACCCTATAACAAAAAAGAAAAAAAAAAGGTTTTAACAAAACTAACCAAAATATCAAGAAACCTGATACTGCATGTAGTGTCCTGAAGCCACAGTCTTCCACTCCGGCCTTGCTTCTCATAGATCTGTTATGGGGGACCAGGTTTAGACGTTTTAATTTTTCTGCATTTGGTTTCAATTGCTTTATTGTTGTTCTTTCCATTTATGTAGTTCTAGTAATTGTGAATGTTGTTTTCCTGAGTCTGTGTGCTTCACTCTGGCTCAGTACCTATAAGTCCTTCCATGCTTCCACATTCATTATATATTCATTGCTTCATATAGCACAGTAATGTTCTATTACATTCATGTACAAGAGCTTATTTAGCCATTCTTTAATGAGCATCTACTTGTTTTTAGTTCTTTTCTAGTACAAAAAGTGTGGTTATAGATATTTTGATGTTATTTTATCATTAATCATCTTCGTCACTTACTCAGTCTTTATCAATGCCCACACATATGCCTACCTTGCCTCACCCTGTCTCTACTTATTCTGTCTACTTTCTTTTATCACAAGAGAAACCACTGCTAATGATTATAGCATTCCCTCCTTAGACTGTTAAATTTCAACCTCTTCCCTTTCCTCTCTAGTGAAAATTCTCTCTCTGGCTTTATCATATGACTTAGAGCTCAAGGGGTTCTTACAGATAAAGTAATCTAAAACTCATTTCATAGATAAAATCAAGACCAACGGAAGGCAAAGTTGCCCCAAATCACACAGGTATAAAGGTCTATTGTTGAGATTTGAACCCAGATTCTCTGTACTCAATCTGAATCCTTTTCCTATCCTATCAGAGTGGCATTCCCTTCTAAGAAATATATGAAGAAAAATAATAAGATTAGAGATTGGCTTATTTACAGTGTCAGAACCCACAACTCCCTTCCTCAATTACAATGATAATTTTCTTATGTCATCTTTGCCTTTTTTTTTTTTTTTGGTAAGGTAACTCTCCTGGGTCTAATGCTCATAGACCCTGCTCTTAGCTATTTATCACAATTGGAAGATATGGGATACTAATCAATTCTCAGTAAGGTGTTAGCTGATAAGAACTCAGGAGATCGTTCTCATTTGCATTTTAATAGGAAATGAGGAAAGAGGGAAAAAATCCTTTAGAAGCCAAAGTCAAGAATTTCTAATGGTGAAATGTCAGATAATGTGCAAAGAAATGGGGAAATAAGCATCCTTCCCACTTTCCTTGGGTTATATCAGGTACTGACTGCCAATTATGCTGACTACTCAGGCCAGCCATGCTCCTCTGGAGATGGATCTATGTGGTTTCACACAATCACTCTTTCCTTCTGATTTTATCTTTGTTTGTTTGTTTCTGGATATATCACCTTTCTAGTGTAATAGCTTGGGATTGCTGCTTTCTTTACTCCTCTGACTAGTAATAGCACTCAGATGATTTTTTAGTGTTCTTTCAACTGTAATTAGAACCTAAAGGATTTTGGATTTATCTGTCCTGGTGAGACCATATTCCTTCCACCCACTCCTTCCCTCCTCCCTGCCTTCTTGTCTCTCTCCCTCCCTCCCTCTCTTCTTTTTTCCTTCCCTCCCCTGCCCTTCCCTCCTCTCCTCTCTTTCTCTCCTCTCCCTCTCCCCCCTTTCCAACTGTCCTTCCCTTTCTTCCTTCGTTCATTCTTTCATTCCTTCATTCCTTCCTTCCTTTCCCCTTCTTCCATATCTTCCCTCTCCCATCTGTATGTTTTTCTATCTGTCTTTTTCTATACTTATTTCAGAATTCTTATTTAATTTGCTGTGATTGCAAAGTATCTTACTCTCCTCCAAGAGAAGTTCAGTGGAAACACTGGTTTTCCCCTTAAAACCCTAGAGACCTAGATGTATTTTGGCAATTATTGATTCTGCCACAGGCATAAAAGTCTGCTACTCAATTCAATAAAATATTTATTAATGCTTATTATGTGTAAATTTCGGGAATATAAAGACAAAAAAGACACAAGCTATACCTTAACTAGAAATTTTTGCACCTGGGGCAAGAGACACAAATCAAAGAAAGGTCAAATTAAATAGGCATTCTCTGAGGGTTGGAAGCATAAACCATCCCATGAGAAAGATGGAGACCCCCCAAACCACCACAAATTCAAGGTTAGGGAGGCTGCCTCCTTTTACCTACCATCTAGATCGAGGGTCTTTAAGTAGCTTCTTATTGAAATTAGCCTTAGGATCTAGATATATATCCTAACTAATTTTTCTTCTTCCAGCTTTGCATTCAAGAAATGGTATGCATGCGTATGCATGTATGTTGTGTGCATAGAAGGTAGGAGGATGGTGTTATAGTGTTAATTTCTACAATAAAAAGATGCTTTTCAGCAGAAGGCTGGAAAAATACTTGAAGTCACTTTTCTTCTCCACAACCCATTAAAAAGACCCTACCCTGAAAGCATCATTTTATATCTGAAAGGTACCCCAGCACTCATTTAATCAACTTATTTATTTTACAAAAGGGGAAACTGAGGTCCCAGAGAAAGACTTTTTCAAAGCTCTATAGGAAGGCTAATTCTTACTGAAATTGAAGGTGATCTGAGTTGCATAGAATCCAAATATCTCAGAATCTAAGACTGTCAGAGTTGGATGGAGTTTCAGATATTTCAGTCTCCTCCCAACTCTGCTTTTGACTTTTCAAATTTTGCCACCTTGTTTCAGCAACCATCTCATCTTGAGAATTTTCTTAGTTCCTGGGGCCTACTCTTCCTAGAATATGCATCTTCTCCTTCTTACCTGTTAACAGTATTCTATCATACCAGCCTTCTCCCACTGGTGGATTTCTAGGCCTCCATTTTGTAAAGGGGCACAGACTAGCTAAATTACAATTCCCTCCTGCATTTGATTTTTTATTTTGAGACTTATCCTCTGCTTGGATGCTACTATCATGGCCCCTCCCCATTGATATTCAACTTCCGTTTATATGCTAGCTCCCCATTTTAAAATGTAAGTTCCTCATAGGTACGAACTGTCATTCTTTTTGTCCTTAATAAATGTGTGTTGCTTTGCCTTGCCCTGCCTTGCTGAGAGGACATTTAGGACATCCACCTTTATTTTACAGAGAATAAATACAAATCTAAAGTTAGTGTCATGGCAATATCGAAATGACAGTTCTCTTGACTCTTAGGACAACACCTTTTTAACCAAATTGTTGAAATCCAGTCTGTCTCAAAGATGAAAATTTAGTGCCTTATATAGAGCAGTGATCCCTATTTTCGTGACCCATAACAAGCAAACCAAACAAGATGGGGCTCTCTCAATCCTTTTGCTACACACCTTGGTTCCAAGCTAACCATCACTACCACCACCATGGGCATCCAGGTGGTAAAGTTGTTAGAGTTCTAGGCTGGCATCAGGAAGACCTGCACTCAAATACTACCTCAGACACTAGCTATGTAACTTTGAGAAAATCACTTACCCTCTGTTTCCCTCAGTTTCTTCATCTGTACAGTGAAGATAATAATAATATCTACCTCCCAGAATTGTTTTGATGATCAAATGAGATATTTGTAAAGTGTTTAGTGCAGTGCTTGGTGTATTGTAGGTACAATATAATATGCTATTAATATGATTGCTATTATTAAGTAGTCATAGGATAAATATGATAAACAGAGGGAAACACTAGAATTAAGAGGAGTTGGGGAAGGCTCTCAATAAAAGTTTTAATTGGAACTTATAGGAAGCAGAAGAGGCTAATAGGTAAAGTGGAGTAGGGAGTAGGGAGAGCATTCCAGGTATAGAGGACAGAGAAAATGCCCAGGGCATTATTTATAGTCATTATAAACATCACCATCATCATCACTGTCATCATCTGTTACAGGTTTTGGGGGTCAGGCTGTATAGGTTTCACCTATACCCTTCCTCAACAGGCTTCAGGCATCCGCTATCTCTGGGAGAAACAGCTGCACAGAATACTTAAGACACAGGGCTTGCTTCTTGCTACTTTCTCTTAGGCTTGGCTCGGCTGGAACTCCCTCTCATTCTCTAAGCTTGGCATGGGACTGGAACTTCTGCCTGCGGGTAGCCTGTATTTAAGTCCTTTCTCCAGGGCCCCTTAGGGCCCCTCCCCTGGCCTTGCCCTCGCCACAGTGAGCCAATCGTGCATCACCCGAAGGCAGAGAGATAATCCTGCTTATCGCAAACAGGTGCAACCTTTGCATTCTGCCACGAGGTGATCACGGGCTTCCTGTTAGCTGAGGGCCAATTCAATCCATTACCAACAAGAGCACCAACATCCATCATTATCATCATCATCATCATCATCATCATCATCATCATTATCATCATCATCATCATCATAGTCACTACCATCACTATGCCTTGAAATTTTGAGCAACTAGGGATGGCAAATTTTCTATGGAAATAAAAGCCCAGGCATAAAAGAAGCAGATATATTCCTTGTTTTGCATTACTATGTCATATTATTTCATCTAAGTTTTTGAATTATTTATATTTTTCATATAAATAATTTGAAAAGATTCTATGATGCTTATATGCCACAGTTTACTCAGCCAATGTCAATTGTTGAACATTACATTTTCATTACTTTGACATTACAAAGAACACTGCTGTATATATGTGTATGTGTGTATGCATATGTGTATGTATATGACAACACTTATGACAACACTCATTATTACTTTAATGACTTTTGTTTTATTCCAGATCATCCTCCAGAACCCAATTTGTAATTATTCCTGCAATAAATAGGCATACCTATTTCTCTCCTATCCCTTAACTTTGAATGTTTTACCTTTTGTTATTTTGCAATTGTTTTACTTTTCATAGCTTAATTATTAGTGAAGCTGAGCTTTTTAAAGTAGGTATTTACAGTGCATGAATCCTCTTTCAAAAAGTCTCTGCATAGTTGGTTCATTTATCCAATGTGAATTGAGTATTCATGAATATTTGTATTAGTGCCATGTAGATAGATGGTGTGAAATTTTTATCTCTAATAGAACACGATATATTCAAGATCAAAAGAAAAATAGCAGATTGCAGAAAAATATTTGCAGCAAATGAGCAAGTCAATCCATTTGCTGCAAATTTATCTTCCCAATCTGTTATTTTTTGTTTTGTGTTGTGAAACTCAGGAGAATTTGCCTTGTCCCTGTAACTCTTTGAATTACTATTTTCCCTTGAGATTTTATAGATGATTAAATGAGAGACAAGCAAAACAATTTCTAATGATCCTGTATAAGAATCCAATTGCTCCTCCTCTTCCTCCTCTGGGATTTCAGTCAGCTTTTCTTTGCACTGGAGCAAAAGTCATTTAATAGAATAAAAGGGCACTAACTTGCTGCATGTTGTAAAAATCACTTTTAACTTATTTTTTTTCCTTTTCCATATTTATAATTCATACTTATGGAAGAGAAATGTGAATGGTAACTGTGGAGCTCAGAGAGTCAAGGACACCATCACCACTGTCAGCAAGAAACCCGAGTATTACTGAGAGAGCTCAAAAGCCTTGTGTAGCGGTGGCAAGAAGTAGCCATGAGGAGAAAAAAATTCCAAGTTTTCTGAGACTTCAAACCAATATGACTTTTGCTGGGTTGATGAGATAAAAAAGCTGGTTTCCATTTTAGGCTGTAAGTCAATGATGAAGAGTGGAGGCTCTTCCTGTCATTGCTGTTCATGATCCCGAGATAGGGAGTGAGCAGGCTCATATTCCATTTCCAAGAACTTTAGATTTGTGTCTTTGGAATTCCCACTAGCAGCACCTAATGATCTGAGCCAACAGGAAGATTTTTTGATTTAGTTTCTCTTTTTAAAAAATATTAATCTATGTTCAATAAACCATGTAGCCAAAGTATACTAAATCTATGAATTCAACGAGTCATTAGAAGTCAAGTGAGAGAGAGGAATCCAGAAGTAGGGTAGAGGCTATGATATAGGTGCAGACTACAGAGTTAATTCTTTAAAATAATTTTTTGCAATGATTCATTTCATCCCTAGATTAAATTAAGACCTGATTAATGAGGGGTTAATTGAAGCTACTACAGCTCTGGACATGGGTGTGTTGTATAGATATTTGGCTAGTGTTGCCTAGTGTTGATATTGAAGCCTATTAGGAAAGGGATATCATGTAAATGCATTAGATAGTAAGGAACAAGTTTGGTTTAGTGGCTTAAGTAGAGTGAGTCACCCACAGGGTAGATGAGTTAATTATTTTATTCCCTCATATAATAATTAATAAAGTGACACAATACCTTTCTGTAGGCTTAAGAAGTAAAAAGTGGTCTAGGTTAGAAAGTAAATGTTACCCTTGACTTTATTGAGATTTGCTATATGGAATTTTAAAAAACCCTTTGTTAAACTATTTGAACAACAAAAGTCACTATTTGTTCTACATTACCCACAATAATTTATCCTGTTTAATTGATGAAATGCTTCTACCTTCCATAATTATATTATCCATTTTCTTCTAAATTTTACAGTTTATTATGTTTAATTATATCTGAAATGTATTGTGTAAGATATGAATTTGATTTTATTTATTTGATAATTTTTCCTAAGAAAGGTTATTAAATAATTTTCAGCAGTTTATTAAAGACTGAATAATTTCCCCAATTTTTGTTGTCCATGGGCTTATTTAACACTAGTCTTAATGTATATTTAGCTTTAATTTGGGTTTTACAATCCTTTCTATATCTTTCTCTGTTCCTCCTCTTCTCTCCAGTATAGATGATCAGATAGTTCTTCTTAATAACACAAAATACTTTATAACATTGATTCTTAACCTCGAGTACATGAAAATATATTTTAATAACTGCATTTCAATATAATTGATTTTCTTTATGATCTTATGTATTTTGTTTTATGCTTTTAAACTATAATTCTTTGAAGGTGTCCATAGATTTCACCACACTGCCAGAGGGGTCCATGATATAAAAAGATTAAGAGCTCATACTTCATACCATGTTTTAATATCAGGGAAGACAAGAACATCTTCAACCAGTGTTTTCTTCTTCTTCAAATTAACCATTGCCTGTTAAAACATTTACATTTCTTGCTATTTTTTCAGTTCTATGAAGTAACTCATTTTTTTATTGACATTATATCTATAAATTAATTATGGTTTTTTCCTTAGAGCATTAGAGCAGGCCATTAGTGGAGAAAACTACCATGTAATTGGCAAATAATGATATTTTATTATATTCATTTTCTATACTCTCAAAATTTATTTTTTACTTGTTTTATTGTCATTGATAGAATTTCTAATACTGAATAAAACAGAAGTATGAGATGAACAGCCTTCTACTTTTTAAATAATTTGCTTTAGTGGAAATGCTTATAATGTTGGATTTCAATGAGAAAATTTCTATCAGTTTGAGGGAAAAAATGTCCCCTCTTCCTATCTTTTATTTTTTGAGAGGTGCTTGATATGGAGTCAAGAAACCTTAGATTCAAATGTCTCCTCTGACACTTATGTGTGTGACTGTAGGCAATTCACTTAAGCACTCTTAGCTTCCAATTTTTCATCTGTAAAATTAGGCTATTAAGAGTAAGTACCTTTCAGAATTGTTGGGAGACTCATATTTCACATGAGTTAAAGTATATGAAGAAGTTAGTAAAGCACTATGCAAATGTCAGTTATTTTTATTAGTATGTCTTTTTGAAAATCATAAATTATCACTGGATTTTGTTGAATGTTTTTTCTGTGGTATACACGCTCTTCTATAAAGAGATAGACTGATGAGTCTAAACACTCTGATGATAGAATGTAGCTGTCATCAGCCAACCTTAAAGACTCTACTTCCCCCCAACTTTCTTGACCCTGGTGTCCCTAGAATTTCACTGGAATAGAGAACTCTCTGTATGGAAATTCTTTCCATCAATATTGACCCAAAATTCATCAGTAAATTATAGTCTTAAACAGTTGCCTAGAAGTAATGAAAAAAAAGTAATTTACCCATGGTCACACAGCCAGTATGTATCAGAAGCAAGATTTGAAGCCAGGGTCTTTGATTCCAATATTGATCTTCCATTTGCTATACTATGTTCTTTTTCATGCACTTTTAATGTCATAATTACAATACTGTATACATTGTTTTTTAAAAATCAGCTTTGTCCAGAGAATAATTTTTGTGAAAAATAATTTGGGGTTTTAATATTTAATTCAATTCAGTAAGCATTTATTAAGTGTCTACTATGTGGCAAGCACTGTGCTATGCACAGGAGATACAGATATGAAAAATAAGGACAGTCCTTGCCCTCAAAGAGCTTATAATCTAATGGGGGAAGACAACATACTAAAACAGGAAGGATAGGAGTGGGAGAAGAGACACCAGGGAATACCAAGCATGGGGAAACTTTGTGTTTGTGTTTAGTGGCATTCAAATCAAGCAGAGTTGTAGATTGAAAGTGGATAGTCAAAAAATGCTAAAACTGTGCCAAGTTATACAGAACAAGGAAGAGCTTAGGTCCACTATATTCCTTTCTGGACATAGCTGGAGAAGTGTGTTTAATTCTGGTTTTTATGACAACTAGGAAGGCAAAGGAATTGGAATATATGCCATATGAAGATCAATCGAAGGAACTGGTAACAGGCTGGAGAAGAGAAGAGTAAAATGGGAAATAATAGCAACCTACCTTTAAGTGGTTTAAGAGTCATCAGGTGAAAGATAGGTAAGTTTTGTTGTGCCTAGTCCCCTAGGGTAGAGGTAGGAGCAATGGGTGGAAATGGACAAACATCGGATTTTGTCTTGAACTAAGGAGAAACTTCATACTAATCACAATCATCCAAAGTAGATTGGGCTGTTTCTTGAGCTGGTAACTTTTCTGTGATTAAAAGTCTGTTGGCAAGGACTGCATAATCATATGTGTTGAGGACATAGTATGAAGACTTTGGGGTTAGTTATGGGTTGGTACAAAGCTTCTCAAGGTTCTTTCAGTTCTCAGTTTCTGTGATTCTTACAGTGCCATTAACTTTTCTTTTATGCACTTAACTACCACATTATTTAATGTCTACAAATTAAATATTTTTCTATGTTCCTTATTTACAATTACTTTCAAAATCATATAATACCTTTATCTCTTGTAGTGTTTTCTGGTGTAGTCACAGTTGCAAGATATATGTTGGATTAACCTTTGAATTTTAACCATAGCTTTCCATGTTAAAAAAGTTTCCCAAAAGCAGCATGTTGATAATTTTCTTTTCTAATTCATTCTGTAACTCTTTTAAATAAGGAAATTGAGTCTATTTATAATTATAAAATGCCTTAAATTTAATTTGTCTTCTGGGCATTTTTATGCTGTTCATACTTTTTCTTAATGTTAAGGAATGGAATAAATTTTGTTTTATAAAATTTTTTACTGCTAAAATTAATTGATGAACCAATGATGTGTGTGTGTATGTGTAATCCCAACTCTTTGTAATTCTCTGTAACTTGACCTTTTGTTTTTGGTTAAAGATGGGAGGAATTTTGTTTTTGGATTATTAACTATTTTTCTCTATTACCTCTCCTCCCTCTCCTCCCATCTCTTTCTTTTTGTCTCTGTCTCCCTTTCTATTATTTTTTATCAGTTGTTAATCAATTCTTGCATATATTTACCTTCTTCTTTGAAATCATAACATTAATTATATCAGATGCTAATTTAATTCATCTTATTAACATATATATATACTAATCAGTTTATTTTCTTCATTAGAGATGACGGACTTCCATCACTGTAACTACTTTCATATGTTAGCTAGCTTGGTAACTATATATAGAAAGATGAACAGGAAAATCTGGTCAACTCAATGAGATTTAAAGATATCATTTGGGTGCTTGATTATGAATTAATTTTTCTTTGCCTTTGAAATAGTTGTGAACTATTTCATGTCTCAGCATTGGAGTTATTTGATTGTCTCAGGCAATTTCAATTCAGGGGTGCCCCATATACAGAGAGAGGAGAAAGGCAAATCAGCTATAGTCAGTAAGGGCACAACCAAAGAAGTATGAGCACAGAACAGTGAATATAAGCCTAAGAAAAGAGAACAGAGAAAAGACCTGGGTCCCTGGAAAGCAGTGACACCTGTTCTTTAGCATACTATGCACAGAACCACCACTTCCCCCATGGTGCAATGTTAAAAATTCCTGTCCATCGCTATCAAAAGCATTGGCAGCATCTTGCAGTTCATGTGTCCAAGAGGGAGCCTAATATAATGTTTAGTGGTCTGACTTTATAATTGGGAAGATTGGAATTCAAATCTTGACTGAGAAAGGTACTAGCTCTTTGACCCTGGGCAAGTCATGATACTTCTTTGGGTCTCCATTTCCTTGTTTAAAAACAACAACAACAACAACAACAACAACAACAACAACAACAACGGCGTTGAATTAGATGGTTTCTAAGGTCCATTCCAGCACCAATTTTGTGATCCTATTATCTGAGTTCCAATACTAACTCTGCTAGTTACTACCTATGTCATTTGGATGAGGTCACTTGGTATGTCTGGATCACAATTTTTTCCATCTGTAGAATGAGTGGAGGGGAAATAGGCTTAATAGTTTCTAAGGTCTCTTTCACTTGTAAATTTAAGATCTTTTGCTCTACTTTGAATTATCTACATTAGAGTATATTATGATGGAAAATTTATTGAACTTTGTGTCAGGAGAAACTTGGTTTCAAATCTCACCATGAATCATTTTTATCTATATAACTAGAGCAAAGTGATTTAACCCCCCTAAGTCTTAGTTTACTTATTTATGAAATGAATAAACTCATCAGATGTGAAAATCTAAAGAGATAATGCAGGTAAATAACTTTGTAAATCTTAAAATTTATGGAAATGTCAATTGTCGTAATGGAGTACACAATGTTTGTGAGAATTAATAGGGTTATTAATCTAGAATTGGAAGGGGACTCAGAAGTTATTTGCTCCAACCTCCTCATTTTACAGAAAAGAAACTGAGGCCTGGGATGTTGTGATGTATCCAAAGTGTTAGAGGCAGGATTTTAACCAAGTCCTGTGACTCAACTAATACACTTTCCACCATACAAAACTGTTACATATAATATGCAGAATGGATTTTGTAGCTATAAAATATGAATGTTTTTACTGTTATTATAAATAATGATGAGAGAAAACTGAAAACTTTGTCTAGACATTTTCAATTTTTTAAAGTTTTTCTTTTCTTAACTGAAGAGGCTGCCCTCCAGCATATCTCTCAGCAAAGAATTTTTTTAAGACTATGTCTAGGGGACCTGCTATGTAGCAAGACTATAGGTTAAAAGGGCAACCAATTGAAAGAGGAACTATGCTGAAAAAGATGGCACTGAATAGTTTTATCCTATGTAATGTTCATATAATAGAATATATAAAGTCAGTTTAAGAGGAACAGTTTATTATAACCCATATAAGGCTTACAAAATAGACTGGAATGGAAGATCTATAGTTGGGAGATACCAGGAGACAAGCCACCTTGTGTCTATACATCTTGAAAATTGTCTGATGTACTTAGAGGAGGTAGCTGACCTGAGGTCAGGGCTATAACTTTGTTCTCATGGTCAAAGGAATGGACTCTGGCAGAGCTCAAGAAAGAGTTGCAAAATGGGAAGTAAAATTTATTCCTTTAAAACAGGAAAAATGACTTCAGAAAGGTTATAATGCAATGATTCAATACAATTTTACTTCCCATTGAAGTGCATGTAACATCATAGTTCCCCAAGGAATTCAAAGGAATCAGGTAAATATTAGGAGAGAGGATTGAAGATTGGAATGGAAGTAGTGTTTGTTTTTCTTCCCAGGGGCTGCCTCAGTTCTGACACAATCTAAACATTAAAATTTACTTTTGATTCTTACTTTTCCTTCTCCTGACCCTCTATCTCATTCATTGCCACATTTTGTTTATTAACAGCAATAGCATATATCACACCTTTCCATTTGTATTTGATCACACAGTCACTACTCTAATGCAGGACTTACATCACTTTTCCCCTGGACATTATAGCAACCTCTTTGGGTTTCTATTTTTTAGCTTCTCAAATTCAGTAGTCTTCAAAGTAGGAGAAGGGTATTACAAGGGAGTATTATATTGCTGTCAAGTGGTAGATAACATACTCAGTTTCCAATATGCTGAAATTGTGGTTTCTCATTACATTGATCAGAATCTTTTAAGTTGATTTTCTTCATAATGTTGTCATTATATAAACTGTTCCTTTGGTTCTGTTTATTTCATTTTGCATCAGTTCAACAGATCTTTCTAGATTCCTTTCAAATCATCTATTTTTTTCCATTTCTCATGTTAAAATATTCCATTTTGAGTTCACATGCCATGATTTGTTTAGTACTTCCCCAATTGATGGGTACCCCCTTAGTTTCTATTATTTTTGTACTACAAAAAATTTTCTTCTATACATTTCTTGTGATTATATATTCCTTTCCTTTTCCTTTGATTTTTTTGAGATAGCAGTCTAGTAGTAACATAGGGAAAAAGAGATATGTGCAGTTCAGTGACACTTTAAGTATAGTTCCAAATTACTTTTCATAATTGGTGGACTAATTTAATAGCAGTGCACTGGCATTTCACTTTTCCAATAGCACCTTTAACAATTGTTACTTATTTTTATACATACAGATCCTTTTACCTTTCCTTTTATTCCTCTGGAATTCAGACATTTCTGAATCAACTTTTTTCATTTGGAAATTAATTTTTAGTTAGTAAAATTTATAATTTTGATACCATATCATTCAAACAATTTATTTCTTCTGTTAATCTTAGCATTTTATATTGTTGCAAGTATTTATACATGTTGTCCAAGTAGTAGATATTTTTGTCAAAATGTTTCTGATAGTTTATTTTATTCCTTCTTCAATGATTTTAAATTCTTCTTTTTCCTATTTTGATATGAACAATTCACTTTTCCTTTCTATTGTTTACAAACAATGCTGGCTAAATATATATATTTAGTAGCTGACCTCCTCCCCCACACCCCATCTCAGTTTTATTTATCAGTTCAAAATTTTGCTTTCAATTTTATCTCTTCTCTGATTTGCAGAATTTTTATTTTGATGTTTAGCTTTTTTACTTGCTGCTTTTCTATTTACTTTCATAAGTTACTATTATTGTTTTTCCATATTGGCATGTAAATAATTCAAATTTTACAAGTTCCTTTTGATTTCTTTCCCATGTTTATCTTCTCGTGCTTCTTGTGTTTGACTGTCAAATTTTCTGTTCAGTTCTGGTTTTTTCAGGAAGAATGCTTGAAACCTCATTGAATGACCATATTTTCCCCTGGAATAACATGCTCAATCTTGCTGGGTAGTTGATTCTTGGTTTTAATCCCAGCTCCCTTAATCTTTGAAATATCATATTCCAGGCTCTTCGATCCCTCAGTGTCTACACTGAGGCTGTCTACATCTACAGTGTCTACATCTGAAGCTGCCAGATCCTGGGTTATCCTGATAGTGCTTCTGCAGTATTCAAATGGTT
>CM053599.1:77109219-77131954 GCA_028646575.1 Pseudocheirus occidentalis
CCCCCCCCAAATTAAGCTTCAAAAGTTTCACTTTCACTTTCACTGACCATCTAATCCTGGTTTGGTGGATGTGAAGATTCCTTCAGGTGCAATAGATCTTCTCTGAAGTAGACTCAAGCTGCAGCTTGTGGAGCTTGGCTCCTCCTGGCTGCCCTAGTGCCTGGTCTGGCCGTGGCTGAGGTTTTGGGCCAGGCTGCTCTCCCCTCTCCTCCTGCCTGCCTGCTGGACAAGCCCATCCCCCCCACCACTGCCACTGTACAGTCCCCGTTCCTCACGCCTTGGTAGATATGGAGGTGCTGGAGTCTGTAGACAGTCTCTCCTGTGGACTGGCTGCAGTGTGGCTCGGCTTGGCTCAGCTCAGCTCCTTCCTACCACCCTGGGCATGACCAGGGTCTTGGCTTCAGGCTGGGCCAGCCTCCGCTCCCGGCCACTGCTATGAGCCCCTGCTGCAGAGCTGCCTTCAGCGAGAGATTTTTCTGTATTTTTTTTTTTTGGTCCGAGAGTCCTAGACTTTGTCTAGGCTCATATTTTATGGATGTTTAGGGTGGCGGTGTGGGAGCTGCAGGACCTTGCTGCTTCTATGCTGCCACCTTGGCTCCCAATAGAAAATAATACGTTTTAAAAAACACAGAATTTTCCAAATGGAAAAGAGATATGCAAAACATCATTGATAAAAATAACTCCTCAAGAAAACACCACTGACCAAAAATCTATGAAAAAGAGAGGTACAATAGCTCATTGTTTAATGGGGAAATAGGTAAAAAAAAAAGTCATTGAATAAATAATTCCTAAAAAATTAAATTTGGATGAGTAAAAGCTAACAACATGAAAAAAATCAGGAAACAATAAAACAAAATCAAAAGATTGAAAAAATAGAAGAAAATGTGAAATATCTCATTGGAAAAGAAACTGACCTAGAAAAGATGGAGAAAATATAATTTAAAAATTATTGGACTACCTGAAAGCCATAACTAAGAAATTATAGTGGAAAACTGAATGAAAATCCTAGAATCAGAGGGGTAAAACTATTACTTTTTGCCAATGATAAGATGTTATCCTTAGATAACTCTAGACTAGAGAATCATCTCAAAAATTAGTTGAAACAATTTAGAACTTTAGTAAAGTTTCAGGATGTAAAATAAACCCAAATATCTCCTCAGCATTTATATATACTACCAACAAAATCTAGTAGGAAAAGATAGAAAAATTAAATTTAAAGCATCTTTAAACAATATAAACTACTTGGCAGTCTGTCTGTCAAGACAAGCCCAGGCATGATATGAACACAATTACAAAACACTTTTCATACAAATACATTTCTAAACAATTAGAGAAATATTAATTATTCTTGAGTAGGCTTAACAAATATAATAAAAATGACAGTTTTATCTAAATTAATTTACTTATTCAGTGCCATACCAATAAAATTATAATGAATCATTTCACAGATCAAGAAAAAATAAATTTCATCTGGAAGGGAAAAAAAGGTCAAGAAAAATGTAAAAGAATGCAAACTATATTATGGAGTGTTAATTATCAAAACAATTTGATACTAGTTAAGAAATATAGTGGTGGATTAGTGAAATAGATTAGGTACGCAATACATATAAATAAATGAATATACAAATCTATTGTTTGATAAATCCAAGCTTTCAGGGCAGAACTCACCATTTGACATAAATTGTTGGAGATTTTGGAAAGGAGTTTGGAAAGAACTAGGTATAGACCAATATTTCACACTACATACCAAAATAAAGTCAAAACGTATAAATGATTTACAGATAAAGGATAATATAAATTAGAAGAGCATGAGAAAATGTACCTGTAATATCTATGGTTAAGGGAAAAGTTTATCACCAAACAAGAAACTGAGAAGATGTAATGGTAATGGAATTTGGAGATGCCCCTGAATTGACTTGGCTTTTAGGTTAAGTGTTAAGACCCAGAGCTTGTGAATCCCACTTGCAGGATGAACTTGTTGACATAAATAGAGAGGGCTGAACTGGGAGGAGCCATGAATTGAAAGAAAGGCTCAAGCCCAGAGAAGGTCAGAAGAAGGATTTTTGGTAAGAGCAGTATCCAGTATCATGGAGCCTGAGTTGCTGAGAGCCCATTGGAGCTGCCCAGGACTTTTGAGGACTGCCACCTAGAGCTGCTGAGAACTGAAGAGGCATGGCTGTGATGCTGGTATTTTGTCTGTCTGTTTTGATGTTTTTCCTAATTTACCTGATGGTGGACAGTGCTGCTGTTGTAGAGGTCTTGGAACCTGGCTGTTGGTTCAGAAGACCTGAAGAAGGATTTTCTTGTTGTATGTTCACAGAAATCCTGGAAGAGGGGCTTGCTGATGTTTTCTGGGATTCTGGGACTGTTCTACAGGCAGAGGGTGACATGTTGAGGACGCTGACTATGGCTTTGTTGAGCTTTGTCTCCCCAGGAACTGAGACTGCTGAAGGTTTGCCTCCAGTGAAGATGAAAGAAGGGCCTTTCCTTGGGTTTTCAATGCCAAGATGATATCTTGACCTTGTTATGGCTTAAGGATGGATGCCCTTTTGTGCTCTCCTGCTACTCCCTTTTGAGAAAATGCTTGGTGTTAATGGATGGTATTGTAATTACTTTGAGTCCAGGGGTGGGAAATCTTTGGCCTTTTTGTGCTCTGTGATTGACCAAATTAATGTACTTTGTTTATGATTGGAAACTGATCTCCATTTGAGAAGAGACTTTGACTGACTAAATGAATGTACTCTCTGGACAGAATTAAGAACTTACTTGCTAAATAAATGAGTTATACTGTATTTTGACTTTCTCTGTTCTGTGAATGTTTGCTGAATAAATTGGGTTTGCTATGCTGGTAATCTAGACCTTGGAAGTTGCCTTTGCTTGTCATTACAGAAGATTACAAAAAGTAAAATTAATTATTTTGATTACAAAATTGATTCAGCTAAAATTAGGGGAAAATATGGGTAACTGAAGGAAAATTTTTACAATAATTTTCTCTGATAAAGGTCTCATTTCTCAAATATAATTGGCAATTTTCCAAATTTTAAAAATTAATAAAATCTATTCCCCCATTGATAAAGAGTCAAAGAATGTGAAAAAGCAGCTTTCAGAAGAAGAAATCTAAGCTATCAATAGTCACTCAAAAAAATCTCTAAATCACTATGGATTAGAAAAATGCAAGTGAAAATAACTCTGATATATCACCTCACATATATCAAATTGTTTAAAATGGCCAAAAGTAAAAACGACAAATGTTTGAGGGAATGTGAAAAAATTGAGACACGAACATACACACTCTGTGGAGTTGTGAACTAGTCCAACCTTTTGAGAGAACAATTTGGAACTATGGCCAAAGGGTTATAAAATTTTGACCCAGCAACACCTCTACTAGGTGGGTATCCCAAAGATAAGGAAAAAGGACAAATGTCTAGAAAAATATTTATGGCATCTCTTTTTGTGGTGGCAAAGAACTGGAAACTAAGAGAATGCCTTAGTTTGGGGAATTAATTGGGGAATCACTTAATTGGGGAATCACTTAACAAGCTGCCATATATTATTGTGATAGAATACTATTGTACTAAAAGAAATGATGACCAGAATGATTTAAGAAAACCTGGGAAGACGTATATGAACTCATGCACAGTGAAGTGAACAGAACAAGGAAAATGATATAAATAGTAACAGCAATATTTTAAAAAAAAATAATAATCACATAAGACACTTCACTATTCTGATAAAGACAATGATCCATGGCTATTTCAAAGGATTCATGATGAAAATTGCTATCTACCTCCAGAGAGAGAATTGGTAAACTGAGTTCAAACTGAAGCATAGTTTTTTTTGCCTCATTTTTTCTTAGGTTGTATGTGTGTGTGTTTAATATTTATTTAATTTTTTAAAATTTTTTTAAAATTGATTTCCAAATTGTCTTTCTCCTTTCTTCCCCTCTCCCCTCATTGAGAAAGCAAGAAACTTGATATAGGTCATACATGTGCAGTTATGCAAAATATATTTCTATATTAGCTGTGGTGTGAAAGAAAGCACAAACAAAAACAAGGAAAATTAATGTATACTTCAATCTGTATTGAGACTCCATTAGTTTGTCTGGAGATGGATGCATTGTATGTGTGAATGTGTGTGTGTGTGTGTGTTTCTTTTGCAAAATCACTAACACAGAAATATATTTTGCATGGCTCCACATGTATAATTGTTATCATATTGCTTGACTTCTCGTGGGGTGTAGCAGTTGTGGAAGGATGAAGAGAATTTGGAATTCAAATTTTTTAAGTTGAATGTTTAAAATTTTTACATGTAATTAGGAAATATTTAACAAAATATATAAGAATATATTCTTGAAAATAAAAGGATAATACATGCTACATACTAGGTATATAAATACTAATTACCTTGCATGCACTTTCCACTTCTGCTGTCACAGACGATGAGCTCTAATTCTGTCCCTGATTACTTACAGATTCAACTACTCATCTAGGTTGGCTCCAATAAATCTTGCTCGCTGTCAATCAATGAGTCATGAAGAACTTATTCACCAACTACAATGTGCCAGGTACTGTGATAATTAGTGGAGTAGTGGCATATAGTCAAGGGCAGGCCATGTATGGAGAGAGACTGCACCTATCATGTTACCATCTCCATTCCTCTGTCCTTTAATTTAACTCTTACATCGATTCTTGCCTTCAAGTTCTGCATAGCCAAGGACTACATCCCATGATCACAGTTCTCTTTCTGTATGGCTTTACAGATTTTTGCATAGATATTTAATTGCACCTTCATCACCCTTATTACAAATATAAACTCTTTAAAGTCAGGAATTCTTTATTTTTTTTCAATCTCTCCTAAATTACTATCATATAGTAAAAAATATCTTTATGTGCACATTTGAACTAAAATTAATATACCATATTATAAACTTAATATCCATTTATAAAATCAAAGAATCAAATAAACTTATAAAGCAGGAGATAAAAAGTTTACCCAGAATCTAAGTGGAACTAAGTGGAACCAAATAAATTAACAAATTCAAACAAAAAGAATGTTTTTTATGTGTTCCCTTCTAGAGTTACTTGAAGTTCTGCTACCTTTGACCCCATTTCACTTCTTTCCCTCATTTTATTTTTTTTTAGGAAATCACTACAGGTATAAAAAAATGTGAAAATAGTACTGGTTCTATTGATTTTGTTCTGCTTCACCTTGCAAAGATCTTTCCAGATTTTCTTGAATGCTTCATATTTATCATTTTGACAGCCCCCTCATATTTCATTACATTAATATACCATAATTTATTCAGTCATTTTCCAATTGTTGGATATAGAAGTTGTTTCCTTTTTTGCTGTTAGGAATAGAACAGTTATGAATATTTCTGTACAGATACATCATTTTCACCTTTTTTTATGTTTTTGATGGAAGGTCCTGGTAATAGAATAGCTAAGTCAAAATACATAATCAGTCCTGTGATTCACTACACAATGACATCAAAAATATTTGGACCAGGCTACAGAACCATCAACAATGTCTCAGAACACTTGTTTTCTTCAAAGTCTATCAATATTGATCCTATCTTCAAAAAATTTATTTTTAAAAAAAAATATGTTATTTATTTATTTTTAGTTTTAAACATTCATTTCCATCACATTTTAACTTACAAATTTTCTCCCCATCTCTCCCCTGCTCCCACCCCAATATAGCAAGCCTGCTGAGTACCCCTTCCCCCAATCTGTTCTCTTTTATATCTTCCACTACCCCCTCCATCTTTCTAGTCAGGGAAGATGGATTTCTATGCCCCAGTGCCTGTATATCTTATTACCCAGTTGCATGTAAAAAAAATTGAGATAATAAATGAGTTTAGCACATTTTCAGGCTATGAAACAAAACTGAAAATTATTTGTATTTTATGTATTATCAACAAACCCTAATAAAATATTACAAAAAACGATTATGGAAACAAAAATTAAACATCAAAGTAGGCACAAATGAATCATTTTTTTGACATTTGTTTTAAAACTTTGATTTCCAGATCCTTTCCTTTCTTCCCTCCTCACCCACCCCTGCTGGGAAGACAAGCTATTCAATAGAAATAATACATGAGTTCTTATGCAAAACATTTCCTAAGTAGTTATATTGTGAAAGACTATCTATGCTTCCCTCAATCCTATCCCGTCCCCTACTTATTCTATTTTCTACTTTGACTCTGTCCCTTTTCAAAAGTGTCTGCTTCTAACTACAGTCTCCCCCAATCTCCCCCCCTTCTATCACCCTCCTTTCATCCCTCCTCCCCCTATTTTCCTGCAGGGTAAGATATCCAATTGAGTGTGTATGTTATTCCCTCCTTAAGTCAAATCCAATATGAGTAAGGTTGCCCCATTACCTTTCACCTTCCTGCTCTTCCCCTCCATTGTAACAGTTTTCTCTTGCCTCTTTTATATGAGATAATTTACCAAATTTCATCCCTCCCTTTCTCCTTCTCCCAATATATTTCTCTCTCACCTCTTAATTTTATTTTTTTAAGATACCATCCTTTCATATTCAACTCATCGTGTGCCCTCTGTTTATATATACGTGTACACATATATACATACACTCAAATAAATATTTATATACACATACACCCTCCTATATGTGTGTGTGTGTGTATTATACATAAATTGCTTTCAACTATACACATATTGAAAAAAGTCTCATGAGTTAAAATTATCATTTTCCATGTAGGATTGTTAATAGTTCAACTTTAATAAGTTCCCTATGATTTATTTTTCCTGTTTATCTTCTCATGCTTCTTTTGCTTCTTGTATTTGAAAGTCAAATTTTCTATTCAGCTCTGGTTTTTGCATCAAGAATGCTTGAAAGTCTTCTATTTCATTGAATGACCAAATTTTCCCTTCCGTCATTATACTCAATTTTGCTGGGTAGGTGATTCTTGGTTTTAATTCTAGCTCCTTTGACCTCCAGAATATCATATTCCAAACCCTTTTATCTCTTAATATAGAAGCTGCTAGATCTTGTGTTTTCCTGATTGTGTTTCCCACTGACTTTTTACTTTTTCTTTGGCATTTATGGTTTGAGAAGTCTGGAAACAGCCACAGTTGCCAGTGATTCACTCTCCTGAAGTCTGCTCCCATTGGTCTGTGGGGCTGGTCAGAGCCACCCCAGGTCTGGGTCCACCATTCATGCAGGACTGTGCTCAGCTCCCAGCCTAGTGTGAAAGACTGCTCCTTTTGTCCTACCAGGTTGCCTTCAGTGGGATATTTGTTTCTCTCTGTCACGTTGTGGGTTCTGTAGCTCTAAAATTTGCTTAGAGTTTTGTTTTGTTTTGTTTTACCAGTTTTAGAGGTGATTGGAGCAGAAGCTGAAGAAAGTTCCTGCTTTTACTCTGCCACCTTGGCTCCATTGCCCCCTCAAAATTCTAATGATATCTGAAGGTGATTCTGATTATTGAAGAATGTGAGCACTTTTATAGGTAGTTAGTATGTCTTTAATCCTCTTTAAATTTTATATTCATATTCCATGATAATTGTTCTTTTGGGAAGTGTGTCTTATTTATTTTATACATCAGTTCATTATAGATTCTGAATTTCAGATATTTATTTGCTTAATTTAGTCAGAAAAATTTCCCCATTACTCTGTCTTTTAACTTAAGAAACATCAAGATTTTTGTATATCTTTTCATAAACAAACTTAAGGATTTTGTTTGTAATAGTTTCTTTTAATTATTCTACTTAGATTTCCCATCATGGCAGTGAGGTTATCCAAGATTCTTGAAGATTATGTCAGCAGGTCAAAATCAGTCTTTCATTAATAGGTAAACTGTTTGATGATAAATTCTTTAAAGTTGACAATGAAATCAAGTATACTAAATGATCTTTGGTCCTACATGATCTATTTTGACTTCTACAGTAATAGTGACAGAGTAATAGAAAACAGATCAGGAGAATGATAAAATCCACACCATTTTTAGAACATCTATAAATCAATATTAAATCATTATCTATTTACCTAGTGGACATACTACTACAAGGGCTAAATCACATCATTGTTGATATCTTCAGAAAATAAAACCAATAGAAAAAAGCAAGTAGCCATTTAGAGATGATAATTAAAAGAAATAAAAGTTAGCAGAATTATTTGTGTTATAGCCAAAAGCAACAATAACAAAAAAAAATCATTTCACAGGACACTTAGTAATCTCAAATTCCAGTGTTCATGATAAGTATGTGAAAAGATCACTATGAAAATAATTATAGCTAATGTGCCAACATCTATTGCTGACTATGAGAAATTAGAGAAATTCTACCAAGAACTTCATATACCTCTCCAATTTAAATCAATATATACTCAGTTAATGTAATGGTGGCCATAGGCAAAAATGGCCTGTATTTATATATACAGCTATTAGGGAAAGAACTTACTATTAGACAAAAAAAGTTGGGAAAACTAGAAAATAGTCTGTCAAAAACTATGCACAGAACAGCATATCATATCTTATACTAAAATAAGCTCCAAATGTATACTTGATTTAGACATAAAAGAGGTTTTTCATAAACAAATTAGAAAAGAAAGTAGAAGGAATTTGCACATTAAAACTGTGGATAGGAGAAGAATTCATGACCAAAGAAGAAGACCACAGAAGGTAAAATGAACAGTTTCAATTATACAAACCTAAAAAGGTTTTTGCAAAAACTGATACAAATAGAATTAGAAAAGAAGCAAGTAAATGAGAAAAATCTTTGCAGAAATTTTCTCTGATAAAAGTCTCATTTCTAGTGTGTGTTCAGAATGAATTTAAATTTATAAGAATAAGAACCATTTCCTAAGTGATAAATGAGCAACAGATATGAATAGATAGTTTTCAAAGGAAAAATTCAAGCTATCAATAGTCACTATAATGGTAATGAAATTTGGAGATCCCTTTGTATTGCTAAGCTGACAGGTACTTAGCACATAGTTTCAAATTAAGCCTCTGTTAAAAAAACAGGAGGTATAAACTCCTGTTGCCAATGTAACAGGAAGGGGATGAACAGGGAGGAGCAATTATGTATATAAGGAAAAACCCCAGATGGGAAAGTCAGAACTTCCTGGGACTTATGGTGGTGGAGCTTCTTCTGAGGGCCAGCCAAGGTGCTGAGGACTACCAAGGGCCAGCTGGAGCTGCTGAGGTTCCTGAGGATTTCCTGAGGGCCAGCCAGAGCTGCCAGAGGAAGCATGACTGTGGTGTTGGTACTTTGTTTGTGGCTTTGTTAAGCCTTAACTTCCCAGGAATAGAGATTATGAAGGACTTAAGGTGGACTGGAAGTGTAAGCTTCAGTGTGGAACAGGAACTGCATGGAGAGCTGCACAAGGAGCTGGGAGCTGTCTGCCTTTGAACCCAGATGACAGTTTGGTGGACTCAGGTAGGAGCTACATGCCTCAAGTCAAGATGAAAAGACCTCTTGGTGAATATTGAGTAGTTACTGACCCTGATGTGGGGTTTTGCTTTGGGACTCTCCTTGGGAAGAGTTGTGTGATATGGCCAGAAGAAACTCTGGGCAGCCATTGAGCTCCCCCTTCCCTCCGGC
Organism: Pseudocheirus occidentalis; assembly: GCA_028646575.1. Taxonomy (NCBI): domain Eukaryota; kingdom Metazoa; phylum Chordata; class Mammalia; order Diprotodontia; family Pseudocheiridae; genus Pseudocheirus; species Pseudocheirus occidentalis. The sequence goes on from CM053599.1 coordinate 77,118,786, forward strand.
TTTGAAAACTCAGATGTTGGTGCTTCCCTCTCTGGTAACTAAGTAGGTATGGATGTATTGGTCAGATAGCTGGAAGCCCTGTCTGCTGATTTGTGTTATTTTCTGTTGAATGACTGACAGAATTATAATTTATTTGTGATTGTCCTTTGTGATAAAATTAAGGACTCTATGATTGACTAAATGAATGTACTACTCAGGAGTAGAGTACTTTGACTTTTGTATTTTGTGTTCCTTAAGGAAGCAAGGCTCCTTAATGATGATTGAATGATTAAGTTACTAAATGATTGAGTGACTAAATGAATGTTCTTTGTTCAAAACTATGTGACCACTGGTGAAAACAATGTAGCCATTTTAGTGATATGTTGTAACATTGTGAGTGCTATATTTTTATTTTCTGTGATAAGTTGTAACATTCTGAATGTTGTACCTTGATTTTCTGTAAATGTTTTGCTCTGATTTGTTATTGTATAAGTAGAATGGTTACCATACTATGTAATCGGAACCTTGAAAGCTGTTCACAGCAGCATTCTTCTGGAAAGCTGCTTGTGCATGACTTTACATAATAAGTACCATTATTTTCTTGATTTTACAGATGAAGAAGCTGAATCAGAGAGAGGTTAATTGATTTCCCCAGGGTCATAGAATTAGTAGGTGTCTAAGGTCACATTTGAACTCAGATCTTTTTCACTCTATGTAGTATCCTCTCTAGCTATAATGCATATCTTGTACTAAAGGTGCAAATGAAGAGGACACAAAATTGAATAGGAGATGTAAAGAAAGCAAAAATTACTTGGGGAAATTTTGCAGTTCTTCAACCATTCCAGCCATCTCCCAGAAATTAATGCCCATCTTTTTAACAGCAGTACTCTTCCAGTAATATTTGAGGTTGCAAGTCAAATCATACCATATCACATCATATCATATAACATATTGTATTATATTATTATATCACATCACATCACATCACATCATATCATATCATATCATATCAGCCAAAGAACTAAAGTTGTAGGTCATCCAAAAGATAATGAAAAGGTGCAAGAAAGGCAGGTATAAGCTGCAATGCTTTACAAGGAAGAAATATTCAGGAAAAACAGTGTAAAGGATGTCCCAGAAGACATGAATGACCAGAATAGCTGTCATTCATGCTTGGAATATTCTCACTCTTTGTTTATGCCTCCTGGCTTCCCTAGCTTCCATCAAGGTTCAGCTAAAATCCCACCTTGTAAAGGAAGCTTCTATCAATATCTCTCTCCTTAATTTTAATGCCTTTTCTTTTAGTTTTCCCAATTTATCCTATGTATATAGCTTGTCTGTATATGTAATTCGCATATTCTCTCCCCTAATAGACTGTAAGCCCCTGCAGAGCAGAAAATGTCATTTTATGTTATTTTCATTCCCAGTTCTTAGCTCAGCATTTGACCCATAGTAGGTGCTTGGCCAAAAAAGTTTATTGATTGATTTATAGATATAAATATTTTAGCAAAATTTTAAAATTCAGAAAATAGCTATTATTTTTATTTTCTCTTTTTGAGATTTATGTCAAATTATTATGACATAAAATCATTTTTAAATTTTACTTATAAATATTAAATGGTCAAGATGAATATTACTTTTGTTGTACCACCATTTTCTAATTGCAAATGTTTTAATCATTTAAATGAGAATATGTGTTCCCTTTTCATACCATTTAAATTCTTGAACTAAACATAGCCACTCTAAAAAAATTCCTCTGTCTTAGATGAATAATTCTGTAGATAATTTCAATTTTAACTTCCCTTTAACAAAAAATAAAAACCTTGCTTTTGGATTTACCTGACCTTCTTTCTCACTTTTCCCTGTTGATTTCCCCCATTTCTCAGAAACACCTTTATAAATCCACTAGGAAATTTAGTCAAAACAATAATCTGAGGTTTTCACATTTTATTAGTAACTATTTTATATTATTTTTTAAAATATCTTTTTGGCTAAGATGCTTGTTTGTTGTTTGAACAATTACTTAAAGAGAATGTATCTCCCTTTAAAATTTAAAAGTTGTTTCTCAAATATTTGCCTCTTTTCAGAAAAGCATGCTGAACTTTTTTTTATTCTGGGCAGATAATTCTGATTTTTAATCTAAATGTTTCTTAATTTTGTACATTAAAATTTCAAGTATTTTAGTCATCCATTGTCTTCCTTGGAAAATTCCTCTCCTCTGCACCTTTGATACTCAGAAAGTGATTTACTCTTTAATTGTGATTGATTTATTCATTACTTTGGGTGGCTTTTGTTATTCCTTCTTCATAATTGTATTGTTGAGATTTCACTATGATGTATCTAGGCACTTTAAGTTGCAGTTTTGTTCCTTAATTGGGTCTCATGAATTCTTTCTTTTTATGGTAAATGTGATATTCTCTTCAATTGTTTCACAGTTCTAGGGAATTTATTCAAATGGGTCTAATAAATATAAAATCCATATTGTCTTCCTCTAAGTTCTGTGATATGCCAGTAATTCTGACAATATCATATCATAATCATTCCACCTGTTCTGTTAACTGAGTCCATGTGTTTTCCAATAGTTTAGAAAATTAAGTGATTTTTTTGACCCTGAATTTCTCACTGTTGGTCATTAGGTACAATTCAATTCTCTATTATAGTAAGTCTGATGTCTGTTGACTATGTTGTTGTCTTTTAATTGTTCTATTATATATTTCATAAAAATCATTTTCTTAATTGTTTCCTCTTATTCTTTTTTAATGATTTTGAAAAAATATTAAATAATTACTTTGTGAATTTTTAAAACTTTCTTAAAACTCTCTCCCTTTGTTGGTTCTCAAGCTTTCTTTTGCATTTCCAATCCTTGCTTAATTTCTTTGAATGTGATGTTTATCCATTTGTAGAATTCTCTTGAGATACCTTAGATAATCTCAGTTCCCATTCCAATTGTTTCTGGTACTATATTTAATTATTGTGCAGTCTTAATTATGTCAGCACTCTTTGCTTCTTTTTTAAATTTTGGATGTTTTTTATTTTAGTGAGGTTTTTTTAGATATGTCTTTTCTTTGGTATTTATATTATATTTAGCATTGTTGTGAGGCATAGAAGAAGCCAGTACCCTTCAATATCCTTACCTCACCATCTTGGATCTATACAAATTTAATTTCATTTAAGTGGTGATGACAGCTATGCTCTTTGAAAAATTGAAGGATATAAGGGATATTTTTTAAAAAGAAAAAGAATTCAAAAGAGAACTGTAAACTAGGAGGAGTTGGAATATGGGGGAGGGGAGTCTACATTATTAGAAAAGGGATCCAGCTAACACAATATGACTGGTTGATAAGAATTGGGAAATTAGTACAACAGGAGGTCGGTAGTGATAGCAGGCTCCTTTGGCCATGCTTAAGGAATAATGGAGAAGCAGAATGTGAAATACAAGTCAGGGGCATAGCAATAAACTGATTGCCAATATGTGACTGATGTTAGAATCATTTCTGCATGTACAGTTAAATTATCAACAGGCAGAGCAAAAGACAAACTAAACACCAAATTAGTGGAAAGACTAAGTGTGAAAAGAGTGTGAGTAGAGGTTTCAATCAAAGCTTATTAAAAAGCTGTGGCCCTGAAAAATAAGAAATAGATAAGATTAAAAATGAACCCTGTTCAAGACATTCTTCAAAAACCAAACCATATTCCTAGCTCAAAGTGGGGTGGGGGGGTTAGAAAACAGTGAAGATAAAACAAAATTTAACCAATACAAAACATTTGCAATAATGATGCTAAAAGAACCCAGAAACTTCCTTAGATAGGATGTATTTTATTTCCTAACCAAGTTGATAGACTTAGCAAGTGAAGGCAAGCCTGCCTTAATGTGTAAACTTTTCAAAAGTCAAAAAAGGAAAATATCAGAGGATTAGAAAGAATATCCCTTCACAACATAGGCAAAAGCAGTTGAGGAACTAATGAACCTTAAGTAATTTTAATTGGAGAGTCAGATAAGCCAGATTATCCCAAGATCATTTATGGATAAAGTTAGGAAAACAACTGACAAACAATGGAACAGGTCTGTTGACATTATCAGAGTTACCTATTCTCATGAATGATAATAGTGGATCCGCCAAATTTGGATTCTGCCATTTTAGTTTCTAGCTCAAGTGCCATATTGGGAAGTGGTAATGGCACTCAATAATATGAAATCCGAGAGAGCAGTTAGATCTAAACTAATACCTTCAGGAGAAATATTTGCTTTAGGTAATGCTATGTTAATAATACTCAGGAATTGATTCTCAAGCTATCTTAAAGAGCAAAAGATATTAAAAGAGAAGAAAATCATGTACAGTGCCTATGCCCCAAAAATGTAAACAAAAATGTTTTTGTGCAAGGTGAAGAGCGAAGCATAAAATTTTGGACGTGGCCATTGTGGAAATTTATTTCGCTTGACTATGCAACTTTGTTATACAGGCTTTGAGTTTGGGATTGTTTCATTAAAGCAAACATAATTTTATCAAAAAAATTGAAGATAAATATTTAATATCCTGGCCAAGCAGGGATGCATGGCAACCAAGGGCAACACTACTTTAAAATATACATATAAACTTTTTATGTTTATAATTTTATTTGACAAACTGATATATCTATTATTACTTTCAAAAGTTACCTAAATTATTCATAAAATACAAATCAGAGTTTTGTTATTTACATAATAATTTTACCACTTACTTGAACATATGATTTGAGATATCACAATCTCTCCAGGTCTCTGTTTCTTATTTATTAAATATAAATAAAGTCTGTCCAAGTGCTTTCACAGGATTCTTATGAAGACCAAATGAGACAGTGGAAGTGAAAGCACTGTACGCTATAAAATACCAGGTCATAAAAATGAAAATCCTTGCACAAGAAGTTTCTTCCTATAAAGAAGTATCCTGACACACTTGGATGCGCTTCTCATTTGTACATTTCCTTTATCACACCCATATAATGTTCAGACATCCTGTCTGATATTAACTCACACATGGTGACAACAATCCCTCTACATCATATAGCTCAGACAGAAGATTGTCATTGATGGGTGAGTGAAAATAACTAGAACCCACATTCAAGTGCAAAAAGATAATAGTACTTGTGAATGAACCAAATAATACATATTAATTAAGTGGTGATCATGTACCAAGCACTGTGTTGACTACTGGGCATAGAAAAAGGGAAAAAATTTAGTCCCAGATTTCAAGAAGCTCACAATAATGCCTTTCCCAAAGAATATTTACAACCAGTGTCTCTGATAAAGGCTTCATTTCTAAAATATACATGGAATTAAGAAAAAAATTTTATGAATACAAGTCATTCCCCAATTGATAAATGGTGAAAGGATATGAACAGGTAATTTTCAGAGGCAGAAATTAAAGATACCTTTAAGCATATGGAAAAATACTCTAAATCACTATTGATTCAAGAAATGCACATCAAAACAACTTTGAGGTAGCACATCTCACCAGTCAGATTGGCTAAGATGACAAAACAGGAAAATGACAAGTGCCGGAGAGGATGTGGAAAAATTAGAACACTAATGCATTGTTGGTGGAGCTGTGAAATAATACAACCATTCTGGAGTGCAATCTGGAACTATGCTCAAAGGGCTATAAATAATTGCATACCCTCTGACCCAGTAATACCACTTTGGGAGCTGTATCCCAAAGAGATCATAGAAGTAGGGAAAGGACCCATATGTACAAAAATATTTATTGCAGCTCTCTTTGTGGTGGCAAAAATCTGGAAATTTCGGGGATGTCCATCAATTGGGAAATGGCTGAACAAGTTGTGTTTTATGAATGTAATGGAATACTATCGTGCTATAAGAAATAGGAAGGAGATTGACTTCATAATTACCTGGAGAGGCTTATATAAATTGATGCTATGTGAGAAGAGCAGAACTAGGAAAAATTTGTACACAATCACAGACACATCATATGTGTTATGACCAACCTTGATAAACTGGACTCATCTCAGCAATGTACAACTATAAGACAACTCTATAAGTCTCAGGATGGAAGGAGATATCTACATTCAGAGAAAGATCTAGAAAGACCAGAGTTTATATGGAGACTGAAGCAATGCATGCTATCATTCTTTTTCAAGTTTGGTTTTGTTTCTTTTTTCCCATTGTTCACTCCATTGGTTACAACCCTTCTATACAACCAGATGATTATACAATGTGAAAGTATGTGCAGATCCTATACATGATTGCCTGCCACCATGGGGCAGGGGAGAAGGGAGAGAGAAAATTTATAACTCAAGGGATTGTGGAACTGAATCTCATAAACTAAAATAAATAAACAAGTCAATGAAAAAAATAATGCCTTTCCCAGAGAAAAGGACACCCTTTTGGCTTTGTTACATTATCCACACCACTCAATTCAATTCCATTTGATTAACATTTATTAAACTCTGCCCAAAGATATAAAAAATAAATAAACTTTCCCCATCTGTGCAAAGCACTCTATTAAAAAATGAAGATACAAAAGCAAAAACAAGAAACAGGTCCTAACTTCAAGGAGTTTACATTTTGTAAATGGAATATACATAGATGAGTAAATCCAAATTATACACTAATTTATTTCAGGAAGGGGGTGCAGGTTGAACACTAATAACTGGAAAGATCAGAAAAAAATACTTCATGTGGGAGGCAATATCTAGGCTGGACCTCGAGGAAAATCCAAGAGATGAAGAGGAAGGGCAGTGCAGACATGAAGGATAGCCTAAACAAAGACAAAGGAGCAAGAGATAGAATCTAAGGTATATAGAATTACAAATAAGCCAAAACAAAAACCACTTCATTGCTGTTTCCAAATTCTAAAGGACAGTGCCTAATATTCACCTGGGGTCGAAGGGTGATCAAGAACAACTATGGGCTTTTTGGAGCCATCCACCATGGCTATCCCTTGTCACTTGGGAAGATCCATCTGTGCCTATAGTAGTTCTAGGGATGAGTTGCCAGGGTTGATTTATTTAGGGTGAGCAGTTTCAGCAGGACCAGGTAGCTCTGCAGCCTCAAGTGGGTCATCCTGTTGTGGGGATGTCTTCTCCTTCTGGAGGGGCTGCGGTGGTGGCCATGAACATTTGAGAACACCACTGTGGGATACAGATTGAAGAAGCCCCATCACCTGGGGAAACACAAACATACCCTTTCCCCCAAATAATCATTGTCCCAGGTTCTCTCCAAGTGTCTGTGGCCAGGTCCTTCCACATTACTTTTGTGGCCTTGTTCTTTTGTTTCCAGGTACTTTCTACCTGACTTACCCCTTTCCCTTCCTGACACTTCATGGGGTTTGGAAAAGACCAGTTGGGGAGATGTTTGGATCCACCCTGACAAATATATCCCATCCCTTGCCCATTTAAATCATATGTAGTTGGGACTTGGGTGGATGATGAACATCTGCATGGTGGGTGGGTCATGCCCCTTTGGACTACACAAACAGGATGGACTCAGTGGGACTTATGGAAAGCTTTTGCAGCTAGTGGCTTAGTGACAGTTGTCACCATGATTATCAAGGAGGACATAAACATATGAACAACACTGTTTATGCCAGTTTGACTGTTTATCTTCCCCATCAATTTCCTTTTCTCATAGGATACATCACCGCAGAAAACAAACATTCAGGGACCTTCAATGTCAACTTGTGCAGTGTATAAATCACGCTGTTGTTGGGAACAAGCAAGTTATGATTGCAATAACTCAAACCCTCTTGCCCTCTAAATGGTGTTGGGTGGTTTGGTAGCCCTTCCTATCAAGTACTTATTCAACTGGTAAAAAGGGACCAGCAGAATAGGTATATTCCTTGTATTGTGCTTGGTATTATAATGCTTGCATCTATTATTGTGTCTTCCATGGTTCTTGTTGCATCTATCACTTCTTTATAGACAGAGACAGACCACTGAATTTGTACAACAATTGCAAAGAAATATTTCAATAGCATTAGAAAAACAAGAAAGAATAAATGAAGATTTATTGCTGTTGATTGAGAATCTGAAAGAGGTGGTTATAGCTGGAGGGGATGAACTAGATTTATTAGTAAGCAGAATTTGGAATCTATTTGAGGAGCTGAGCCCTTTGCATTGGTCATGTGCATTGCTTTCACCCCTTCTTCCCCTGATTATATTGTGTCTCCTTGCAGTTTGCATTGTTCCCCTATGTTGCAGGTGCTGGACTCATGCTCTGCATGAAGTTATCACTGATCTTACCTAAGCTTACAAGAAAAGAAAGGGGGAGATGTAGAAGATGACAGATCAGTGGGGCTCTGAGCCTGATGGCTGAATAAGCCCTCTCAGCTGAAGAGCCTGCTATCAGGTCTGGATCAGTTCCCTACCCCCCAGGCATTATGTCCTCATGATAAGCATGGTATTTACCCCGATCCTGGGAACAGGGTGGTGCACAGTGTTCTCAGGAAAAAACATGGTGTTGTAGCTAGGAAGGAGATTTATGGTTTCACTCTGTAAAAGTCTGTGCTTGCTATAATAAAGTTGGCTTTGTTTTCCACCACTCTTGGAATCCTGTCTCTTCCTCACTCTCTCATCCTCTGAGTAAGCAACTCTTTCTGCCCTGCTGCTGGACAGTGGGAGCCCTCTCACACTTCCAAGAGAAATTGTCTTTTTCAGGACAACACAATGGGTGCACTGGTAATAAGAACAGTGGCAAAGGACAATGGGAAGATGGGAATTACCCAGAAGAAGCTGAAGAATATCTCTGGCCCCAGGTGAATATTAATCCTTGCAGATGATAGATTGATAGATCCACTGCCATTTGGAAAAAAATCAAGACAGAAGGATGGGAAGTCCATGAGAAAAGGAACAGGGATAAATGAGGAGCATTTGCCCATTGACCTCCTGGGAGAGGAGGTGATCTATTTTGACTTGAGTATACTGCACAAGAATAACCTTGGGGTATACACCAGAAAGGAATAAATATCTCACAATGGCTTTTCTCAACAAAATTGCAGTAGCCACAGGAAAAGGAAGTAGGGACTGCTTGGGCTGTGCAGGAGGGAAGCACCATTAAAGGATGCTAAGCCCTTGATGCAACAAGGCAGAAGGATAAACAGGTGCATCCAATACAGAAATCTCTAATGGCTGCTGCGGGTTATATCTCCTGGTGGTGGACTGTGCAATTGCTTTATTGACCCTGCTAAGCTATTTGACTGCTTTAGGAGTGAGTTCCTGTGGGGAGGTGAGGTCTGACTGTCCTCTAAGAATACCACGGAGCTCAGTGAAATCTGAAGTTGGGATTCCTACATGAGTCCTAAGACATTGCCTGGTTACAATTTTCTTGTGCTAATTGTTTTATCAATGTCAGCTGCAGGTCCTTCTCCAACTGTTCTAATGGTATTTTGTGTATGGTGGGCTAAGAAATACATGAATGTTTCTTGGGGTCCCTGAGCTTTTTTTGTGAATGATTTTCCTTTGTCCCTTTTCCAGGGAGTGCTGCCCAGGCCCTAGTGCCACATGCAACTATTTATTGGTATCCCCTTATATTGTAATATAGCTGACACCTGATTTGGGCTGCTACCTGAAAGCTGTTCATAATTTAAGGGCACCGTTTGTTGCTCATTATGGGTGGCCTGTTGTCTGCACTGCTCAAGAAACTCAGAGCTCCAAACCATATATTCTCTGGGTTCCAGGCACATGTGTGCCACCTATATCCAGTCATGAGAGGGTAGGATGGTATAGGCTACTTTGTCCAAAAGTGTTCTAACATACATGGAAGTTGAACCAAATTTACTAGAGGCCTTTGTAATTTCTCTGAGCATCCTGATATCAAGGGGTTTGTAATCACAAAGGACTTGCCTGGCATAATTAGGGTCAGGTCTCTCTAGTATGATAAATGTTTGTAATACTAGGTCTCTGCAATCTTCTCCCTATTGCTTAGCTTGTTGGATATCTTTTTTTGAGGTGGGAGAGAGTACTGTGATTTTTCCACTTGACTACGTCCCCAGCAGGGGCACGCATGCTCTGATAAAAGGGGCATCAAGGTGGGGAGATAGAGGGCAACAGCTGTGTAGGGCTCTCTGCTGCAATCAGGAAACAGCCTTTCTCTCCCTGTGTATTCCCCTGTTCTCATTCTTCTCTTCTTCCTCTAATTGAGTCCCTGCATCAAACCTCCAAATCTCTCAGTAGTGATCTGGTTCGGCCAAACACAATTTAAGAACATTATGTAACTGAAAGCAATGTACTGGGAAATTATCTGGATCTATCATGGAGTCATATTCTGTCAATTGTTCACCTACTACTTTCCATTTTTCTGGGTCTAATGTGCCTCCTTTAGGCAGCCAAAAGTGACCTAGCAGATCCAAAAATTATTTTACCTGATTCTGGGTGATAATAAGTCCCCTTTCTTTCATTATGCATAGGAGAACTTTCTCATATGGCTCTCAGCTAGGCTGCTTGATCTGTAATTGCCCCATAGCCATTGTTTGCTTACTCAGGAAGAAAGTGAAAGAAACCAAAAGTGAGCCTTCCCCTTACTTTGTCCTAGGATCCTGTGTTGTGCAAGGGGGACCTCTGGGCAAAACTTAGGAGGGTTCATAACATCCAATCAGCCTATAATTTCTGTGCCCCACACTGGGCACCAGTTGTGATGGGCCCTGCTGTCCAGCAGCAGGGCAGGAAAGAATTGCTTATCCAGAGGCTGAGAGAGTGCACAAAAGAGACAGGACTCTAAGAGTGATGGAAAACAGAACCAACTTTATTATCTCAAGCACAAGCTTTTATAGAGTGAAACCACAAATGCCCTTCCCAGCTACAGCACCCTGTTGTTTTTCCCCCAAGAACACTGTGCAACTCCCTGTTTCCAGGCCAGTGGGTGTATGTCACACTTATCATGAGGACATAATGCCTGAGGGGTGGGGAACTGATCCAGGCCTGATAGCAGGCTCTTCACCTGAGAGGGCTTATTCAGCCATCAGGGTCAGAGTCCTATTGGCCTGTGGTCCTCTACATGGAAGGAGGATAGTATTCCCAGAGCACTTATCTCTACATTAGGGTTTTCTCTCTCCAATATGCCATAAACTCCTAGGCACGGTTCTGACACATTGTTCATAAGAAATTCACTCTTGCTTTCTACCATGTGTAACATGCCTCCACCAATCTCCTGTGTGATAGAAAAAACCTAGCCTTCATTAGCCCTTGGTTTTCTCTTAGTAGGCTCTTGAACACACTATCCACTGACCTGTAGCTCTTCCCTATTTCCCCCTTTTTCATAGCTTTCTCATATCTTTCCCTTGGACTTTTACTATACCAAGGAAGACAAGAACATTTACAGCTTTGACTGAATTCAATTGAACAAACATTATTAAGTATTTCTTATACAGCAGACACTGTGCTAGACAGAAAGCCAAGCATGGAACAGTCCCTGTCCAGAAGGATTTTCTGTTCTACTTGTAGGAAGGGACATGGTGGGGGAGAGGTGTCAGGGGGAGGCAACATATACAGAGATATATAAATAGTAAACACTAACAAAATAAATGAAAAGTAATTTCAAAGACAAAAACTAGTAACTAGAGCAGCCAGGACAGGGCATTGCAAGCATGGGGGAAAGCCTGTACAAAGGCACAGAAGTGGGAAATGGAATGCTATGAATGCAAGTTACACAACTTGACTGAAACGTAGAGGAAATGAGGAAAAATAATGTGTAATTGATTTCAAAAGATAGGTAGGAACCAGACTGTGAAGGTCTAGAAATACCAAACAGATAAGCATGTATTTTCTCCTAGAAGTAAGAGGAAGCCACTGAACCTTATCAAGGAGGGGAATGACATGTCTTAACCATGGTCAAATTACCACAACCCTTTGACAGTGGGAGTAGGGAAAATGGACAAGAAAAGTCAAGCACCACTATTATTCTGATATCCAAGTATATATGGTACTGCCATTTGCATTGATAAGTGGTAGTATATACCCAGTATTGCACATTGGAGGTGACCAATAAATGTTTGCTGAACTGAATTTTCAAAAGTTTTTGCAGTATAAAATAATTTATGTATACATAATTGTTTTCCCCAATTGCATGTTAAAACAATTTTAACATTTGCTTTTTTTTTTAAGTTTTGAGTTCCAAATTCTGTTCTTCCCTCTATCCCTGCCCTTCCCCCTGCCTGAGTAGTAAGCAATAAGATATAGATTATAACAATCACCTAGTTTCAGGAGCTGAAAGCTGCCAGGTTCTTGTCCAGTCCTCAGAGAGTGCAATTGTGTAAAGCATCATTTTGTACAAGAAGACTCAAATTAAAGGAAAAAATGAAAGTGAAAATAGCATGCTTTACTCTGTATTCAAACCATATCAGTTCTTCCTCTGGAGACAGTTTGCTTCATCATTAGTCCTTTGGGATTGTTTTGGATCATTGAATTGCTGATAATAGCTAAGTCATTCACATTTCTTCATCATACAACATTGCTATTACTGTGTACAACATTCTCATAATTCTGCTCACTTCACTCAAAATATTTTTTGAGATAGAAAAAGATTTCAATGGTTTCGAAGGTTTTGTATTCGAATACTCAAAATCTTAACCAAATTCTAATTATCCCTACACTTGGAAAAATACAGGAAAAATAGGATGATCTGCTCATAATGATGCTGAGTCAAGTAAACAACTATTTATTAAGTGTCTACTAATTGCCAGGCACTGTCTTAAATAGTCTGGATACAAAGCATGACAAAAAAAGGAAGAAGCCTTGCCCTCTGTAAAGCCAATCAACAGAAGATTCCTAAAAGAATGCTACTGTGAACAACTTTTAAGATTCGTATTACACAGTATTAGTGAACACTCTGTGTATTCCATTACAAATCAAGATTCAGTACAATATTCACAGTATCCAACAATTCACAATGTTATATACAATATTCAGAACAAAGAAAGTCTCAATATTATATCTTATTACAGAAAGGAACAAGGTACAAGAGAAGAATCACCTGGTTTCCCTAAGGGAGAAACCAGCTTCACATTTAAAGACTCAATCAATCCAGCTAAAGATTCAATCAATCAATTAACAAACGGAATGACCTAGTTTCCCTAAGAGGGAGTCGATTCAATCAACAATTCACAATATACTGATCTTCCACTCATGGGGCAACCATTAACTTTAGTCTCCAAATAAAGTTCTTAGACAACCACACAAACCTTCCACTCCTTGATTTCCAACAA
>CM053599.1:77132454-77159572 GCA_028646575.1 Pseudocheirus occidentalis
TCCACAATCCCTTGAGTTACAAGTTTTCTCCCCCCTCCCTCTTTTTCCTCCCCCCCCCCCCGCCATTGGGCATGCAATCCTATATAGGCTTTACAAATACCTTCACATTAGGCCTTAGTCAGGTTGTAAAGAAGAATTATAACCAATGGAGTCAACAATGAGAAAGAAGGAATGAAACAAAACTAAACACAAAAGAGAAAGCAAGTAGTTTGCTTCAATCTGCATTCAAACTCCATAATTCTTTTTTCTGGATGTGGATATCCTTTCTATCTTGAGTCTTTTGGAGTTGTCTTACAACTTTGCACTGCTGAGGGGAACCCACTCTATCAAAGTTACTAGTCATAGATACTATGTGTCTGTAATTGTGTACAAAGTTCTTCTCATTCTGCTCTTCTCACTCAGAAACAGTTTATCTAAGTTTCCAGGTTATTATGAAGTACGTCTGCTCCTTATTTCTCATAGCACGACAGCATTCCATTACATTCATATACCACAACTTGTTTAGCCATTTCCCAATTGATAGGCATCCCTTTGATTTCTAATTCTTTGCCACTACAAAAAGAAATGGTATAAATATTTTTGTGCAAATGGATCTTCCTCCTACTTATGTGATATCTTTAGGACACAGCCCTAGAAGTGGTATTGCTGGGTCAAAGGGTATACACTTTTTTTATAGCCCTTTGGGCATAGATCCAAATTGCTCTCCAGAATGGTTGGATCAACTCACAACTACACCAACAATGCATTAGTATTCCAACCACATCTTCTCCAGCATTTATCATTTTCCTATTTGGTTATCTTAGTTAATCTGACCAGTGAGGTGTAGTACCTCAGAGTTGTTTTGATTTGCATTTCTCTAATAAATAGTGATTTAGAGCATTTTTTCATATATTTATAGATAACATTAATTTCTTCCTCTGAAAACTGCCTGTTCATATCCTTGGACCATTTGTTAATTGGGGAATGACTTGTATTCTTATACATTTGACTCAGTTCTCTGTATATTTTGGAAATGAGGCCTTTATCAGAGACACTGGTTGTAAAAAGTCTTTCCCAATTTTCTACTTTCCTCCTAATCTTGGTGACATTAACTTTATTTGTACAAAAAACTTTTCAGTTTAATGTAATCAAAATTATTCATTTTGCATTTTGTAATGCTCTCTATCTCTTGTTTGGTCATAAATTCCTCCCTTCTCCATAAATCTGATAGGAAAACTATTCATTGCTCTCCCAGATTGCTTACAGTCTCAGCCTTTATATCTAGATCATGCACTCATTTTGATGTTAGATATTTAGATATCCATGCCCAGTTTCTGCTATACAATTTGCCATTTTTCCCAGGAGTTTTTGTCAAATAATGAATTCTTATCCCAGAACCTAGGATCTTTGGGTTTGTCAAACAACAGATTACTATATTCATTGACTGCTGTGTCTCCTGTACCTAATCTATAACATTGTTCTACCACTCTATTCCTCAGCCAGTACCAAGTAGTTTTGATGACTGCTGCTTTATAATACAGTTTGAAATCTGGTATGGCTAGGCCATCTTCCCTAACATTTCTTTTCATTAATTCCCTTGATATTCTGCACCTTCTGTTCCTCTAGATGAATTTTGTTACTATTTATCTAGCTCTATAAAATAATTTTCTGGTAGATTTATTGGTATGGCACTGAATAGGTAAATTAATTTAAGTAAAATTGTTATTTTTATTATATTAGCTCAACCTAGCCATGAGCAACTGATGTTTTTCCAATTATTTAGATCTGACTTTATTTGTGTGAAAAGTGTTTAATAATTGTATTTATACGTTTCCTGGGTTTGTTTTCGCAGGTAGATTCCCATATATTTTATAGTGTGTACAATAACTTTAAATGGAATTTTTCTTTCTATTTCTTGCTGTTGGACTTCATTAGAAATGTATAGGAATGCTGAGGATTTATGTGGGTTTATTGTATATCCTGCAGCTATGCTATATTTATTTATTATCTCAAGTACTTTTTTATTTGATTCTCTAGGATTCTCTAAGTATAACATCATATCATCTGCAAAGAGTGATAGCTTAGTCTCTTTTTTGCCCAACCTAATTCCTTCAATTTTCTTTTCTTCTCTTATTGCTACAATGAACATTTCTAGTACCACATTGAATAAAAGGGGTGAGAGTAGACATTCTTCTTTCACCATTGATCTTATTGGAAACTTATTCTAACTTATTCTTATTAATTAATAATTAATTCTTATTTAATTATATTAATATTATATAATTAATATAATATATAATTAAAATAATATATTAATTATATTAATTCTTAATTAATTAATTCTTATTCTAACTTATGCCCATTGCATATAATACTTGCTGATGGTTTAAGATGGATGCTACTCCATTTATTCCTATACTTTTTTGTGTTTTTAATAGGAATGGGTGTCGTATTTTGTCAAAGGCTTTTTCTGCATGTATTGGGATAAACATATGGTTTCTACTAGTTTTATTGTTGATATGATTGATTATACTAATTTTCCTAATATTGAAACATCCTTGTATTCCTGGAATAAATCCTACTTGATCAAAGCATATTATTCTCATGATAAGCTGCTGTAGTCTTTTTTGCTAATATTTTATTTAAAGTTTTAGCATCTATATTCATGAGGGAAATTGGTCTATAATTTTCTTTCTCTATTTTGGCTCTTCCCAATTTAGGTATCAATACCGTATTTGTTTCATAAAAGGAATTTGGTAGGACTCCTTCTTCTCAAATTTTCCCAAATAGTTTATAAAGTATTAGAATCAATTGTTCTTTAAATGTTTGATAGAATTCACTTGTAAAACCATCTGGCCCTGGAGATTTTTGCCTAGGCAGTTCATTGATAGCTTGTTCAATTTTTTTTTTTCTGAGATGGGGTAATTTAAGTATTCTACTTCCTCTTCAGGTAATGTAGGCAATTTATATTTTTGTAAATATTCATCCATTTCACTAAGATTATGAAATTTATGGGCATATAATTGGGCAAAATAATTCCTAATTATTGTTTTAATTTCATCTTAATTGGAGGTTAATTAATCCTTTTCATTCGTTATACTGGTAACTTGATTTTCTTCTTTCTTTTTTTATCAAATTGATTAAAGGTCTTTCAATTTTATTGTGTTTTATTTTTTCACAAAGCCAGCTCTTAGTTTTATTAGTTCAATAGTTTTCTCAATTTCAATTTTATTAATCTCTCCTTTGGTTTTCATTATTTATAATTTATTATTTAATTGAGGATTTACAATTTATTTTTTCTAGCTTTTTCAGTAGCATGCCCAATTTATTGATCTCCATTTTCTCTATTTTATTCATGTATGCATTCAGAGCATTAAAACTTCCACTAAGAACTATTTTCCCTGCATTCCACAAGTTTTGGTATGTTGTCTCATTATTATCATTCTCTTGAATGAAATTACTGATTATTTGATTTCTTGTTTGACCCACTCATTCTTTAGGATTATTTAGTTTCCAATTAATTTTTAGTCAATCCTTTTTTTACATGACCTTTTTTTACATATAATTTTTATTGCATCATGATCTGAAAAAGATGCAATTAGTATTTCTGCCTTCCTGCACTGGATAGTAAACTTTTTATGCTCTAAAACATGTTCCATTTTTGTGTATGTGCCATGTACTGCTGAAAAGAAGATATATTCCTTCTTACCTCAATTTATTTTTCTCCAGAGGTCTATCATAACTACTTTCCCTAACATTCTATTCACCTCCTTTATCAAGTTCAGAGAGGGGGAAATGGAGGTCCTCTGCCAGTATGTGTTTGCTTTCTATTCTGTCCTCTAACTCTCTTAACTTCTCCTCTAGGAATGTGGATGCTATACCACTTGGTGCATATATGTTTAGTAATGATATTGCTTTATTTTTGATGGTGTCTTTTAGCAGGATAAAGTTTCCTTCCTTATGTCTTTTAATTAGATCTATTTTTGCTTTTCCTTTATCTGAGATAAGGATTGCTAACCCTGCTTTTTGTTTTATTTTAGCTGAAGTATAATATATTGTGTTATAGCTTTTTACCTTTACCCTGTGTGTATTCCCCTATTTCAAATGTGTTTCTTGTAGACAGCATATTGTAGGATTACGGTTTTTAATCCATTCTGCTATCTGCCTCAGTTTTAAGGGACAGTTTATTCCATTCACACTGACAGGCACAATTACTATCTGTCTTTCCCTACATCCTATTCCCTCTCCTGTTTATGCTTTTATTTCTCCCTTCCTCTCCTTAAGAGTTTTCCTTTTGAACACCACCTCCCTCAGTATTCCCTCCCTATCATCCCCCTTCATTTTCTTACCCTTCCCCCTTACTATTTCCTTCCTCTCTTCTAAGAACCCCCCTTTTCTTTCCCCTTTACCATCTTAGTGCCTGTAAAGCTCTATAGATTTTTATATTTAACAACATACATTATTCCCTCCTTGAATCAAATCTGATAAGAGTAAATCTCATACAGTGCCCCTCTTTTCCCCTTCTTTCTATGTACTATAATAAGTTTTTGTGCTTGACAATGAATTCATAGACAAAATTATAATAGTTATAGCTTCTGCTGTAGTTCTTGGTAGTATCCAAAAATGGCTTCCTGTAGTGCCATGTTAATTTAAGGATGTAATTGTAAGCTAAATAATAGTAATAAGATTTTTGTGGGGGTAGATCTGGACCTGTCAGCTAGATGGACTGCTAAATGGTGCAGTGGAGAGAGTTCCAGGTCTAGAGTCAGGCAGACTCATCTTCCTGAATTCACATATGGCCTCAGATACTTACTAGCTGTGTGACCCTAGCCAAGGCACTTAACCCTGTTTGCCTCAGTTTTATCATCTGTAAAGTGAACTGGAGAAATACATAATAAACCATCTGGTATCTCTGCCAAGAAAATCCTAAATAGGGTCACAAAGAGTTGGACAGAACTGAAATATGTCCAAATGCAAAAAAGAAACAACTGTAACTGTCATTTTATTTGTGTAGGGAACACAAGGTATGGAAACTTCCTCTACCAAGATAGAGTGCATCTTTTGTCAAGTAGTCTTTATGAAATGCCTGAGGGTCATGAGAGGTTGTCCAGTGTCACACAGCCAGCATGTGATTAAGCAATAACTAAACCCATGTCTTTTTTTATTCTTAGGTGTGCTCTGTATCCTTGAATCTAATCTCCCTCTCATTATGAAAATATTAGGGGCAAAAATGCACTGGAAACAACAACAACAACAACTCTACCAATGTTAGTTTTTAATGTAACAGAATCCTAGATAGTAGCATTCTAATCATGTTGGGTCTATCAGGCACAGAAGCCCTTGATGATGAAGCATAAGGGAGTTTCATATTCTAGTAATTAAGTTAGCATTCCATTAAAGATTAATGTGGGTATCCCTTATGGATGGAAACTATGTCTGATAAACACCCTGAATCTTTAATTGGGATATGGAAGCCTTGCCAGGGAATGATAATTGACACCACAAGGTGCCTTGTTGAACAAAATCCCATTACTCTCCATTATATTAGAAATCTGTTCACATTCTATGCTTGCCAAGGTAGATAATGCCTACATTCATGTGACTCCAACTTATCAAATACATAACTCACATGAAGTTCATGTTCACCTTTATTCTGGCACAAGCGATTACCAATTGAGACAGAGGAGGGATGTTCATGAAGAGATGTCCCTCATGAAATGGGAGTTCAGATATATCTGAGCTAAAGAAGAGGGTAGTGGCTAGGATGCTGAGCTCAGAGTCAGAAATACTTGTATTTGAATTTCATTGCGTACCTTTAGGGGCCATCTGACCATGGACAAGTCATTTAATTTATCTGAGATTTAGGATGTTTGAAATGTACCAAATGAGGATTATAATATACAATACCTACCTAATAGGGTTATTGTGCTGCTCAAATGAGATGTAGGCAAAGAACTTTGTAAAAGTTAAAGTGGTATATGCTGTTTTTATTATTAAATAGTTGGGAGCCATAGGCATAGAGAAATCAAATATAGAACTGGAAATTTTGGATATTTTATACTCCAACTACTTCTTAGTACATATGAGGACACCAGCCCCAAGAAATGAAGGAAGATGCACTCGGTGAAGCTAGGTTTAAATCCTGTCATGTTTACTGTTTATATCACCTTGTTCAAGTTCATCTGCCTAGGACTCTGTTTCCTCTTATGTAAAATGAAGAGTGGTTAGGCTAGATGACCTTTGATATCCATTATAGATTAAGATCTATATAACCCTTTATCATTCTGCCTTTCTCTCTGCCTTAAAACTCCAAACCGTGTTCTTCATTTTCATTGTGATTTCCAAAGTTTCTGTCCTACTGTTCTTTCCCAGACCATTATCCCTGTACACGTTATACTCTTTTCATTTTCAATTCTTGGCCCTTTGGTGAGCCAGTTCAATTCTTCATTGTCTTCTACTCTTGAGTCCCTTGCCCTTGTCATATCACCAACCAAGTCTTTGCAAGCCCCAGACTTCGATGATTCCCATTGTCTATTGACTTTGCTCCTCTTCAGATAAATGAAGCTTGAGAAACTATTGTGAAGGACTTCACTAGAAAGTTAAATTTCATATGGACCCTCACTGCAACAAGGAAATCACTTTACACTTTCTTAATTAAATCACTATGCCAGACAGCTGGTGGCCTGTTGAAGAGAGTGCTGAACCTGGAGTCACAACAATGTGATATTAAATTCATTCCCAAATGCTTACTAATTGTGGGACCCTAAGCAAGTAACTTAACCTCTGTCTGCCTCAGTTTCCTTATCTATAAAATGGGGATAATAAATGCACATACCTCATAGAGTTGTGAAGATCATGAGATCATATCTGTAAAGCACTTAGCACAGTGTCTGGCACATAGTAGAAATAACAAATCCTTGTTCTCTTTATTTCCTTTACCTCTTCACTATAGAACACAACACAGCAGTTTTTTCAAACATTTTTATCCCTCCTCGAGCCTCTATAGCTTCCTCTCTACTCTCTCTTTCTCTCTCAGTTGAGAACCTTACTTCATATTTCACTGAAAAAATTAAGGCCATTTGTCAAGAGTCTCCTCTCCCCCCTCTTCCTCATTTATATCACTCAAATGCATTCTGTTATTATCTTCTCTTTCACCCCATCTTATATGAAGAGGTGGTCATACACTTTGCCAAAGGAAATCCTTCTGTATGGACAAATGATCCCATCTCACCCTATGTCCTCTTGAAGACTGCTCCCTCTACCAACCTCACCCCTCACTTGTCTTCAATATTTTTTTCCTAGTGGCTGCTTTTCTGCTGTCTATAATCACACTTATGTCTCCCACATCCTCAACCCCCCCCTGACTTGATCAGTCTGTCCTGTTAGCTACAGTCGTATCTCTCCACCTCTTCAACCAGTCTATAGTCAATGACTCTACTTCCATTACATTCACTCTCTTCTTAACTCACTGCTGTGTGGCTTCCAACTGCATCACTAGTAAGTGGAACTACTCTATCCAAAGTTACCAAAGATCTCTTAATCTAATGATTAAGATCTCAAATCTAATGATCTCTTCTCAATTCTCATACTTCTTGACCTCTCTGCAGATTTTTGACACAGTCCATTCTCCCTTTCTTGATATTCTCTTTTCTCTAGGTTTTTATAGCACTGTTCTCCCCTTGTTCTTTTACCTATTTGGCCCTTTCTCAGTCTCTTTTATAAGATCTTAATCCAGGTCACACTTGCTAGCCATGGGTATCTCCCTGAGTTTCTGTCTTAGACAGTTCTCTTCTCCCTCTATACTGTTATTCTTGGTGATGTCATCATCTCCCATGGATTCAATTTTTATCTCTATTCAGATGATTCTTAGATCTATTTATCTGTCTTTAATCATCTCCAACTTCCTGTTAGACATCTGTAGCTAGATATTTTGTTGAAATGTTAAACTTAACATGTCCAAGACTTAACTTCATTATCTTCCCCCCTGAATCTTCCCCTCTTCCCCAGTTACCCATAATTGTCAAAGGTACCATCAAGCATCTTCTCAGTTAGCCAGGTTCATAATCTGTGTGTCATCATCAACTACTCCTTTTCTCTTACCACTTCCCCAATCCAATTGGTTGCCCAATGCTTTAGTCGCTACCTTTGCAACATGTTTTGTATATGCCTTCTCTCTTCTGACACTGCCTGGTTCAGGTTCTCATCAACTCATGTTTGGACTACTGCAATAGCTTTCTGGCTGATCTTCATACTTCAAGCTTCTCTGCAATTTGTTCCATCCTCCTTTCATCAGTTAGAATGATCTTTGTAAATCTGACTATATCACCCCTCTCCAGTGGTTCCTTATTACTTTTACAATCATATACAAAATCCTGTTGGTTTTTTAACATCCCCCATAACCTTCCCCTTTCCTATCTTTCTAATTTCCTTATATTTTACTCCCCTCCACATAATAAATGCTTATTGAATGTTGCCTGACTGCATATATTCTATGATCCAGTGATTCTGGTGTCCCTGATATTTCTCATGTAAGACACTTCATCTCTTGACTGAGTTTTTCTGCTGGCTGTCTCCCATGCCTTGAATGCTTTTCTTCCTTTTCTCTGCACACTGGTTTTTCTAGCTTCCTTTAAATATTTGCTAAAATTCCACTAATAGAAGTCTTTCCTGGTCCCTCTTAATATTAATATCTTCCCTCTGAGATTGCTTTCAATTTACCATATGTATCTTGTTTGTCCATAGTTGTTTGTATGTTGTTTTCCTCATTAGACTATGAGATTCTTCAAGGTAGAGATCATATGCTTTTTGTTATTATTTCCTTCTTTGAATCCTTAGTGCTTAAAACAACAGAGACAATAGTAAGCTTTAATGCATGTTTGTTGATGAGATATTTTATAAAATTATAGTGCATGTTGTTCAAATAGTACTAGTGCCTCTGTTGTGAGGATTTGCCAGCTTGTTTTCAGGGTTACTCATCCCCTTTTGGTGTCTACCTGGCACTTAACTCTCACATGTGGCTCCAAGAAGGTGTAACATGAACAGCAGCCACACTCTGGTAAACTTTCTTATTAGGCAGGCTAAGCCAGGTTAAGGGTAAGCAATGGATCTCAAACCCATCCCTGAGTTGGGGGAGTGTCTGCTCCAAGCATGGGAAGACTTCCCCAGTGGAATGGGTGAATGAAAACAATTTGTTCCAGCTGCCATGAAGGTGTATGAAGCAGATGCTGTGGAGGACTTAGAGCTTGGTCAGACTTCAAAGACACCAAGATAAGCTGCTGCTTTCACCAGTCATATTGACTTTTTTTCTACCACTGGACTGTGATGACTCTATAAGACAGAGTGAGGGTGACAACTTTTGTAACTCTGCCTCACTTAAATCCATTTCCCATAGAAGTTAAGAAATCACCCTCTTATGTCATTGGTCCTCTCTGAAAATGAAGGACAAAGAACAAGTGCAAGGATTCTTAATCTGGAATCCTTTGGCTTTCAAGGAGTCCATAAATTTGACTTCAGGGGGTGTCTAGACTTAGAGAAGAAGAAAAAAAGGATATCTTTATTTCCACTAACTTCAGACCAAAATTCAGAAATTTTATTTCTAACTGAAATTCCTTATATTTATGTTAAGCCCTTATTTTGAGAAAGGGTTCATTGGTCTTACCAGAATGCCAAATGACATGGAATCTTGGGGCCCTTCATTCTACTCACCTCCACCTTAAAACCCCAAATGACATGACTCAAAACAACTTAAGTGCTCTTGGAATAAAGCTGTTGTGGAGTGAAAGTCTGGAAGGGAATTTAGGGACAATCTAGTCTACCTTCCTCATTTCACATGTAATGGGTATATTCATTATCACCCTTGGCTAGAGTTTACCCTATGGAGCACTGCTAGACCTGGGTCTCTTCCAGAGCCACATGTGCTATCCTTGGAGCTAAGCCTCTTTTGGTGATACATTTGCTTTTGTCTTTTCCTATGAGCCATGTGTGCTGGCTTAGTCCTGGAACACATGGCACTTTTGGATATTGAAGCAATTTCTTGGCTCCCTTGATGGTAACAAAGGGAAGGGTGTTATTAAAAAAAAGATAGAACACTAAGGCAGGAAGATCTACTCATATAACATAACTTAAAAGGAGTAACTTTGAATTCTGTTTCTTCTTTTCTTTATCTGGAACATGTGGCATTGACCTTTTATTCTTTGGGACTCCCTATGAAATGACTTTAAACACATGTGCTGCTCAAATGAGTTTGGTCCTGAACCTCAAGCCTCTAAATGCCTTTTCTGCTTTATCTTTCTTTCTCTGAACTTAGATGACTAAATGAAACCAGTAGAGAGGAATTTTCCATCTCAGTTAACCCATGAGTTTAGAGATACAAGATTCCTTAGTCTAGAACAAATGTATCTTGGGATGATCTCCCTAAAGCTACTAAAGTGCTTTTTGGGAAAGACAAATAGTGACAGAAAGAGAGCCCTAACCCGTGGTCTGCCTTTCCAAAACCCATTTCACACTGAGGGAACTACTTGGACAGTTCACCAAGGATCAAGGAAAAGGTAAAGTCCCACAAAATTTCTCATGTTTTGATTTTTAAATATCAGTCTCACAGTAGATTATAAGAGTAGTTATAATATTGTCTTTCTTAAGTTTGAAAATCTGCACTTTTACAAATCTTTCATGTTTTTAACATTTCTTTTATGTGGAGGAAAAAAATAGCTTCCCTATATACTGGATCTATGGACAGCTGGGTGGTACAGTGGATGGGGTATCAGACTTGGAGTCAGGAAGACCTGAATTCAAATCTGACCTCAGGCAGTAGCTGTGTGACCCTGTTCAAGTCACTTAGCCATATTTGCCACAGTTTTTGTCATCTGTAATATGAGCTGAAGAAAAAATGGCAAATCACTCTAGTGTCTTTGCCAAGAAAATCATAAAATGGGGTCATAAAAAGTTAGACACTACTGAAATGACTGGATAATGCTGGATCTATATTGTATATTGAATATTTTTGTGCTTCTTTTTGGACAGACCCTAAATGTGATCAAAACCTAAACTTGAAGTGATTTTCTGCTGGGGTTTTAAGGTGGAGGTAAGTAGAATGGAAGGCCCAAAGATTCCATGAATCTTGGAGCTAGAAACCCCTAGAGTTGAAGAGAGTCTAAGTTTGTGTGTCTACAGCTGAGGATCCATTTAGCACAGGAGAACAAAAACCTCAGCTGTCCTCCCTACCCCTACTCTGTGTCCAGCAATGATTTTGTTTTGTCATATAAGAAGAAAACATATCTAGGGAGTTGAAGTGAGCTGCCTCAGTTCAGACAGGATTTCAGTAACTGAACCAAGATACAGAAACAGTTCCTGGACGCTAGATCTTGTGCTCTTTCTACTACAATGAATTGATCAATCAGCAAGCATATTCTGTGTATTGTTTGATACCATGTTGTCTATTTCAAAGTGATAGTTAAAACCAGTAGTATGTTGGTAAGGTTAAAAATCAGCTCTCCAAAAATGAACAAAACACTTTAAAATTTAATCTGCCTCATTAACATTTTCTCTTTCACTTTCTCAAGTCTAGACAATCTACAAAACAATAAATCAATCCCTGATTTGCAGGGATTTGCAGAAATTTCTCAATTTTTGAAGTGTAAATGCTCACACTGAACATTTAACAATCAACTCAGCACAAGCTGTGTCCAATATACCCCTGTATCTTAAAACCATAGAAATAGATGTGATCACTGAGGAAGAAAATGGAAATAGAAAATTGTTTTAAAAAGTGAATGAGAGATCTAACCTTGGGCTATGCTTATATTTAGAAGGCAAAAGGATTTAAAAGCAGTGACTAAGGAGTGGTGAGAAAGGATAAAGGAAACCAGGAGAGAACAGTGTCACAAAAGTTAAGGAAAGAGTCAGCTAAGTGGCACAGCAAATAGAGAACCAGTCCTAGAGTCAGGAGGGCTCGAGTTCAAATTTGATATCAGGCAGTTGACACTTACTAGATGTGTGACTCTGGGCAAGTCACTTAACCCCAACTGTCTCAAACCCCCTTCCCCCAAATGTTAAGGAAAGGAAGGTTCAAGAAAGGAGTATTGGTGTTAAAAGCTACAGAGAAATAGAAAATAATGGAGACTGAAGAAAGGCCATTAGACTCAAGATCAAGAGCTTGCCTTTGATATGCAATATCAGAAACATGGTGTGTTTGGGTAAAGTGGAAGCCATATCACAAAGGATTCAGGATCAGGAGAGCACAATATAGTGGAAAAAGTACAAGATTTTGGTATCAAGGGACATGGGGGTTAGTTCTGCTTTTCTATCTAACTAGCTAACTGAACAACTATGTGACTTCAGATGTGTCACTTGATCTCTCCATTTGCCGGGGGGAGGGTAATGATGAGTTTGAGCTTCAGTTTCATTATCCATACAACACAGTGTTTCAACTAAATATTCTCTCCATTACCTTAAAATTCTAATGTTCTATAATAGGTGAAGCAGAATGAATTAGCATAGACTTCTCTTTCAAGAAGTTTAGCCCTGAAAGAAAGGAATAAAACCTTCCAGATTCATAAAAAACCCAAACATTTAATTATTAGTGATGTGAACCTGAGCAAGGGCTAAAATATTATAATCCCACTGAATCACAGAACATCAGAGATGGAAGGTGCTTCAGAAGTGGTCTGAATCCAGCTCCTGGCTAAATAGCAACAAACTATTGTATCCCACCATGATGGCACCTATTTCAGTTGCTATTATGACATCTATAGCATAGAGTAAGGAAACATCCATTCATAAACCAATTTTCTCATTCAGACCACAAGCATCTCTGTTCTTAGGTAACTATTTACTTTAGGCACAGTTTGCCATTAGATAAAAGGCTAAAAATGACTGCCCAAATAGTAAAAGTCCTTGAGAAGGATTGTGATATAGTGGATTTCCAACCAGGCTTTACTTTTCTATCTCTTCCGGGCTTACTGATATGCCTCTCCCACTCTCTCAATGACCTTTGAAGAAGCCCATTTATTCCCTGCACATATCCCTTTCCAATGTAATGAAGGTTCATATGTTATGAAGTCCATATGTAGCAAGGGACTGTCCCCATACCCATGGCATGGAGGGCTCATGGTGCAGCTCAAAGAAAACTTTAATCCCTTTCCGAGGGGAAGCAAAAAGTTAAGAACAGGGGCTGTTCTGTTCTCCTTGGAGACAAGGGGAGATGGGTTAAACTTACACCTATCTGCTCCTTTAAATATTGTTAGTCTAGTGAATATGATCAGGTTCAGGCCAGTTTTGTAATTCTATGTCATTATTAGAGGAAAGCAGAACTCCACCCTGTATATCAAAAGATTATGTCTCTTTCCATTAAATATCAGTTTTACAACAAACACCTTAATAAATATCCAAGAAACTCACTTATCCAAATCATAACAAAATATAAATTAAAGAAGGTATACAAAGGAGGATATATACCAGATAATATAGAAAGAAGGAGCTCTCCCATTCAGAGTGGGATAACTCAACTCACCTGAAAGTGATAGCCTTCGATCTCACCCAAGGAGGAACTCCCTGAAGTCACTGGTGTAGTAAACTAGGGATAAAGACATGATGAAGACTGCTACCTCCTCCCGTGTATTATCAGTCTGAAATTATGAGCAACCTGAAATGGGGATGGCTTCTTCTACTGTTTTTCACAAAGATAGAAACCAGAAATGCTTAAAGCCACTCATAACTTGAAGAAGATTGAAGAAGCCTAGAGCTCTTTGATTTTCAACAACTTTCCTCTGCCTTCAGGTTGGGCAGGGCTTTCACATCCATCAGTGATGAAAAAGTCATATACCATACCAATGGCTTTGGGACAGGGATTACAGCAGAAAAATATATATATTCCTAATTCTTTCATCAAGAGCAGTAGGCTTATAGCCCACACTTGGGATTTAGCCTACACAGATAGATGGCATAGGACATTCATTCCATTGAGGGAGATCTGTGAACTAGATGATCCAGTTTGATCACTACTAGACCTTTTGCCCAAAGGTACTTCTACACTCATCTGTCTCTGAGTGATAAGTCAAGTTGATAATGGCTGATAACTTTAGAACTGAAAGGGCCACAAGAGAAAAAGCCATCTAGTTCAAGTATATATTTGACAGAGAAGGAAATTGAGGGTTAGAGAAATTAAGTCATTTTCTATGATTCCAAAGCTAGTAAATATGAAAGGGGAAATTTAAACTCAGGTCTTCTTGACCTCATTTAGGATGATAGCCACTATACTGCTTTGTCTTGAAGGTAAAGGAATATTTAAGAATGAAGGTTTGAATATATGTTTCCAGAATAACAACTGAAACAGATCCACTTTCAGCTCTACTCCTGACTCTTTGGATTTCTCCACCATTTTGAAGCATTTTTTAAACTCACTGAGGCAGTCAATAAGCACATATTAGACATATACAATGTACTAGGCACTGGTACTGTGTTGTGCTAAAATATGCCTCTATATCTGTAGCCTTTTAATGCTGGAAGATGTCTCTGCCCTTATGTCCCATTTTTCCAATTATTGTTGTTTGTCCTTCATTTTTGAAAAGGACCATGACATCAGGGAGGTGTTGCCATGACATACTAGTGACATGACATAAACTAGTAGTGTGAATTTGGCCAAGTCACTGTAATGGCAAGCACAGAAGTAGTTCACACCTTGTTTCAGCTATTGAATTAATACCTTGTTTCAGTTCAAGTTTCTTTTGAGCCTTGTATCAAGTCTGTTAAGAAACAGAATGTGTATTCAACCTCAGACACTCTACACAGAATGTGTATCCAGCCTCAGACACTCTAACCAAAAAAAACTAGCCATATGACCTTGGGCAAGTCACTTAACCCCAATTGCCCTCCAAAAAATAAAAAAAAATTAAAATTAAAAAAAGAAACAGAATGTGTGAGCCCCGCAACTTGTGAACCCTAGAACGCCTGGAGAAGAGCTAATGACCATATATAAAGAGAACCACAGGCTACAGAAAGTGGAATTGAAAAGAGGACTCTTGTGGTGGCAGAGTCAAGAAGGAGAAAACTTGTGACATCCTGGAACTCTGTTCTGTCTGTGTTTATGTTTGGTTGTGATACTTTGTATCACATACTCCAGAAGCCCTGGAGTCTTCCTGGAAGCTCTGAAAGAGGATTTTCTGGTTGTATGTTTACAGAAGTCCTGGAGGAGGTTTTTGGAGGTACTGGAACTTTACTCATGATTTGTGCTGACCTCTTGGACCTTGTTTGTGGGTTTCTGTTGATTTCTGTGTCGATGATTTGTGTTGAGTTCTCAGACCTTGTTGGTGGGTATGAGTTGATTTCACAGGCCAATGGTGAATTGATGATGGTGCCAGCAATGTGTAGAATAGTATTGTGGCTCTTTTAAGCTTTGCCTTCTCAGAAAGAGGAACTGTGAAGGACTTGAGGTGGACTGGGCATGGGTGAGCTTCAATATGGAATGAGAACTGGTCAAAGAACTGGACACAGAGCTGGACAAGGAACTGGGAGTTGCCTGCCTTTGAACCTAGGTCACAGTTGGAGCTGGGACCATGGAAGAGGAACCACGAAAGCTGAGAGCCAGCCTCCAGTCAAGCTGAAAGAAGACTTTACTTGGATACTGTGTACTGACTGAGAAGATTATGATTTACTGTGGCCTAGCAGTGGAGAACTTTGACTTTTGTACTTTGTGATTGAATTGAGGAGTTTGTGATTGACTAAATGAATATACTTTTTTTTAAAACTATGTCACCAATTTGGTGAAAACTATGGCCATTTTAGTGATAAGTTGTTGTGAATGCTGTGTTTTGATTTTCTGTGATAAGTCATAATATTCTCAATGCTGTACCTTGATTTTCTGTGAATGTTTTTCCCTGATTTGTTATTGAATAAATAGAATGTTCACTATAGTATGTAATCAGAACCTTGAAAGCTGTTCACAGTAGCATTCTTCTTCAAAGCTGCTTGTGCAAGGCTTTACAGTCACTTGCTTCCTTAGAGACAAGCGCAACTCTCTAAAGCTATAAATTACAGAGAGATTGAAGATTGGGGAGTTTCCACATTAGGAAATTCCTACATCAATGAAATCAGATGTGTGGACAGAATAGTGAAAACTGGTGTTTATATAGCTCTTTCCATCCATATACTCTATCACTGAATGGGCCTGTGGATCTGGCAGCTTGTTGCCTTCTTGTCCTGTGTTCCAGCTGCATATATTTGTAGCTGTAACATTTGGTTAAACACAGCAAGATAACCTTGATGTATCAAAGCCTTCAATCCCAAACACTTCCCCTGGGCCTGTAACAGATGGTCTGGGGATTTATTGAGAAAAGAGCTTGAGATATTTTCAATCTTAGTTTTTTCCTTGCTGGAGAGATCCACTGAAATGTAGGTCTTGTTGCTGCAGAATTCATTTCTCTTATTTGGGAAATTGCAACATTGAGAGAGATCAACATTCCATAACATAGAAAACAACTAATCTAAAAGCATGGAGAAGTACATACAGAATTTAAATCTTGGCTTGGGGGAAGGGGAGAATTAAGCAGAACAACTTTAGCATACTACTTAATTTCTTCTTATAAATGAGTTGTAAAGGACGAAAATGAGGCTGAGTAGATTAAGAAGCATCTTATTCACACTGCCACTATTTTCCCCCCGGGGGAAAACACAGAACAAAACCTAAGGAACAAGGCCAGAGTCTCCTGAGAATATGCTAATCACCAGTGAAGGATAAAGCCTACAATAATAACTCATGGACCATGTAATGATGAACTTTCAGCATTCTTGAAATAGATCCCTAGTGCATTAAATTTGCCATTGCTTTTTTAGGCATCAAATATGAGCATCCTTTAAAATTTCAAAGTGAAAATGTATTGGTTTAATTGTCAAAACTAGAAGTCATTCTCTATATTTTAAAGACATATCAATGAAAAACAGTGTTGTATCATGGGCCTCAACCATGCTATATACAGCGGATTTTAATGTGAGATTATGGAAGGACCTCAAATGGCTGCTTTACATTGTGTAATGTTTTGTTCATCTCTAAAAGAGATAAAATTGTCTAATTTTAGATAAATGTTTAAAATTTTCAACAGTCTTTTGTTCAGTAATTTTCAGAAAGTATTTATTGAACACCTATATAAAACTTATGCTTAATCAAATAACCAACTAGCATTTATGAAATTATGACTTTGTGCCAGGCACTGTGCTAAATACTGGGGATACAAAAACATTCTTAGCTTCAAGACACTCACATTCTAAAGGGAGGTATATGTAAAGAAATAGGTAAATATAAGACACATACAGAGTAAAAGGAAGTGAATAGTGGGGGGCTTTCATAGTCAGGAGGAATAAGGATTAAGAAAGGCCTCCTTAGTATTGTGCCTTGCACTTAATAAATGTTTGTTATACTGAACTTAACAATATAAGACAGTAAATGATTAAGTGACTAAATGCCTGCATTAGCAGCACACTCAATTAATAATACTGGGGGACATAATATCAGGGCAAATTCTCTTCCTTGAAAATTGTCTGCTGGACATATCATGGATGGATGACACTCTTGTATATGAAGTCCTGAACAAAAGGCCCTGAGTGTTAACCTGTTCACCATATCTACTTTGTGTTTTAGAGCCTAGTGACTCAGAACTAAGAGCTAAATAAGAAATTCAGGGTGTGAACAAATTTTTCTACTTTTATTTTTTGTAGAAGCTCATGATCAGTAATAAAGGGGAGGGTATTTTTAGAAGTAGAGCCAAAGCCATGAGCAGTAGATCTGGAAAGGCCTTGTGTACAAAATGGTCCCAGAGCTGAGTATGACAAAATCAAACCAGGCCTTTTGTTAACCAAGATACCCTCACATAGAAGTTATGTCAAATATTTAACTATTCATTTCTACACTTTTATCATTATGTTCTAGAAGGTTCTTTTCAGTTGGACAAATTAGTCACTTTTCTCTTGGTAATAGAGGAGGTTAAAAGTGGTAAGAGAATGAGGAGTTCTCAGTTCAAAAATAACTTCATATCACTATAAGAACAGATCCAAAGTCAAGACCACTTCCTTATCTTCCTTCTTTGACCCTTCAACTAGTGAAATTGTTCAAATTTCCCGATGCAAAGATATGGAAGCAGGGTTAATGGATAATACATTACTTTCCTGAAACATAAGGGAAGATCCCTAACACATGTGGGAAATCATACTTTTCTTGTACAAAAGGTAAAAGTTGAAAGCCATCTTCAAAGTTCACTCCTTACCAAATGTGTCTAGATGCTTCACCACCTCTAGACTTAGAGGGCTATGACAGCCTTCTATGTCTTGAACTGGTTTATATATATATACAGAGAGAGAGAGAGAGAGAGAGAGAGAGAGAGAGACAGAGAGAGAGAGAGACAGAGAGAGAGAGACAGAGAGAGAGAGACAGACAGACAGAGAGAGAGAGAGAGAGAGAGAGAGAGAAAGAGAGAGAGAGAGAGAGAGAGAGGTTCTTAATCAGAGCCATGATCTTGGTTATTCTTAAAAGTATTTTGAGAACTGGATTTCTGTATGATTGATTTTTTTTCATAATGCTATACATTTTATTTTATGCATTTAAAAACATTATTCTGAGAAGGGGGCCACAGGGTTTATCAGGCTGCCAAAGGGGTCCATGACACTCATATAAATTGATTATCTTTGATTTAAGGTCTCATTGGGATTTATATGTATTGTGCATGGATTGTTCTGTTCTCTTTCCCTCTTTCTAGTGCAGACATTAGTTTGCCATATAATAGCTCATATAGAGACAGCTGAACCACCAGTGTATAATTTTGAATGGTTGGGAGCAACTGATCAAATTATCTTATTTGAAAAATCCTACAACTCACACGAATAACTGTTATTCAAATAACTGCAGTGAGTGGTCCTAATTCAATCCTTTTCAATTCTGTTAGCCTCTTGTATTTGAGGAAAGCTTTGTAATGGGTAAAATACTCTTTGTTCATGAAAAAAATGCATATAAATACCTATAATCAGAAGCAGTATGGTGTCATAGAAAGCATACCCTAGTGGAATGGTCCTACCAATAATTAGTTATCTGACTTTGCCCAAGTCACTTAATTTCACTGGGACACAGTTTTCTCATCTGCAAAATGTATGGGCTGAGCTATAACATCTCTATGGAACCTTTGCGCTCTAAAATTTCTGTTCTATTTAATTGCTATTATTTCCCTGGGCTTTGAGCAACTTGTGGTTGGCACTATGAGAGAACTTAATACTCTCTGGACTTGTATACTATTTATATTAGCACAAGTCCTCCTTCATTTACTTTTTTATTTTAAAGTAGCTACTTTGCTTTTGAAAGAGGAAAAGGATGACTATGAAGTTAGTTCCTTTGACTACCTTGATGGCAGAATTATAGAGGACTAACAACTTCAAAGATAATTTTACCCAGGAATGAGAGTTCATAGGATCATAGATTGAGAACTATAAGGGACATGAGAGCTTTTTAGACCAATCTATATCTGAAAAAGAAGACTTTTTATTACATTCCACACACTTTGAAATCCTCTAGTGAGGGAAAAGCTGCTACTTACAAAGGCAACTCAGGAATAGTTCTGGTTATTAGGACATTTATCTTTATATCAAGTCTAAATCTATACTTAAAATTATTTCACCCTAATAACACATTATTTTTTTAACATTCTCTTTTTGTTTTGAGTTTCAAGCTCTCCCTCCATCCCTCCCCCCCACTTGAGACAGTAAGAAATCTGATATAGGTTATACATGTGGAATCATGTAGAACATTTTCATGTTAGTAATTTTGTGCAGGAAAACTTGAAAGAAAGGATGGAATAAAAGAAGGAAGGAAAAAAGAAAAGAAGAAAGGAAGGAAGGGAAGAAAAAAGAAAGAATGGAAGGAAGGAAGACACGAAGAGCAAAATATTATCTTTTGGTCTGTATCCAGATGATATCAGTTATAACTCTGGAAACAGATACCATTTTTCATCATGAGTCCTTTGGGTTTGTCTTAAATCATTGTATTGCTGAGAAGAGCAAAGTCATTCACGGTTGCTTATTGTACACTATTGCTGTTTTACATACAATATTCTCCTAGTTCTACTCCACTTGGCATCAGTTCATGTGAGATTTTTTTTTTTAGCATTTTCTGAAAGCATTGTTTCTTATAGTACAATAATATTTTATTACAATCATGTAAGTCTAAATTTACACTTTCTGCTTCAATTTATCTTCTTTGGTAGGAAGAAGAACATTTATTATCCCTTCTCATTCATTATAGCCCTTCAAATAATTGAAGATAGCTGTATTGTTCCCCCTGAATCTTCTCTTCTCCAAGGTAAATGCCCCAAGTTCCTTTATGCACTTCTTAAATGGCATCATATGAAGGATCATCATTCTGGTTGTCCTTTTCTGGACATTCTCCAACTTCTCATTGTCTTTTTCCAAGTAGGTGATCAGCAGCATAGCAGTCCCAAAACAACAACAAAAACACCTAAACAGCACTTTGAGTGACATTGGAGGACTTCACTTAATTTTTCTGGACCTCATTTCCTTTATCTATAAAGTGAATAGATTTGACTAGAAAACTTCAAAAGTCCCTTCTACTTCTACCCATATTATTCTATTACTTGAATGCCATATTCTAGATGTCATTCAACCAAGAACAGTACAATGGAGCTATTATATCCTTAATCCTGGTCATTATGCTTTTATTAAAATGTAAGTATTCAGTGGATTTTTGGGCCACTTCATTGCACTAATAGATAACATCTAGCCTACAATTCACTAGTATTTCTCCTTTTTTGTATGAATTCTCAGCTGAGTTTTACCTATCTTGTACTTTTCAGTTGATTTTGTTAATTCAGGTGAAGGACTTAACTTTTATCCTTATTTCATTTAATCTTAATACATCTTGACCTCCATTCAAGCCTGCTGACATTTTTCTAGGATCCAATTCCATTATTCCATGTGATTTATTATCTATCTCAGTCTCATGCCATCATTAAACTTTATAAGTATGCCATCAAAACCTTTATTTAAGTCACTGTTAAACATTTGGTGAGAAGGTTATTTAAATATGGATGAGCTTGGAATGTATAGCTCCAGTTGAAATGAATTGAATTGAGGTGGAGGCTAGGCACTACTTTGAAAAGAAGTGAAGTGTAAGGGCAGAGAAATAATCTGATTAAATGATGAATTGGAGAAGAGTATATGATTCTCCTGAACTATGGAAACCAGTAACAAAAACTGTAATATATATGTATGTATGTATGTATGTATGTATATGTGTATATGTATGTATATCTATATTATTTCCCAGTTGCATGTAAAAAATAATATATATTTTTAAACATTTGATTTTGCAACTTTGAATATCAGATTCTTTCCCTTCCTCCATCATCACCCTCCCTTACTGGGAAGATAAGCAATTCAATATATGTTGTACATGTGTAGCTATGCAAAACATTTCCACAGTAGATATATTGTGAAAGACTGCCTATATTTCCCTCCATCCTATCCTGCCCCTACTTGTTCTGTTTTCTACTTTGACTCTGTCCCTTTTCAAAAGTGTGTGCTTCTAACTACCCTCCCTGCCAACTTGCTCTCCCCTCCATCATCCCCTGTCTCATCCCCATCCTGCCTACTCTCCTGTATGGTGAGATACCCTATTTAATGTGTATGTAATTCCCTCCCTAAGCAAAATTCAATGAGACAAAGGTTGATCCATTCCCTTTTGCCTTCCTGTTCTTCCCCTCCATTGTAACAGTTTTCCCTTGCCTGTTCTGTATGAGATAATTTACCCCATTCTGTCTCTCCCCATCTCCTCTCATTATGCTCCTCTCTCATCTCCCGATTTCACATTTTAAGCATCATCCCTTACTTTCAATTGTTCCTGTGCTCTCTGTCTATGTATACCTGTACGCATATATATACACACTCACATATGTATTGTACACCAATATACCCTGCTATATAGACATATATATGTTTGCCCACAAACTCGCACACACACACAATGTATATATACACGCAGAGACATTTATATTCCCTGCACCTATTGTCATATTGAGAAAAGTTTCATGAGTGGCAATTATAGTTTTCTGTGAAGGAATGTAAATATTTCAACTTGGGTAAGTTCCTTATGTTTTCTTTTCCCTTTTTCCCTTCTCATACTTCTCTTGCTTCTTGTATCTGAATTGAAAATATTCTATTCAACTCTGGTTTTTTCATCAAGAAAGCTCCAAAGTCTCAATTTCATTGAATGATCATATTTTCCCCTGAAACATTATACACAGTTTTTCTGGGTAGGTAATTCTTGGTTTTAGTACCAACTCCTTTGATGTCCAGAATATCATATTCCAAGCCCTTTTATCCCTCAGTGTAGCAGCTGCCAGATCCTGTGTTATCCTGATTGTGTTTCCACAGTATTGGAATTGTTTCTTCTTGGCTGCTTGTGATATTTTTTCCTTGATCTGGAAACTTTGGAAATTGGCTATAATATTCCTAGGAGTTTTCTTTTTGGGATCTTTTCAAGAGATCATCAGTGAATTCTTACAATCCCTATTTTGCCCTCTGGTTGTAAAACATCAAGGCAATTTCCAATGAGAATTTCTTGAAGGATGATTTCTAGGTTCTTTTTTTGATCATAGCTTTCAAGTAGTCCAATAATTTTTAAATTGTCTCTCCTGGATCTATTTTCCAGGTCGGTGATTTTTCCAATATTTCACATTGCCTTCTATTTTTTTCATTTGTTTGGATCTGTTTAATTGTATCTTGATTTCTCATAAATTCATTAGCCTCCATTTGCTCCAATCTAATTCTGAAGTAATTATTCCCTTCAGTGAGCTTTTAAGATTCTTTTTTCCATCTGGCAAATTCAGCTTTTTAAAGCATTTTTCTCCTTATTTACTTTTTAAGCCTCTTTTGCCATTTGAATAAGTCTATTTTTTAAGGTGCTATTTACTTCAGTCAGGTTGTTGACTCTCTTTTCATGATTTTCTTGTATCATTCTCATTTCTCTTCCTAATTTTTCCTCTACTTCTCTTATTTGGTTTTCAAAATCCTTATGCTCCTCTATGGCCTGTAATCAGTTCATATTGTTCTTTGAAGCATTTGGTGCAGGAGTTCTGACTTGGTTTTTCTTCCTTCTATTCCATTCTTTGATTCTTTTTGTCCCCCCATAAGGAATCTAAAGTTGGATTGCTGTCCTTGCTTTGCCTCCTTTGCTTCCTCATGTAGCCACTCAATTGCTTTACTCTTGAGCTTTGTGCCACAGGAGAACTGTGCTTTCATAGAGGAGAGTTTTATCCCAAATTGCTGTGGTTTTTGCAACTACCGGAGCTACTAGCTGGGTGCCTTCTCTGAAGCCTCCAGAGGCTCTGGCACCTGGTCACACACCTGAGGACGCACACCAAAGGCAGTGATCCAGATCCAAGCAGGTTAAAGTAAGAGCAACTGCCCCTCAGAATGGTCGCTTGGTCACCCTGTGATCTTCAGGCCAGGAGCTCTGAGGTAGCCATGTGGAGGTGATTGCATGGCCACTGTATCTGAGCTGCTTCTCCTTTCCTGGGGCAGAGGCCAGATTACACTTTCAGTCTCCCTGTTTCCAAAGTCCACACTGACCTTTTACTTTGCCGTTGGCATTTAGAGGTTGTTAATTCTGGAAATGGACACAAGTGCTGGCAATCCACTATCCTAAAGTCTCTCTGGCCATGGCTGATTAGGGCTGCCCTAGGGTTAAAACCTCAATCCCATGAGGGACTGGGCTAGGCTCTCAGCATTCTGTGATAGACTCTTCCTGCCAGTCTTCTGGGATGCCTTCAGTGGCAGTTTTGTTTCTCTCTGTCACTTTGTGGGTTCTGTATCTCTAAAGTTCGTTTAGAGTTATATTTTATAGGTATTTGAGGTGGTTATGGGGGGAGCTCATGGAATTTACCTGCTTTTATGCTGCCATCTTGGCTCTGCCTTGATTAGTTTTTAAAACAATTTATAAATATAAGTTTATTTTCTCTCTTCCTAATCAAGTTGGGCTTTTTCTTATTAAAAAAACCTGCAGCAACTCCCTCAAATTTAACTTTTGTTTTTCATCTAAATATACTCATAGACTTATGGCATCTTGTTCTATCTTTTTCTCCTTTGTGATTTATTCTGATACTTTCCCCGGGCTCCCTCTCCAATATACATACTTCCAGTCCACCTACATTGTCTTGTTGCTAAGTGGCTTATTGCCATTTCATTTTCACGGCTTCTGTCTAATCCACAACACCAATGGATCTTGCCAAGTCTTGTACATCTGCTTCTCCTATCTAATTTCAGCAAGATTTGAACTTGATTTCTCATAGTGATTTAAGTCAATGCATATTAAATATCATGTAGGTTTTTGTTTTGTAGACATTACAAGTACAAAAATATTTCTTAAAATATAGAAACAAAGTTCACCCTAATCAAAACATCTGTTTTTAAACATTCCCCCTCATCTCTTTACCTCCTTACTTACTAAAGCTTTCAATTCTTCTTTCTGTTATATGCTGAATTTCTATATTTTTCAAAGTTGTTTATATGTTGTCCTTGCTATATTAGTGATCTTATTGAACTTCTTTTTATCACATATGGAAAACTCTTTCAGCATTGGCACCCTTTTTTTGACAGAAATTTTAAACTCTTTTAATATTATAAAGTAGAAGTTTTTATGAGTTGCCAAGCCTAGAAAAATCAATCACTTAGTAAACAACACTCTGGGGATTCGCCTTTCTAAACTTAATTTTGTTGGTCCTCAGATGCCAGTCTGCTATCAGCTCTAGACTTTTAACCTCTCTGGACTAATAGGAAAATTCTTTCTATAGTTTATGATTCATGGGAGTAACCTTATAGAATGGATGATACTTTCACATCTTGATACAGGCAGTTACATAGAATATTTTGTCGTTCTGCAGTTTTCTCTAGTTTTTGAGGCTTTTTTGAATGAATATGGAATTATTCCCTCATTACTAAAATCTTCCCTAAACATCTATTGTCTTCTAATTCAGTCATGTAGTCAACAAACATATTTTTTTCCAGGTAAAGAACTCTTTTATTAAACATCCCACAATCCCAACCTGGAGTCCTGAGTTCAAATCTGAAAGGCCTAAGTTCAAATTTGACCTCCAACACTCACTAGCTACATGATGCTGGGTAAGTAACTTTATCTTTTCTGCCTCAGTTTCCTCATCTGTACAAAGAGCTGGAGAAGGAAATGGCAAACAACTCCAGTATCTTTGCCAAGAAAACCTCATATGGAATCAGGAAGATTTGGGCACTTTACCCAATTATTGAACAACAAGGTGGCCAGAAATCACATCCACCAATTCTTTCTTTGGACCTGGAGAATCAAACTCAGGTAGGCATTTTCTTCTTTCCTGATTTATCTTTTTGAATTATTTAATTTATTTTCTTGTTGACATTATTCATTTTCATGAGATTTTTAGTTACAAATTTTCTCCCTATCTTTCCCCTACCCACAACCCCCAAACAGCAATTCCACTGTAAAGCCCCTCCCCCAATCTGCTCTCTCCTGTGTTCTCTTCCATCACCCTCTAACTTTCTGGTAGGGCAGAATGGGTCTCCCCACCCCAGTGCCTGTATATTTTAATTCCCAGTTGCATGTAGTTAAAAATAATAAAATAATAATATATGTATATATGTATATATATATGTGTGTGTGTGTGTGCATCTATCTATCTATCTATCTATTTATCTATCTATCTATATGTATGTATATATATATATATATTTAACATTTGAATATAGAACTTTAAATTCTAGATTCTTTCCCTTTCTCCCTCATCACCCAACCCCACCGGAAGGACAAGCAATTCAATACAGGCTGTACATGTGTAATTACATGGGACATCTCCACAGTGGGCATATTGTGAGAGACTGATTATATGTCCCTCCATCCTATCCAGCCTCCCCCCTTGTTCTATTCTCTACCCTGTCCCTTTACAGAAGTGTGTGCTTCCAGCTTCCCTCCCACTTTGCCCTCCCCTCCATCATCCCACCTCTTATCCCCATCCCCCCTACTCTCCTGTGTGGCAAGATACCCAGTTTAGAGTTTATGTCATTCCTTCCTTGAAACAAATTCAATGAGAATAAAGTTGACCTTTTCCCTTTTTCCTTCCTGTTTTTCCTCCCCATCATAACAGTTAGCCCTTGCCTCTTCTATATGGGATGATTAACCCCATTCTGTCTCTCCCTGTCTCCTCTCATTCTAATCCTCTCCCACAGCAGAATTTCACCTTTTAAAGTATCATCCCTTCCTATTCCATTGATCCTGCATCCTCTGTCTGTGTACACATATATACACACACTCATATATATATATATATTCATATGCATCTATACCCTCCCATATAGACATCTGTGTAGGTATATGTATATATACATTTGTATTCTCTTCAGCTATCCTCATACTGAGAAAAGTTTCATAAGTTACTATTATTGTTTTTCCATGTTGGCATGTAAATAGTTCAAATTTGAGAAGTTCCTTATGATTTCTTTCCCATGTTTACCTCCTCATGGTGCTTGTGTTTGAATGTCAAATTTTCTGTTCAGTTCTGGTTTTTTCAGCAAGAATGCTTGAAAGTCCTCCACCTCACTGAATGAACATATTTTCCCCTGGAACAGTATATTCAATTTTGCTAGGTAGGTGATTCTTGGTTTTAATCCTAGCTCCCTTTGATCTCCAGAATATCATATTCTAGGCCCATTGATCCCTCAGTGTAGAAGCTGCCAGATCCTGGGTTATCCTAATTCTGTTTCCACAGTATTCAACTGCTTCCTCTTGGCAGCCTGCAACATTTTCTCCTTTATTTGATGAATCCGGAAACTGGCTATAACATTTCTAGGAATTTTCTTTTGGGGATCTTTTTGAAGAGGTGATCAGTGAATTCTTTCAAGTTCTATTTTGCCCTCTGATTCTAAAATATCAGGGAAATTTTCCTTGAGAATTTCTTGAAGGATGTGTTCTAGGTTCCATTTTTGATCATGGCTTTAAAGTAGTCCAATAATTTTTTTTCCAAGTTCTTCTTCTGGTCATGGGTTTCAGGTAGACAAATAATTTTCATATTGTCTCTCCTGGATCTATTTTCCAGGTCAGTGGTTTTTTCAAGGA
>CM053599.1:77160072-77177982 GCA_028646575.1 Pseudocheirus occidentalis
TAACTGTTTAATAGTATCTTGGTTTCTCGTGAAGTCATTAGCTTCCACTTGCTCCACTCTAATTCTGAAGGAATTATTCTCTTCAGAATGCTTTTGAGATTCTTTTTCCATCTTGGAAATTTGACTTTTTAAGGCATTCTTCTCCTCATTGGCTTTCTGGACCTCTTTGGCCATTTGAGTTAATCTATTTTTTAAAGTGTTGTTTTCTTCAGTTAGGTTGTTGACTCTCTTTTCAAGATTTTCTCACATCATTCTCATTTCTCTTCCCAATTTTTCCTCTACTTCTCTTATTTGTTTTTCAAAGTCCATTTTCATATTATCTATAGATTCTAGGCATTCTTAAAGTGTTTTGGAAGCATTTGGTGTGGGAGTTATGACTGTGTTGTCTTCCTACCATTCCATGCTTTGATCCTTTTTGTCCACAAAAAAGGATTCCAGAGTTTTATTGCTGTTCTTACTTTGCTTCCTTTTCCTCATGTTGGCCAGTCAATTAAGTGGTTGTTTTTCTTTTTTAGCTTTGTGAAACTCTGCTTCCAGGGGGGAAATCCCTGTTCCAAATCACTGGGGTTTTCCCAGATGCCAGAGCTATTATCCTCCCAACTTTGGCTTGCTGAAAGTGCTCCCCAGGACCACCACCCAATGCCACAATCTGCATCCAGGCCACTCAACAAAAGAGCACTTCGCACTGGTCAATCGACTCAGCCTCCCTATGGGATCCACAGGCCAGGTGCTCTGAAGCAACCCAGTGGGGGCAGCCTGTGGTAACAGCAGTTCCTGCCCTTCCCCTACTGATTCCTTGCCCTGGGGGTAGATTGGCTGAACTGTTTTCCTCCCCCAAATTTAGCTTGAAATCTTCACTCACTTTCATTGACCTCTAATCCTGGCTTAGTGTGAAGATTGCTTAGATGTGAAGATTGCTGATGGTGCAGTAGATCTTATCTGAAGTAGACTCATGCTGTGGCTTGAGAGCCTTGGCTCCTCCCGACCCCCCTGGAGCCTGGCTGCATGGTGGTTTCTGGCTGGGCTGGTCTTGGCTCTTGGACTGCAGTCCTGAGTGATGAGCCCTTCCTGTCGAGTTGCTTTTCTTTAATCCCTATTTTTCACATCTTGCTAGATGTGGAGTTGCTGGAGACTGTAGATCTTCTCTC
The DNA here is from genome assembly GCA_028646575.1 of Pseudocheirus occidentalis. NCBI lineage: Eukaryota > Metazoa > Chordata > Mammalia > Diprotodontia > Pseudocheiridae > Pseudocheirus > Pseudocheirus occidentalis. The sequence goes on from CM053599.1 coordinate 77,161,221, forward strand.
TTGTAGACTGGCTGCTGTGTGGCTCTGGCTGAGGTTTCGGTTTCAGCCTGGGCTGGCCTAGCCTCAGCTTGCATCCTGCCGTGATGATCCCCTGCTGTTGATCTGCCTTCAGTGAGAGATGTGTTTTCTGTATTTTTGTGAGTTTGAGAGTCCTAGATTTTTTCCAGAGTCATATTTTATGGGTGTTTAGGATGGTGTGTGGAAGCTGTGGGAGCTTGCTGCTTCTACACTGCCATCTTGGCTCTGCCCCTGGTACTGAACGGCAAGAGAAGAAGCATTATCAGAAAGCAAAATTTTTTCCCCTTTCAGCTGCTGATAAAGTGTAGCATCTTCAGGCCAAGGTTCTGTAGCTGCGACCTGGGAGACTAAGGCTTCAGCCGCCAGGGACATGCTGGTGGTGCGGCCCGTGCAGGCCTCACCTCTCTCCACTCATGCACCACCACTGCCAATGCCCGCGCCTGCTCCCAGGGCTGGGGGAGAGGCGTTTGGCACTTGTGGGACGATCTCTCTCCCCTCCCTCTACTTTGCTCCACTTGGGCCAGAGAAGTCTTCCAGGATAATTAATTCAAGTTTTGGAGATATGAAATCTTCATTCAGTTTTACCATGTTTTTAATTTTTATTTTACCAGCTTACCATATTTTTATTGTTTGTTCTTCTGTGGTTTTGTTCTGTTTGTTTTCCATGTCTATATTTGCTATTCTCCCTGAACTATTTAGAATTCTGTACTTTTTATTAACATTTTTGACTGTATTTTCTTTGTTGCTAATTCTTATGCACCTCTTAAATTCAACAATTTTGAATCTAATTTACAGATAGCAGATCTGACATTTATAGACAACATCTCTAAATGTGATTCCAAACTACTTTTTGAGTAAGTTCATTTGTTTTCTAGAGGAAAAATGTTTTCTTTTACTTTCATTTTTACTTTTATTTTTTTACTTCTAAGTTCTCTCCTTCCCTCCTCCACCCATTGAAAAGGCAAGAAATATGATATTTATTGTATGTCTGGTTATTCAAAACACATTTCCTCATAAAGCATCTTGTGGAGAAAAAAGCAAGACAAATAAAGAAAGACAATATGTTTCAATCTGTATACAAAATTCATCAATTCAGATAGAATTTTTCATTGTGAATCTAAAGTAATGGTAGTTAATGCAGTCTTATCTGGATAGTTCACCTTTCTTCCTTTCCTCCTGTAGCATTTGTTCATTGCATTCAGCATTATGCATTCAGCATTCATTGTCCTTATCAATTTCTTTTTTAAAATTAATTTTCCTATGATGAGGACTTCTCTCTTTTTCACTACTTTTGTTTTTGTTGTCATTCTTTTATTAACTTGTTTGTTTATTTTAGGCTTATTTGTTGTAGTCTGAAGTTCTGAAAGGGAATTCATATTGGTCACAACCAATCATCTTGAAATCTTGGCAAAACTTAACTAGCATAATGTTTGCCACAAAGTGAACAGTTCCATCCAGGAGGTGGTCTTTGTGTTATAGTACAAAATATGGGAGCATTAGGTGAATCCACTTCAACAATCATGTAGTCTTTGAAGGTACCCGTAACATACATTCTGTCTTCTGAATTGGCTGAGACCTCAGAAGGGATGGCTGGAAAAAAATATTAATTTGTCTTAGCAAAGTTGTTTCAAATTAAAGTTCAATTCAATTCAATAAACATTCACTATAACACCAACTATGTACAAAACACGCACTAAGAAGAGGAACTTTGCAGTCTATAACAACAAAAGCAATACAAACTCATCTGCTTTCTGAACTTCATATGGAATTGGTCCTATCATCTCAATTACTATCTTAGGAACTAACTTTTGTGCAGATGCATATTACTTAGCAAAGACAGCTATAGAAAAAAATGAGTAAAGAGTTTATGTAGACAGATTAGCTTCCAGGATCCATCCATATATGCCTTCAATGAGTCTTGATAGAGATTGTCAAGATGTATCTTGAGATTTTGAATATTTCCATCACTCTCTCTCTAAATAGATACTAAGGAATGTAAAAGTATTGATTTCTGAAGAAAATGATAATGATGATATCTGCATGTACTAGCTATCTACTACATCAGTGAAATCACAGATCTTTTGAAGAATTAAAGATAAGACATGCTGTGCATCACTTGATTAGGTCTTGGTCCACAAATTCCTTAAACAACTAATTAAAATGCAAGTTTTAAAAAAAGCACAAGAAAAACTGTGTATTTCAAAGAGCTGGTACAGATCTGTGTCTGTTTCACTACTGAATTGCTCTTGTAAAATACGTGGGTTCTTTTTGACTGAGACTTCCTGGTCCATTTTTTTTTGGTAGAAAAATAGGTGCCGGGGTGGCTAGGTGATACAGTGAATAGAGCAACAGCCCTGGAGTCAGGAGGACCTGAGTTCTAATCTGGCTTCAGACACTTGCCACAAAAACTACCTGTGTGACCTTGGGTAAGTCACTTAACTCCAATTGCCCTCCAAAAAAGGGGGGGAGCAAAAAAAAGAAAAAAGAAAAATAGGTGCCTATCATGGGTGGCATCATCTAGTGTCTTGCCTGTTTGCTACCTATGGTTACAAATATCTACCATTATGGACATGCTACTAACTGTTTGGAGATGTCTATTTCTGAATTTCAATTAGAGTAAGAAGAAAATAGGGTTATCACCATATGTTAAGTTTCAAAGTTACCAGCATGTGATCTTTGTAAGCATATGACAACCCAAGTTTCCAAGCAGAGCCTACATTTAGAGATTTAAGGGGAGATATAAGATGCATTTTCTATTGTTTATTATCATCCAGGTTTAATAAGATTCCATTCCTCTGTAACAAATGTGTTGTGTCTGGAATAAATAGCATGTAAGGGATATATTAGTATTAATGGGACCACCTTTGAAATCAATTCAACAAAATATACCAGATACCTATCTAGCATATGTCAATGCCAATTTGCTTTAGAAGAGATATTTCAAATTAAATTACATTCAATAAATGTTTATTAAGTACTTACTATGTAATCAGTTCTAGGCACCTTGGGGTGTACAAAAAATATGATACAGAATCTACTTGGATAGAGTTTATAGTCTAGAAAGTTATTTCTCAGGCTACTTTGGGCAAAATATTATCCTAGAAATTCCTACAGCATTTAAGGATGCACCAGTGATTTTGTGGAGTTGACTGAATTATTTTCAGGCATCTGAGACCACTTCAGGCCACATCAGATATTAATTCCAGCCAATGTTGTATACTCAAGTCTGGCCAGTATTACCACTACTATCAGTGCAATCTTGAGGATTATACAATTTGAATGGTTGTATTACTGGTCTGTGTCACCTAGGACAGGAAAATAGGTTTTGTGATTCTGAGTCCAATGAACCTTACAAAAGAAAATAACTGGTGAATGATGTAAAAATCTGTAAGTTTTACAAAAAATTCCTATAAATTAACAGAGACCCAAAAGATGTTAATGCTGGAAAGCACCAATAACTACATAGTTGATAGTAAAACTAGGTCCATAACCCATTTCCTGATTTCCCTTCCAGTATTCTTTTAATTATGTAACATCTCTGAAAAATTCTTTTGTAATTGTGGGTTTTACAAATGAATTATGCTAAAACTGAAAATCAAATATATTTTGTCTCATTTATATGAGAGACTCAATTCCATTAGGTTTCCTTTTGGCTGAATGATATGTAAGAAGAAAAATGAAGTATCTCATGATCTCAATTCAAATTTCACTTACCAAAGTTCCCAGATTCCACATTCAAAGTCATTATTTTATGCTTTGTTAGACTTGTTCCACTGCAAAATCTCATTCTATTTTTTAATGACAAGAGCCTCATTCTTAAAGTCATTATTAAGAAAGCAGTTACATTAAATTTTCAATTTCAATTTAAAAATACAGTGGAAAGACTCTTAATTTCCTTTGCCCTTTGCTAAATAAGAATATATTCATCCCTGATCATCCAAAAATTGATACCATGTGTTAGATACAGTGAAACTCCTGGAATGAGAGAATAATTAAATTTTCTGTGGACAGTTGGAAAAGTATGTACTTGTAGGTCAGATTCTCAATAGGATATAAGTTTTTAAAAGACTTAGAATATATCTGTTAGGAAATATCTAGTAGGAAATGGACAATGATATGGATTCATGCTATAGGTTTGCACATTGAGTGGCTATAATCATTCTTTTATTTCTTGTTTTTCTGCAACAGAGAAAGAAAAGAAGGGCTCAGATCTTCTCCCCTTCTCCTTATCTCAACCATTCATATGTCTTTCACTATCTTCTCTAAACTATTTCATTTAAAGAAGTGGACCTTCTCATTCCCTAGGCAAACCTCTATACGTGCATAAGTGATCCCATCCATCCCATCTTCTCCATCAGGTTTTTCCCTTTATCATTGCTATGCTCTCACTGATCCTCATCTGCTCCCCATCAACTATTTGCTTCCCTGCTGCCTACAAGCAATCTTATGTCTTCCCTATCCTCAAAAATGTCATGAGATCCATCTGTCCTTACTAGCTATCACTCTATGTTTCCTTTTTCATGGATAAACTCCTTGAAAAGACTCTCTAGAAAAGACGTCTCCACTTCCTCATTTCTCTCTTTTATTCTTAAACTCTCTGGGTTCTGATCTCATATTTCAACTGAAACTGTTCTCTGATTCCCACTGATTTTTTAATAACCAAATCTAATGATGTTTTCTCTATCCCTGTCATTCTTGACCTCTTTGCAGCTTCTGACACTATCAATTGCCTTCATTTTCTTGACATTCTTTTCTTTCTAGGTTTCGGTGACACTACTCTCCCATAGTTCTTTTTATTGCTAGACCAGTCCTCAGTCTCATCTGCTGGAAAGGAGGAAAGAAAGGAAAGAAACATTTATTAAGCACATACTCTTGAAATGGCAAGTTCACTCTATGCCAGACTCTGTGCTCAGTACTTTACTAATATTATTTCATTTGATCCTTACAACAACCCGAGAGGTTGTTTTATATTTGAGGAACCTGAGACAGAGGTTAAGTGACTTGTCCAGAGTCATCCATATCACTCAGATATTAGGTGTCTGAGGCCAGATTTGAACTCAGGTATTTCTTACTTCACATGCCATTCTTTGTGTATGGCAGTGGTTCTCCACCTGTGGGTTATGTTCAGTTTATAACAATGAAAATACATCCTGCATATTAGATAGATTCATAACAGTAGCAAAATTACAGTTATGAAGTAGCAACAAAAATAATTTTATGGTTGGGGGTCACCAGAATGTGAAGAACTGTATTAAAGTGTCACAGCATTAGGAAGGTTGAGATCCACTGATCTATGGCATTACTTGGTTTGTTTCCCTGACTTGTTTCTCCCCACTGTAGTCCATTCTCCATTTACCTGCCAAATTGATCTTTATAAAGTGTAAGTGAAACCATGTCACACCACACTTGATAAACTACAGTCATTCCCTACTGCATCCAGGATCAAACACAAAAATATCTGTTTTTATAGTCCTTCATAATGTTTGTACCTTTTGAATCTTCTTACATTTTATGATGACACTGGAGTTCTTGCTATTCTTTGCATATACCACTCCATCTAAAAATTTTGTTTCTTTTTACTGGCAGTTCACCTTCATTTATCTTATCCTCTTCTCTTCTTACTTCTGTGTTAATTAAGATAGATTTTATATCTAGTTCTATGTGTGTGTGTGTGTGTGTGTGTGTCCATGCACGCATTCTTCCTCTCCCTTTCCCTTTTTCTCAGCACACCCATCTTTCTCACCCCTTTATTATATTTTTTATATCATTCCAACATAATCAACTCATACCCAAGCTCTCTAAGTATACTGCTTCTAAAGGCCCTAACAATGATAAAGTTCTTGGGAGTTACATACTATCATCTTCCCATATAGGAATGTAAAGAGTCTAACTTTTTTGAATCCTTTATGATATCTCTTTCATGTTTGACTTTTTATGCTTCTTCAGTCTTGTGTTTGAGCATTAAATTTTCTGTTCAGCTCTTGTCTTTTCACCAGGAATGTTGGAAAGTTTTCTATTTCGTTAAATTTACATGTTTTTCCCTTGAAAAATTATGCTTAGTTTTGCTGGGTAGGATATTTTTGACTGTCATCCTAGTTCCTTTACCTTCTGGAATATAATACTGTGATCCCTCCACTCATTTAATGTGGAAGTTGCTAAATATGGTGTGATCCCAACTATAACTCCACAATATTTAAATTGTTTCCTTCAAGCTACTTGCAATATTTTCTTTGATCTGATTTTTCTGGAATTTGGCTATTATATTACTGTGAATTTTCATTTTGGGATCTCTTTTAGGAAGTGATTGGCAGAGTCTTTTCTATTTTACCCCTTGCATCTAAGATATCAGGGCAATTGTCCTTTATAATTTCTTGAAAGATGATGTCTGGGCTCTTTGATCATGGCTTTCAGGTATTTCTATAATTCATTAATTATCTTTCCTCAACCTATTTTCAATTTCAGTTGTTTTTTCTAGTGGCATAGTTCACATTTACTTCTATTTTCTTTTCTTTCTTTTGACTTTAATTGTTTTTGATGCCTCATGGAATCACTAGCTTTCAGTTGCCTGATTCTAATTTTTAAGGAATTATTTCTTCAATGAGCGTTTGCACCTCTTACCTTCAGTGAATTTTGTACCTTCTTTCAATATGATCTATTGTGTTTTATAAAGTTTTTCTTTTAGCTTGAATTAATTTTTGTGCCTCTTTAACCATTTGACCAGTTCTGCTTTTAAGGTGTTACTTTCTTCAGTATTTATTTTTGTACCTCTTTTACTATGTCACTGTCTTTGATAAAGAGGTTTACTATCTACATGTGACAGTTACTTTGCATAGCTTGCTTTTGATAGACGGGACCTAAGCTAATGATAGTAAGATAAATGTTATCCAAAGGTGGTACTGAATTGTGGTGAGGATATGTGTGTATACACACACACACACACAAATACATAATTACTTTTATTTATTTATTTTAAATAATATAAATATTATACATAGTGGAAAAGTCCACATATAATTCTAGGCCAATTCATTCCCCTTTTGGAGATAAGAGAAAGAACAAACACCTGAACACAACTCCCCACAAAAGTGGAAATTGCAATCTTCCCTTTGAGACAGAGCGGGTAATCATATAGTAAACACTTAATGAGTCTTATATCTTTGTTTATACTGTCAAACTTTAAGGAAGAGAATTTCCACAGGTCAAAATTAAGTGTAGGAGTGGATTTTTCATATGAGAGACAGACTACCCCAGGAGTTGGCAGAAAGATAATGGGTAGCATCTTGTAAAGCTTTATTGCCCTGGTATCATAACACCTCTTCTACTAAGGTGTAACTAGGACAAAACAACCCCTGGATTATCTTGTCATAGAACAGAATTGAATAATTGTAAAGGTTTGTAGTCTTCTTTCTCTAATTATATTCTTTCCTGATTTTCCATATTGGCTCATTTGCTTTACTTATTTACCTTAAACTACTTTCAAATCTGCCATTATACCCAAGTATGGATGTTTAAAAACACTGCATCTCCTTGAAGGAAGTTAGCATGAAGTGGGGTTAGTTTAGCATCAGTCTGGATGAAATTTCTTAATAGAACATTCACTTATAAAACCATCTTTTGATGTCTATCCCAAGAATAGGCTCCTATACTTTGTTTGGTCTCTGTTTTGTTTGAAAAATGTAACTCATTGAGGATTTCCATATGTCAGTAGAAAAACAAGTTGAATTTGAATAGTGTCACTTTTGCAAAAATAAGAAATTTAGGCTTCAGTTGTTATTGCTGTTGAATATGGTATCTTTCAAAGTCTATTCAAAGAACTGATCTATATGCTATGGTAACTGCTTTTTTGTTTGTTTTTGTTTTAGGTGGTGGAGTGGCAGAAGATAAGAACTTCAGAAAATTATTTGTTTTTATTCTTTTATGCATTAGTTTGGGTTTTTGACCATTGAAAGAAAGTCTTATTTTCCAGAGTGGCTAAGAAAAAGGTTTACAAAATATTGTCTTAATCTTCTTTAGCTTATAAAGATTAACAAGTTATGCTTAAAATTTCAAAACAATACATTATTCTCTAGTCTGTGTATGACTAGGCATATCAAGTTTTTCCAGGGTGTGTTACATACAATGTCACCAAGAAACAAAGTCAAGGACTTGATGGTCTCATATTCATTTCCTTCTTGGTTAAATTTTTGCTTCCATTAGAAATTGCATGTTAAGCTGCCAAATGGACCTTTACTAATTTTTTTCAAGCATACAGATAAAATACATTGCTATGGTTTTCTAATAAACTATTTTCAATTCTTATTAGATAAGCTTTGCCAGCAATGCTTATAAAAATGAACAACCTTGGAAAGCAATTTGAAAAACAAAAAAGAAATGAATTTTGAGTTAAAGAATATGGATGCAAATCCTGGTTTTCATGTTTGCTTCTTGTAGGACATGTCTTGCTTCCTTATCTCTAAAGTGATGGGTTTGGGCTACATTTAAGGCAATACCTAAAGTCTAAGGTCATATATATTCTTATGAATTCAAATTAATGCTGACCGGTAAAAAAGTTATTTACTAACCTTTTTTTTTAAGGTACCAACTTTCAATTATTCTTCAATTTCTTTGTCTCCTCTTCACATATCATAAGTTTGAAGGTCAAATTCCAGGGATTAAAGAAATCATTATTTGCTCCCATTTGGTACTCAACTTTTAGCAATAAATGCTTTCTAAAAGGATAATCATATAGCAAATATTATCACCTCACAGTAATGCTTTGACCACTGTAAAAGCAAGGAAATGAGCATTTTAAAGGGCCTAATGTGTGCCAGATATCATGCTAAGAAATTTACAGATATTATGTCATTTGATCTTCACAAACAACTTTTTGGTAGATGATGATAATAATAATAATAACAATAATAATAATAACTTCAATTTCCAAAATGATTTATACCTGGCACTGTGCTAAGTATTTTACTTGATTCTCACAACAACCCTGGGAGGTAGGTGCTATTATTATTCTCATTTTACAAATGAGGAAAAAGAGGCAAACAAAAATTAAGTGATTTGCCCAGGGCCATGCACCAAGTGTTTGAGGTCATATTTGAACTCAGGTCTTCCTGACTCTAGTCCCAGTGCCTTATCCACTGTACCACCTAGCTATCCCAGGCTGAATGATAAAAAATGTCTGAACCTGTGATTCCTCTTATACTGAGCTAGATAATGATACAACAACTTCTCATCAGTAGGGTTAAACTAACCAGCCTCATAATAACCTAATCCCAGCTCACATTCCTTATTAGTGGATGAATAATCCAATGCTTATTGAATTGTTGCATAATAGTAAGAAGAGCTGACATTGAAAAACCAATGAGTGATATCACTATGAATGCTTGGCCTACCACAAGTCAGTTATCCTTGCTGTAACTTTTATTACACTTCCATGACGCTTCCTTCTTAAAACCTCAAGAGTCAGAAGGATTGTGAGACCTGACTTTCATGGTCTTATATTCATATTGAAAATCCAGAATAAGCAATTTTTTGCTCTTCTTCATAGGAGGTTTCTTTCCTCTTTGAGCTGACCATAGAATACTTCCATTATAATTTGACAACTAGGTGCTATTTTAATCCTATTTTTTATAGTTAAGCAAAATGAAGTAGCAGGGGTTAAGACTATGTTCACGCAGCTAGTAAGTGTCTGAGGATAGATTTGAACTTAGATCATCCAGACTCTAGCACTTTATCTGTGGTGTCACCAAGTTTCAAAACTCAGTATGTATAACTCATGTATATTCCAGAGCTGCTTATTTAAGGATATGGTATTGCTGACTAATCTCAAATGAATAGCCAGTGTAGGAAATGTGAAAGTTTACAGATTCTGTTCTAAGTGAGGGACATGTTGCTATGGTATCATATATTTGATACCATTGATTTGATCCTATGCCAAATGTCAACAGAATCTGTGTGAGAGTAGTAACATGGGACTTCAGAAACAATTAAACCTTATTCCGAATTACTCTTTCCTATACAAAGCTCAAAAGTTCCATATCTTGTATCACTTATCAACAATCCTTTTTCATCAGTTTTGAAAATTTGGGAACACTGTTTGGATATAATACATATAGTGAAGTTTTTATGCCATCTTTTGTGAACTCATGATTGTGTCTTGGAAAACTCAGTCTTAGCACACATTGAAGATCCTCTGTGGATTCAGAAATAGATGACTTGTTTGAATAGTGGGAGTAATACTATAAATATTTACTCATGATTAGCCTAAAGACAGCATATTTGCAATTAAATTAAATTAAATAGGTGGCTATTACCTCAAAGTGACTACTTCCTTAGTTTAGGTACCAAAAACTATCCTGACCTTGGAGCAAACTATCATTATGGGTGGTAGTCATATGAAGGTTAGCTATTCTGTGGGTGATAACTTCTAGTCATGGTTTTTAGAAATGTTACAAAAAGAAAATTTTAATTGTTAGTCTCCCTCCAAAAAGGAGTGGGGGATGGGTCTCCCTTGCAACTTTAATATACAGTTAATGAAATAAAGAATCATAGTTCTAAAGCTAGAAGTGACCTCAGTGGTAATTTTGTTCAACTTCCTCATTTTATAGATAGGGAAAGTGGGGCCCAAAGAAATTGTGTTGCCCAAAGAGATTGTGCTTGCCAAAGGCTACACAGGCAATGATCATGAGACTTAAGATTTCAACCAAGTATTCTTACTCCAAAGCTAGTACTCTTTCCCATTGTTCTAAGTGATAAATGCATGGGCATGACCCATCACGTATCTCACTTTTATAAATATACATACACACACATATATGCATGCATTCATACATACATACATATGTATGTATACACTTACACATACACATAAACAGAGACACATATTTATATGTATATGTGTATATGAATGTATATATAAATATATACAGATGTAAACATGTTTGTGTGTATGTGAGTGTGTGTGTGTGTGTGTGTGTGTGCTAGTAGTACCTCAAACCCCAAAATGGCTACTGTAGTGAGAAATGCTAGCCAGGATGCCATATAAAATATTCCAAACACCCTCATGAGAGAAAATATATTTACTAAAAAACCATTGCTTTAAAAAAAGTCATGGAACTTGAAGTGAGGTGGCAAGTAATCTGGCCATAGAATGTATGTTTTCCCCTAATTGGTTAAAAATAATTTGCTTTTCATTTACCAATGTATCATCAGATTTGTTGGTTGCATTTTATTATGGTCTCACAGACTATGAAAGTGATTTCTAGCAATATGTCATTCTTTATATGAGAAAAACACATACAATTTTTAAAAAATTTCTTTTAGAGCTCATTACAGTGGGAATGTTGTCTAATTTCTATTTTTTCTTCTTAAAAAACCCAAATGAACTCAAATAATCTGCATCAAGATTTCAGTGATATTTTTGTATTTAAAGAGATACTAGGCTATCTTATTAAAACCCAGTCAGTACTTTCCTCATTATGCTGTCTGGAAATATGTTAGAACTAATATATAAAGCAATTCACAGACATTGATACGCTTAACTCTTAAGAAAGACAAATTATTATAACTTTTAAATATGCGAGGAAAAAAATCTAAGATCCCTAAGAGAGAGTATAAAACATGAACATTCCTGTTTTATTGACATTCTGCTCCTTTAAATTTTATGATTATGCCATAAGAAAAGAGGGTAGGGGTAATATGTGCAAAGTGAAGAATGCTGAGGTGCCAGTATACATGAGTCAGTTTTTTTTCTTTAAGATAAAAAAGTAGACTATATACTCATTGAATAGAGCCATAACTTTATGGTGACTGATGGATGAAAAGCTACTGTATTTCTCATTTAACTTTAACACTCAAACATTAATTTAAAAAAAATAAAGATTTTTTTTGCATGAAAATAGAATGGAATGTGAACTGTAATAGGCTATTATAATAGAATTAGGAGTTCAAAGGCCTGGCTTAAAGTTCCAACTCTACCGTTTCCTAGTAATGTAGCAATAAGAAGACATGAATCTTTTCCATGTTTACTTATCTGAAAACTGGTGATCATATTATGCAGACCACCAACTTTACAGGGTACATTTAATGGATCTTCATCTATGGATCTTTATTTAATGAATCTTTGTCTTCATTAAATGAATCTTTATTCTACTATCAAGTACCTTCTAAGAGGCAACTTAATATAGTGGATGGAGGGGCCCAAACTGTCCTGAAGTCAAGAAGAGAAGTTCGTGTTGTATTTCTGACACATACTACGTTTGTGACTGTGGATAATACTGTAAGTTACATACGAGTAGCTATCCACATCACTCTACATGAATGGTGGTACAGCTGTGCCAGAACATGCCGAGAAAGTATTTATGAGGACTTTTTTTTGAGGGGAAGGGCCAATGGGAAAGCTTATCTAGAGTATATTTACATACCAATTTCTATACATGGGAAGGGCATTTCTAAATTGAGAATTCCCTGCACAGGGAAAATCAGATACATGGACAAAAAATGACCTATTATTAACTATCTTTGCAGAGAACCATGGTCAGTGTTAGAGGAGGGATGAAATTTGGGTAAAACACTTTCCTTTCCCTGTTACAGCTCAGAGGGAGAAAAACATAAATAACTAACATAAATTATTAAATGATTAAATAATAAGTTGTTTAGAGAGGTACAAAATTAAGTGCTATGTGAGGTTCAAGAGGAAAAGTAGTTGCTTATTGAAGGTGATGACATTTGTAATGCACTTTAAAGGTGGTATAAAGATTAAACAGGAAGAAAAGGGGAAAGAACATTTGAGGCAAAGCAAATGCCATGAACAAATGCCTATGATACATTAAAGTAAGAGAGAATGATGGCTATAGCAGAGAATATGTGAAAGAGAGTAAGAAAATATAAAGATGGAAGGGTAAAGAGTAGCCAGAATTTGGCCTCAAATGAAAAGCAATGAAATTTGAACATTACTCAGGAAACTATAGGGAATAACTATATTTTTGAGCAGAAAAATGGAATAAGATCTATGTTCAAAAAAGATTATTTCAGCAATAGAAGATATTAATAACAAGCAGTTATATATTTTTAAGGCTTTTAAATTCCTTAATAGACATTATTTTATTTAATTTGAAGTTCACAACAAACTTTCATGGTAGAGCCAATTGGTATTATCACAATTTGAGAGATAAGCAAACTAAGAGGCAGAGATAATCGTTAAGTGACTAATGACAGCATCATAGTATCATAGGCAGCATTTAAATGTGATATCTTTTGATTCCAAATTTGGCACTTTCTCTGTTATACTCTGTTAAGGATGAATAGATGGTGGTGAAAGTGAAGATGGGAAAGCCCATTTGAAAGTTATAGAAATAGTCGATATGGGTGGCAAAAGGGACTCTAGTAGGATATTATCTGCAAAAATGGAAAGGAGAGGCTATTAGATATATAGTAGAGGTAGAACAGAAAGGAATTAGTTGACAGCCTAGCTAAGGGTATTGAGGGAGAGAGAATTGTTAAATGGTAATTATTGAAGCTAATGTTATTTTTTATGATAAGAAGACATAAAATGTATCAAGTTTTAAATGTTGCAATTTGTCTTGACATTTAATTGTATGATTTTTTTAAAAACAGGCCTATAATTTCTGCTCATGAGTTTTTTTTTAGGGTAGCAGAGATGAGAATTGAGTGCCAAAACTGTTTAAAATGTGAATTCTAATAGAGGTTGGCTTTCTTATTTTATTCCACAAGAATTCCTTTACTCCATATCTCAATTATATTTGAGATTAAGGGTTGACCACAATTACATCTCCTTTCTTCATTTGTACACTTGAATTTTAAAGGATCGGTCTCAAGGCTTTAAGTGCTAATATTGTACAATTCAAATTCTTCCAACCATTTGTATTGGCAAAACTGTCCAGACTTTTTTGGGGGCAATAAAGGGTGTTTGTTTTAACTTCTTAGAAGGGATAGGGTTTTGATCTATGTTATTACTGGTATAGGAAACTACTAGGTGAACAATTTTGGTACCTTTTCTGTAAATTACAGTCTTATGCAATCACCTATCACACTGAGAAAATAAGTGACTTGTTCAGAGTCCAAGTTTCAGCAGTGGGTCTTGAATTCAGATCTCCATGACCACAATACAGATTCTCTATCTACTATGGCATGTTATTTCCCTGCAGGCAAAAAGATTGGTAAAGATTGAAACAGCAGGTTTAGTGGAGTCAGGATCCATCATGGTTGGTTTACATGAATGGACAAGCCGGAAAGAAGAGGTTATAAGAGGTGAATGCTAATGTTGCCAGTACTAGCACAAACTTATTCCTGTGCAACTCCGGTCAGGCTTGGGTTATTCAAGATATCTCCAGATAGAGAGATGAGAATTCAGGATATTTTTGGAAAATAATATTTTGCTCATAGAAAGTATTTTTCAAGACTTGCTTCAGCAGAATGTAATGAATTGAAAGTGCTTTACTCCCCACTTCCTCCATATGGAAAAGCTCATATTATCCTATCCTAAAGTATGCCTATCCATTGATTTACTGATTTGGTGATATTTTATTTTAGATGCCTCTACTCTGAGGGCATGAGTTGTACTATCCCCTTGCATATAGTATGGAGAAGTATGGAGAAACCTCAGTCATGCTCTCATTTCTTGGCTAGTGCCAAGATCAAACTACCAAAGAATCTTACAATCAGGTTTTTAACACTGATATTATTCCTGGCCTTAAAGAGTTCAATAATGAAAAAAGAAACCCTCCTCATATAGCAAATTACTAAAGCTTATGTGGTCTATTGAAGAAAGATTTTCGACTTTAGAGTGGCAGCCTTCAATGCAGTAGACCCTTATCAAGCAGGGAACATTTTCTTATTACACTCTATGAGAGTCAAAAAAGAAAGGAATTTTCTAGACTTGTGTTTTTTTTATTACAAAGAGTGGTTTAAGGGAAGAATATGTTTGGAAGAATTTTGTAAGGCATTCTATTAACTCATGCATATCCTTTGGTATAATGAGGACTCTTTTAATGGTCTGGCTGTCTCTTTTGCAATTCCCAAATTCTCTGTCATGTTTCAGTACCACTGGGTCAATGTAGCCCTTTTTTCTTTTACAGAAAGTGGAAATGACTTGAAGATGGTATTTCATTCAAAGATGATGATAATTTGAAATAGAAACAGCCTGGCACAGTGGAACATGTTCTGGGTTTGGCATCAGAGGAAATGATCTCTAATCTCAGATTCATGATTTATTGCTTGGGTGTCCTTAGGCATCTTACTCTTCTTTTCTGGGCTTCAGATTGTACATTTGTAAAATATTGGGAGGAGGTGTAGATGTCATGATCTTTATGGATCTTTCTAGCATCAATTTCCATGGTTCCTGATGTTTCTTTTTTAAGGTAAAATGGTATGTGCTATTCTCTTTCAAATTTCTCCCAGTGTTAGTAGATTTCCCACACAGGAGGTTAAAATATCTATCTTGTACATTACTCCAAGTAAGAACTTGGCATAGAAATCAAATGGTTGCTTCACCTGGTTCTGTTCTCAGCTTCCAACTTTTGACCAGTACTAGATTTTCTTCTTTGTGCTTGGCTTTGCAGATACAAAAATTATGGCCCATATTCAAGACAGTTTCATCACCCATGTTTCATTACAAAAGAGACAAAAATTTACAGGCTTGGAAACATTCAATCAAACTTGGGAAACTGACTTTTTCACACTTGTCAAATATGGACAAAATTCAGACAAGGGAAGGCAAGAGGTGCCATCTGCAGAGTTTCTGAGACACTTAGACATGGAACTACAGAGAAAATTTCCAACATTTTCACCTTAGAGCAGGGGTGGTTAATATGTTTTATGTCATAGACCATTTTGGAAATCTGGTAAAATGCATAGACACATTCTTAGATTAATATTTTTTTAAATTCCCAATTGAAGGAAATACTGAATTTCAGTCAGAAGTCCATTAAAAGGAAGATAATAATTTTTTAATCCACATACATTAAACTCCTGAGGATTATTTCATGGATCCCTTAGTTCATGGACTGAAAGTTAAGAACCTTTGCCTTAGAGTCCCTCCCAAGGGCAGAGTTCTATTCTCTTTTCTTTCAATGAGTATTCTAACATCATAACCTGGGATCCTGATGGTTGGATTTTTCATGTTGAGCCATTTAATCATGTCCAACTCTTCATGACTCCTTGGACCACACTACAAATAAAGCTTTCTTGGAAAAGATAATGGAATGATTTGCTATTGCCTTCTCTACTAGAATAAAGCAAAAGTTAAATATGTGACTTGCTCAGGGTCACACAGTATGTGTTTGAATCCAGATTTGAACTCAGATCTTCCTGTTTACAGGCCCAGTGCTCTATCCACTGAGTCACCTAACTACCTAATTTTTCATGGCAGTATAGGAAAAACTATTAAAGGTTTTCAACCTACTGACAACTCACATTTTCTTAGTTCTTTTAGCTGTATGAACCTCTTTTCTTTCAAAACCCTATGATGTAGGTATAAGTATTATTCTTGCAATATTATAGGGAGAATATGATATGACATGAATGCATCATGAATGCAGTATGGTACAACATGATATAATATGATATGACATGATACAATATGAAGTGATATGATATGATATATGGTATGGCATGATATGATATGACATGACATGGCACATGACATGACATGATATGATGTGTTTAATATAATGCAATGTAATGTAATATAATATAATGTAATGCAATGCAATGTAATATATAATGCACTGTAATA
>CM053599.1:77178482-77220968 GCA_028646575.1 Pseudocheirus occidentalis
GAGGAGGGCATAAAAGGGAACAGATTGTGGGAGGGGTCTTACAGTGGGATCAATGTTCTGGGCTGGGGGGTAGCGACAAAAAGGGGAGAAAATTTGTAACTCAAAACCTTGTGGAAATGAATGATGTAACCAAGAAAATAAATTAAAATTAAAAAAACAAATAAAAAAATAAAGTTACAAGTGAGGTTAATTTTTTATCACATCTGTCTCTAACATTGAGGTTTTTAAAAATTTTTTTATTGACTTGTTTGTTTATTTTACTTTACAATATTCAGTTCCAGAATCACTTGAATTTCAGATTTTTCTCCCCTTCCTCCCCTCCCCCCACCCCTGCCACGGTGGCATACTCATGTATAGGATCTGCAAAGTTTTTCACATTGTACAATAGTCTGGTTGTATAGGTGTTATAACCAATGGAGTGAACAATGAGAAAAGAGAAACAAAAACCAAACATAGAAAAGAGTCATAGCATGCATTGATTCAGTCTCTGTTTAACCTCTGGTCTTTCTGGATCTTTCTCTAAATGTAGACATCTCCTTCGGTCCTAAGACTTGTAGAGTTGTCTTTTAACTGTGCGTTGTTGAGAGGAGTCCAGTTTTTCAAAATTGATCTTCACACATATGATGTATCTGTGACTATGGACAAATTTTCCTGGTTCTGCTCCTCTCGCTTAGCACCAATTTGTATAAGCCTCTCCAGGTTATTATAACACTGAGGTTTTTAAAGTAAGGATTCCTCCCTCCTCTTCTGTAAAGACAATATTATGTTCCTTCGATTATTTTTACTTTAATCTTTTTTTTCAAAAAGGTATCCCTTTTCCCATTGCTTTTCTTATATCTCTCCATCCCCCTATTCCCCACTCCCTTTACTCCCCGCCTCCAATCCTGATTCTCTCTTGTTTGTTACCCTTTTCAATTTAAGGTTTTATTACTTCCTTTCTCTTGCTTTTATCTGGTTATATTTCTCCTCACTGTTTTTTCCTTTTAGCTAGTCATATAGATACTACCTCTCCTTCCCTTAAACTCATGCTGCTTACTAGTTTTTTTTTTAAATTTAATTCTGTATGATCCTTTCCAAACAGTATTTCTTTTACTCTTCATTATCCATCTTTTGTTTCTGTTTACTCTACAACCTCATTCTTTAATTCATAGCACCTATAATCATCTGCTCTCTCTCTCTCTCTCTCTCTCTCTCTCTCTCTCTCTCTCTCTCTCTCTCCCTCTCTCTCTCTCTCTCTCTCTCCCTCTCTCTCTCTCTCTTTGCTTTTTTGGAGGGGGGAAGGCAGGGAAATTGGGGTTAAGTGATTTGCACAAGGTCACATGGCTAGTTTTGTGTCAAGATTCTGAGATCAGATTTGAACTCAGATCCTCCTAACTCCAGAGCTGGTGTTTTTATTTTATTTTATTTTATTTCAAATTAATTATATTATTTATTTTCTTGTTTACATCATTCATTTCCACAAGATTCTGAGTTAAATTTTCTCCCTGTCTTTACCCTACCCATAACCCCAAAACAGCACTCCAACTGTAAAACTCTTCCCCCAGTCTGCTCTCTTTTATGTCCTCCTCCAACACCTCTCTAACTATCTGGTAGGACAGGGTGGTTCTCACTACCCCAGTGCCAGTATATCTTAATTCCCAGTTGCATGTAGTTAATAATAATAATTATTATGTATATACATGAACATTTGATTGTAGAACTTTAAATTCTAGATTCTTTCTGTTCCTGCCTCATCACCCACTCCCACTGGAAGGACAAGCAATTCAATACAGCCTGTACATGTGTAATTATGCAGGACATCTCCACAGTGGACATATTGTGAGAGATTGATTATATGTTCCTCCTGCGTATCCCACCCCATCCCTTGTTCTATTCTCTACTCTGTCCCTGTCCCTTTAGTGAAGTGTGTACATCCAGCACCCCTTCCCCCCAACCCGGCACTCCTCTCCATCATCCCACCTTTCATCCCCATTCTTCCAAATCTCCTGTGTGGCAAGATATCTAGTTTATAGTCTATGTCATTCCTTCCCTAAGCCAAATTCAATGAGAGTAAATGAAAGTAAAGTTGTAACAGTTATCCCTTGCCTCTTCTATATGGGATGACTGATCCCATTCTGTCTCTCCCTGTGTCATCTCATTCTAGTTCTCTTCCACCTCAGAATTTCAGAATTTCACCTTTTAAAGTATCATCACTTCCTATTCAATTGATCCTGTCCCCTCCATGAACTCATATATGCACATACTCAGATATGTATTCATACACATATATATACCCTCCCATATAGACATATGTGTAGGTATACGTGTATATATATATGCATATATATATACACACATATATGTATGTATGTATGTATATTTGTATTCCTTTCACCTATGCTCATACTAAGAAAAGTTTCATAAGTTACTATTATCGTTTTTCCATATTGGCGTGTAAATAATTCACATTTGATAAGTTCCTTATGATTTCTTTCCCATGTTTACCTTCTTATGCTTCTTGTGTTTGAATGTCAAATTTTCTGTTCAGTTCTGGTTTTTTCAACAAGAATGCTTGAAAGTCCTCCACCTCACTGAATGACCATATTTTCCTCTGGAACATTATACTCAGTTTTGCTGGGTAGGTGATTCTTGGCTTTAATCCTATCTCCCTTGATCTCCAGAGTATCGTATTCCAGGCCTTTTGATCCCTCAGTGTAGAAGCTCCCAGATCCTGGGTTATCCTAATTGTGTTTCCACAGTATTGAAGTTGCTTCCTCTTGGCAGCCTGTAATATTTTCTCCTTTAACTGGAGACTCTGCAACCTGGCTATAACATTTCTGTGAGTTTTCTTTTGGGGATCTTTTTCTAGAGGTGATTGGTGAATTCTTTCAAGTTCTATTTTGTCCTCTGATTCTAAAATAGGACAATTTTACTTGACAATTTCTTGATGGACACTTTCTAAGTTCTTTATTTGATCGTGGATTTCAGGTAGTCCGATAATTTTTAAATTGTCTGTCCTGGATCTATTTTCCCGGTCAGTGGTTTTTTCAAGGAGATATTTCACATTACTTTCTATTTTTTTCATTTGTTTGGATCTGTTTAATAGTATCTTAATTTCTCCTATAGTTATTTGCTTCCATTTGCTCCACCCTAATTCTGAAGGAATTATTCTCTTCAGAATGCATTTGAGATTCTTTTTCCATCTGGCAAATTTTACTTTTTAAGGCATTCTTCTCCTCATTGGCTTTCTGGGCATCCTTTGCCATTTGAGTTAATTTTCTCTTTAAGGTGTTATTTTGCTCAGTCAGTTTGTCGACTCTGTTTTCATGATTTTCTCACATCATTCTCATTTCTCTTCCCAGTTTTTCCTCCAATTCTCTTATTTGGTTTTCAAAGTCCTTTTTAAGGCTATCTGTGGCTTGCAAAGAATCTTCATGTTTCTTAGAAGCATTTGGTGTGGGACTTCTGACTGTGTTGTCTTCCTCCCATTCCATGCTTTGATCCTTTTTGTCCCCCAAAAAAGGATTCTAGGGTTCAGTTACTGTTCTTACTTTGCTTCCTTTTCCTGCTTTTATTGGCCAGTCAATTAATTGCTTGATTTTTTAGGTCTGTGGAACTATGCTTCCAGAGGGGAAAGCTCTGTCCCAAATTGCTGGGGTTTTCACAGCTCCTGGAGCTTTTAGAGGCTTACTGCAGCCCCCACCAGCTTTGACTTGCTGAAAATGCACCCCAGGACCACCACCCAAGACCACGATCTGGATCCAGGCCTCTCAACAAAAGAGCACTTGACCTCTGATCAATCACCTTGCTCCCCCTGCCATCTGCAGGCTGGGAGCTCTCAAGCAGCCCAGTGGAAGTGGCTGCCACTTGTGCTGCTTGTGCCACTTCTGCTGCTTCCTTGCCCTGAGGCTGTTTAACCAGACCACTTTTCTCCCCCACATCAAGCAGAATTCCACTGACCTTTTACTTATTCATTATTTCTTCTGGCTTGATAAACCTATAAACTGCCACAGCTGCTACTGATCCAGTGTCCTGAAGTCTCCAGCTGTGGGTCCTCCTGACCCTCCTGGGGCCAGGCTGCAGTTTCAGGCTGGGCTGGCTTTTTGGCTCACAGTCTGCTGCAGTGAGCCCCATCTGTTGAGCTGCCTTCAGTGAGAGATGGGTTTTCTGTATTTTTGTGACTTTTGGAGCCCTAAAATTTGTTTAGAATCATATTTTATGTGTATGTGAGGTGGCTGTGTGGGAGCTGTGGAAACTTGCTGCTTCTATGCTGCCATCTTGCTAGGGCCAGTGCTTTACTCACTGCCACCTACCCCCCTCCCTCTGTATTCCTTATACAATCCAAGCTTCTAAGGTACCCACTTTGGATTATGTCCTCTAGGTGACACTGACTTCTAGGGCTTACACCATGGATTCTCTTTTTCTGTTGTACCTTGTTCTTCAAACAATACTGGTTACTGCAGGTGTCAGAAAGCACACTGCTCCAGGTTATGGCCACCCCTTCCCCATCTGATGTATAACCTATGATGTTGACTTTCCTCTCTAGATTTGCCTAGAAATTTCCTCTTCGTGTTCTTACTCTACCACTCCAACAGGTTGCAGTTGCCTCCATAGGTTTTACCTCCCCTATCACAAGACAAATGGACTTTTCAGGCACTAAATTCCTCAGATCTCTATGTAAGGTCCTCATCTCCCTTCACTCATAGGAGCATTAATCTTTCTTTCCTCTAAAGTAAGGATTTCTCTCTTGTAAAGCCAAGCACAAGCAGCTCTCTAGAGGACTGCTACTGTGACTAGTTTTGAGGTTCTTATCACATAGTATAGTAAACTCTCTATTTATTCAGCAGTAAACTAAGGCAAACATTCACAGAAACCAAAGTACAGTATTCATAATAATATAACATAACATCACTAAATTGGCCACCTAGTTTTAAAGAAAAGATATCATTCAGTGAGTCCTTAACTCAATCATCCTTAAGGAGCAATCCTCCTTGAGGGATACAAATTACACAGTTCTCCCTCCTTAGGTAGCATTTTCTTAATCTCTCAGTCAAAAAGTCTTCTTGGAGGGGGGGAGGCAGAGCCAAGATGGTGGAGTAAAACCAGGACCTTCATGCACCTCCAGCTCCTACTACCTCCAATCCATGTTAAAAATGACTCTAAACAAATTTTGGATCTACAGGAACCACAAAGTGACAGAGAGAACAAATCTCTGTCTGAAGACAGCCTGGCAAACCGACAGGAAGGGTATATCACACCAGATTGGGATCTGAGTGAAGTTCTCTGTGAACAGCACGGTTCTGGCCCCAGGGCAGAAACAACCAGATGAGCCAGAGCAGATTTCACGAGAATGAAGCAGCAGCAGCTATGGCAGTTTCCAGAGTTCTCAAGCATTAAAGCCAAGGACAAAGTAAAAGGTCAGTGAGGAACTCTGTTGGAAGAATAGCGTGGTCCAGTACCTGCTACCTAGGGTGAGAAGTTGTGGAGGCATGGCAGCAACAGTTGCTACCACATGGCTGCCTCCATAGCTCCTGGCCTGCAGATTTTATCAAACAACCATTCAGATGTAATTCATCTTGCTTTAACCTGCTTAGATCTGGGTTGTGGTCTTGGGTAGTGGTCCTGGGGTGTATGGTCAGTGTGCCAGAGCTTGTGGTATCTGTAGAGAGGACACTCTCTTTATATCTTCAGCAGCTGCAAAACCCCCAGAAATTTGGCATGAAGCTCTCTCTATTCTGGAAGCAGAGTTCTACTGTGGCAAAGAGCTCAGAAGTCAAGTAATTGACTGGCAAGATGAGCAAGCAAAGGAAGCACAATAAGAACATAGAATCCTTTTTGGGGGACAAAAATGATAAAAGCTTGCCATGGGAGGAAGATGATGAAGTCAGAACTCCTGCCTCAAAAGCAGTCAAGAAAAATATGAACTGGTTATAAGCCATGGAGGAGCTTGAGAAAGATTTTGAAAATCAAGTAAGAGAAATAGAGGAAAAATTGGGAAGACAAATGATAATGATGCCATAAAATAGTGAAAAGTATGTCAACAGCCTCTAAAGGAGACCCCCAAAATACTGAAGAAAATAACACCTTAAAAATAGAGTAACTGAAATGACAAAAGAGGCCCAAAAAGACATTGAGGAGAAGAATGCCTTAAAAAGCTGAATTTACCAGATAGAAAAGGCATTTCAAAAACTCACCAAAGAGAACAATTCCTTCAAACTTGGATTAGAGGAAATGGAAGCTAATGGATTTATGAGAAATCAAGATACTGTAAAACAGATCCAAACAAATGAAAAAAATAGAAGGCAATTTGAAATATCTCATTGGAAAAATCACTGACCTGACAAATAGATCCAGGAGAGATAATTTTAAAATTATTGGACTACCTGAAAGCCATGAAAAAAAGCCTAGAAATCATCCTTCAAGAAATTGTGAAGGGAAATTGCCCTGATATTTGAAATTGCCCTAGAACCAGAGGGAAAAATAGAAATTGAAAGAATTCATCAATCACCTCTTGAATAAAGATCCCCAAAAGGAAACTCCTAGGAATATTAGAGCCAAATTCCAGAGTTCCCAGGTCAAGGAGAAAATACTTCAAGCAGTCAGGAAGAAACAATTTGAGTATTATGGAAACATAATCAGGATAACACAAGATTTAGTAGCTTCTACATTAAGGGTTCAAAGGACTTGGAATATGATATTCTGGAGGTTAAAGGAGCTACGACTAAAACCAAGAATCATCTACCCAGTAAAACTGAGTATAATACTTCTGGGGAAAATATGATTATTCAATGAAATAGAAGACCTTCAAGTATTTTTGATGAAAAAAACAGAGCTAAACAGAAAATTTGACTTTCAAATACAAGAAGCAAAAGAAGCATGAGAAGGTAAACAGGAAAAAGAAATCATAAGGAAATTATTGAAGTAGAACTATTTACATTCCTACATGGAAAAATGATAATGGTAAGTCATAAGACTTTTCTCAGTATGAAGATAGTTAAACAGAATACATACACATGCATATATATGTATGTATATGTATATATGCATACATATGTAGATAGATATAGACAGATAGATATAGATAGATTAGATAGAGAGATAGATAGAAAGATGTATGTATATGTATATGTATGTGCAAGAGGGTGTATATATGTATAAATATATGTGAGTGTGTATGTATGTATGTACATGTATACAAAAACACAGGGCACAGGATGAGTTGAATATGAAGGGATGATATCTAAAAAATAAAATTAAGAGGTGAGAGAGGAATATATCAGAAGAAGGAGAAAGGGAGAGATAGATTAGGGTAAAGTATCTCATATAAAAGAGGCAAGGAAAAACTGTTACAATGGAGGGCAAGAGCAGGAAGGTGAAAGGGAATGGATCTCTCATTGAATTTGTCTTAAGGAGGGTATAACATACACATTCAATTGGGTATCTTACCCTACAGGAAAATAGGGGTAGGGGATAAGAGGGGGAATGATAGAATGGAGGGCAGTTTGGAGAAGAGGATAGTTAGAAGTAAACACTTTTGTAATGGGACAGGGTCAAAGGAGAATATAGGATAAGTGGGGGGCAGGATAGGATGGAGGGAATTATAGTTAGTCTTTCACAATATAACTGCTATGGAAACGTTTTGTGTAACTACACATGTACAACCTGTATTGAATTGCTCATTTTCCCAGTGAGGGTGAGTGAGCAGAGAAGAAGGGGAAAAATCTGGAACTCAAAGTTTTATAAACAAATGTTTAAAAAATTGTTTTTTACATGCAACTGGGAAATAAGATATACAGGCACTAGGGTATAGAAATTCATCTTGCCCTAATAGAAAGTTGGGGGGGGTTAATGGGGGAGGATATAGGAGAGAATGGATTGGGGAAAGGTTTTATTCAGCAAGCTTGGTGTTTTGGGGTGGGGGTTGGAGAAAGAGGGGGAAAATTTGTTACTCAAAATTTTGTGAAAATATATGTTGAAACCTAAATATATATAAATGAATTAGAAAAAAGAAGAAAAAGTTTTCTTTCTTCTTGATTGGAGATTAGTTCCCAACCATCCTAAACTCAATTATCCTTAAGGGGTACAAGGCACAAAGAACAAAGTTTTCCCCTCCAAGATCACAGTAAATCATGATCTTGTCAATCAAGCACTAAGTACTCAAGGAGAGGTCTTTTCATTTTAGCTTGAGGCTGACTCCCAGATTCCTTGGCTCCTCTTCCATGGTCCCAGCTTTTGCCTGAATTCAACCAAATGTCACATGGATTCCCAGCTAGGCAGCTCTCAGCATCTCATCCAGCTCCTTATTCAGCTCCTCATGCAGTTCTTTATCCATTTTCTATTCTATATTGAAGCTCACAGCGTCCAGTCCATCTCAAGTCCGTAACGGTTTCTATTTCTGGAAAGACAAAGCTTAACACATCAAGACAATGTTAATACACATTCATTCACTATCTCCCTGTGAAATCAACACAGACCCACAAACAAGGTCTGAGAAGTCAACACAAATCATCAGCATATTCCCATGACCTCTGAAACCTTCCTCCAGGATTTCTGTGAACAAACAAGAAAATCCTCTTTCAGGACTTCCAGTAAGGTACCAAGGCTTACATACAAAGTATCAAAAACACAAATCAACCCGACAAACAGTGCCAGGTACCACATGTGTTCCCTTCTCAGTTCTGCTCTGTCCCAGCTCTGCTCAGCTTTTTATCTGTTATTAGCTTCTCCATGTTCTGTCCACCTCTTATATCCTTCCTGTTCCTGTCTTTTGCAAATCCCTCCCACTGTGGGATTCACAGGTTCCATTTCTTAACAAAGACTTGATATATTCAGGACAAGGCTCAAAGACACTTGAACTGAAACAAGGTGCTAAGCAATTCTTTGCTTGTCATTATACTTCCCTACCTGTAAAACCTTTCCTTCCTCATCTACTCCCCTGTGGGCCCTAAAAGTTTATCAATAAACCTGAAGGTTTTTAAATTTTATATGTCTTTTTAAAGATCATCTTTAAATTTTGTTGATTTTTTTGTTTTTTTCCCTTCAACTTTATACATTTCTTTTGTAATTTTTAATATTTCCTCTTTTGTGCTTATTTTAGGCTTATTTGTTGGCTTTCTATTTATTAACATACATTTTGCTTGTAACTCTCCTTTTCCATTTTGTTAATATGTTTAGAAAGACATAACTTTTTCCTTGGATGACTCTTTTAGGAGCTTCCTTGAAATTTTGGTATTTATATTTATCATTGTCATTTCCTTTCACAAAATTATGAATTGTTTCTATGATTTGTTTTTTAACCAACTAATTACTTAGGATTGTATTGTTAAGTATACATTTGGATTTATGTCTCTTGTTTGTGCTTCCTGAACTGATTACTATTTTAAATTGCATTATGAGCTGTAAAAGACATTTACATTATTGTCTGTAGAAGACATTCCGAAAACAATTTTTTCTCTTTGTATTTGTTTGCAATACCTCTGTGCTCTAATACATGGTTGGTTTTCGAGAAAGTTTCAAGTGTTGCTGAGAAATAAACATATTCTTTAGCGTTTCCATGCTGAAGATGCTATTAGCCTTTTAGTTCTATGTTCTTCAGAAATTTGTTCAATTCTGTTCCCCTTCAAACATTCTATAGTTTATCCAAATTGCCTTATTGCTCTTTGTAAATGAAAGTTCATCTTCCATTTTCATGTCTTTGCACTGGTATTACTATTGTACTCAAACTCAAATCCCAGGTCATCACACACCACCTGATTTATGGCCCATCATTAAGCCCCTTTTATATATCTATTCTACATTTTGTCATAGTTTGAAAACTGCTTAAGGCATGACTGCGCATATTGCTCAAGGCACAGTTCACTGACCTCTCCTTCCCTAACCAGCATTTTATATATTCTCCTCAAATTATTTTAGTGTATAAGGTTTATTATGGTGGAAGGATCTTATCTAGGGACCACCGTGTCCTGTCCCACTGACCAAGCAGAGACCCCACCCTCTTTACCCAGAACGTGACCCTAGCCTGTTCTGGGGAATTCGAACCCCTTTGTCCCATGACCCTCTACCCTGCTCTGGAAAGCACTGACTATGGCCCTCCACCCTGCTCTAGGAGGGACCCCCATGATACAGGAAGGTTGCACCCTTGTACCCTTGTGCCATATTCCCAAATTAGCCCTGGGCTATAGATCTAACCAATGGCTGGTTTTTGCTTCTGTATATCATGGCTTCTGCTTGCTCCCCTCCCTGATAGTGGTTTTTGTGGTTTTGGCCTATATAATCAAGTCTGTACTGCCCCCCTCCCAAAAAAAAATTACCACTCATTTGAGTGAATACACTTGGGTAGTTGCACGCCTGCTTAATAAATCCACACCTAAATTTATCTTGAATGCAGGTCATGGCTTGCTCTTATTCTCTGCATAACATTACCCTGTAACTGAAATGAAATCTATTTTCAATTCTACTCCTTAGAATTCTTAGTTTTCCTCAAGACTGCTCAGGTGTGATATTATCATTTGAGAAGGAGCTGAAGCCTTCTGTGAAGGCAAGTGTAGTCCTATGATCTAACTAGAACTATGGATTAAGAAGTCTGAATGAAAGTGGGGCAATATGAGACCACTGGAAGAAAATTGTTTTTTTTGCATGTTAATGTGTTAAGATTGATTACAGAGTTCTTACGGTTAGTTAAATCAAGCTTATTTCAAATCCCCTATCTTATCAGCTTGAGTTTTTGTGTCACAGCTGATGACTTTCTCTCTCTCTCTCTCTCTCTCTCTCTCTCTCTCTCTCTCTCTCTCTCCTCTGTTTCTCTCTTTGTTTCTCTCTTTCTTTTTTCTTTCTTCCTTTCTTCCCTCCCTCCTTCCTTCCTTCCTTTCTCTTTTTCTCTTTCCTCCCTCCCTTTCTCCCTCCTTTTTTCCTTCTTACTTCCTACCCTTGTCTTCCCTCCCTCCCTTCCTCCCTTTCTCCATCCTTCCCTCCCTTCCTTTCTTCCTTCTTTTTTCTTTATTCTTTCTCTCTTCTCCTCACCTCTTAAATCTTGTTCTCTCCTTACCTCACCTGTCCTATCCTTTCCTTTCTTCCATTTTCCCTCTCTCTCTCTTCTTTTTTTCATTGTTAGAGACTTGGATGGAAACCAAGGGAAACCCTGGTTCAAGGTGTGACTCATAGAGTTACAGATGAAGAGCCTTTAAGATTTAACTTAGTCTATATCAACCAACCCAGAATTGAGAGTCATAAATGACACTGAAATGCATAAAATTGTTTAATTTTGAAACCGTGCTTTAAAAGAAAAAAAGTGCGAGAGAATAATGAATAATATGAAAATAGTGCAACAGTAATCTTACTTCCATTCATTTCCATTTTATGATTTTGACAATAGCTCCACCAACTCCTTTATCATCACATATATTTTCCCTTTGGAGGTGAAGTATGATAGTTGTGGTTTTAAAGTCTAAGGACCCGAGTTTAAATTTTGTTTGATCATTTCTTATCTCTGTTACTTTGGACAAACCCTTTAGCCACTTGGACTCAGTTACTCATCTGCAAAAAGAGAGGGATGGAGAAAAGTAGATGACTTCTGAAGGAAGACAGGATTTTAAAGGCAAATCTGCAAGGGGATTCTGAATGTGAATACATAGATATAGGAAAAAGAGTGTTAAGTTTTCATGGTAAACCATGTTAGCTGAATCATAGAGCTTATGAAGGGGAAGTAGGTAGAAATAAACCTGGAAAAAAAGCAGGAGTTTGCTAATGGAGGACCTTAAATACAAGGTTAAGGCATTTGTCTTTATTCTATAGGCAAAAGTATCACTTAACATCTTTGAATATGGTGTGACATCATTATATCCATCTGGGTATTTGCCAATCATAACTTGTGCTACAAGTTATTCTTTGAAGCACATGTAATGGAAATGAATGAATGTACAAAAGTCTTTTAAAAATGCCTACTCTGTTCTAAGAACTCTGCTAATGGAAAGGCAAGACAGCTTTTTGCTCTTATGGAGCTCCCATTCTCTTTGGGTTTATCTTCAGACCAGATGGAAGAACTTGGTGTTGTTAGTAGTACAGCTGCAAAGCAGATGGAAAAACTCTGTCTGAATGCTAGACATGAATAATTAGGAAAATGTTTTTGGAGGATTCAATTGTTTGCTCCTTTTGCAGAAGTCTCTTAGTGATTGTTGTGTTTTTTTAGTACTGCTTTTTAGGAGTTGTTATTTTCTCCACTTATCTCCTAGCATTTTTGAATGACTGGCTGTGATTCATAGTTTTTAATATTCCATCTCTCATATTCTCCTCCTCTGAATAACTGAAATACTCAAATTTTTTGCTTTCTCTTAATAAAGAAGAATTACATCTGGCTAATTCTAAAAAGTAATACATTGTTTTTGTCATTTTTAAAAAACTTTTTCCCCCTTATTTTATTTGATTAGATCAATCTTAGGAAATGATTTGTCCATTTATTAAAGTAGAATTTATTTATTTAAAGGATTTGTTAAGCCCAGTGCTATTCAGTACTATTACTATTTTGTAATACTCAGGTATTACAAAACTTTAAAAAACAAGATTTCTATTAAACCTTCACAACTAGAAATCTGTACAATAGTACAATTGATAATAATGGCCTGGCAATGTGAGATAACCTGATGGATATTATCCCACCCTCCCTGAAACAGTCACTTGTGAGACTTCAACACAATACCTATCCTTATCACAGAATATGCTTTCAATTAACCAACTCTCTTAGCTAATCACATTCCCAACCATCTTTCCTTTTTAATCAAACAGCATGGACACACATCCTATTGGGGAAATTTCTTAGTCCCCTCCAACCTCCCTTCCCCACCCATCATCACACTCCTTGATTAGCTCTTGACTGTACTGGGTACTCATCAGAGTATGACGTCTGCAGTTGTAGGATAATCACCACTGAGTAAATCCCTGCCTTACCCTCATGTGTTTTTTTTTGGGGGGGGGGTAGGAGGAGGAGATGGGTGTTTGTGGAGGTAGGGATATGAGTGAGTCATTAAAAGTGAGTAAGTTTGCCTGGACTATGACTTTCAATCCAAATTTCATTATATTTTCCACCAAATCCATCCCATTCCAAACCTCTACAATAAATGTAATATTAAAAATAAAACTACCAACTATATTAGACAATTATGTAGCTTATCTGCAGGGACAGGTACTGAACTCAAGAACCCTGAAATGCTCAAAAAATAGCAAAACAATTTTAATTTTAATACTTTAATCCTCAAATTCTCCTCTCGTCTAAATAGCTAAAATGATTAAATTCTTTTGCTTCCTCTTAAATAAGGAATTACAATGGACTCATTCCCTAAAGGAATAAATTGTTGTATCATTATGTTACTTTCTTAGAAATAGAGTGGACCTGTTTTCCCAATCTCCTTTATCTTATTTGATTGGACCAATGAAACCAGGAAAAAAAATTAATTTGGCACCCTAAAAAGGAAGAGTCAAACTGGTTCTATACAGCTCTACAATTATGGCAATTGAATATTGTGTCAACAAAAGAGCTCATTGGAACATTTAAAAAATTGCAGTGGTATGATAAAAAGAGAGTTAGTCAACAAAAGGAACTCAGGTTAAGACATAGGCATTAGACATTTTATTAATTAAATAGATCGTATTGATGACATGGCAATACTAAAGTAATCCTTATGTATAGGGTGATAAATAAATGCACATGAGTCTTATTAAAGAGATTGATTTTGCCATTACAATTTAATTTAGCTGGGCCTGACTCCTTTGATTCATCTGAGAATATGCATAGTTGAATAACTAAGACTGTAGTTAAGCTGGAATGTTTGGGTTTAAAGTTATCTTGTACATCATGATGGATAAAACTGTTTATTTTTAGGTCTGGTGTATAAGTAGCAACATAATTTTACCTCCATTATATACTGATCCAAGTGGAATAATTGTGAAGAATTTTGAACATTGTGTTTATGTATGTTTGTGTGTGTATCAAAGAGATTGAAATTTAGTGCAGATATCTCCTTCTGTGTATCCATAGGTCTGTTATTGCCATAATCAGGGGTCAATAGCCATGAAACATGATTAATGGAATAGCTCAGTCTTAGTATTACAAAAGCAATTTATCAATGCTATCATACTAATGCTATTAGTATTCTACAAAAAGGAAGTGGTAGGATATTTTGTTTTCCTTTAAAAATAATTTGTGGCACTAGGGTATCATCTGTCATTTTATATAAACTAAGTAATATCAACAGGGAGAAAGAGGCCTGTCTATGGAGTCAGAATTCTTTTGTTCAAATCTTGCTTCTTCTAGTAAGTATTGGTATGATCTTCCCTAACTCACTTAACTCTCTGAGTCTCACTTTCCTCATAGTCTAAATAATGTAGGCAATTTGATTTCTAAAGTTTCCTTTACTTCTCAACTTAAAATGTTACTACAGATACATTCCCTCTTTTTCTTTTCTGAGTTACAGGAGTGACCTGATTTGTTTTTTTTCAAGTCACCAATAAATCATGCTCTTTGGTCAAGCATTAGCCAGCAAATTTGGGTGAAGTAGGTCTAAGTAATTTGTATTTGGAATATCAAACCATCAAAACATTTATAGTCAGAATAAACCTTAGCCAAATTGATTTAAAATTTTATTGGCAAAATATGCCTTTTTTAATTTGTATAACTATCTACTAATAGGCACAGGAAAATAATGAGAAAGACCAGTGGACTAAAAGTCAGAAATCCTGTATTATTTTCCTGTCACTTCTAGTAGCTAGGTGTATAGCATTAGAATGACATTTTCTTTACTACTCATTTCCATCTCTGAAGTAGGAGAGTGAACTGACTAGTTGTTCTCACTTTCAACTACAAAATCTATGATCAAAGTGATAACTTTGAACAAAATTTTCAAAATTTAAGGACTACTTAGTGTTCAAAACCAAACTATTTAGTATTCTAATGTCCTTTTAAATAAGTTCACAGACTTCTTCAGAGATACAGTAAGTTTGAGTATAATTATATCTCTGGTCCCTATGTTTATCTGTCAAACTGCATGACTCCCTGTGTCTAAAGCCCTTCAAATTCCTATCCAGCTGACAGTTGATACTTCAAAGTGAGGCAAACTTTAAGGCAGTAGTCAGAAGCAATATTAGGCACAACCTCATCAAAGCAATTTTGTTAACCATCTTATCTGGCTCTGTCAATGAAATCACAATCTGACTGGCCCCATTTTAATCACACGCTTGATTTGGGCCTTGCTTTTGGGAATGTTCTTGGATAACCCTGTTTCCTTATATTTGTCTTTCTCCTCTCTGGTGTGTCATTGAGTGTTTTCCAATGTCTTGAACTGGATACTGTCCTTTAGATTTTATACGTCTAATCTCTGACTTGGAGAATTATGAGTTGCCCTCAAATCTTTCCTGACAGCAGCTTAACTATAGATCTTATTAACATCTGTCCCTGGTTTTCAGATTCCTCCCTGTGACTGTTTATAACCTCTCCTTTGTAATATAAGTCCATTCTAGGTGTTTGGGTAGCAGACACTATGACTGAAAACTATTTCCTCTCAATTTCTCTGTTTACCTTGAAACCATCAGTGTTAAGCACCAAAGATCCTTCTACATTTCTATTTTAAACACTAATATTCTTTTGATAATGTTATATAGGTTTATAAATAGCATAAAGTATAACATTCAAGAAAAATGTATGACCAGAAAAGGAAATGAAACAATCTCACCACAAGATGGAGGGGCAAAATAGTTCAGGTGCTTCAATGGTGTTTAAAACATGTTAACAGTCCTAGTTGACATTGATTTGAGTGAGGGAAGGCTGTGCAAGCTCACTGGCCTCACTTTCTCCTCCAGACCCATCTGGATCCAGTGACCAGATATTCATCAGGGTGACTGGAGATAACCTTTTTTAAGAAGTGAGTCAAGGGATGGCCCCTTTAATTGCCTCCTGGGTCATCTCCAGTCATCCTGATGAATATCTGGTCACTGGATCCAGATGACTCTGGAAGAGAAAGTGAGGATGGTGACCTTGCACAGCCTTCCCTCGCTAAAATAAAAGTCAACTGCAAGTCATGTCATCATTTCCCTGATGCTGTGGTCCTCTTCAAAATGAAGGACGAATACAACAACAGACCCAGTTCACTCTGAAGCTCATAGACTGGACCATAACAGGTCCCCACCCAAGCTTCATTTAATGGCTGTTTTTAGAGGGAATGTCAATGGTAACTGTTTCTGGGGAACCCCCTTAGGGTCTTCTCCTCCCAGCTTGATTTTATTTCTTTTTTTTCTAATTGAAGGGGCTATCCCTTGACTCACTTCTTAAAGAGGCCTATTCACTTAATGGGCATTACCTCACTCTAAATGAGTATGTGAGAAGGCCTTTTCCTAAAAGGGCCAGGGTCTCCCACTGCATCCTGGGTCATCTCCAATCATCTTGATGAATATCTGATCACTACATCCCGATGGCTCTTGAGGAGAAAGTGAGACTGGTGACCTTGCACAGCCAACTCTCACTTTCATACAATGATCCGGAGAAGGGAATGGCAAACTATCTTAGCCAAGAAAATCCCAAAGAGGTGGACATGACTGAAATGATTAAACAGCAAGAAAAGATTATCTAAATGACCTAGTCTCAACTAATTTCTAATAGTAATTCTGCTGGTTTGTAATAATTCTTTCTTTTTTATTTTATTTTATTTTTTTGCCTTTTGGAGGGGGGAGGAGAGGACAATTGGGGTTAAGTGACTTGCCCAAGGTCACACAGCTAGTTTTTGTTAAGTGTCTGAGGTTAGATTTGAACTCAGATCTTCCTGACTCCAGGGCAGCTGCTCTATTCGCTATACCACCTAGCCACCACAAAATTCTTTCTTCTTTATACTGTCCTTCAACAACCACTAACTCTTAGATACCTTGAAAATGAGGCCTTCCTATTCTGTCTTTGACCCTTGACTTTCTTGTCTAATGATGGGAAACTTAGTCTGAAGCCAGATGTGCCAAATAACTGATGGTTAAATTGCAGTTCTCTTCAAAATATCACTTTTCTTCTCTGGTCTTCTTACCCCACTTCCCAATCCTGAGTTTGGCTTAAAGAGTGTTTTGCCTTAAGGATGGATAAGCTTCATATCCATCCTTAGTAACCCCTTGATAGTAACCCCTACTTCTACTACAGCAGAAAAGCAAGGATTCCTTGCCAGGAAACTAACTCAACCTCTTACTCTTTATCACTTGTTTCTCAAAATTAAGAACTATAAAAAAGAAAGCAAAATTTTTTATCAGTGAGCAATAGAGATTTCTCTAGGGTGTAAAATGATTTAAATTCTTTCATTTAGGAAAAAAAGCATTTGTGATCATTTAAAAAATATTGAGCTCAAATCTCTATAAAATAAACCATGAGGAAGCTTACCACTTGGAGTTGTAAGTGTGCCCCTAATATAAGTCATTAGCAATTCATTGTGTGCCACTTTATCATTGGGAGCCAGTCTGATTCAGGCAGCCTGGAATGGACTTCACAACAGATCACTATTATGAAGAGTGTGTGGACATGAATAATGTTAAAAGGCACCAAGAAGTGGAACAAAAATTAAGTGGCTCTTACATCAGGGCACCTCTGATTCCTATTTTTATTTGTAGAGTTTTGCATTCTGTAAGTGTCCAGGGCAGCTGATGCTGTGCTAAACATCATTTCCTTACAAATGCTGCTGAATTTTTGTAATATTATCATATTGCTGCATCTGGGAAAGGAAAGAAGTTTTGTCATTTGTCTTGCATTTTTGAAGCAGAGCAGTTAATCAGGCCCTTTTCGTACAGGTAGCTGGGTGCTTCCTCATCTCAAGTGATAAAGAAATTGAGCAGTTTCCCTTAAAATTCTGAATATGTTCCTATACTGTCGGGAGTGAAAATTACTATCAGTCACCGATGTTTCAGGGTCAATGAATCTTCTACAAATAGAAAGGGTTTCTTTCCCTCCTATCAGGTCATGCCATTTGCTTTCCTTTTATGTTGTTGGGGGCATTCAAACATGCACCAATTGTCTCAACCATCAAGAACTGAACTGAAGCTGGAGATTTTCCTTCCATTAAGTAGAGAATTGAGGCAATTCTCCAAATCACTCAGGTTTTTTTAAAGGCCCTACAAATTCTTGCCTCAATTATCTAAATATTTCAGTTGAACATTTCATAGTTTGAGCTTTCTACATAATGGCCTTGATTCTGTGCTGTGCTGTGATGAAAATGCACAGCTGGAGTTTCAGGAGAATTGGAGTAAAATGTCCCCAAATTACAACTGGAAAAGACCTAAATTATCCCTATTAGCAATTTTTTTTTGGAAAAGGTAGCACTTTCACATAGTAAGGCAGACTAAATATATTTCCAAGATACTATTGGAATCTTCTTAATTTGTTTCAAGCTCTAAACCATGGGTGGAAATCTCTGGCCTCCAGGCTAAATCCAGCTTCAAGTTAATGCTAACTGACCTGTGGAGCAAATTCCAAAAGGCAGTATTTCTGTCTGGTTGGGGAAAGGCACTATTGGGCAGAAGTCTTTTGCAAGACTCTCTTAAAAGGTCACAAGGTTACTTCATTAGACTTTGTGGTCCTGTACTTATCTGTGGGTTTATTCATTTGTGTCACTTTTCTGAGAGTTTTTGCATCCCACTAAAATTTATTTTGTTGTACATCATACTCTTTCCCTGTGTATTTCTGTGCAATATGTATTTTTGTGAAGCACCAGTTCCCTCTGGGCTTATTCTCCCAATCTATACTCCAACTAGCAGACTGGGTCATCAGAACAAGACTACTGGGTCCTCAGAGACATAGGGGTAACCCTAAAAAGTGTTGTTCATTAATATGGCTCAGAAGTCCCCATCAAATTATTTCCCTTCATATTCTTACTATTTAATAAGTGTCCCTATTGTCATCTAACCAGTGCCCTAATGTTTTTTATTGTTCACTTGTTTCAGTTATGCCTGACTTTTTGTGACCCCATTTAGGGTTTTCTTGGCAAAGATACTAAAGTGATTTGCCATTTCCTTCTCCAGTCCATTTGACAGAAGAGGAAGCTGAGGCAAACAAGGTTAGATGATTTGTCCAGGATCACATGGATAATAAGTGTCTGAGACAAGATTTGACCTCAGAAAGATGAGTCTTCCTGCCTTAAAACCTGGTACTCTATCTGCTCTACCACCTAGGGGCCCAGTGTCCTAATTAAAATCAAGTACATTCTCCTCAATACCATATGACCAGTGGTAACTATGCTAATATATATTTGACAATTACAGTCAATTAACTTTTCCTAAGAAATATTTATTGAGAAAGTACATAAGTATAAACCAACCTCCCCCAAACCAGGGTATACTATTTCTTCCACGTGGCCACTTGTCCTATTATGATCAAATTTAGAAGAGTTGCTGCAAACATCCGTTCCATCAAATTTACTTCAAGGTGTAGCATGAATTATGGATGATTTATTCCGTTGCTTGGAGGACAGCTGCCAGATCTTGTCTACTACTTGACCAGGTCAAGCAATTTCCTTCCTCAAGCCTTGTTCCTTACCGATCTTAGCTGAGCCATCTACTAGCAGACTTTGCCATTCACTGTAGTTGCTAGACCTCTTGTGACATTTCTGACCTTTGAGGTTCATGTGGTCATAATCTTGTGTGTTCTATCTTTAATACTCCTTCACCTAGAATTAGAAAAGAATCAAGACAGCAGGGAACAGAAGGCATATAGGAACTGTGCATTCGCTGCCTTATGGTAGATAAGGCATCCACTGCTGCTGCTTCCTTTCTCTCCACCCAGAATTTCACAGCATTTCTTTTCTTTTACTTTACTCTTAAGCTACCAATGTGGGAATGGAGTGAACCACAGTGACTCCAGTTTGAGATTCAATTCTGGATCTAACTGAATTCTTTTTCTATTCAATTACAGATCTAGTTCAATTTCTGTCTTGTGAGAAGACTTTACTCAACTGTGAAAATTGTGAGAAAATTTTATTGCATAATTTGAGCCTACTCTTGCATGACTGGGAAGCTGGACTAATTTTACCTTTTCCTTAGAGATTCTTAACTAAGG
Source organism: Pseudocheirus occidentalis (assembly GCA_028646575.1). Lineage (NCBI taxonomy): Eukaryota > Metazoa > Chordata > Mammalia > Diprotodontia > Pseudocheiridae > Pseudocheirus > Pseudocheirus occidentalis. The sequence goes on from CM053599.1 coordinate 77,198,518, forward strand.
GCCTAGGTTATGCTGACCAGAAATACAGTTATTCAAAGACTGATACAAGGAATTTCTTCACAATCAAACATATCAAGCAACCCATATATCTTATCTGAAAAACTGACCCTATATTAGTCAATGAGTTGTTTTTGCCATGTTCCTTTGATTGAATACAGATATTCTGGGGAGTGGGGTACCTCTTTTTAGAGTTGCTACTGTTCACGTCTCCCCTCCCAAATTGGAAAGTCTCTAATTTTTCCTCCAATTAGATATTAGATTACTTAATTCTTTTATCCTTGTCAATTGTTTTATTTTAACTAGTCTTATTTGATTGATTTTAATGCATAAAAATCTGCTTCCTCTTGTATTTGGGGTCCATTGCCAAAGCTGAAGAGGCATGGTCTTGATTTGTTGTGCAATTTATATGCATTGCTTAATAAATCTATATGCTCAGAAGTGAACTTTTGTTTCCTCAGTTGCTTAATTTTTAATCTGCCCCTTCAGGGACAGAGAGTTCTTGTTTTGAGAAACAGTCTGGATATCAACACATGCTCTAAATTGGGTAGGAAAAAGGCCTGTCTCTTCCATCACACATTTCTAGAAGTAGATTCACCAAGCCTCCATGTCTATTATCAAAGGCAGAGAATATTACAAACCATCTTTGTATTTCGAGTTCCTCTCCCCATTATTGAGTCACCTCTGTTAAAGTGAAGAGTCACATGGGGATAGAATTTCGAGCTGGAATTTGGATGCCATTTAATCCCTAACCCTCATTTTATAGATAAGAAAACAGAAGTCCAAATAAGTAAACACTCCACAGTGGTACTCACAGCTCTTAGTGTAAAATAAGTCATTTACCCAGGGTTTTACCAGAGTAAGTAGAAGAGCTAGGATTAAAATCTCCATTCTCTGATTTTGAATCCAGTATTTTTTCCTTCACCCTGTGCCTATGCTCTATTAATTGTAAGGATAGTTAACTGTGGGCTAAGCAAGAGGAAAATTTATAGCTCTGGGGAGTGTGACTTTTACTTACTGATTTACAATAGGAGAATAAGGACCTATCTAACTACCAACAAACTAGAAACATAGTCAACTGTTTTTAGAAGGTACTTCAGAGACAGAAGACGGAAAATTGTTTGGAGCTTAGAAGAGGAATAAAATATTAGAAAAAGTAATGAAGAGCATTTCTACTTTCTGCAGGGGCTGCTGTAATTGTAGCTACCTGCCCTGGGTCCATCACTGCAGCTCCTGCTTCTGCTGGTAGTGCGCCGGTCACTACCACTTCCATATCTCTTTATGGTACTTACCATTGGAAGATGAAAGGGGTATAATGAGTTTCTTGGCTGGTATAGCATCTTGTATAGAAGAGGTATTAATACTGTGAGTTAGAATGCCACAAAATAAGTAACCATTGGACTTTTCCTATGTAAATGTTCTCATTTGGGGACTGGAAATTAGTATTTTTGTGGAATAGTGGACAAGTTAGAATATCTGAGAAGTATGAGACTCAGAGGAATCTTCTGATTTTTGTAGTAACTACACATTCTTCAACCTCAGGCAATTGTCTTTGGCTTTCTTGTGTTGGATCAATGGAGGAGAAAAGGAAGAGGGTCTACTTCCTTGTAACATTTTTGATACCCTCTGTTGGCTTGCTGAGCTGTCATTTGTCATCTGACCAGTCATCAAATGAAAAACAACCCACGAAAATGAACAACCAAATGAAAATGTATTGACAGCTCAGGCAAGTGGTGACCTTTGTTGGAAAAGGAGAGAAAGATTCTCTCTCCATCATTTTTATGTGCCCTGAAATCTTTTAGAAGATAAAAGGTTTGCAAATAGCTTGCTTGCTGCTATACCTACCTACCAGGCTTAATTTTGAATTTTAGCTGAGTTAATATTCTGAAACCATATTGTAAACTTTAAAATATTATACACATGTAGAGGATTATTATTAAGATTTATACCTTCCTTGCAGCAAGCTGGTAGGATAGGTTTGTTTTTTTAAGAGTCAGAAGGAAGAAAATTATTAGGAACTTGGAAGGAGAATAAAATATTAGAAGGAGCAATGGACATGTCATTGCTCACTGCCTCATGGGGCTGCTGTGATCAGGGGTTTCATGACTCCTGCTTCTGCTGAAAATACCCTGGCCACTGTCACTTCCATGATGACAGCAACTCTGACTCTTAGCATCTACAGCAGGCAGAACAAGGATGACTTGGACTTCCCTTGTCTGTGTCAGAATACCTTGGAGAAAATATCTACATCCAGATGATCAAAGAAAAGTATGGAAAAGAATGCAAAATTCATGCTAGGCAGTGTTCCACTGGTGCCCCAGCGTTTGCATGCTTTTTAAGAAGTCTGAAGTGTACCATACCTGCAGCAAACTAAAAGTTTTGTCTGAACTGCCTTTTGGACCTAAAATATGCCTACCTATCTTGGTCCATGATGCAGAACTGTCCTTTAAGGATGACAAGACTGAGAATGATGTGAACAAAGAATAGAACACCTAGAACGTTGAGCAAGAGATTTCTCATTCTGATGGAACTCAGCCAGTTGGTATTCTTGGGAAAGGTACAGTTACCAGTAATATGCTGTTCAAATTCAATTACTCCCTTAACTACAAAGAGAGTTATTGTCATATTCATTCCTTCTGGGTAAAAGGAGAGTGTAAAATAGAAAAATAGTGTGCATATAGACGTGAGAAGCCTACAAACACTGATGATCCCCTTTTTGATCAGAATAACAAAGATTGCTATCATGGTATGGATGATCCTGTGGCAGATAAGCTTTTACAGGCTTTTACAATGACTAGTCTAGACCTACTAGATGATAAGACTATGTTATATGTTGGTGGCTTGGGACATACAATCAGGGAGACTGATCTAAGAAATCACTTTTATCTATTTGGTGAGATCTGAATGATAAAAGTTGAACAGAGGCAGTAGTGTGCCTTCATCCATTTTGCTGCAAGGCAAGCTGCTGAGATGACTGCTAAGAAATAATTCATCAAAGTGATTGTAAATGGGTACAGGCTTAATGTAAAATGGGGAAGATCCTTTGCAGTCAGAGGAAAAGAAAAGGAAAAAGAAGGAATCAAAGACTCTGGAATTAAGCTGGATCCTGTCCTTGGGCTTTCTGCAGCTTTTCCTCCTCCTCTAGAAACTGAAGACGATGCCTCTGATAATTATTTTAATCTTCCTCCCCTTAGTCCTCCAGTAGTGGTTAATATTGCCTTGTCCCCTTGCTCCCCATTGTATATCCACCCTCACCAGTTTTTGGACCACACATGTTCTACACAATGGGACTACCACCTCCCTTCATGCAAGTTCTAGGAGGTATGGGAACTCATGGAGGAAAGCACGACAGTCTTTAATATCTTGCTTGGGCTCTGAGGAGGAAAAACACTTTAGAATTGTAATAAATAAATGAATGTCTGACTATTTTATTTTTCTTTGTAAGTTTCCATGGTTGCATATAACATATTAAGATATGAACAGAGCTCTGGAGCTTAATTCCCAAATAGAGGTAGAGGAGCCCTGTTAAACTGATACTAACAAATCTTGTCAGTATTTTAAGAAGGTCTTTTGCCTCTCCGTCCTACAGAAAAAAAAGATGGTGAGGGTGAATTTGAAGATACTGGGAACATTTAGGAGAGTGGTAGTTTTAATTGTATATATTTCTTTGTGCGTTTTGTATTTGGCACTCTGACTTACAGTGAATGTAATGTTTGATAATATTTTTAAAATAATTCTTTTATTAGTACTTGTCATTTATGAGTCATTAAATATGATTTCCTTATTATCCAAAGTCAGATTTTGAAAATTAAACACAACTATATACTTTATTTCCTCTCGTATCCTCCTCTTGCTAAAGGACCCTCTGCCAACAAAGCAAAACAAATTTCTATTCAGTCTTAAGAAAGTTCCTGTTTATACTCTACCTTCCAAAGTGACTGGTCTCTTCACAAAACTGTAGGGTCTGCATTGCAAACTCATGTCTTCTCTCATGAGTGATATATTAAGTTTTCTAACTGGGAAATGAACAAACCTTTGATTTTGTTTGTATACATGTGACTTATGGAAGGATTTTTCTTTAACTTACATTTTTATGTGTTTCTATCTAATTTTCTGCTGCTGCTTAGGAAGCTTATTATTTTGCTCTTTATAGAAACATTGCTTGGATATAACTGAATTGTAGGTGATCAGAAATTGAAAGGAAATAGACCTGTTGTAAACTTCAGGATTTTTTTAAAAAAAGTAATCAAAATAGGCCATTTTTTAAGAGAAAGAAAGAACAATGGTGGTATTAAGTCCAGAAGGTTTGTGACCTTTAAAAAGAAATAATTCTGAGCAGCAATCATTGAGATTAATAGAGCCCAATTTCTTGTGGATTATATTCAAGCAAAAGAAAGAAAGGCTAATAAAAATGTTTCATGGAAGAAAAAAATATTGAAAGGAGCCATTCTGTTCTGTTTCTAGCTGCTTAGACCATGAAAGTAATGAGCTAGGCTCAGAACTATGTAGGAGCAGAATTGGTTGCATCACATTTGGGAAATTGTCCATTGCTTTCAATGATCCTAATCTGCTCAATGATGCAAAACCTTATCTCTTTAGCACTAATATTCTCCCAGTGATACTACGTGGTTGAAAAGCATGGGAACCATGATCTGGGAAGAACTAAAATTTTATGTTAGCTAGAAGGAAATGTGAAAGATCCTTGGTGAATATAAGCATCCTGATGCACATTACCAATGACTACTTGAGTGTAAGCAGTAACACAGAGTGCATATTTAGAGAATGTATAAATAGAAAAGGAGGTCTGTAGTGAAGAGACAAAACATATCAACATCCTATGTGGCCCATTGATATCCCTGAAACTGTAAATGGTTCAATATTCTAGTGGTTCTTTGATTTCCTCTCCTCATTGTGGCTTCTACTCTTCTGCAACCCACAACTTTTAGTACCTTTCCACCAAATTACCTTATATCTACCTGTTAATATTCCTATAAATGTACTTGCTGACTCCCTTAGGTAACTTGTAAACTCATTGGGGGAAGGGATTGTTTTTGTATTCCCAGAGCATGGCACATAGGTGATTTTTAATAAATCCTATTGTTTCATTGCATACTTCTTTCTCTGATACAGATTATAAGCCATTTGTGCCAGCCTATCCTATGCAAGTCATGCCCAGTTCCTTTTCTAAACCCAGCACAGGGGCCTCTCAATACCTGGACAGCTATGTGACCTTCTTTCAAAACCATGTAGAGACCAATTGAGACTATGAGTTGTTCCTAAGCCAACTGTTACTATCACTATAGAATCAAAATTGAAGATTTTAACCCTAAGGGATCTCCCAGGGTTTGGGGTGCCTTCTCCATGGAGGAGTCAAAGGAAATTATGTACAAAAACTGTCCCATGTGACAGAAGACATGAATGAAGTTCCTAGCTACATAAATGGAAGGAATTTCCACACTTGGATCTTCTAGTTTAAAGTACCAAAGTAGATATACTTTTTAAAAAGTAGTCTTTTATTCCTCAATTGTTAAATGGTCAAGGGATATGGACAGGTAGTTTTCAGAGGAAGAATTACAAAGCTGTTTATAGTCATATGAAAAAAATGTTCTAAATTACTACTAATAAAAGAAATACAAATTTTAACAGCTCTGAGGTATCTCCTCACACAGATCAGTTTGACTACAATGACAGAAAAGGACAGTAACAAATGCTGGATGGAATGTGGGAAAATAGGTATGCACTGTTGCTAGAACTGTGAAATAGTCTAATCATTCTAGAGCAGTGGTTCTCTACCTTCATAATGCTGTGACCCTTTAATACAGTTCCTCATGTTGTAGTGACCCCCAACCATAAAATTATTTTTGTTGCTACTTCATAAATGTAATATCGCTACTGTTATGAATCATAATGTAAATATCTGATATTCAGGATGCATTTTCAGTGTTACAAATTAAACATAACCCAGAGGTTGAGAACAGCTGTTCTAGAAAATAATTTAGAACCATGGCCAAAAGGTTATAAAACTGTGTTTACCATTTGACTGAGTAATTCCATTAGCAGTTTTATACCTGAAGAAGATCAAAAAAAGGAAAAAGGGTCTATATGCTAAAAATATTTATAGTAACTGTTGTGGGGCCAAATAATTGGAAACTGAGGGGATCCCTATCAGTTGTGGAGTAGCTGAAGAAGTTATTCTTTATGAACATAATGGAATACTATTATAATAGAAGAAATGATGAAAGGGGTGGTTTCAGAAAAACCTAGGAAGACTTATATAAACAGATGCAAAGTAAATTGAGCAAAACTAGGAGAACAATATGTTTAGGGACAGCAATATTATAAAGATAATCAAATGTCAATACTAAGTCAAAAAGACTTAGTAACTCTGATCAAAGCAATGATATATCACAACTCCAAGTCCACATGATGTAAAATCCTATCCCTCTCCAGACTGAGAACTGATGGACTCATTTCAATCATACAGATTGAAATGTATTTTTCCTTTATTTTTCTTGCTTTTTCTGGAACAAGGGTAAAGCAGAAATATGTTTAATATGATTTAATATGTATTATGGGTATCATAATTCTTGCCTTCTCAATGGGTTAGGGAAAAAGTAGAAGGAAGGAGAGAATTTGGAACTGAAAGTAGAAATAAATTAAAAAATAGTCTTGTCAAGATAAAATATTGGCCAAAAGTTTATAAGGTGACTGAAAAAGATCTATGGGTAAACCATGCTTTTTAAAAATAGCAATGCTTGTCTTCATCCTATAATTAAACAGTGCTAGCAGCATTTGCATGGTTGCTAAATAAGACAGTTAATTGCATTCTCTTGAGACATTCCTACTCATGTATATCACCCTAATAAGGCTGAATCCCCTCTTGATCATGCCTTGGAATGCAGGAATAAGCCTCCATCTTATCCTCTGTTCTCTGATGAGCTTCAATATCAAATGTGTTGAAATAAAACTCTTGAAATGACAAAATATTGTCTACTACCTAGAAGACAAGAACACAAGAAAACATATGACAAATGTATTCATAATGTCATATAGCAGCTGCCATAGTAATGGAAATGTATCAAGATTTCCTCTATCTGGGTATTTCTTCCCCTGACCTAGATCACAAATCTTTTTTAATTTAATTTTTTAAATTATGTAAACCCCCAAAGGGAGAATTTTACCATAGAAATCAGAACATCAAAAGAAGATTGTACATGTTGATGCAAATCTCTATTTCATACCACTTGAGTTTAAAAAAGATACATAATAATTTCATATTATGTTACTTGTTTTGCTTGTCTGTACTTATTTCTAAACTTTTCTTCAATTCTGTGCATTCAACAAATACAAAAAAGATTTCAGTGACCCTCTTTCTGGGGGCTATTACTGGAAGTTGGCAAGTAGTCTGGCTGACTTTCTATGTAGTTTCAAGGTAAAAGAGTATATGCATTATAGATTTTTTTAAAATTTGATTTATCATTATTTGATCTAATGTGATTCTTTTTCTCAGTTTTTGCTGAAATATTTGGGAGCTTAGTGATCTGCTTCTACTTAGGCAGCTTTCCTGGACATAAATCTCCTAGATGGAGATCCTCCTGTACTCCTCCACACAGTAGGAGAAAATACCCTTGAGTTGCTTGAATGGAAAAACTCAACATTTTTCAGGAAACATTGTGATATATGTCCTTATGAATTGAAGTAAACTGGTATTGCAAGTGCTTTCCACATGGAAAGAACTAAGGCATTGTCTGGTGCAGTTGTTCAAACACTGGTCTTGCAAACAAGAAAACAAGTTGAAATCCTGTATCAGACACTTATTTAGATATGTTACCTTGGGCAAGTTGCTAAACTATTTTGTCTCATTATGCTCATCTGTAAAATGAAGATAATAATTGTAGTAATCATCTTTTGGAGATACAAAGATCAAATAAAATAATGTAAATTATTTATAAAACCTAAAATACCATATAGATTCCAGGTATTATTATGTGAAGCCTCAAGAGCTCACAATATCCTGAAAAAGCATCACAAAACTCAGTTAACTCCATGTCATCATGAAATGTTAGATAGAGAAGGACTTTAGTGGAAGCATGATTTATTGCTTATTTTTATTTTGGAATAGTCTAGTTTCTGCCTTCCACTTACTCTTTGAGTATACTCTGATATATAGAAGTCTCCAACTCCTCTGGGCTTGAATATTAAAAAAAAGAAACTGGTCAATTCAGGTCTTCAAATGGGACATCTGGAACCATATGTATGGTCCCTCTAAGGAAGAAAAGAAGTAAATAAATTCTCCCTTTAAAAAGAATGTTCCTAAAGTGTGTGTGTTAATGGAAAAGTTTTTCTTTAAAAAACCTAAAATTTGAACTTTAGCTTCCTAGCTTTGTTAATCCCTCATTGATTCCAGCATCCACTTTCTAAATAAAGCATAACTTCAAAAAATAAAACATTTTCTATTAAAGCACATATAAATGGAATAAAGAAGTATTTCAATTAATATTGTTAGTTTTACTAGGAATAGCCAATCGGATATTGATTTTGAAAATTATGGCCTACAGCACATTTTTTACCGTTGTTGAGTATTATTTATTAAAACTGACACATATATTTAATGTGAAAATATTAGATTAGTAGTTGTTGTTTTTAACAATGAGTAAACAAGAATTTATTAAGCCCTTAAACTGTATTAACAGTTGAAGAAACAAGAGAAGCAAAAACAATTCCTACACTCCAGGAACTCATGTTCTAATGAGGAAGATAACGTGTAAATTACTATGTATAAAGAAAAGATGCCAAATAAATGGAAGATAGCCTTATATTTATTATTAAGTTATTATAATCTTAATTTTAACAACAAAAATTAATTTTAAATCTCTTAATCACATTCAACATCTAAACTCTCAATGATAATTTGACCTTCCTCCTTCTGATCCTCTCAGTTTTCTTTCATCTCTTCATCCTCAGAAGATGTGTTTCTGCAAAAAGGCAGGGTCAGTAAGGGAGTGAGAACTTATGGTCACTAATGAACCATAAGAGTGCTCCATTGTTACCTACACAATATCAAGAGATCTGGGATCTTCCTTGGAAGGACCCTAAAATGGTTGCAGATGTCCATTTGCCATCCTGAAATGTCCAGTTATTTATCTGTTGATATTGCCAGGTCTCATGTCTTTGTCAGTTTTGATTATCTGGTAGAAAGAGTTTATGGCAGGACTTCAATAAGAATTCCATAGGATGACAAAATATGGGTTGGTTTTAATCTGTGTCTTTGGAGAGAACACCAGTTTCATTGAGATCCACTGAAATATCAAAGTAACAAAGCCAGTTGTTTAAGTGGAATACCTTTTTAATTTTTTATTCTCAGTCTTCATCAAATTTAAATTTATCTTGTGCTTTGTAACCTTGCTGAAGTTTTCTGAGTAGAGTGTAAATAATATATTATGAAACAGAAGCTACATGGCCAGTGGATAGACCACAGAACTTAGAGTCAGGAAGAAGAGTTCAAATACAGCTCTAGACACATAGTAACTGCTTAACCTGGGAAAAGTCATTAAATCTCTATAAGTTTCCTCATATGTAATATGGGTAAAACAATAACACATAATCTCACAGCGTTTCTGTTAAGATCAAATGACAATAGATATAAATAACTTTTTCAATAAAGTGCTATATAAATATTAGCCATTATTACTAATAATGATATTTCAGTTTTTCCTCTTTCTAGTCTCTCTAATGTACTTTTTCTGTCTTGCTCCAATTGTAAATATTTCCAATATTATCTCAAATACAAGTGATAAAGGGATTTTTAAATACATGTTAAGCAGCAACGTTTCTAGTGTTTCACTGTTACATAAAAAGTTAACTGATCCCTTTTATTGTCTTAAAGAGAAAATATCCATCTACTGTTATTATTTGAAGGCTGTTTGTTTTTAAATTATGAAAAACATTGGATTTTGCCGAAGGTAGTTTATGTAATCCTGGCTGACTATTCACTGATATGGTGTTAGGCCTTTAAAAAAAATTACACACTGACAAGAGGCAACCTGAAAGTCAGAAAGACTGTGGTGTAAGTTATGTTTTGGACACAAATCTCCTATGGGATCAAAATCTCCTATGTGGTTCCTTAACCTTTCAGTGGCCCCCCAAAAGACCCTATGACTATAACTTGCTGAATAGTTGCTGATCTTCTTTATTAGGTGGAGTTTTCTCAATAGGTAAGCCCTGCATCAATGAAGTCATAGATCTGGTCAAAATTATACATATTGTTACTTTTATGATGCTTCACTTGCATAAGTCCTGCCTGGCTGTAATGAATAAATTTTCTAATGTATGACTATGCAAAGCAAATAAAAAATAAAGTTCCCACAAAGCCTCATACCCATCTCTTGACTCAGATATATGTTTACATGTGATAAAAGGATTGAAGTGTGTAGCTATAGCTCTAAAGTCAGTTTAATGCACTGTTAATGCCTCTTGATTATATGGACTTGTCTGATTATTTAAAAGGAGAAAGCAAGTCCCTGTTTTACACATATATAAAGAAATAATAACAATAGCTTATATTTGCACACCAGTGTAAAGTTTATAGAGCATTTTCAAATGTCCCTATGAGGGTGACAGTGAAAGCTTTATAATCCTCATTTTTATAGATGTAGTAAATGTTTCAGGGAGATAAGATAACTTGTCCAAGGTCATACAGCTAGGAAATATAAAAACTGGTATTTGAAACCAGGTCTTTGGACCCTAACACCAGTATTCTTTCCATTAAATATATAGGTACTTTTATTTTGAAAAAATAATAATTTCAAATTTTAAATAACTTCAAAGTTTGCTGAACTGACTTAGTCCAGTTGACATATTCCCCATTTATTTGTGTGATCTATACACAATAAGTTTTGTACTTCTAAGGGCCTCTAAAACGTTGTGGTCATCCTATATAAAGTAATGTGGGAAGTAGTTTTCTATGAGAATGGATATTCTTTCGCACCCCTTTATTAAGAAGTTTTATTTTATTTCCTTCCCTCTCCAAAATAATTGACTCTTATGACAATTGCTGCCTCAAACACCACCTTCAATCTTGTATGTACCTCAGAAACTTTTATTATATTTAATAGAAACAAATATTCTTTTAGGAGTCTAATATTCCTGGCAGATTAATTTTTGATGAATTGTCTTAGTCTTCAATCAACCATGGGTATTTTTTACACTAGTAAATATATATATATATATATATATATATATATATATATGTATATATATGTCCCCCTGAGACAAATTAGTACATATTTTTGGTGACATGAAATGCAATTTAGGTTGTTTTTGTGGAACTTTTTTTTATATATTGCACATCAACATAATTATAAGCAATTACATGGAAGAATCGTGATTTTGCCCTTTGATATTTGCTAGTTTATAAAATCAATGAAACATCATAGGTATTGCTTTACAGTTTTATGCTATCTTATTTTTGGGCTTTTAAAAAATTCTCATGAAGCAGACAGATTGGTTGCATGATAAATATGCTTAATCAACTAACTGTCTTTGCCTTTATTTAGATGAAATCATAAGAATAAAATGGCAAGGGGGATGACACCCCACCCCCACTAACTTATTGTTGGGAGGGTGACAAACTTTTTATTTTTGGTTTTTTTGGAGAGGGGAAAGCAGGGAAATATGTGTTAAGTGACTTGCCTAAGGTCATATGGCTAGTAAGAATTAAGTCTCTAAGGATGGATTTGAACTCAGGTCCTCCTGATTCCAGGGTCAGTGCTATTCACTGTGCCACCTAGCTGCTCCAACAAACTCATTTTTGAAACATCTAATTTGGAATCTGGAAAGTAGAACACACTGGGCAAAGAGTTGCTTGGAAGGGAAGAAAAGGGAAGAAGACAGGCAGGGAAAAGGACTATTTATTAGGTATAACAGTACTAATTGTTCTAGTAACACACTTGTAATTTATATCTACTTTGTGTTTATTTATATGTGTATATGTATATACATGTATATGTATGTATATGTATGTATGTATGTGTGTGTATATATGTATATATATATATATCTGCCTTTTTATTCCCCCAGGAGAATGCAAGTTTCTTGAAAGCAGGGATTGTTTTGTTTTGCCATTGTATCCTTGGTGCCCAGTGCATTGCTTTGGACATAAGAGCATTTAGCAAATGTTTGTTGACCTGAATTGGATTCACATGTGTGACCTAATTATACTCATTCAGTATTTGTTGCCTGTATGCTGTGCCAAGTAGTAGGTGTCATGAGGAATATATGGATATGTGCAATATGGACCTTGCCTTTAAGAAGCTCCTCTTCTAAAAGCGGGGGGAGAGGGGTGAATAAAAGGTTGCTAGCTGGAATTTAATGAGTACTTTATATTTTTATCTTGTATCATTTGATCTTTGTATCAACAACACCCAGCAGATGGTGCAGTTAGTATTATTTTGAAGATGAGGAAACCGAGTCAGAGAGGTTCAGTGTTTTGCCTAATGTTAAATAGGTAGAATATGTCAGATTTCGAATGCCAAAACCGGTCTTCTGACTCCATGTATGGTGATCACTACATTCTATTACTGAATAAATACCATAATCTATTCTCTGTATTTTTGCCCTGGCTATGCCCCTTGCCTGAAATGCCCTGCCCCTGAATTTCAGCCTCTTACCTTCCCTGGTTTCTTGCAAGACACATCTCAAATCCTACCTCTTGCCTTTCCAGCCTCTGCACCTCAGCAATAATTGTTTTCTTTGAGATCACTTTCACACATATTTCTAGAAATTAACATATTCTTTCATCAATTAGAATATAAGTTCCCCAAAAGCAGAAGTTATTTTTCTACCCAGTATCCCAAGGACCTAACACTTTACCTGGAACATAGAAGGTACTTATAAAATGCTTGTTGACTGATTGACTGATTCAAGAATGTGCCTCTGCATAAATAAAGAGAACAGAGAGGCATAGGGAAAAGAAAGAGGAAGGGGGCAAGAATTTATCAATCTCACTGTCTATTTACTGGGAATTTTTTTAGTTTTTATTTCCTTTTATTCCTCCTGCAACCTTGGGTTAACATCGTGTGACCAAAACCTGTCCCATGGTATGTGAAAATTGACTTAAAGCCTTAAATATCCCTTAGTTAAGAAGCCAGAGAAAGAATCTCAACTGTCCCTGCCTTTTTGGCAATGTGTAAACCTTTCTCCTCAAGTAGCCTATTTTTGAACCCTCTAAATGTAGTTTAATCTGTAACCAGACTTAGTTTAGCTATAGACTTTGATGAGGTTTGTTTCCTTAGGGAGTGGTTATCAACCTTCCTACATTATATAGCAATATAGACAAGAAGTGGTTTGTGACCATGGATACAAGAAAATCACCCAGAATGAAGAGGAGAGAGTTGTATTGGGAAAAGTATATGCTCAAAGTTGGGTATCAAATGGGAGAAGTTTTATACCCTAAAAAGGAAGTTAGTTAAGGATGACTAATCAATGCCAGATATGGGAGGGGCCATTCTTAATGAGACCCGTCTGTGATGGACAAATGCCTTGGATCACTTATCAGTACCAGGCCTTGGTGCAATGAGTTTCTTTACTTGGACCAGAATTTGAGATAGCTAGCTGAGTTGACAGAAAATGAATGGATCACAGCCTGATGCAATTGGTCAGGATTTTTACTCATTCAGAAACTAAACATTATCTGCCTGACAAAGGGTTAAAATAGGTCAGAAAAGTGGAAAAGTATGAAATTGTAATAGCTTATATGCTTTATGACCATTAAGACCACTTAGCCTAAGTGACTCTCTTTTAGAATCTTATACTTGTAACATCAAATAATATATTTCAATGACCACACTAATACATCTATGTAGGATATAGTATTATAATATATTTTAAATGTGTTAGAGAGGTAGAAATATAAAGGCATTAATAATTTTATATATAACATTTATGTGGTACTTACATGCTCAGCATTTATGGTATTATAATTATGATCTCATTTGATCTTTGCAACAATCTTGGGAGGTAGGTCCTTTACAGATGAAGAACCTGAGGTAAATAGAGGTAAAATAACTCCCCCAGGGTCACACAGCTAGTAAATGTCTGAAGCTATTTTTGAACTCAGGTCCTCTTGATTCCAGCTGTTGTATCCATTGCTCCACTTAGCTTCTAATAATGAGGTGAAGGAAGATTTCATGGAAAAGGGGTTATTTGAATTGGGCAGGAAATCAATAGGTAGAAAGAGGAACAGAAGATATTCAAGGCTTAGGGTAAAATGTAATTAAAGATTAGAGGAACACAGCTCATGGTCATGGGACAGAGCATGTGGCCATTTGGTTGAAATATAAAGAGCATGTAAGAGAATAATATGAACAAATTAAAACATTATGGAAGGGTTTGTAGATGTAAATATAGAGCAGGGTTTCTTAACCTAGTCTTAAACTATGGACCTCTTCTTGAAGGAATATTTTTAAACACATAGAATTTTTTAAAATATTATTGCAAAGGAAATCAATTATGTGGAAATAGTTTTGTCAGTGTTAAGATAAAAAGTTTAGAGATCCAATATTAGAAGCCCTGTCATAGAAAATGATCCAGGCATGATATAGTATATTCTATGTATACCCATAGTAGCAATAAATAGCCTTGAATGGCAAAAGCTTTATTCTTGTGACCATAGGGAATCACTGAAGTTAATGAACAGAAGAGAGATATGACTGAGCAGATTCTGGTAGTGATGTGAAGAACTGGTGATATGTGAAGTAGAGGTAGGAAGGTCTTTTAGTAGAATTAATTTTGGCAAAGCAATTGGGGTTAAATGACTTTCCTAAGGTCACACAGCTAGTGTGTCAAGTATCTGAGGCCAGATTTGAACTGAGGTCCTCCTTACTCCAGGGCTGGTGCTCTCTTCACTACACCACCTAGCTGCCCCTCTCTTAGCAGTATATTAAAATAGCTCAAGCAAGTGGCATGTAATAAGTGCTTAATAAATGTTTATTCACTAAATGACTGACAGGTTTTTACCTTCTCTCACAGGTACCTTACACATTTATTTGATTAATGATTTTGATAACTTAATAGCACAATTCAAATTTTCAGATGATAAGAAGTTGGGATGGTTAGTGGCTATCAGGACTGGTCATCCAAGAAAGATCTCAGCAATTGAGAACAATGGTCTGACTCTAATACAGAGTTGGGTAACATGTGGCCTCAAGATCACATATGGCCCTCTAGGTCCTCAGTTAGTCAAAAGGCTATACTTGAGGTCCTACAGGGCCACATGTGGCCTTTAGGCCACAGGTTCCTCACCCCTGCTCTAATAGAATCAACTTTAACACAAATAATGTGTTATCCTATACCAGGTTTCAAAACAATAAATTTCAGACAAATTTGATGATATGTGGTTAGGTACATACAGTGGTATGTACAAATGAGAGCTGATGTGTAAAACATCTGGTGACTTCAGTGGACTACAAGCTCAATATGAGTCATTTGTGTGACATGACAGTCAAAAAAGTAAATATAGCCTTAGGGTACATTGATAGAACCAAGACAAGGGAGAGTGCTAGGCTTGTCCTTTGTTCTGGTCAGACTACATCTAAAATACTGTGTTTCTACTCTGTGCACCATATTTTAGTATGGATATGGACAAATAAGATGTCCAAAAATGTCTATCCATGATGGTGAGGAAATTGAAAACCAGGCCAGAAGAGTATTCATTGCTTAAAGGATCTGGGTACGTTTAGAAATGGGAAGAGAAGACATTGCCTGAGCCATAACTAGCCTTGAATGAGCATCATTTTGTGGATCTCTTGAGACACAGGGAAGAACTACTCACAAGTGAGTCATTAATAGAGGGACACTGCTTATCAGTGCAATTGGATTCACAGATGAACTATCCTCTCTATCATTATATCTTAACCATGTGAATGCACACACCCTCACCCACACATACACTTAATCCTCTCTGAATTTGTCCCACTTATGGGCTTATCTGGATTTTAGCAAACATCATTTATAGCTCAGGACTTGGCAGACAGGCATGATAATTATCTCCAAATGTATATACGTTTGTCATGTGGAGGAGAGCTTAGAATTATTTTCTTTGACTCCAAAACAAAGTTAAAAGTATTAGGTGGAAGTTACAAAGAGATTTATTTTTAGACTAGGGAAAAATATCCTGAATATTTAGAGTTTTCCAAATGTACAATAAGCTATGCAGGGTGATAGTGGATGTCTTTTCATTTTCCTTACTAAAAGTTTGTAATTGGAGAATGTATTGATGGTGAATTTTGAAAAAAAATTGGTTAAGTACAGTTCAATAAATTAGATGTCCTCTAAGGTTTACTTCAAACTTGGAGATTCCATGATTTGTACAACAGTTGTGTACAAATATGCTAAACAACAAAATATGCTAAATGGCCAGAGAGTTGGTGTTACAATTCTATATTGTGTTGGATAGTATTAAATTAAGTAGTCCACAGCCACATGGAAGTGAGTCATGAATGTCAAAATCCATCATAATTAATTTTAGGCCCATATACCCAGCTATACTTCCTCTATTTCCTCTACCATCCATCCTTCACATTCCTATGGCTTGGGTCCATTTAAATGCCTTCTTGAAGTCTTTTGAATTGTGTGACTAGAACAAGGTAAGAATGTCCTTGCATATTTAATATCTCTATTCCCTCTGATTTGTTGCAAATATTTGCCTATAAGTATATCCTGCTTTCTCTTTTCAATTCATCACATAGTTCTCTGTCAGCCTATCTCTCACAAACATCCCTAATCCTGAAGTTTCAAGGGACGAGTAGGGTTATTATTTACCCTGAAATGTCTAGAGATCTTGAGTTATGTACAGTGACCTAAGATACTTGTTTTAATTAACCCATGCCCTGGCCAACACCTGTCCCTCTGCTCCTCCCCCCATGGAATAATCTTAAACTCCAATCGTTCCTATTTAGGAGGGTTAATAGTTTAATAACTCTCTTCAATTCACCTGGAAAGAAAGCTATATGTGCATTAACATGGGACTTTGGATAAAAAATAAACATATTTCTTTTAAGTATTTAGTTTGAAGGTAGCATTTCATCTTGAAGAGTTATAGTCCCTTATTGGGAAATAAAATACTGCCTTCCTCTTTCCAGCACAAAAATAATATGGATTTTTTTTCACTTGAGAACACAATTTTCATCAATGTGCGGAAATAAAAATATAAAGTAAGGCAAAGAAAGCATTTATTCTGGATGGGGAACTTTCTATAATTCATAGGCTAGACAACTCCCCCAGAGAAGATTAGGTAGTTAGCTGAGAGTCACAAATTTTGATAAAAATACTACTAAACCATATTCTGGAATACTTCAGGGCTCAATGATTTTAGTGGGTGGATGGCCCTACATCAGTGCAGATCACGTATTCTTAGAATAGGGTCTTAGTTACTTGCTGTTGCTGAAAAACATTTTTATAGTACAATCAACCTGCTGATAAGCCTATCTGACCTGATCTAATCCATGGAATATACTCATTGTATGTCTTTGGGTCTAAACTGGAAATCTTTCCAGTTTGTTAAAATAAGAGATGTTTACACCTCAATGGGATAGTCTTGGAAAAACCATAATCTTTTCTTCCTTGGTTCTTTACAATGGGATAATACTTCTCTGCTACTTCAAATGACCTGTGATCTCATGGATAAGGATACTGAGGCAGGTAACCATCTTTGTTTTCTATTCTTGTGAAAATTTTATTTCATTATCTTCTACATTTCTTCTGTAACAGATTTCCACAGCATGCTTACGGACTTCTTTTGAATCTTTTGATTTTCAGTTGATACCAGTGTAACTCTCTGGATACCTGTCTCTTACCTGCCATTTCTGTTTCACAAACAAACCAGCCCCATCTCCAATCTTGCATGTAGGTTATCTTTGGGAATATACTTTGGTCTTCTTAGACTCATTGGGCATCTCTTTGCAGTTCTCTGGTTAGAACATTGCAGCATTCCATTTTTTAAATTGCTTTTTCATTCTGAACTTAAGAAATAAAACAAGCATTTCCATAACATAGTAAAATAGAAAAAAAGATGGTTGCACATGAAGCTGTTAAGGTATTATGTACAATTTGTTATTCCTTTTAAATATATAATAGTTATTATGTAACTTTCTCTCCCCTATCTTCTTTTGTCTCCACACCACTACCATTAGAAAAAATATATATGCATGTATGTATGTATGTATTTACACACATCTATATGTAAAATTATACTACGTATACTTCTATTTATCAGTTCTTTCTCTGGATGTAGGTTGTGTCTTCCTTTATGGGTTCTTTGTGGTTAATTTGGGTATTAATAATAGAATGACTTAGTAGGCCAAATTGTTCTTTAGACAATATTGCTGTTATGGTACACAGTGTTCTCTTGGTTCCTCTCATTTTGTTCTTCATTATTTCATGAGACTGTATCCTGATATTAATATCCAAATATTATCATTAAGAGACTATTTGTCTTAAATATATGTAAATTTGCAAAAGGGATCATTTGATATTGCTGAAAACACCTGACAATTTGTTAAAAGAATATAATCCATATTTCTTCCCATTCAGTCCCTGGCCCACTTCCTTGTTTATCTGCCATATCTGTCCAGGCAAAAAGTTCATGAGGGCCTAACCTAGGTAGTAACTATGTAAGTAGGGAGGGGAAGGAAAGAGAAATTACTTGTATGTTTATAGTGAGAGTGAAGAGGCAAGGAGCATATTAAGGTTGAAAAGAGGGGAGACTGTGAGGTTTCCTGTGAACTCAGCAGTAATGGGGAAGTTAGTAAGAGCAGTAGGTTTGTGAGGTGAAGAGTTAATGAATTTTGCTTTACATGTGTTGAGTTTGAGATACCTGTGGACCATCCAGTCTGAAATGTCAACCAGGCAGTTGTTAATGCAGTACTAGAGTTCAGGAAAGAAAATAGTTCTCTATATACGGATCTAAGAATGATCTCCAATACAAATAACGATTGGATACATGGAAGTTAATAAAAACATCAGGTGAGAGACTGTAGGAAGAAAAGTGAAGAGGGCCCAGGACAGAACCTTGGGAGTACAATGAAAATCATTTGTTGTGACATGAATGAAGAACCAATAAAGGATACTGAAAAGTCAGATAGGCAAGAGGGAAGTAACAAGAGAGGGAAATATCATGAAAACCTAGAGAGGGCAGATTTTAGAGGTGGCAAAGTGAGAAAAAGCCATTGGATTTAACAATTAAGACATCACGAGTATCTTTGAGAGACAAGTTTCTGTGAAGTGATGAGGTTAGAATCCAGGTTGAAGAAGGCTTAGAAAAGAGTGAGAGGAAAGGAAGGAGACCTAATGGAAGGATGACACACAGATTCTCCTGGGAAAGACAAAGGAGTTGTCAGAATTGGTTTTGTTATATATACAAAGACAATAATAAACATCATTTCATGTCAATAAGAAGACTAGAGATATAATTTCAACTTGAGTTACATAGCCTCTAATAAGAAATTGATAAGATCCTCTAAAGCCAGTCACATTAGCTAGATACATGTATAATAATCAATCACTACAAGGAAAAATATTGATTTTATTTTTGCATTTGGAGAAGAATAATAAACACACCATACGTTTTTATAATTATAATTGACAAAATACTTTTATATGTATTATGTTAGTTGAAACTCCCAATGACCGTTTCAGATAGATAGTGGTGGTATTAATATTCTTATTTTACAGATGAGTAAATTGAGTCTAAGATCACACTTGTCTAAGATCATGCAGTTGATAATTCCATTTCCCTTAATTCATTTGCCTCTTACAATAATGATTAGGTTCTCAGCACCTTACTGAAGCTACTTTCTCCAAGGTAAAATGTCCCTCTAACCTCCAAATTCATTCACCTTTTTGTTTCATTATTTTCCTTAACTTCTCTTTGGCATTTGGTTTTGGACCATTCCCACCTTGACACACTTTAACTTCATTGTTTACTATGCTCCTAGGTGCTTATAGTTCTACTCTTACCTAGCTGGCTACTCTTTCCTATTTCTTTAGATGGCTCCTCATTTTTCCAGCTCTTAAACATGAATGTCTTCTAAAGGTTTGTTCCAAGTTCCCCTTTATTCTCTTTATGTTTTCTATTTATTCTTGTAAATTCTCCCTGGTGATCCTGTCCCATATTGCCTACTGACTAGTAGATGTCATCACATGGGTGCCACTCATACCACAAACTTAGTGTGACTAAAATTGAATTCATCACCTTTCCCCATACCATTCTTTCCCACTGCCTATTCTATTTCTTTCAAAGCAATACCATCTTCCCTAAAGCCTTGACTTAAAAGTTTAGAGTAATCTTTGGCTCATTCAGTTCAATAAGATAACATTTGGGTAAGAGTGTTAGGTCCTTTCACATTTCCCCTATCATCTAATCTAGTAAATTGGTATATTTTGTGCTTCCTATATCAATGAAGTCTCATATCTTGCTCCACTCTTACAAGTTTCTATTTCTATTGAAATCAACCTAGCACAAGACTAATTTCTCCTTAACTGGACTATTGTAATAGTCTTGTAACTGATTTTTCTGACTCTATTGTGTTGCGACTCTGATCTATCACCCACTCTGTTCTCATGAGTAATG
This sequence comes from Pseudocheirus occidentalis, assembly GCA_028646575.1. Classification (NCBI taxonomy): domain Eukaryota; kingdom Metazoa; phylum Chordata; class Mammalia; order Diprotodontia; family Pseudocheiridae; genus Pseudocheirus; species Pseudocheirus occidentalis. The sequence continues at coordinate 77,219,141 of CM053599.1, forward strand.
TTTTTAATGCACTTGTTTATTCTTATCACATTAAATCTAGCTCTGGAACCTCATCCCTCAATGTTTAGATACTTGTAATTGCCTTTTAATTGATCTAGTGGCCTCTATTATAACCCCATTCCATTCCACCATTTGTTCTTCTAGTGAAGTAATCTTCCTAATGTACTTCTCTGATGATCACACTCCTCTACTCAAAAATCTTCAATGGCTCCCTATTCACTACTGAATTACTTCAAAGCCCTTGAATGTAGAATTCAACATTCTTCACAGTTTAGCACTATTCTACCTTTCCTGCCTTATTTCCTATGACTCTTTTATCATTTCATTAAATTGGATTTTACCCACCGTATTCCCCTTACATGGAATGAACTTCAACACTCATTACAATTTCTTGAAATTCTACAATTCTTCCAAAGCCTAACTTAGATGCCACTTTCTCCATGAAAATACTGAATCTCCTTATGTAAACATATTCTTTTCATCTTCCTGAAATTTCTCATAGAACTTTGAATCTATCACTTTTTCATACTTATCTTAACTTCCCTTTTATCATAACTACATATTCCCCTACCAGCTGGACTTTTTTGAGAGCAGGTTCTTGGTTTTATCTGTCACTATATTTCAGTGCCCTAGGTACTTGCATGTGCTAGATTCTTAACGGATGTGTCCTAAATGAAGTAACAATAAATTTTCAAGTATTCTATTCTTCCTTTATTATACTTTGGAACTATATAAACAATGCTTAAAATTTCAAACCACCCACTGAAACAAAATAATACACATAAAATTTCATGGCACCAGAATAAGGGAAGGGATGGAGATTTGGGTAATATTTGACATCTTCCTCCTTTCCCCAACAAGTTCAGTATTTTTATTCACTGACTGATTCACTTTGGAGACGCTGGGTTTTTGCAATCCCTTCCCCTTCCTTCACACTCCACACTGGACATTATAGGTTGATAATATAATTTTCAATGGAATGTAAGTGTATGGTAGCAGTGAGTCTAGCCTTCATAAGTGATCAGGACCATGAACAAAATTACTTCTCCATCAAATCATAACACACTTAATAAGCCCATAAAAACCTCCCAAATCTTGAGAAATATAATTTATTCAGTATCTATGGCTCATTAACCACCCTGCTATCATTTACCTTCCTTTATTTTCCTTTTTTTGTTGTAGCTTTATTTCCCACTTTCACTAAAGGACATAATTTTCAACAGTTTACTAAAATTAGTAAACACATAGAAAAATCAAGTGTAACACAGACTTTGTACTCCATTGCCTCTAGGAAAGAAAAGCATAATTTGTTTTTGTATCTTGTTCCCCCAGGGCCAGTTCTAATGGCTAATGTTTGAGACCTGCAGGAATCAATTTTGGATCATAAATATCTTGGCTGTCAGCTACAGCAGAGAACACAAGGAGACAGTCTAAATTTACATTCAATGTGGTTCTTGATGGACAGAACACTCCTCATTTTTGCCTGGGTCTATAGATTGATTTCTTACCCATTAACTTAAAATCTCTTTTTACATTCTTTCTTGCAGATTTTAGGCACACTCACAACTTGAGCACTTGTTTGCCCCTGAAGCCCCCATATTTATCAGGAAGAGATGCTGATTAAAGGCTATTACAACCCCTGTGTCCTGGACACAGGTGACATGAGTACTGGCATGGCTTGTGTCACTTCCCCCCTCTATTCACCTTTGAAATGCCAATTGTACATTCTGCTTTGTGACCCTTCTCTCCATCATCTTTCTAGACCAAAAATTCTCTTTTTAAAAGAATTTATTTATTTTTAGTTTGCAACATTTATTCTTTATTTTAA
>CM053599.1:77221468-77259404 GCA_028646575.1 Pseudocheirus occidentalis
GAATGTATTGTCTTGGAATAACAAAATTTTAGGTGTATAGGACATCAGAAGAGATCTGGACCCAATTATAAATGCAAAACAAGTACCAGTACAATATACTTGGTGCATAGTCCTACAACCTTTACTTGAAGACCTTCAATGAGGGCTGACTTACTGCTTCATGAATCAGACCATTTCACTTTCAGAGAACTCTCATTTTTAGGCTGGATTTGAGCTGAATCTTGAAGGAAGACACATTTTGCCTCCTTGCAAACTTTAGCATATGTGAAGCCAAAATTTGCTTTCTTGTATCTTGCACAAGATGCTCCTAGTTCTCTTTGAGACCAGATGTTCTTTCCATATATGTATCTTTTCGAATTTTTGAAGACAATGATCATTCTTGAACTTTCTTTCCTTAACCAACCTTTCTTTTTTTCAAGGTAAATATTCTGTTTTTTTATTGTGTCATGTAGCATGAACTCATGTCTCTTTTGTTTTACCTCCTTTAGACAAATAGAATACTACATAAATATACATCAGACATGTTATTGTGGGAATTCTTGACTACTTGACCACTGGAATCCATTCTAACTGTAAAATTCTATGATACTGTGATTTGGTGACATTCTGTATGTAATTATTGTTTAGGTTCTTTCCTAAAATGTGGCACAAAGAGCAACACAACATAATATTTATGGTCTGACCATCATAGAGTCCAATGGTACAATCACCTCTTTAATTGTGGAAAGTACCTCTCAATGAAGCTTCAGGTTTTATTAGGTTGCATGGTCTCACTGCTCACTGATGTCAAGTGTACAATTCACTAAAATGCCTAGATACCTTGCAGATGAACCACCATCCAATCATGCTACCCCCATCTCTTAAAACCGCTTATATTAACCCAACTCATGTAAATTTTACATTTATCTTTAATAAATTTCAGCATATTTGATTTTGTCCAAGTGGAGTGTACTCTCAATATATTTTTGAATTTTGATTAGCAAACAGTGTGTACAAGTTAGGAAAACATATGTTTGAGTCCTGCTTCAGGTTTTTAGATGCTCTGTAATCCTGGAGAAGTCTTTCAAACTCTATGAGATTCAATTTCTTCTGTAAAGAGGGCATTTTAATAGCACAGAGGTCATAAGGTTTATCTCAAATGAGATAAAATATACAGTGATTCACTAACCTAAATTCACTTTACAAACTTCAGTTGTTATTGTTGTTATTAGTGGCAGTATCCTTATTAGTAGTACTGCCTACCCTACCTTTGTGTCAATCTGATAAGTATGCCTCTAATAAAAATAGCAGTACAAGGTCAATGACAAATTTCTGGGACACTATTTCCAAGTTGACATTGATGCCCCCATAAATAGTTCTAGCTATGTAATCCATCCTGAATCCATTTAATTGTATAACTGCTTAATTCATTATCATTTATATTGTTTATGTATTATTTATATGTTATATTATTTGTTATATGTTATTTATATCTCATAGTATTCAAACAAAACAATACAAGTTCCTCTATTAAATGCTTAGCTAGAATCTAGATAAACTTTATCTATGCCATTCCCTTGATCTATCAATTTAGTAACTTTGTCAAAATGTTAATAAGATCAATCTGGCATAAGTGGTTCTTTATGGGCACCACTTATTTCTAAATGTTTACGTATTGAATCATTATTTTAATGGGACTTCCAGAATTTTACTAGCAATATAAATTAATTTCAATGGTCTCTAACTTGTAGGCTCCATTCTTTTCATTTAAAAATAACCACAGCATTTGTTCCTCTTCAATTTCTTAATTTCTACTTCATTTTTCATAATTTTTCCCCAGGAGTCTATGACAGCAACTCATTAATTACATCTAAAAGGGGAAGGTGTTTCTCAGGAAGTTTCTGATTAATTAGATGAATTCCTCCAATAAATCTGTGCCTATGAGTACTTACCTCAGCCAGAACAAGGTAATAGTAACTAGTGACAGAAGTACATAGCAGAGGGAGACATTTGCTTGAATTCAACTAGTGAGTTTAGCTCAGCTACCCCAACTCTTATGTGGAAGAATGGAGGTTTTAAATTCCCTAGGCAGCATGACCTTGGAAACTCATTTAAATAGAGAAAGATTTTCTCTGCATAAGTTGCTCCCAGAGTTGCCCTGTAGGTAACTCCATGTTAAAGAGTTCCCACGTTGAAGAGAGTGTGGATCAAATTTTGGAGTAGCATGTTCCTTGAAGGAAAGTAAGGTAATACTTGTAAATCTTTCTCAGTTACTTGCTTGGAAAGCAAAACAAATGGATTATTCAAATTGTATAGGTAGAATTGGTAGGGGATTTCTTAGTTAACAGCTGGTCTGTATTTCATTTTACCTTTTGTGTGGAGTCTTAATCATAGGATCATATTATTAGGCTAGGGAGAGACCATAGGAATTCATGAAGAGCATCTGACTAGAATGTTAATGGGTCATACTGATAGTACTCAGTTATGTTTTGCGAGGTGTTTATCAACCATTTGAATGTTGTATGTGTTAATTCTGGAGCTCCTACAAGTTCTGTGACACCATTTACATTTTCTGTGGACCCAATAAAAGCCCCCAATAGACATTTATTTCATCATAGGTGTATGTTTATAAGCGGAAGACCCTTTTATCTGCATTTGGGAAGTCTAGATATAAGTTATCTCATGATTTTATTACAAAAATTTTCTTGGAGTAACTCAAAATAGGGGCATTTGGTCAAAGAAATGTACTGATTCCCTTAGGTCAGCCCTCAAGATGAGGTCCAGTATACATGAAGACAAAGCCTTGGCAGACTTGTGTTCTCAGCTGTGGTATACATATCTATCCTTAAGAATGTCTCAGACTTACGAGTCACATGGGCCAGGAGACTTTAATGCAGCAAAGATAGCTAGGTCCTCCCTTACCATCCATTTACTTATCTGTGGTATCAATTCCCTCTCACCTGTATTTGCTCTGTTTTTGTCACTCTCAAGAATAATTCCTCTGGAAGAGAAGAAAGGGGATTAGGAAGTGAAAGGGGATTAGGAAGTGAATAAAAGTTCCTTTTATTTTTTGTCAGTTTTTCTTCTTCTCTAAGAAGTATTCACTGCCCACTTTGAACTAACGCAATATAGCTAAAACAAAGGAACAAACTGAATATTTTTGTTGTCTTTTACTTTCCTTGACAGTCCCAGCTCATTGTTTAGCAGTTCTGACACTATTTTTTACTACTATGTCATGCTTTCAGAATTCATCCTTTGTTACTTGCCTTTGTTTTCATCCTCCAAACCTCTTAAATCTTGAGTTCTCTGTATATTCACATTGCTTTCTTCGAACTACTCCTCTTTTTCTTCCTCATTGGATTTGTTTCTCTTATTGTTTTCAGAATTATATTCTCCAGAATGTCTCTTCTGTCTTTTGCTGGCTTCCCATTCAAAATTTTAGTTTCTGGGATACATTATTTCCTCTTAAATCTGAATTTCAGGCCCCCCAAATCTATAGTTCAGGTCAGGTTTGAATATCATTTATCATACTCTAAAATGAAAAAGATTACTTTGTCTCGATGTGTCCTCATCATTTCAACATCCCATTTTTGCCTACTGGTAAAAGTGATATCCAGGATAGAATTTCTCCTTGTTCATCTTCTGATTTTCAGTAGAAGACATTATCTTTAAGGCAAGCCACAAAGTTATTAGTTTGGGACAGAGTCAAGATGGCAGAGTTAGGAGGCATTATAGCTGAGTTCCTCTCCACAAATGCCTCCAAACAGACCTAAAATATATACTGGTCTGAATCCTGATGGAAAATTCAGAAAAAAGTCATGGTGAATAACTTATTGAGCCTGGCATAAAGAAATACACAGAAAGATCTGTGAATATTGGGGATGGAGTTGGACTAGGAATCTGCTGCTAGTAGAGCACTTCAGAGCTCAGGGAAAAGCTGTACACAAACCTATACTAGAGTACCCTAGGCCCATACTGAGGCACTGTGAAGGAGACAGGTACCAACTGGCAACTTTTTTATTCAGTACCCAATTCCAAGTCACAGATCCAAGGCAGAGTGAGAAAGACACCTGCAGATGGAGTGGTATTTCTGGATAATGAGGCTCTAGGTAATAGAACAAAAATTGAAATTTCAGAAACAAGCAGCAGATGTATAGTTCAACTCCCAGGAAGAGATTAATGTCTCAATTCTAGCAGCTATCTTGGTCTTCATATGTAATGAGCTAGACTCAGAACAGAACAAGAGAAGAAAGAAGACCCAGATGTACGGAGGAAGTTACTCAGGTATGGTGGATAGAGTGTTGGATCAGGAGTCATGAAGACTTGTCTTTCTGAGTTCAAATCTGTCCTCAGATACTTACTAGCTGTGTGACCCTGGGCAAATCACTTAACCCTGTTTGTCTCAGTTTCCTCATTTGTAAAATGAAGTGGAGAAGGAAATAGCAAACTAATCTATTATCTCTGCAAAGAAAACTCCAAATAGGTTTACAAAGAGTCAGAGATGACTAAAACAACATTCAGTTCTTTTAATAACTCCAAGCTTCTTGTTCAAACAAAGGCCTATCTTTTCAACATCAACTTTCTCCCAGTAATTGGTCATGGCATAGAACCGAGTTACGGAAGACTATAATTTCTAAAAGGCAATGGAGATTCAGACACTGGACATGAGTACTCCATTATGAACAAAAATGTATGTTGAATAAATTGAAACAATATCATCAGAGATACTTCTGCTTGGAAAATAAGGTGGGTTGGTTATGTAACAAGAACAAAGGATTAACTTATTGATATCTAAGTCTCAAGACACTGGAGGAAAATCATTAGCATGCTGTGTGAACTGAGCTCCTTGTGCAGGGCACTGAGCAGATATGTTGCAATCCATACCATTGGAGTGAATGCCTTCATGTAGGAGATCTCAGGTTCATTAACATACAGATAGGGCATAAAATGGACATACCTGTTTCTTTCAGTTATTCATTTCTGAAATAAATACAAGTATCCTAACTTGGCAACACTTTTAAACTTGTGATTGTTGTCTAAAGTTCAGGTTTGGTACCTGTAGGGCACAATGCAACTGATTACACATTATACCTTGAGATACATGACACCTTGTAATTCATTGCTCTGCACTAAGACCCTAAGGTCTTATGCTCTCAGGTTTACAAAGCACTTTATATACATATCAGACAACAGCAAAGGCTGATGAAGAATAGTTTAAGAATGGCTCTTAAGGATCATCATGTTTGTTTCATAAAGATCTGTATTCAAATCCAGCCTCAAACATTTACTGTATCACCCTAGACAGGCCATTTAACATCTTTATTTCCCTCCACCCCGTCCCCCAGTCTCCTTATTTATAGAGGCTAATAATAACACCTACCTTATGGAGTTTCTCTGAAGGTCAAATGAGGCAATCCTATGGAAAGCACTGAAAACCTTAATGCACTATACAAGTGTTAAATATAATTGTTATTGTTAATATTACCACTACTACTACTACTACTATTATCCCAGTTTCAGAAGTCAGAGTTCTTTTCCTCTGTGGGTTGGTGAATGAGCTACAAATAAGAAAAGCAATTGGACCAATGTCATCAACACCTGCACAGAACATCTATATCTGTGTATTTACTCCTCTGTGGTTCTTGGATAACTCAGTTTTAGAGCTCATTTCATTTGGAAGAGAATTAACTTGGGAAGTAGGATCTGTGAAAATGGGCTAAAGATGTGCATTTATATCTCATTCCATTGATTTCTCAGCTTGTAATAAATGTGCCCATTACTGAAGCCTCTGGGCATATCCTTGTACAAAATGCTATAATACATATATTTAAGTAGCTAATCATTCTCTTCTTATGGATGACCCAAGAATGAACCTTATGCTAAGTCACAATAACTTTGAGAGTCTTGTGGGTTCATTGGCTATTCAGCTGACAAAAAAAAACAATTGCCAGCTTTCTTTCATGGTGAAATATTCACTAGTCAAATATCTCACAATCCATAGGTCTTAAAATAGTTATTGTTGTATTTAAGATACTACTATAGCTAATTTATGAAGTGCTTTACCCTCTAAAAACCTTGGAACACAGTCATATAGTTTAGAATGAAAGCATATTTTATAATTTGCTAGAGAAGGTGGCATTTAAGGATCTCAGGTATCTTCTATTTAATCAGTATGGGGGCCTCCTTTAACATATAACAGCCCCTCTTTGCCAAAACAGGTGATCTTTGTGAGTTTCAGTCATTGGAAAAAGAAGTCACTAGACTGTGATCAGCTTTGTGCTGAGACTCTAGCAACTTCATTAGATATAGGTATTGGGAACACAGTGCATTGCTAGTTCTACAACTGAAGCCTTTTACTGGGATAAATTCATTCAAGAACTCAGATTCAAATTCACATTACCATAGTAGAAGTCATTATGGAAACAATTTAGTGGAAGAGTCAATATGAAGACAAATTATTATCTTCAGAAGGTAGTTGTAGAGACAGATGCCCACAAATCTATAAAAAGGTACGTATCAGTTTTAGTACTCTGTATTTCTCTTTACTTACTCTTTCTTATATATTATTAAAATTTCTGTACTAATAGGTTATGGCGACAGAGGTATAAATAGAATTTTTCTTAAACTTTAGGCAAAACTGCTTAACATTGGCATATGTAGTAGAGTATATGTGAGTGGAGGAAGGGGAGCATTATAGGGAGGGGGCAGATGTGGTGTATATAATATGATCATGGATATAGTCATATGGGGAGAGAGGGATGTTGGGTCCTTTCTTTAACAGAGGTTATTTAAAAAAGTGGTTGGTCACGGTTATAGGATCCAGGAGTGATAGTTATTCCTTGTTACCTTGTACAAACCACTGAACCTCAGTAAGTCTGGTTTTTCTCATTTATCAAAAGAGGGGATTAGACTAGATGGACACTGAACTCCCTTTCAGCTTTAGATTTATGATGTTCCATGCTCAGAATTTACTGTCAGGAATCTGTGTTACCCAAAGTTGTGGCTATCCCTGGGAGAGCAAAGGCTCCAGGAAACCAGTAGCTAGATGGGCATGCATTCTTCATAGAAGTGCACTCATTTGACTTGTCTGTTTAATCCACGGGATTGCATGACGTCTCCCTACAGTGACCCAAGCCTTCCAATGAGGAGGGTGCATACACTCCCCCTTCATGCTTTGCCTGCCATGCTTTGTCTCATAATTCTCCACTGCCTTGTGCTGCTATGTAGCATTACTACAACTAGCCATTATTTTTAGCCATCATCAAGGGATTCTACCCTTGTGTAGAAGGGACTGGCCATATACTTAATTTCCAGCTGCCACTCATAAGATAGGCATGACTGATGAATCAAACTATCACAACAATCTCCACTTCCACTTCCACCTCTTGACCAACTGGTTCCAATGGTCTGGTACTTCATCCTTTGCCTCCTCAGCTAGGTGGCATGATAGAGCATTGGACCTGGAATGAGGAAGACTTAAATTCAAATCCCACTTCAGACACTTACTAGCCATGTGAACATTATTCTCTATGTCAGTTTCCTGAGCTGTAAAATGGGGATAGTAATAATATCTGCCTTACAAGCTTGTAAGGGTCAAAGGAGATAATTGTAAAGTGCTTAGCATGATATCTGACACATAATACATACTAAAGAAATACTTCCTTTCTCTTTCCTTCTCTTCCCTTCCCTTCCTGAGCAGTCACAGCTACTAAAGACCTAGAAAAGAAAGTTCTCATCCCCAAAGTCCTTCATAATTTCCGTCAGTTCAGTACCAGGAATTTGTATGATTTTATCAGTTAAAATGAAATACAATGACATGCATCACAATCAGACATACTACTCTACTCTGAGGACAAGGACTGACTTGGAGCTAAAGTCTTTTCTGTAAGGTAAATTCTCCATTAAAATGCAAAATTTTTGAGAACAGAAACTATTCTGCTGTGTGTGTGTGTGTGTGTGTGTGTGTGTGTGTGTGTGTACTCCCATCACTTAGCACATTGCTTCGTACTAGTAAGTGCTTAATCAATGATATTTTTCATTCATTCCTTAAGACAATTAGAAGGGTCCTCATCAGTTCCCATTTTTTTTATCTTGTTGAATTTTACAACTTGGAAACTGCTTAGAGTTTACATAAAAATGACTACATTAGAAAGGAATCGCTTAAGAGAAAGATTTTTCAAGTTGCAGAACCAAACTTCAGTAATCCTTGTTTTAAGGATACCCATGATGAATAGGAAACAGACAGCTTGGGAGACTTCTCATTTCTCTTAGTTCATAGTCACCACTCAGGATAATGGGGGAAATCCTTGAGTGCTATATTTCCTCTTCACCCCAATATACTCAGAATGCCTACTTATATACCTTATAAATGTGAACTTCTCAATAATAAAAAAGTTTTCTTGATAGAAGGAACAAAAATATGAGTCATTGAAAAATGAATCCTTCCCCAATGATCAGTGAAAATTCCTAGTCACTTACAATCATTCAATCATGTATATGAGGGATCATAGGATTATGAATTTAGATCCACAATGGAACTCAGTAAGTGTAGTTCGTTTTATAAACTAGCAAACTCAGTTCCTGACAGTCTAAGTGACATATACCAAATCACAGAAGTAGTCATAAATGACCTGGGCATCAGGTCCCCTGGCTCAAAATTCAGTGCTCTTTTCACTTTACTTTGCTTCCTCTTTGGGATCAAGACCACAGATAGATAGTCTATCCTGTAGTTTCCAAGAGTGACATATTTTACTCTCATTTGTTTTCTGTTGACCATCTGCTGCTGCTTGGACAACTCAACTTTTAGTAGGTTCTTCATAAATGTTTATTGATTGATTAACCAATTATCACAATAGATTAGATAATTACAGTGTTGAGATTTGGAGTTTAAGGGTACTCGAGACTCCAAAATACCAACACATCAGGTCCTGCCAAATTAATTTGACTCAAGTCTTCTCTTAGTCAAAGTAAAACAAAGTTTATTAAACATTCATCATACTAGATAGAACCTTGAGGATCCTAAGTATTTTTGATGCTCGTACCAGAGTAATCTGACACAGAGTGCATTTGAGCTAGATTGTATCTCAGCACATTCATGGAGGCAAGATGAGTCTTATATACCAAAATACTGTGGTAGGGATCTCCAAGGGGTCTAGAGAAGGGGTTTGGGGAGGATCTTGAGGAGAAGTCTAAAGAATATCTTGGCAGGACAGAATTCAGACTACAGGAATGAGATTAAGGGTGGGAAATAGTTGAAGATTACCTGGAGTGACAGACAAAGGAGGGCTAGGCTAATCTATTTGGGTATAGATATTTTGATCAGATTAAGGGTGGGAAGTAGCTGGACAATGGAGGGCTAGGCTATATTAAGAGTAACAGATATTTGGGCCTATCTATAATGAAAAGTTTATGACCACAGTCAAATGCCTCATCAAATGAGAAGATTCAAGGGGTTCCCAGAGCCTGCATTCCATCAACAAGGGGCCTGGGAACAGTAGTACCCTTCTAAAATTCCTCCAAATCACTGAGTTTGCTCCTAGGAGGTGTTTCTGGGCATTTCTTTCACTCTCTCTTTTTTTAAAAAATAAGAGACTTTAATGTTCCTCTTGCAGAATTAGATGATTTGTTGTTTCTTGTTTTTGTTTTGTTTTGTTTTTTAGAGGGGAGAAAGCAGGGCAATTGGGGTTAAGTGACTTGCCCAAGGTCACATGGCTAGAAAGTGTTAGGTATCTGATGCTGGATTTGAACTCAGCTCCTCCTGACTGTAGGGCCGGTGCTCTGTTCACTGCTCCACCTAACCATCCCCTTTTCTTTCTCTTGTCTGTCATGATTCACAGAGTCACAGAACCCAAGACTTGAATAAGCATCAAAAAAGGCATCTAATCCAAAACACAAATGTATTTGCATTTCTTTCATAATATCCCCAATAAGTAGCCACCCCCTGCTTGAATACCTGGAGACCTTCAGTGATGGGTAAGAACTCACACCTCCTAAAGCAGGAATTTCAACTTTTGGACAACTTTATTTATTATAAAATTTTCTCCCTAGCAACCCACCTTACATTGAATATAAATGTTCTTTGAAATTTTGTCCCATAGTTATTAGTTTTACCATGTAGGGCCACACAGAAACAACTCAAAAGCTTTTTCTACATGACAGCCTTTGAATAAATCTATCATAATTTTTTTCCAGACCAAGTATCTCCATTTCTGTTATCCAATGACTTGGGATCCATTCTCCTAATGGCAGTTATCACCCTCTCAATATACTTCAACTTATTGATCACCCCCAAATATAGTGATCAAAACTAGTCACAATGTACTAGACATGATCTGGTCAGGACTTAGTACTGTAAAACTCTGACCTCCTTTCAGGATGTGATGCCTCTCTAAATGTTGCCTGATTGTATAAGTTGTTTTGACTTCAGTGTCACACTAGTAAATAATGTTGAGTTTGCTGTCCACTAAAACACCTACACCATTGGTTTTCAACCTTCCTAATGCCATGACCCTTTAATACAATTCCTCATGTTGTATTGACCCCCAACCATAAAATTATTTTCATTGCTACTTCATAAGTGTAATTTTGCTACTGTTATGAATCTATCTGATATGCAGGATGTATTTTCATTGTTACAAACTGAACATAACCCACAGGTTGAGAACCACTGACCTACACAGTTTTCACTTGAATTGTAATCTAATCTTGTTTCCCCAATCTTGTATTTCTCCGACTATTTGTTTTTAGCTGGATTGTAAGCATTTATATTTATTCATATTTTCTTTCATCTACTTTTACTCTCAATTGTTCTTGACTTTTAAGATCTTTCTGGTTCCTCTATCATTTAATGCAACGGTTATCAACCTGTGAGTTGTGACCCCTTTGGGGGTCAAATGACGCTTTCACAGGTATCGTGGGGGTTTCCTAACATTTGGAAAACATATTTCTGAGGGTCTTAGGAACTGAGACACTGCTCCTCCATCTGCCTCCAGGCTAGTCTTCCCACGTGCAGATAAGCCCACATATGAGTATTAAAGGATCCCAGCAACAGGAAGGTTGAAAACCACTGATTTAATGTGTTTGCTCTTCCTCCAGGCTTCATGTCACCTGCAAATTAAGCCTTCATCAAAATAATTCTTTTAGAATATTGAACAGTATAGGATCAAAGAAAAATGTCTTGGGCCATCCTACTAATCTCTCTCCCCAAATTGACATTTACCCTTTATTGACTCTTCTCTGGGTTCAGTCACTTAACCAGTTGTAAATCCACCTGACTATGATATCATTTAGCCCCCATATTTTCATCTTATCCATAAAGATAGCATAAAAGACTCTATCAGATATTGTGCTGAAGTCTAAGTTTAGTATGACATACTCCTTTCAATAACACCATTAGAAAAGAAATGCCATCAATTTCTTCTTGATGAATTTATGTTGGCTATTAGTGGTTCTTGCTTCTGTTTCTAAATGTCATGAACCATCTTTTTAATAATGCATTTCAGAGTTTTTCCAGAAATAGAAGTTGAACAACCAAGTTAATAATTTGTAGACTATACTCTCTTCCCTTAAAAATGTCATATTTGACTATCTTCATTCCTCTGACAATTTTGCTTTTTCCCTAATGTTCTTGAAAGATGACTGACAGAAACTCAGCATTAACAGTTTTTTAACTACCCTTGGATACAGTTCATCTGAAACTTGTGACTAGAATTAAGTGAGTTGGGCGTTTTATTACCATCTCTTCTCTTTTCTTTGGCTTCAGTTAGCTATTAACCATTTTGGTTTTAGTTTTCTCAATATAAAAAAGTGTTTGGTGCCATAGAGAAAACAAAATTAAAGTGAGGGGCAAATATTCTTGTTTTTTTGTGGGGAGGGATAGCCATTTATCATTGCAACATGTACTTTGGGCAGGGGTCTTATGGTTTCTTTGATAGACCTTTTTTGGGAGGCAACTGGGGCTAAGTGACTTGCCCAAAGTCACATAGCTAGTAAATGTCAGAGGATAGATTTGAATTCAGGTCCTCCTGACTCCAGAGCCAGTGCTCTATTAACTATACCACCTACCTGCCCTTCGATGGTCCTTTTATTGTCAACATATCTTAAAAATGTTCTAGCATGCTTATTAGCATTCTTAAAGGGACTGGACATGGTTATATCAATCTCCTTTTACTTGCCCTTGATTTTTTTTTCTATAAAGCAACAACAAAATAAACTTTCTAAATTGTAGTTTATGGTTCTCAACAAAGGAAAAAAATCAGTAATTATATAAAATAAGGAATAAAAATATTATGATATTATATCACATTTTAACAAAAAATAAAACAAATGAAAAGAATAAAAAAGTGATATCCTTTTCTGAATGACTTTTCTTTTTATGGTTTTATTCAGTGTGTTTGCTCCTCTGTATCTACTGGTCTCACTTTCAATCTCTTCATATACTTTTGTATTTTCTTATTTTCTTCATATTTTTCATTTTCATGATTCCATGATATCCCCTTATTCCATTTCTTTAATAAGCTTCAATTCTTCAGTGAGTAGGCAGACAAGTGAGATATTGTATATAAACCCAGCTCTTCCTGATCGTCTTAGAACTTCTAGAAGTGATTCAAATAAATGAAATGACCAATAACAACTAAAAGAGGGAAAAGCAAGAACACTCCCTCATGGAATACATACATACATATACACACACATACATACATACATACACACATACATATATACACACATATACACAATATATATATACATACATGCATGCATAAGCAATATTTCTCATAGAATACACTTTTTTTCGAGACTTACAGAATTTATCAGTTCTGTTTTTGTCAGAGAAAGTGTTATACTAGATTTCTTGATAGCTCAATTCCATTATCAATGCTATATTATGCTTTCTTGCCAAGTCTGTGATCTGTTTTCTGACCTCCCTATTTATTTCTTCTGTCCAAATGGTTTGCAGTAGTGTCTCATTTCAATATTCTTTCCATTTTTTTTTGCTTGAGTCTGTGCCAAATATTCTGTGGCATTATTCCTCTGCCAAATTAATACATGTTCTCATAAGTATTATATTTTCTTTTCTTATATTGTTGTTCTACCACTCTTTTATGTCTCTTCCTTTAGAAGATATGGTTTTTTCAAAGCCCATTTCCTATCAGGAGTCCTATCTCACCAAACATCAGCGGAACTTTGAAGATTAAATTTGCCCACTTATGTTAGGATCACTAGTTTATTTTATTTGTTATTTATACTTTTCACCACTGCATATATCTATATCTGACTTCATTAATTTTATTGCTGGCTCCTTTTTGAAATATTCTTCCCTGTGGCTTACTATTCTCACATTGTTCATATTATTCATTGTGGTATCCATCTTGGTATTTATATGTGAGATGTCCCTTGACTTTTATTTTCAATTTAAAGCAACCTTGATGACATTTTCAATATGTCAGTAATATATTCTTAGTAGTTCTTGTTAATTGCACTTAATCCCTAGTGAAGAAGCTGTCATTCCTGTATTTTTGGCTATACTTCTTAAATCCAAATCCCATTGTTGGACACCATCATTTTTGCCAACTTTGCACTTCCCAAATTAGTCTTTCTTTTCTGCTGTCCCAATATCCAATGATTAGCAGTAATGACAAGCATATATTCCCCTAAGGTCTTAAATTTCTTGACCACAATTGCTAAATCTCTATTCATGTTTTCAGTGCAACTTCTGCTGATACTATCTGTCCTAAAGAGTCGTTTTTAGGAGTTAGAAAGGTTTATCCTATTTTAAGGACAGGGAGCTCCTTACAATTTCTCAGGTTCCTGCCCTAAGAAGGCATCAGATCTCCTTAATGTTCTTGTTGAGTTAACAATAAACAAAATGTCATCCCTCAGTAGGTCATCACAAACCGCTACTATTTCTGTCTTCTTCTCATCACCAATGGGTTATTTCTCTTTACATTGCACCTGCGTATCTTTGCCTTATAAAAATGCCTTTCTTCTCTGATATTCTGGGAGAAATACCTCATAGGCTTTATGTGAGAATCAAATCAAATTAGGTAAAATATGTAAAGCCCTTTGCAAACCTTAAAGTGTTATATAAATGTTAGCTATTAAAGTGGAAGAGGTTGCTCATAAAAGGACTGTGCCACATAACTAGTATTATGTGAAAAGGAAATCACCCAGGATTTTGCTGTAGATCACTTGGCAAGATAAAGTACATGACACAGAGATCTTTTCTCAAGCTGAACTCCCAAGGATTCAAACTACTGCAGGGAGAGGAACCCTGGTGGGCTGGCAAGGTTGTTTGAATGCCAAATTATGTTGACCTAAAATAGCATTTTACAGAGAACTCACACAAAGCAAGAACTCATAGGGAGGTCAGAAGAAACAATACAAAGATGCTCTCAAGGTCTCTTAGAACAAGTTTGGAATTGATTGTGAGAAGTGGGAGTCACTGGCACAGGCAGACAGCCATACTGCAGTAGTTTGAATCCTTAGCAGTTCAGCTTGAGAAAAGATCTCTGTGTCATGCACTTTATCTTGCCAAGTGATCTTCAGAATCTTCCTAAGTCAGTTCAAATGGAAAAGATGCAGTTTCCTGGCATGGCACTGGTTTTATGTCCAGGTTTTCCAGACACACAACAATGAGGTCAGCACAAGTCTTCTGTAGACCTTCAGTTTGGTAGGCATTCCAATGCCTCTTCTCTCCCACACTTTCCTTCAGTGTCTCCCAACAACCAAATTAGCTCTGGCAATGTATGTGTGAGCCTCATCATCTATGTGTACATTTCAGGAAAGTATACTCTTAAGACATTCAAAATTTCTCCATTTGCTATAGCCAGTGGTTCTATTCATGGATGTTGTGGTGCTATTTTGTGGAGAACCTCTGTTTTCTTGGTGTTCATTAATTGTTAGTCTAGAATTAGCACAAACAACCGAGAATTGATGTATACTTCATTGCATATCAGTATCAGAGGCTACATTGAGTACACAATCTTCTGCAAACAAAAAGTCATTCACCTACTCTCCATTCACTTTAGTTTTTAACTTGTAGCCTTTTCAAATTGAATAATTTATGTCAGTGTGGTAACCTGACCTAGATGCCATTTTTTTAACTCGTTGAAGTTGTCCAACAATATCACTGAAAACATCATGCTAAGAAGTATGAAAGTAAACACATAGCCCTGATTCTTTCCATTAGTGACTGGGAAAGCATCAGAGCACCATCCTTTATCCAGAACCTGTGAAAACATACCATCATGAAACTGACACGCAATACTGATGAACTTCTCCAGGCAACCCAATTTTGCCTTGTTTTTCCATAAGCCCTCATGACTGATGGTATCAAAGGCCACGGTCATATCAACACATGTTCATTCATTGATCTGACCAAGTTCCTCATTTATTGCTTTGTTGATTGTTCAGTTTTAAGAAAGTAATGGAGAATATGCTATCATCATAGATTAAACTTAAAAATGTCTTTAGGCTTTCAGAGAACCTCTTGTTAAACATGTACTAGCATACCTCTGAGGCCACCTCTCATATTTTCATGCATGTCAATGTTTTTTCCTGCGACATAACCCTTACAAAGAAGACACATCCAAGGCTTTGTCTCCCTGGCTGAAAAGCTCTTTTGTAAATATCTATCTGTGTATACTTTTGTCATGTTGAAAGGACTAAGAAGTGGAATTTGAGCTAGTCATATATCATAAGTGGTTGGCACCTACATATGTCAAGCGAACATTATGTAGTCTAAAGACAAGCTTTTTTCCCTGTAGTACTAAGTTTTGGCCTATTTCTTCCTCCAATTCCACTTCCAGTGTCCAGTACCAGGACGGGGACAAAGGAGAGACAGTGACCCTACTTTCTGCACAAAAAAGTAAAAGAGTGAGCACAGAGAAGTACATGTTATAATTTCTTATTTTTGTCTGTTAAATCCTCAGCCCAACTTGAATGGAGATGGTCAAAGTGAGTTTTGAGAGATCTCTTACTATCAGTTTTAAAAGCCTGATTCCTTTTATTGAACATAGAGTGAGAGTGATGTGTTGTTCAATGAACTCCTTGGCAAGTCTTGATGATTAGATTCTTTCCCAGTTGATTCTAGGTGGCTATGGTAGATTGCACCAACATGACCATTGGCTTGATGGTGATGGGGCACAGTGAATATGCCTTAATGTATTCCCAAAACTCTTTAATTCATCTGAATGTTCTCAGAAACATTAGTGCCTAACAATCCCTGTGTTGCAAATAATTTTCATGAAATTTAATTGTAGTACCAGGCTAAAAAGAGCTAGGACCATTTATAAGATTTTGCCCTCATCAAAAAGCTTTCTTTTGTTTTTCTTGATTTCAGGAGGTAAACATTGGAAGATAACTCCATTGTTTAAACAATAAGTTAATAGAGGTGAAATGACTTGGCCAAGGCTTCACAGCTAATAAGTGACAAAGATAACACTCAAATGCACGTCTTCTGGCTGCAAATCCAATATTATTTAAAAAGCCTCTGAAAAGGAATATCGCCTAATGTTTATTGAATATATTACATAGAAAGGTGGGGCTTATAGTTGGTTATACTGGGTACAATGTTTGGCTACAATTCTATGTAGTCATTTAAATTTCAAAATCAATTCCAGGACAACAGAAATTACTTTTAGCTAATAACTTCCTTGGAAAAAAATTCCTGGCTTTGCTGTATGTAGTACAGCTAAAATGATATAAACAGCAGCCTCTAGAATAGCAACAAGGTTACCCCATAAAATACACCTTTATAGGCAGATATCTCATGTTGATAGGTTTGTGAGATGTCAGTGGTAAATAGAGTGTCACAGAGTAAGGCAGACATAGCTTGTGCTTTAGTGAAGTGAGTGGTGTGTATGTATGTAATGGTGGTATTGGGAGGGAGGGCATACCTTGGGCAGACAATGAGATACAGTGTGCAGGATTGCTCTCCAATTCAGTAATCCCTGTTCTTTTGTCTTATGCTCTTCCTCTAGCATCCTGACCATAATGACAGCTTACACATCGACTGCAGTTTATAATTCACCAGTCTAGCTAGGTAGTCAAATATTATCTTCATTTTGCAAAGAGGAAACTAAATGTCAGAGATGTCAGATAACTTGCCTAGGGTTATAAGGAGACAACAGTCAGAAAACCAGGATCACATACTCTCACATATTCATTAGCTGCATGACCCTGGGCAAGTCAGTTGAATTCTTTAAGCTTTATTTTCCTCATTTCTAAAATGAGGGGATTGAATTGAATCATTTTTAATAGTCCTGCTCTAAATCTTTGATCATATGTAATTACAGCCTGAAAACAGGTCTACTCCAAGTAACCAGCAGGATGTGTGTGTGTATGTAAATAGATAGCTATAGCTATAGATATAGATAGTTTTTGGGTTCTGCTTGCTTCACTCTGTATTAAGTTTTGTAGTTCTTTTCATTCTTCTCTGTATCCATCACATATATTATTTCTTACAGCAAAATAATATTCCATTATCATTACACACCTCAATTTTCTTATCTATTTCCAACTTGATGGCTTCTAGTTTGTTGCCAATTCCTTTCTATCCCCAAAAGTGCTGCTCTAGATGTTTTGGTATATGTAAGGATCTACTTCTTATTAATGACATCCTCAGAATATAAGCTTAGTAAAAGGATCTCTGGGCCAAAAGAAATTGCCACCTTAACCATCTTATTTGGATAATTCTAAATTGCTTTCCAAAACAGTTGTCCTGTCTACCTCTAGGAATAATGCACAACTATGCCTATCTTTTCTCAGCCCCTTCAACAGTGACAATTACCAGATCTTGCCATCTTTTTTCATTTTGCTGGGTGTGAGGTTAAACCTCATGGTTGTTTTGATCTTAATTTCTCTTATTATCAGATATTTGGAGTGGTCTTGCATATGATAGTTAATGCTATATAATTTTTCATTTGAGAACTATCTTTAATATCCTTTGACCTTTTATGTATTGACTTTTTGTCATTACATGTGTGTACCTTGGATGACTAACCCTTATCTGAGAAATTTAATAGAAAGATCCCCCCTGCCATTTTAAATGGACCTCTTATTGTAATGTTTTCAGTGTTTTGTTCTTAAGAACAAAATGTATTGTTGTTAAGGTTTTTTTTAAAAAAATACTAATTGATGTAATAATGGAATTTTATTATTTTGTCATTAATATGATTGTATATGCAATACACAAATTTTGGAGTTTTCTGAAATAACAAGCCATCCTTGCATTCCTGGCATAAATTGAACCTGGTCAGAGCTAATATTTTTTTAAATATATGCCTGTTTCTCAGTATTTTATTTAATATTATTAAACAATATTCATTAGTGATATTGGATGACATATTTCTTTTTCTACTTCATATTTACCTCCTTTAGTTCTTTGTCCCTCATTATAAACAATTGTATAGTAGAAAACAATGGTCAACAATTTTTTTTTGCTACAAAGCACTGTCAATAAAAGATTTCTGAGCATTTTCCAGTAATATATGTGTAGTTATGTGCTTAGAAATAACATTATAGTACATACATGATTAAATAAATAAAAATACAAAATTATAATATAAAATGTATCACATTTTGTTTCATTTTTAATGATATAGATATCAATTCATTTGCTCAATGATCTTATTTTGTGAAAGCAAAAATGGAATATGTTTCTTTTTTTAAATCTTAGTTTAACACTTTGAGACATAGCTATTTAAAGTATGGTTCCAAGTTCATTTTTTAACTGGATTTTTGATACTTTTGATGCCCTAATGTCAGGCCAGGATGGATAAGAAGAGGCATTTCACAAAGCTTTGTACATTCAAATAGAAAAAAGCACATAATTGACTGTGCTTACTAAATCATTATAATTAATTTTGAATCCCATAAACCAATTATGCACAGATTTTTAACTGAATTTTGGTCAATTTCTATCTTTCTTGATATCAATCAATTATTCTGACAGTTACATATTTATATTTTAAGCAAATTTATATTTTAAACAAATAAAGCATATTTTAATTTTAAATGGGTTCAAAACCCATTGACATTCTGCATTTGGAATTTT
Organism: Pseudocheirus occidentalis; assembly: GCA_028646575.1. Classification (NCBI taxonomy): domain Eukaryota; kingdom Metazoa; phylum Chordata; class Mammalia; order Diprotodontia; family Pseudocheiridae; genus Pseudocheirus; species Pseudocheirus occidentalis. The sequence continues at coordinate 77,240,505 of CM053599.1, forward strand.
CTTAAAGGTTAGAAAAATCTGTTCTAAGATATCTAAGTGCAGATATTAGAGATTTTTAGAGGTAATATCATTTTTAGCAGCAAAAAATTAAAACATCTTGCTGATTATAATAGATCCATATGACCATGAATTATATAGTCAGGGTAAGTTTCACTGTTAATTACAGTGGACATAAATTTATATTTTGGCTAATTTTAATCATTACATTTTATTTAAATTAGACAATTTCCTATTAGATCTTATTAAATTAATTATAATTTTTTAAACTTTGTAATGTGCTACAAGTAGGATAAATTTCAGCTCTGCCATTTTCTTGTTGTTCCTTTGTGCTCCCCTAGTTATTGTTATTTTTTAAAAAAATTCTTCATTTTTAAGCAGTTTATCATTTTGAAAAATAAGATAGTTTAATTATAACTGGATAATATTACTGTGGGGCAGCTAAATGGCCCAATGGATAGAGTGATGGGCTTAGAGTCAGGAAAATCCATCTTCCTGAATTCAGATCAGACTTGAGACACTGACTAGCTATGTGACCCTGGACAAATCACTTTACACTATTTGTCTCAGTTCTTCATCTGTAAAATGAACTGGAAAAGGAAATGGCAAAAAACTTTCCTCTTTGCCAAGAAAATCCCAAATGTGGTCACAAAGAGCCAGACATGCCTGAAAATTGATTGAACAACAATAGACGATATTCCTAAATCTATTGAACTAAGCACATATAAACAGCAATATATCACAATACACAGAAAATGCGAAATGACTAAACACCACTCGAGCCCTTCATATTGTGGAATTCTCATGCTCCCCCCTCAAGATCCTTGTTTATGACCTGTGGTCATATGACAAATGGACAGAGTGAGGTGACAATCTCAACCTATATATTAACTATCAATTAAGAACAATTTCAATCTTGTTCTTTTTTCAGATTAAATAATAGTAAAAGTTCTATTATTTTCCCCCTCACCCCAACAGATAGTTTTGTGTATCACTGTTGTATGTGTACCCATTTTGGAAAAGGGTAGTAGAAAGGCTAGTTATTATTTAAATGTTTGATGAAATGCCCTTGTAAATCTCTCTAGTCCTCCTTTCAGCCCTGCCTCCTTGTCAGATCTTTTATGGTGTGCTCAATTTCTCATTCTGATATGAAGTTATTAACTACTCTACTACCTGATCTTTTAACCTAAATATTTTAAATTGTTACAAATATTTATTCTCTTTTTCTTAAGTTTTTGGTTTTGATGGCATATAATTGGGGTAATCATTTCTAAGAGTTTTCTTTATTTTCTCCACTAATTGTCATTTGTCTCATATCACTTTAATATTAATTTTCCCCCTTCATTTCTTTTTTTATATTAACAGCATAACTCCCATCTGGTTTTAAACTTAGTTTATTGCTTTCATTCCAAGATTTCTATCTTTATGATAATTTTAATATAATTTTAATTGCATGTTAATTTTGCTTATCTCTCTGACTTATTTGTTCATGTGAATTTGTAGACAGAAATTTTCTTTTAAAGATCATAGCTGCATCTCACAAATTTTAGAATAACTAATATCACATTCATTAAGGTAATTATTGATTGTTAGAGAAATTATAAACATCTGATTCATCATTTGAGTTACTCATTCTTTTAGATCACATGATTTTAATTTCAGCTTTAATCTTTGTCAATATTTGTCTCTTTGATTATAATTCTTATTTGGTTGTGGTCTAAAAAAGATTTATGTAGTATGTCTGCCTTTCTGAAATTATTTATGAAGTCTTATCACCTGGCACATAATTAATTTATGCTTTGGTGTCATATAATGCTGAAAATAGATCTACACATTAAGATTATTCTTCAGTAAATCCTAATCATTTAACACATTTTTCTAATATTCTGGTCAGATGTTTAACCTTTTGAACAGTTTAATATTTTCCTTAAAGTTTGATTAAATATGAAAGAGACATGTTAAAGTTTTCAATGATTATTGTTTTGTCTTCTATATCTTTTTTTAGTTTAGTGAGCTTTTCCTTTAAATTATACAATCTTATGCCCTTTGGAGCAGTTGTGCTTAATATTTTTATTGTTTGGGGTGGCTAGGTGGTGCAGTGAATAGAGCACTGGCCCTGGAGTTAGGAGGTCTTGAGTTCAAATCTGGCCTCAGACACTTAACACTTACTAGCCATGTGACCTTGGGCAAGTCAGTTAAACCCAATTCCCCTGCCTTCTCCCCTCCAAAAAGATATACGTGTGTGTGTTCACGTATATACATATTTGTATATATATGTATGTATATGTATATAGAAACATATGTATGCATGTATGTATACAGTTTCATTATCAATGGTTCCTTTAAGCATAATGCAATTTCCCTTGTATAATGCTTGTATCTCAAAACTGTTCCTATTCTTTACTGACTGAGATTATGATTGACAGTGATGCTTTCCTATAGCCACCTGAAACAAGATATTCATACAATTTTTTAAAGAGGCCTATTCACTGAAGGGACATTACCTCACTGAAAGTGAGAACCTGAAAAGACCTTAGCCTACAAGGGCCAGGGTGTCCCAAAGTATCCTGGTTCATCTCCGGTCATCCTGATGAATCTCTGGGCGCTTGACTCAGATGGATTTGGAGGTGAAAGTGAGGCTGGTGACCTTGCACGGCCCTCCCTCACTCAAATCCAAGTCAACCACAAGTCACATCATTATTTCCCTGATGTCATGGTCCTCTTTGAGTATGAAGGACAAACACAAGGTATTCTATCACAGTTTCTCATTTTAACTATCTGAATCTTTGTGTTTTACATGTGTTTTTGTATATACAAAATAATAAGTTTTTGATTTCCAGTTAAATCTGTTTTGACCTACGTTTTTATGGGTAATTTCTTGTCATTCACATCATGATTGATTATTACAATTGCTTTTCTTTTCATATCATGCTAACGTAACATTCCTTCTAAAATATCTTCTTTCTCTTCCTCCATTCTAGAAGAAAAAAAATAGAGGGAGGAGTATCAAATTAACCATCAACATCATTAGTTTATATTGTTTGAAATAATATGATTCCACCATCTTCTCCCACTCTCTTTTCCTTTATTTCAGACAAATTATTGAGTCTCACTTTTTTCTTCCCCTTTGATTATCAGCATTATGTAGCTGTACATTGTTACTTTATTTTGCTTGTGACTATTTATATCTAACACTATAATCTTTTCCCATACCCATCTCCTCCCTCTTCTTATGTTAGAATAATTGTCTGATTTTTAAATTTCTATTATTTCCCTCTTTATAAAGCAATAACAGCTTTCCTTTCTCAGCACAGATGACTGCAGTCCATGAGATACTACCTTTCTCAATCTCTGCTTCCAGATTTCGATAATTTCCTATTGTGCTCAACTTGCGAAAACAAGTATACTCCTTCTGTCTTGATGCCCACTTCTTCTTAGGGTATGTCTTTTGTAATTTCATTTTTAATGTTTTATTTGTTGCCTTGATGTCTAATATTTGAGTTTGTTTACTTTATTTCCTTATTGACACTACAATTTCTTTCCCCTTATAAGTAAGGAATGGAAGAAGGAAAGAAGGAAGAGAGGGAGTGAGAGAAGAGGAAATGAGGGAATTAATGGAAGGAGGAAGATGAAGGAAGGCAGTCAGGGAGAGAGAGAGGGAAAGTAATCAGGCAGGAAGAAAAGGAGGAAACTGGTATTTTTATCACTATTTCAGGCCTTCTTACAGACAAAAGTAGGATCCAAAGATGAGCCAAGATAAGCTCCCTATTTTCATGGATCCTAGAGTCTAAGAGGAGAGGTGAAATCTATGTGCATAGTTCCCAAAAATGACTTTTATCAGCCTTGAAGCAAGGACAGAAGAGAAAAATGCTTAGGAGAATTAATTCTAAAGAAAATAGGAGACTTTAACTGTAATGGAGTTTGGTTCTTAGATGGAATCACTCATATTCAGAGAGGGATGGTTCATGACCACTCTTTCTTTGATCCCAGGCCAGAAACTACAACAGATGGTAGACTAGGATAAATACTTGGAAGTCAAACATATTTCTATGGAAATTCTGGGAATAAAAATCTTACATAGTTTTTAGGAAAGGTGTGAGAACTGAGCCACCAAGTATTGTATCACAACGGAGCTGATCTATAGTACTCAGAAACCAAACCATTTAGGACCTTATAGGTCAAAATTAAGCCCTAGAATTGCCTCAGAATTGTTATCAGTGAATATCACAGACTACAGCCAGTATCACTCATTGCTTATGTAAAGCTTGCTGTAAGAGACTGCAGCTCAAGTTCTTTAAATAAAATGTACATCTGCTAGGAAGACAATCCAGTTTTCTGTTGACAAAGATAAACACTGTAATAGTCCTTAATGATCCAAGTTCCACTGAAGATGACTGAGAAGATGGTTCTTCTCTAAATTACAGTGCCAGAGGAGAAAAAAAGTCTTCCAATATATTTCATTCTGGGAAAAGGCTTTTGGCTATTTGGTAGCCTTGGAGTCAGCCAGAACAATGTTTTGCAGAATAAGGAGAGGATCAGAGAGAAAACTTTTGGGCCAATAAAACATAAAGAGTGTTTTAAGGGAAAAACCTAGTTGAGCTGTTTAGGGAAGAGAAAACACTTGAATCTGTAATTATATTACAAATTACGTTCCTCTTCACCCCAAGAAGGTGAGAAAATATAAGTGAAAAAAACTTACTTGTCTTAAGAGACCTCCCTTCTAAAAAACTCCTGTTTAAGGAAGTGTCTTTTCAGAAATGCTAATTTAGTATTAAGCTTTCAGCTTTCTTTCCTTACCATCCAACCTAATTGTAATGGCAAGCAAATGAATACTTAGTACCTTGTTTCAGTTGTTTAATTATTTAGCACCTTGTTTTAGCTCAAGTTTCTTTAAGCCTTTCCCCTGATTATATCAAGTCTTTCTTAAGAAACAGAACCTGTGAATCCCACAGTGGGAGGTACTTGCCAAAGACAAGAACAGGAAGGCCATAAGAGGTGGGCAGAACAGGGAGAAGCTAATGACAGATAAAAAGCTCAAACACAGCTGGGACTGGGCAGAACTGAGGAGAATACTTGTGGTGGCTGGCACTCTGCCTATTTTGTCTCTGTTGATTTGTGCTGGTGATATTTTGTACAGAAGTCCTGGGGCCTTACTGCTGGTTCAGAAGCCCTGAAAGAGGATTTTTTTTTGTTGTCTCTTTACAGAAGTCCCAGAGGAAGGTTTCAGAGGTCCTGGGACTATACTGATGATTTGTTTTGATTTCTCAGACCTTTTATGTGGGTCTGTGTTGATTTCACAGGCAGATAGTGAATTGATAATGGTGCCAACAATGTGCATGAATGTTGTTTTGGCTCTGTTAAGTTTTGTCTTCTAAGAAACAGAAAGTTTGAAGGACTTGAGGTAGACCAGACACTGTAAGCTTCAATACGGAATAATAACTGGAAAAGGAACTGGATGAGGAGCTGGACAAGGAGCTGAGAATTGCCTGCCTGTGAATCTAGGTGATGGTTGGGTGAATTCAGGCAAGAATTAGAACTACAGAAGAGGAACCATGCAATTTGGGAGCCAGCCTCCAGTCAAGGTGAATAGAGCTCTCCTGACCTACAGGGTCATGACTTACTCTGACCTAGGGGTAGGAGAACTTTGTACTTTGTAACTTGTACCCCTTATGGATGATTGAGTTAAGGATGATTGGAAGCTAATCTCCTAACAAGAAGAAAGATTTTCCAGCTGACAAGATTAAGGCAATGTGACCTAAGGGTGGGAGATCTGTGTACTTAGTATCCCTTAAGGAGGATTGCTTCCTAACTTTGATTGAGTTAAGGACTTACTTAATGATATCTTTTGTTTAAAATTATGTAGCCATTTTAGTGATAAATTGTTATGTTTTATCATTGGGAATGCTGTGTTTTGGTTTCTATGAATGTTTTGCTTTAGATTAATGCTTTTACTGCTGAGTAAGCATAGAGTTCACTATGCTATGTGATCAGAACCTTAAAGCAATTCACAGCAACAGTCCTCTGGAAAGGTGCTCAAGTTCAGCTTTACAATAAGTCATCAGGGGTGAAGCCAAGATGGCAGAGTAGAAGCAGAAACTTGCATGAGCTCCTGTATCAACCACCTCCAGTAACTGTACAATATGACTCTAAACAAATTTTAGAACTACAGAACCCACTAAGTGACAGAGAGAAACAAATATTCCACTGAAGGGAGCCTGGCAGGCCAAAAGGAAAGATCTATCTCATCGGGCTACAAGTTGAGTGCAGTCCTACATAACCTATGAGGGCCCAGACCCAGGGCAGCCATGACCAGCTACAGCAGAATTCAGGAGAGTGGATCACTGGCAGCTGTGGTGGTTTCCAGACTTCTCAACCCATTAAGGCCAAATGGAAAGTAATAGGAGAGTAGGGAATTCTGCTGTAGCCAGGTGACAGAAGAGCAGAAGACTGTGGTATGGTCCCTACCTCCCAGGGTAAGAGGTGGTGGAGGCACAGTGGCTGCATCTACTGCCATGTGGCTGCCTCCAGATCTCCTGGTCTGTAGATCATAGAGGCACCAAGTGACCATTCAGATGGTAATCACTCTTGTTCTGACCTGCTTTTATCTGGGTCACACAGTCTTGGGTGGTCGTCCTGGGATGTGCAACCAGTGTACCAGAGCTTGTGGTGGCTAAAGAGAGGGCATCCCCATCAATTGGGGAATGGCTAAACAAGTTATGTTTATGTGTGAATGTAATGTGAATGTAATGGAATACTATTGTGCTATAAGAAATGAGGAGGAGATGGGCTTCATATTTACCTGGATAGGCTTATACAAACTGATGCTAACTGAGAAGAGCAGAACCAGGAAAAAATTTTCATATGTGTGATGACCAGCTTTGATAAACTGGACTCTTCTCAGCAGTACACAATCATAGGACAATTCTAAAAGTCTCAGGATGGAAGAAGATGTCTACATTCAGAGAAAGATCTAGAAAGAACAGAGTTTAAATGGAGACTGAAGCAATCTACATGCTATTGTTCTTTTCCATGTTTGGTTTTGTTTCTTCTTTCCCATTGTTCACTCCATTAGTTACAACCCTTCTATACAACCAGACTAATGTCCAATGTGAAAGTATATGCAGATCCTACTTGATTGCATGCTCCCATGGGTGGAGGGGGTGGTGGAAGAAGGAGGGGAGAAAATTTGAAACTCAGGGGATTGTGGAACTGAATCTTGTAAACTAAAAGTAAATTTAAAAATTGATTAAAAAAAGAGAATGCACCCTCCTAAAACCTCTGACAACATTTGCTAAAACCCAAGTGATTTCGGACCCTGCTCTGGTAGCAGAGTTCTGCTGTGGGAAAGAGCTCAAAAGTCAAGTAATTGGCTGGCAAGATGAGCAAGAAGAGGGAGTGAAATCAAACCATAGAGTCCTTATCTGGGGACAAAAAAGTCAAAACATGGAATCAGATGAAGACAACAAAATCAAAACACCTGCATCAAATGCTTCCAAAAAATGTGACATTGTTAAAGACCATGGAGAAGCTCAAGAGGGACTTTGAAAATCAAATAAGAGAAGTGGAGGAAAAATTGGGAAAAGAAATGAAAATGATGTAAGAAAAACATGAAAAGTGAGTCAACAGCCTGCTAAAAGAGACACAAAAAATACTGAAGAAAATAATGCCTTAAAAAAACTTAAATGACAAAAGAGGCCCAAAAAGCCAAGGATGAGAAAAATGTCTTAAAAAGTTGAATTTGCCAGATGGAAAAGGAATTTCAAAAACTCACTGAAGAGAATCATTCCTTCAAAATTAGATTGGAACAAATGGAAGCTAATAACTTTATGAAAAATCAAGATACTATATAATATGTGTGATGACCAGCTTTGATAAACTGGACTCTTCTCAGCAGTACACAATCATAGGACAATAGCAAATTGCAAACAAATAGAAAAATAGAAGGCAATGTGAAATATCTCATTGGAAAAACCATTGACCTGAAAAATAGATCCAGGGGAGATAATTTAAAAATTATTGGATTAACTGAAAACCATGACTCAAAAAAGATCCTAGAAATCATCCTTCAAGAAAATGCTTAAGGATAATCACTCTGATATTCTACAACCATAAGGCAAAATGGAAATTGAAAGAATTCACCAACTGCCTCTTGAAAAAGATTGAAAAAGGAAACTCCAAGGAATATTATAGACAAATTCCAGAGTTCCCAGGTCAAGAAGTAAATGTTACAAACTGTCAGGAAGAAACTATTTCTGTATTGTGGAAACACAATCAGGATAACACAAGATCTAGCAGCTTCTACATTAAGGAACTGAATAGCCTAGACTATGATATTCCGGAGGTCAAAGGAGCTAGGATTAAAACCAAGAATCACCTACCCAGCAAAACTGAGCATAATGTTTCAGGGAAAAATATGGTCATTCAATGAAATAGAGAACTTTCAAGTATTATTGATGAAAAAAACCAGAGCTGAACAGAAAACTAGACTTTCAAATACAAGAAGCAAAAGAAGCATGAGAACGTAAACAGGAAAATGAAATCATAAGGAACTTATTCAAGTCAAACTATTTACATTGCTACATGGCAAAATGATACATGCAAGTATTGAGACTTTTCTCAGTATAAGGATAGGTAAAGGGAATATATATGTATATATACATAATATGCATGCATACATATGTATGTATATGACGGTGTGTGTATGAATATATATATGAGTGTGTGTATATGTGTGTACATGTGTACATAGAGAGAGGCACAGGATGAATTGAATATGAAGGGATGATATCTAAAAAATTAAATTAAGAGGTGAGAGAGGAATATATTGGGAGAAAGAGAAAGGGAGAGATAGAATAGGGTAAATTATCTCATATAACAGAGGCAAGAGAAAATTGTAACAGTGGAGGGGAAGAACAGGAAGGTAAAAGGGAATGGGTCAACCTTTCACTCATTGAATTTGGCTTAAGTATGGAATAACATACACACTCAATTGAGTATCTTACCCTATAGGAAAATAGGAGATAAGGGGGGAGATGATAAAAGGGAGGGCAGATTGGGGGAGAGGGTAATTGGAAGCAATCATTTTAAAAATGGGACAGGGTTAAAGTAGAAGATAGAATAAGTGGGGGGCAGGATAGAATGTAGGGAAATATAGATAGTCTTTTGCCATATAGCCACTATGGAAACATTGTGCATAACTACACTTGTACAACCTACATTGAATTGCTTGTCTTCCAGGGGGAGTGGGGGTGGATGAGGAGGGAAGAAGGAAAAATAATCTGGAAATCAAAGTTTTAAAAACAAATGTTAAAAAAGTGTTTTTTCTTGCAACTAGGAAATAAGAGATACAGGCACTGTGGTATATAAATTCATCTTTCCCTACTAGAATGTTGGAGGAGACATGGGAAGGATATAAGGGAGAGCAGATTGAGGAAAGGGGTATTCAATAAGCTTGTTATCTTGGGGTGGGGTGTGGGGGAAAGACAGGGAGAAAATTTGTAAATCAAAACCTTGTGAGAATGAATGCTGAAAACTAAAAACAAATAAATGAAAGATTAATTAGAAAAAATAAGTCATCAGTGATGGGGGAATAAATGTATAGTATAAGAGGTTTGTAAGGAGTGTGGAGCAATTGTAAGATGCTTTTGAAGATGCCTTTCTTTATTCACTGGTTTGTTGCCAGTCTTTACTCGAGAAGAGCATGTCATCATTTGGAACATAACTTTTAAAGATCAAAGGTTTAAGTTTGGACAAATTTTATGCCATGTTTAGGAGGAACTTGGTGTGTTCTAGAAAACATTTGTTGCTAGTATTTATGTTAAGGGGAAGGGGGAGGAGTTAGAAAAAGCAAACTTGAGAGAAGAGTCTAACACAACGGACTGATTATGATGGTAGTGGAAAAGTAAGGCCTATTTGATTGAGTGAGTTGAGAATCAGCCGATGTTATTAATAATAAAATAAAAATGATATGTTATACTTACTATCATGTTAAAATTTAGAAAATGTTCACATTCTCAATAACCCCATGTGGTAGTCAGAGCAAGCATCTCATTAGACAACAACAACAAAATGTTGAGTTTTTATCTCTCACATTTTGTACTGGTTTCTAGTATGGCTTAAGATTCTGTCTATCAGCATTTTTTTTCTCTTTAAGTTCCAGTTTTATATTTTAAATAACTTTTTTATTAAATAAAACTATTTTTATTTAGTTAGTCTAAATAGAGCTACTGATGATTTTCAGTTGTATTTTATCTGCGGCTCATCTCTGTTAATCATACAGCAGTAGTCATTAAGTAAGTAAAGATATTATTTGCCCTGGTATCACTTTTCATTTTGTAGATTTCTTCATGGCAATGTTGTGCTCTATACCCATTGTTGATGGGAATATGTGTGTCCCATCCAGGAGTGCCACATGTAAATGTAAGAAAAATAACATAAGTGGTATAATATACCCCATGTCTCTACAGCCTTTGATCATCAGTAATTTTTTTTGGTCCTTTTCTGCTTTGGAGTTTCCCTGAAATGTCTTTTTTTTTCATTTTAAAAAGTGATTTCCATTAAGATATTTCAAATATTAATGAAGATACTTGAGTTTTTCAATTATTTGAAGAAATATATGCCTCCCTTGATTTTAGCTTCATTGATTTTTAGAAATATATTTTCAGACAAAGAAAATTGACACCATTTCTTTCCATCATATTGATAACTTCACTCTGTCTCCTGCATTAGACCAAGTTAGTGGTTAGTATGGTATGGTAAAAAGAACACTGAGTCTGTAGTCAAAGGACCTGCATTGAAATGACACCTTTTACAGTTACTACCTATGTGACCTTGGGCAAGTCTTTTATCTCTTTAAAGCTTTAGTTTCTTCATCTGGAAAAGAAGAGAATCAGGCTAGCTGGCTTCTAAAGTCCCTTCCAGTTGGAGATCTCTGAGCTCATGAACTTGTTTAATGTTTAATGATGGAAAAGTTGGCAAACAAAACATTTTTTTATGATTAACCAGTGATAGGCTTAACCTGTTTATCTTTCATGGAATCTGTGTCTCTAAATCTTGTATTTTTTTTGTTTGTTTTAGAATAACATTGTTTTCCACCTTGGTCTTTACAGTCTCATTCATGACAATAAATGAATTTTTGGTTATAGAAAATGTATAATCCAAGTAAAAGGGCAATGAAGTCTGAAACAACATATAGACCAATAATAAATTTTAAATGGATGTCTCTGAAGATAGGCTTCAAGTTTTAGATAAATTGTAATGTCTCTTTTTAAGAGATCTCAGTTTTTAGTTTGGAAATTAAAATTTTACCTTTTGGGGGGGCAGGGAAGTGAAGATCACAGACAAGCTCAGTAAGATTTTCTTGAGAAAAATTTCTTTTTTGGGGGGGATATTATTTCAGTGGTCTTCTACCTTATCATACTGCGTGTAATCATTACATCCAAATAATTAGATTCATTTTTATCTAAATTCCAAGCTTCTAGCAATTTTGGTGTTGGTCATTCATCACTGTATAAAGCAGACCTTATAGATAAAGGCTGTGTGGTAGATTTGAAATATAACATATTCAGACTTGAATCCACATTCTACTCTTTTTTAACAAGTATAGAAGTCTATTGAATGTTTTCTTGGTTCTCCCTAAATTGTAGAAACCATAAGCAGCATGAGACAATAATCATATATCCAGTCAATTAGTGGTATAAAACAAGTAATACGGTACAAATGAGATGCCCACGTCTTGCACAAATAATGTTTCATACCAAAAATAGACTTCATGTGATTTCTTAATTAGAGGCATAAAATTTTGTAGCTGAAATTTAAAAGTTAGCTTGTTATATACATAACAAAAACTCTTTGCACTATTGACCTAGTTATGAGGCATTTTGAAAATTTAAGAAATTTGCAATACATATGAAGTGTAAATCACTTTACAAAACAAGATAAAAACAATAATGGTGTTGACAAAATGACACCTGGTGCACAACTGATAGAATAATGTGTTATAAATGGAGAGCTTCATGGAATGATTGAACACATGGGGAAGCTTTCCAATTGGTCCTGCTACATAGTCCATAAAATGAGTAGCAAGAACAGGCCACCTAATGACTTTTAGCCACTCCCTCCAGCAGAGTTACCCTATCATTTAAACCAAATCATACTTCAGTACTGCTATTCCTATGACTAGTGAATTTATTAAGATTTATCTAAGATTTTCCATTTTGTAAGGTTATTTACATAAAATTACTCATGATTCTCAGTGGTACTGAGGTAGTCAGAGGTACATGCTTTTCTTTCCCATTTTACAGATGAAGAAACTGAGTCTGACAAAGGTTAGATTACCTGTCCAGCATCATACAACAATTAAGTATCTAAAACAGTATTTCCACTCAAGACTTCTTGACTCCCAGTTCAGCAGTCCAACTGTTGTTCCATCTACCCCTCTCATAGACAATAATATACATTAAAAATTTTTGATATTCAATATTACTGAATGATAGAGAAAAGTCATTTCCATTTTCATTTAAGCATTAAAAATACCTGTAAGACATTAAGAAAAATGGTCTATAAAATTGCTCTTAATCAATATTATTATCTCTAAAAATATTAAATATTCTTAACCAATAGTACTTATCAACTAATTCAAATCAAATATGTAATCATTGTAACCAATGTAATCAAATAAAAACCAAGATAAATCCAGAGAATTATTCAGATTTTACAAATAAGGGAACTAAAATTTAAAGGGGTAAAATATCTTGTTTATGTTGAAGTAGCTTCTAAGTGGCACAAAAAATCCTCAAAATCAGGTCATCTGACTACTCTGGGACTCTTCATTATACTGTGGATTGTAGGAGCAGACTCTTGATGGTGTTCTGTAGGCATAATTTATGAGATGGGAAATGAGGAAACAGTTGTGGAAACAGTTGTGTTAGGGAAGTGTGGAGATAGAGATGTCTCAGGACCATTAATTGAAACTGTTTGAGAATGTTGAAAAGACATGTATAAAGTGATGCAGGCCAAGGAAAGCAAGGCAAATGAATAATATGCAGTTATAATATGATTATAATCATATTATATGATGTAATGATTACAGTATGATTACAATTGTAATAATATGATTACAATCAGGTATTTTTAATGCTTAATTGAAAATGGAAATGACTTTATATCTATTATCCACTAATATTGAAGAGGCATCAAAACCCTCCTAAGATACAATGATCAATATTGGTACCATATTTCCAACACTGAAGGGGGCATTCTTTTTCTTCTAATAATAATAAAACTTATCTTTAGTAATATACTTTATAAATGGACTTGTTTGTGTTTCTAGAAACTCTGTGTGCCAAAACTAAATATATCAATATATTTATAAGGAAAAACATTTTCAAGTATGGTTCTGGTGAGAGACTGTATGTCTGTCTCCTGGTTATGACCCTAGCTAAGATTGAATATGCTGATTGCCAGTCTGATAGATTTCTTAGCCACATAAATTCACAAAGGCGGCTACTGCACTCAAAGTTTGCAGTATGCAGTAATGGACGGAGGTCCCATATTTGCAGAACCATGCTGCTTTGAAAAATTCTGACCTACAGATGGGAAAATGAGACACAGGGAAGGTGACACTTGCCTAACACTAGCCTCAGAGCCAGGACTTGAACCCCAATCTTTTGTATCCAGGACCAGAGAAGAAGATGTGTTAGATGTTCTCCTAGTTCAATTCTAGTTCTACTTCCACAATTCTAACACATATAGTAATTAGAACAAATAGCTGTGTGTAAATTGGAGCATCCTTAATTGGGAACATACTTTAAGAAAGGTGAACTGCTAACCAAGTCAGCAGCCTTTGATCTGTAGGCCACTTGAACAATAGCTAAACTCAATTATAGAATGCTTTAAAGCTAGTGTTTGCTAATGAGGTTCACAGCGCATTAAGATTTGTTAATGTAAATGAAAATGCTGGGACCAACAACCTGAGACCTTAATTTCTCAAAATTAGTGCCCCAGTTATTTCTAATTCTACTGCTAGAATGTTTATTATCCTTTGCTTTCCCTGTGGTGACATAGCCAGTGGGTTTGAAGGAAGTGTTATAGGAGTAGGGTTATGGGAGAAAAATGAGCCTGTCTCCTTAAAACAACCCTCTCTTCTCATTCTGTACTTTCTCTCCTTTGTACTATATGCTTTGAAAATGTGCAAAATACAAAGCAGTAAGTACAACTGAATTAAAATCAACACGTTTAGGCCTTGTGCCAGGTACCAGTGACACAATGGCAAAAATCAGATAAGCCTTACCCTCAAAGAAGTTGCATTGTGTTTAGAGGATACAGCATCAGGTAAATATATGTAAATGCAAAATATATACAGAGTAATTAAAAGTATTCTTTTCTGTCTCTAACTGATATGAGCATTGCTGCACAAACACATCTAGCTCAACTCTGTAAAGTTACTCCTAAGTGTAACTACTACTATGTACTAGAGATACAAAGTTAAGAGGAAAGTCAGTTCCTGCCACCTAGGAGTTAACCTCTTATTGGAAGCATACAAACATGTGCATAGATAAAGCTAGATAAATTGGGGGAGCAGAGAAAATTAATTGGGGTGATAGGAAAAGACCGAGCAGGAGGCAGTGCTACAGAAGAACATTGAAAGAATCAAGGGAAAGCAGGAATCAGAAATGAGAAGGGAAAACATTGAAGGAATGAGGGATAGGCAGGGAAAATGTTCAGAGTTGAGAGATGAAATGTCTGGTTGAGGAACAGCAAGGAGACCAGTATGATTGGACTCCCTAGTATACATGGAAAGTAAGTAAGACTCTCAGTCGGAAGGGGTCAGATTATAAAAGGCCTTAAAAGCCAGACAACATTTTGTATTTGATTAAGGTATTAATAAAGCCACTAGATTTTGTGGAATAGAGGGATAATATGGTCAGTTCTACATTTTAGGAAGATCAGTTTGACAGTTGATTGAATGATAGATTGGAGTGAGGAAAGATGAGTTAGGGAGAATAATCAGTAGTTTATTGCAGTAATTCAGGCATATGATGATGAGGACCTGCACCAGGGTGATGGCAGTGTCAGAGGAGAGAAGGCAGTACATAAAAGAGATATTATGAAATTAGAAATAATAGGATTTGACCTCTGTTTAGGTGGGGGTGTATGTGAGGAAGGGTAAAGAATTGAGCATAATACTTAGGCTGCAAGCCTATGTGACAGGGACTATGGTAGTACTCTGGACTAGAATAGGTAAGTTAGGTAGAGGGGAAAGTTTAAAAAGAAAGATATTGAGTTCAGTTTTAGACATGTTGAGTTTGTCTATGGAACACCCAATTTGATATGTCTGAAAGGCAGCTGCAGAGCTGGACAAATAGTTTTGAGAATTATTTATACAGAGATGATATTTAAAACCATGAGAACTTATGAAATTGCAAAGCAAAGTAGTAGAAGGGAGAAAAAAACAGAGCCTTTGTTTTAAAATGAATAAAATTAAACATATAGAATTATAAAGGAAACCAATTTTGTTGAAATACAGCTGTCAGAATATTGAAAACAATGACAACAAATTTGTGGATTCCATGTTAATAATGCCTTTCTTAAGGACTTTTTTTTTTGCTTTTATGTAGGGCAATTGAGGTTAAGTGACTTGCTCAAGGTCACACAGCTAGTTAAGTGTATGAGGCTGGATTTGAACTCAGGTCCTTGGGATTTCAGGGCTGATACTCTATTCACTGCACCACCTACCGCCCTCCCCCGGACATTTCTTTAAATTAAAATAAATAAATGGACTTGGGTAAACACAGGAAAGTTAGATGAATGTAGTAAAGTCTATGACCATTTTTCTTTGAGAAGGCACCAGAATTGAAGCTTTTGGTTTGTCATCTCAGATCATATGATAAGAAGACAAATCTATGGCAGAGGCTAGAATCTCTCATCTTACATCAAGTAACAGCTGCTCCCTAAGCACCAATGGCTTGTGTTCTAACAGTTGAGTTTTGTTGGCTATTTGCAGACCAGAATACATTTATTTCTCCACAGGCACAAAGTTGCATATGGCAGCAATAAATCATATTTTCATTGTCCCTAAAGCTTTACAAAGGTTTACAGTAACCATATGAATTAAGTAGTACAAGTACTATTTTTCTTCATTTTACAGAGGAGTACACTGAGGCTCAGAGATAATGTAAGATATTCAAAGTCACATCACAGAGAAAGCATCCAGAGGAGTTCAACCAGATTGGAGAATGATGAAACAGGTGAAATATAGGAATAGGATGAAGGAAGTGGAATTATTTAAAGGAGAGAAATGAAAACTTGGGGAAAATAAGTTGTTAAAGATTTCAAGAACTGTCACCTGGAAAAAGGATTGCATCTTTTCTAATTGACCACAGAATGCAAAATTCAGAGCAATAGCTGGAATGGCAATGCAAACAATTACACATGGCTTAAATAATCAGAGCTATCCAGAATAGAATGGTCTATCTCAGAAGGTCATAGACCTTGAAGAAGAGGTTGGATGAATGTTATAGGAATATTTTGTGGAGAGGATTGTTTTCAAGTACTGTATTAGTTAAACTAGATGGTCACCCTTCCAAGTCTGAAATCTGTAAGGTTAGTATTGGCTTCAATCCAAGACTTGTGACTTCAAGCTTAGGAGTCTTTCTGACTGCATCACAAAGTATAGAATAATGGCATCTTTTACTGTTGAATAGATTCCCAGTTCGGTACACAGAAGCCTGTTTGATCCAGAGAATGTACCAGCAAAGTCATTAACTAAAGTTTTTCTTCAAATCTTTAATATGATGTGCAGCTAACTTTAAGTTCCCAAAGGCTATGCCAATAGAACGTAAGCTCTGACAGTTACTACTGAATCAAAGACAAGGAATAATGGCCTGCTAACTGACTGTCCTTCAAGAACTGGTCTTCTCCAATGTTCTTGAAGAGAACTCTTGAAAAGCCTTTATAAAGAGGCTTATTACCAATAGGCAAGTCACTAGATAAGGAATTGTTTGGACCTAGCTACTCATGCAAGAATTGGTTGTGATCTTCATTGGTATAGGAAAGTGTATCAATAAGGAACTTTGTGCCCCATATTTTTCTGTAATTTGAGCTTTAAACTTTCCTGAAATTCCTTTAGCTTTGAGTCTGGCTGAGCCCTGAATAGAACTGTTAGAGGTGTGGGAGAAACAAATTTAAGACCTTGGAATCCATTATACAAAATGCTTTTGAAGAAGGCACTGGTTTGTTTTTAAAAGGACATGCTAACATCTGTCCTTTCTGTGACTTCAGTTGATATAATCAAATCCATAAGCAATACATTGTTGCCAAATCATCTGTTAAGTATTGAGGGACTGATCTGTATTGTATAAAATATTATTCATTATGGCAATCACTACAAATTCTATGTATGTTTTATTCAATAGTAGAGTGAACATTTGCATGAAACAACCTCATGCTGCTAATCTGAAGTTCAATTGTGCATGTTTAAATGTAAGAAGTTTGGAATAAAAGTGATAAATACAGCAAGTAGTAAATGTATTTCAAGCAAGAGAATACTAGGAACATGTCCCGTTGTGCCTATTAAAAAGGGAGGGGGTTATCTCTACTATTGTACAGAAAGAAAGATATGTAAGAACTGAATATTTAAAGTGCTGAAGTTAGTGCTCTTTCAAATACATAGTGTCTTCTCCAAAGTGCCCCTGTATTCTTTACTAAGTTTCACTTTACCATGAAACCTTAGTACAGATGAAAAATGGTATGACCAAACATATATGTGCATTTTTTTCCATATTAAAAAACCAACACTGATACATTTTATTTCTATGCAAACCTCATTTCCCAATATATCTACCGCAGTCACAGAGAGGGCCATTCCTTATTTTAAAAAAAGAGTAAAAAGAGAAAAGAAAAAGAAATCAGCAGATCAGCAAACATAATCAGTTGTCAACTAAACCCAATCATAACACGTTGTTTCAAACTCATAGCTCACCACTTCTACAAAGAGATAGAGATTATTCTTATAGCTTTTTAAGGTTCAAAGTTCATTATTATATCACACATTTCAACAATTATTTCACTTAGCTCTCATTCAAAAATTTTGTTTTGGTTGTTTTTTCCAGCTGTTGCTTTTCATCTTCTTTTCTCTAAAAGGACCAATGACATTTGGGAGAGTGATGTCTTCACTTGTTTATGAATTGGATTTAAGTGACCTAGAATTGCACAAAGTCATCAGCCTCACTCTGTCCTTCAGATTCATTGAAGTCAAATGGCAAGAAAAAAAAATCAAGTTGACTGGTGATAGCCCAAGATGATCTTTGTCATTGTCATTGTTTAGTGTATTTGTTTCAAGTATACCTTATTTAATGAGATTCTCAAACTTTTCTTTGGTCCTCCCTCCCTTAAAACAACGGTACATTTATAGATTTTATATGAGTAGAAAAAAAGTGACTGAATATAGATGGATTGACAACCCTTTGTAAATTATTAGGTCTTTAGATGGAAAAATCTGGTGAAAATTTCAATAGCTGGGTTTTTCAAAAACTATCTTAGACAATAATTTGAATCCACTTCTTCCAAGATTGCTCTTGTGATACTTGACTGGAAGCTTCTTTAAAGGATCTTATGAAAAATTTTATAGAAGGTATCATTGCCAATTATTGATCCACTACAAGCGGATTTAATTCCCATCTTGAATTTATAGCCATTTATTAACACAATTATAAATACATAATTTTCTTTTAAAAATTCTAATCTATTTCTGCTTATTTCATTAAATATTTCCCAATTACATTAACATTTGACCATTAATATTTAACATTCGTTTAAAAAAAACTGAGTTTCATATTCTCTCCCTTTTCTGCCCTCCCACCACCCACTGAGAAGGCAAGCAATAGAATATTTATTATATGTGTG
>CM053599.1:77259904-77281011 GCA_028646575.1 Pseudocheirus occidentalis
TTAGAGAATGTAGCTAGAAGCAAGTGTTGTGTTCTGAAGAAGAGTTCCAGCCATGCCAAGCTTAGAGAATGTAGCTAAAAGTGAGTGCTGTGTTCTGAAGAAGAGTTCCAGCCACGCCAAGCTTAGAGAATGTAGCTAGAAGCAAGTGTTATGTTCTGAGTTTTCTGTGCAGCTGTTTCTCCCAGAGTAAGCAGGAGCCAGGGATGCCCGAAGCCTGTTGAGGAAGGGTATAGGTGAAACCTATACATCCTGACCCCCAAAAACAGTAGCATGAAGTGGCAGCAGGGCAATCACATGAAGACATTCAGTAGAAATTTTAAGGTGAAGGTCTTAAAGTCAAGAGAGATCAGAATTGTGGATGACTCTTAGGATAAATAGTTGAAGATTTACATGGGAGTTGATACCATGGGCACCCATGAGGTTTTCAAAAATAGTATAAAGAGAGAGGAGAATCAATGAGAGATTGCCAAAGAGGAATATAAAAAGAAAGAAGAAAATCCAGGAAAGATCCATGATAGGTGTTTTTCTGTTAAGAGTATGAAAAAAGTGGAGACAAGGAAGGAACAACCAGAGGTATGGGAGACCAAGGTAAGTGCAATGTCATGTAAATCAGAAAATGAGAATTGATTAAAGTATCAGATGACTCAGAGAGGTTGAGGTTGAGGAGGATGGAAGAAAGGCAATTTTTAAATAGATATATTATTAGTGAGTGCTCATAGATTTATAGTTCACAGATTTAGACTACAAAGGATGAGACCAGTTTGAACAGAGCAGAAACATCAAATGCCAGACTATAAGGGCCTCAATTATGCAACTTGTGAATAAGTGGTTATTACCATAAAATGGGGCAAACAATTAAATACTCTTTCTATTAACTTGAGAGTGAATGTATGAGAGAGGTGGAATGGTGCTTCCTTTGAGCAGTAAGATAAAGGGATTTTAAAAGATAGAGAAAGAGTTAAGCCATACTTACAGGCAAAGGAGGAGTCTATGGAGTTTGAAGATTAATGAAAAAGAGGAAGCATAATTAAAGTAAGGTCATGGAGCAGACAAGAATGTATGATATCCAGGACACAGTGGAGGAGAATAATTTTTGAAAGAAACATGGTCACTTTTCTCTCCTAGAAAAGATGGAAGACAGTGTTGATGATATATAGTGATTTCCAGAGTGTGGAAAATGGGAAATGAGTAAAAATATCAGTCTTGTTCTTAGTAAAGTAGGTGACATTATTTGCTAACATTAAGAAGTAGATTAGGACTTTCAGAAAAATGGAAAAAAATAGTTCAGAGTAGTTAGTGAGGGATATATAATGAGGAGTCAATTAAAAAATGAGTAGAAGGATTGCTGAGCCCTATTGAGAGCCCAACTGAAGTTTTTTAATATTCATTTAAGGTTAAATTAAAGTGTCATGAATTTTTCATGAAATGTTCAGCAGTTCATGTACATGAGAGAGAGCACCAAGAAGGTTTCTTAGCATCACTGTGTTAAGAGAGAAAATGACACAAATCTCTCAATTATATGAAATCTCTAGAAATTTTGAAAGACAAAACTTACTTAAAGAAAAATTTTAAGTTGAAGAAAAACTATTATTATTGAATAAATAAAACTAACAAAGAAATACCTCCCCCCAAAAAGGTGACTAAAAATATACAAGGAAGCAGATCCAGTGGGAGAATGTAGGAAAACCTATGGGGCACAAATCTGATTAAATTATAGATATCTGAAGGGAATTAAAGGAAGATCTGGACTTGGTTATACAATGTTTCAGAAATTTATAATAAAAAAAGTTTACAAAAGAAAAACCAGTAAAGAGGTAAAACTAAAATAAGAAGCAACAAAAGGCAGAATTGATATGGTAGAAAATGGAGTAATGAAAAATGAAATCATAGTATAAAAGGAAACATTGGATGTGGTCAAATCAAATCAAAGAATATGATAGAAAGTACAGGTAAAATAAATGATTTCCAGTGTAAATGTAGATCTAACTTCAGAAAAAAAAGATTGTATCAAATTACTTTGGGACGTGGGAAGCAAAGAATCTGAACACCTTTTTTAAAGGAACAATTCAGCAAAACCTTACCGAATTACTAAGAATAATTAGAAAGCAGCAGATAGAGTTCATAGGGTTCTAGCATTGAGAAGAGAAAAGAAAACACTACTAATCAAGTCAATTTCACAAAATTTCAAAACTACTTTGATGAAGAAAAACATCCTTCAAACATAAAGTAAAAAGAACTAATATATTAGCCAAGTAGGATAATTAAATTATTAAAGGAAAAGACATCTCCCAGAGAAAGAGTCAAGATGCTAGAGAAAATCCAGGAAGTTGCCTGAGCTCCCTCTGATTTCCCTCAGAAAGAATGTAACTCAAGCCTCTAAGTGGATTTTGGAGTGACAGAAACTACAAAAAGATGGAGTGAAATGATTTTACAGCTTAAGATAACTTAGAACAACTTCAGACAAAGTCTACCTTATTTGGGTAAAAGAAGAACTCAGTCCAACAAATGATAGTGTCTGCCAAAACAGTGGGTAGCTCTTAGCCATAGCACATAGCTCATCAGCAATCAAGGCCCCTTGGTCTGATTCTAGAGGCCAGTGGCATAGTAGGTTAGTTGTGAGGACTACAGCCACAACACAGAAAGCAAACTGCCAGCCAGGGAAACCTGACACAGCAGGCATGACTAGACCAAGCCACTCCAGTGCAGTAAGCAAGCTGCCAGTAACTGGGTGAAGAAAGCCATTGACCAGGAGCTCGACCTCTCCCCCCCAAGAACATAAAACTTGGGACAGTTTCTCCTGTGCCCCAGTAACAGAGCTCAACTTCAAAAGCCACAAAATAGGCTAGCAATGAGTAAAAAAAATCAGGTAAGAGCCATTACCATGGAAAGCTACTAGGGTGACAGTAAAGATAGAACACAAACTCAGGAGAGGACAGCATTTTGCCCACATTCAAAGCCTCCAAGGAGAGTATGAACTGTTTCCAAAACCAAAAAGCCTTCCTGGAAGAGAAAAAAAAAGGATTTTAGAAATCAAATAAAAGTGGTAGCAGAAAAAATGGGAAAAGAAATGAGACGTATCCAAGATAGTCAACAGCTTAGAAGAGAAAGGACAAAATTGAATGAAGAAAATGATTCTTTGATAAATATAAATGGCCAAATTGGAAAAAAAAATCAACTGAAGAAAACAACTCCTTAAAAAGTAGAATTGGACAAATGGAAAAGAAGATAGAAAAATTCACTGAAGAAAATATTTCATTAAAAATTAGAATGGGGTAAGTGAAAGCTAATGCCTCTATGAGATATCAAAAATCACTCAAACAAAATGAAAAGAATTAAAAATATAGAAGAAAATATTAAATATTTCATTGGAAAAACCTGGAAAATAGATCCGGGAGGGATAATATAAGAATTATTGGACAACCTGAAAGCCATTATGGAAAAAAAGAACCTAGACAGCATATATCAAGAATTTATCAATGGAAACTTCCCCAATATCCTAGAACCAGAGAGTAAAATAGTTATTAAAAGAATCCACTTATCACCTCCTGAAAGAGATCCCAAAATGAAAACTGCAAAGAAGATTGTGGCCAAATTCCAAAATTATCAAGGAGAAAATACTGCAAAAAACCAGAAACAATTCAAATATTAAGGATCCATGGTCAGGATTACAGAGTAGTACATTCATAGGTCGTACATTAAAGGATCAGAGGACTTAGAATATGATATTCTAGAAAACAAAAGAGCTTGGGTTATAATAAAAAAATCTACTACCCAGAGAAACTGAGCATAATCTTTTTAAGAGAAAAGATGGATATTCAATGAAACACGGGACATTTTCACTTTCCTAATGAAAGGACTATAGCTTAACAGAAAATTCAATCTTCAAATATAAGACTGAAGAGAAGCATAAAAAATTTAAATAGGAAAGAAAAAAAATCATGCTATTCAATAAAGTTAAACTGCTTATACCCCTATACAGGAAGATGATACTTGTAACTCTTGAGAACTGTGCCTGTATTTGGGCAGTTAGAAGGGGAATACATAGAAAGAGGGTGTAGGTATTGAGTTGACTTTGATGGGATGATATAAAAGAAGGGGTGAAAAAAGGATTATACTAAGAGAAGAAAGAACTTGGTAGAATAGGGCAAATTATATCACATGAAGGGACACAAACAACTTATTACAGTAGAAGGAAAGAAGGAAAGAGGTAAGGATTGTTTGAACATTACTCTAATAAGTTTTGTCTCATAGAAGGAATAACATACATGTTTAGATGATTATATAAATCTTTCTTACTCTATAGGGAAGTAGGAGGGGAAAGGAGAAAGAAAAGATGGGGGACAGATAGAAAGGAATGCAGATTGAGGAAGGGGGTGGTCAGAAGCAAAACACTGGTGCGGATGGACAGGATGAAAGGAGAGACACATGTATAAATGGGAAAAAATAGGATGAAGGGAAATAAACACTTAGTAGTCATAACTGTGATCATAAATGGAATGAAACCTTCCATAAAACAGAAGCAGATAGCAGAATGGACTAAAAAACAGAATCCTACAATATCTTGTTTATAAGAAACACATTTGATGCAAAAAGACACACACAGTAAAGGTAAAAGGTTGGAAGAGAATATATTGTGCTTCAGCTGAAGTTAAAAAAAAGTGTAGCAATCTTGATTTCAGAGAAAGGAAAAATAAAAAACAAAAAACAAAAAAAACCTAATTAAAAGAGGTAATGAAGGAAACTACATCTTGCTAAAAGGTACTGTAGACAATGAAGTAATATCAATAACAAACATATATGCACCAAGTGATATAACATCCAGATTCTTAGAGGAGAAGTATAGGAAGAAACAGACAGCAAAGCTATAATAGTGGGGGACATCCCCCTCCCTCTCTCAGAACTAGATTAATCTAACCACAAAATAAACAAGGAAGAAGTTAATATGGTGAATTGCATTTTAGATATTTAAGTGAGATAGACCTCTGGAGAAAATGTAAGCTTTAGCAATAAGGTATGAAAAAGATTCCAATTCCTTCAAATTAGAACAGACAATGAAGAAAAAAAAATCACTCTTTTCAGATGATACAATGGTATACTTAGAGTTGTTTTGCTCTGACCATTATCTTCTTCAGTCTTCATGTGATGTAATTTATCCAATTCTGCCTATCCCCTCCCACTTCTCCCAGTACAATCCTTTTTTTAAACTTAGTTTTCACATCAAGGTCAACTCAATATCCACACCCTGTGGATATATATATATATATATATATACATATATATGTATATATATACATATATACACATATATACACATATATATGTGCACACATACATGCATATACACACATATGTATGTATGTATGTATGTATGTATATACCCCTTCTAACTACCCTTATACAGATACAAGTTCTCAAGAGTTGTATCATCTTACTGTGTATGGATGTAAGCAGTTTAATCTAATTGAATATTGTTTTTTCTTTCCTAATTAACTTTTTATACTTCTCTTGAGTCTTGTGTTTAAAGATTGAATTTCCTGTTCAGCTATAGTCCTTTCATTACGAAAGTATGAGAGTTCCTTATTTCATTGAATATCAATCTTTTGAAAATATTATGCTCAGTTTCTCTGGGTAGTTTATTTTTGGTTATAATCCAAGCTCCTTTGCTTTCTAGAATATTATATTCTAAGCCCTCTGATTCTTCAGTGTAGAACCTAATAAGTTTTCTGTAATCCTGACCATTGTTCCTTAATATTTGAATTGTTTCTTTCTGGTTGTTCGCAGTATTTTCTCCTTGACCTGATAATTCTGAAATTTGGCTACAATCTTCTTTGGCATTTTTATTCTGGGACCTCTTTCAGGAGGTGATAGGTGGATTCTTTTAATGACTATTTTACTCTCTGGTTCTAGGATATTGAGGCAATTTTCCTTGTTATATTCTTGGAAGATGCTATCCAGGCTCGTTTTTTATCATGGTATTCAGGTAGTCAGCACTTCTTAAAGTATCTCTTCTGGAGCTATTTTCCAGATAAGTTGCTTTTCCGATGAGGTGTTTTACATTTCCATCTATTTTTCATTCTTTTGACTTTGTTTGAGTGATTCTTGATGTCTCACAGAGTCAATAGCTTCCACTTGCCCAATTCTATTCTTTAAGTAATTATTTTCTTCAGTGGATTTTTATATTTCCTTTTCCATTTGTTTAATTCTACATTTTAAGGAGTTGTTTTCTTCAGCTGATTTTTTTTCCAATTTGGTCAATTGTATTTTTTTAAAAGTCATTTTATTCAGTCAATTTTTGTCCAGGAAGAGGCTGAGATCCCAGAGCTTTGTGCTGACCTCTCCTATCACTCCTAACTTGTGTGGTATTGTTGCTCTCTGGTGAATCTAGTGACCCCTACTCAGCCCACTTTTTCCAATAAACAACTATTTAACATGGAAAAAAGAGGACTTTTCTTCAATATCATTAAACAAGATTTTTATCATAGAATAGATACTGTAAAGTAATAAAAATTGAGCTATCTTCTTAACATAAATAAGAAATATTACAAAATGGTAGGATATAAATCAGATTTAACAATTTTAACAGTAAATGTGAATGAACTTCATTTCCCTTAAAAATAAAGTGACATAATAGATTTGAGAAAAAAAAGAACCGAACCACAATCCAACAACATGTTGCTTAAAGGACACATACCTAATGCCAAAGACAATATTTAGATATAGATTAATGCATAGGATTAAAATGCAAAGACTCAGATTACATTAGAATCTTAAAAGTGGAAGGGATTTTAGAATATTAATAGTCCAATACCTTCATTTTTAAGAAGAGTAAATTAGGATCCACAGAGATTGAGCAGCTTTTCCCTCTATCACACAGGTTATCCTGATAGATTTAGAATTGAAGCCTAGTGTTTTCATTCCCAAGAAGATACTTTTGCAACTATGGCACATTAACTTTCAATAATATGTAATTAACTACATTTAAATGAAAACTTTAAGATCATGAGGTACAATGATCCCTATAGAAAGTTGAATAGTATGTCAATATATGTGAAATTCATACCTTTGCCAGTCATACAGAAATATATGTTGTACAGTAGAAATCTATATTTGACAGCAGAATTAAAGGATGACCACTCAAAAAAATAGTGTTAAAAATAAATTCCACAGGGAAACTAGGTGGTACAGTGAATAGAACACTGGTCCTAGAATCAGGAGGAACTGAGTTCAACTTTGGCCTCAGACACTTAACACTTCTTAGCCATGGGACCTTGGGAAAGTCACTTAACCCCAATTGCCCTGCTTTCCCCCCTCGAAAAAGCAAAATAAAAATATGCTTTAATTTCTCTGAATTTCTGTGATTCCACCAAGTTTAACACAAAGAACTAGTACAAACCTATGTAACCTCACTGTTTTTAACAGATAGTAAAATCAAAATACTTCTATCAAAGAAGACACCATAAAATATTTTATGAATGTACAGTTTCCTCTAGAGCCATCTCAGAAAAAAAAAGGCAGCAAATTCAGTGAAATTTCAATAAAATCAAATCCTGTAACAGAACCTGGAGATTGATTGAACAGTCCAACCCCATCATTTGCTATAAGAATTAGTTTCAGGGAGAAAGACAACAACTTTTCTCAATCACCTTAGATTTTCTCCAAGTCAGCATAAGTTCTTTTGAAGAGGGGGGACATCAGATGGAGAAGACATCTGACTCCTTAGCAAATAATAGCTAGAATCTTAAAAATAAACAAATCTTCTTGGGAACAACGCCTTCAATAGAGAATGTGTAAATAAGTTAATGAAAAAGTAAGTACCCTCTATTCATGTCTGCTGCTCTGGGATTAATAACACAAGAAATGAAATCAATTAGTACTTAATTTTAAAATATATTTTGTGGGAATTCTACTTCCTTTTCCTTAGAGTTATCTAAATGCTGTACTTCACATAAAATTTCTTTTCATTTGAAAAAGTACATGAGAAAGGGCTTCAGAAGAATATATGTTTCATTTAAGTCCAGTGTTTATCTTTAATTTATAAATTTACAGTCATTTTATATTGGCTGTGATATACACAATATGAAGCATTGATTTGTAAACAGTGTGTTGTTTTCTTCAATCTCTTTGTCTGGGATATAAACCAGTAACTTTTGTGTACTTTGCATAATGAAACTTCAAAGGTGTTTCAGGGCCTTACAGAATGAAGATGTAGGATGTCATTGTAGAGTAGTTCATAAGTGAAAGTCTTTGCGATGCGTGTTGAGAAGCTACAATTGTGGTTGAGAAACCACAATTATAAAAGCTATTCAAGGCTTGCATAATTGAAAAGTATTTAAATATAGCTCAAGGTTACTTATTGAAAGATTGTTCTTACTTCTTTGCCTCCAAAACAAATAAACATCATCAAGATGGAATTTTTATATGGTCCTAAATGATAAAGGCAACAATTTGGAAGAAAAATGAAGGTGCAGAAAACACAGATATAAAACTTTGAATGATATTCTGATGCCTCATCGTTGGAGGCAGCTAGTTGGCACAGTGGATAAAAAAGCTGGGCCTGCAGTCAGAAAGAACTGAGTTCAAATACTGTCTCCGACGCCAGCTACGTGACTCTGGACAAGTTACTTAATCTATCTGACTCAATTAACTCAACTGTAAAATGGGGATAACTTTGGCTCTGCCTTGACAGCTCTTTTGTGATAATCAAATGAAATTTTATTTTAAAATTATTTAACACAATTTGTTGTACATAGTATGCATTTAATAAATGCTTGCTACCTTCTTCTTCCTGTATTATATTATGGAAATGACCCTGAGTCTATCAGGACTAAGTCAGAAGAGCACAAGCTTTGACTGCTTCTCTCAAGCTTGGAAATGGGTCCATTGACAGATTGCTCATCTGTTATCGAATGAGCAAACCACTTAATTTTTAGAGAGGATCTTCAACCGAAGGATGGCTACTTGGTGGTGATGTTTTTCTTCTTCTGTAGGTAACAGTATCTTATAAAAGTGTCTGCTAGTAATAATAACTGATTATTACTACTAACACTTAATCATTATTATCTCCAGGATCATTGTTTGGCATTTGAAACTTCTAAATCTGGGCTCTTCCTACTTTTCCATTCTTCTTTCATTCTATTCTTTTTATTCTATTTTCATTTTATTTCTTTCATTCTATTCTTCTTCTTGTAATCTGTGATCTAATTATACCAGTTTACTTGCTATCCCTAGCATATGACATATATCGCATTTGTGCTTTTCTCTGGCTGTTCCTCTTGCCTAGAATGCTCTACTTCTGACTCTTTGACTTTTAGAACAATCAAATTTTTTAAAGACTCATTTCAGATATGACTTTCTAACACATCTTTTCCCAGTTCTCCTAGCTACTAGTTATATTTCTTCTTGAATGATCTTCCACCTCCCCTGCATTTATCTTGTATGTTCTGTTTTACTTATGTCTTTCCCCTTCTCATCTGAATGTAAGCTCCTTTAAGGCAGGGACTTTACCCATTTCTTTGTATCCCTGCTATATAGTAAACATAATAAATATTTGTTGATGTAATGACTGTCATTTATATAGCACTTCAAGTTTTACAGAGCACTCTGCACACTTTATATAATTTTATCTTATACCCATTGGACAGATGGTGAAACCAAAGTTGAGAGACTTGCCTACAGTCAGACAATTAATAAGTATCTGACTTGAGACTCATACTGGTATGTTCTATAGTTAAAGTCCAGTGTTCTAGCTACTATGCCACAAAACAGGGACATTAATGAAATTAAAGATCTTCTGAAGCAGTGTTAAAACGATTTTGAAGACATGATAAAATCATAAATGCTCCCAAATTGTCTGTTGTCATTCATATAGAGGACCATCTTTTGAATTTCAGATTATGGACTTTTTCCAGGGCATAAGAGCATGGATTCCTCCCAAATTCTCCTTTCCATCTGTAAAAGAGCATAGTTTTTGGCACTGAAGGAAATGTTTCTTCCTCCTTAATATTTTCCATTAATAACACCCATCCTACAAAGAAGTCAGATGTCTCATGAAATGGGTATCCAATGAGGTTGGGAACTATGAGATAGTCAAACAAAATATCTTGACTAAAGGGTGGTGGCTGAAAAGTGGATTTCCATAGGAGTTGAACAAAAAATGCCAGGCAAAGGTAATGTAAACTGGGATTACAGTATATAAACAAAACAAAAATAAATAGGAGTAGAGTTAATGATGTATTCACAGGAAGGTAGTAGGCAGTTGGTCACTTCAGTATCCTCCTACCAACTCAGCCCTTCCTTCTCTACACTTAGCTCACCATTTAACAGAAAGTGGACCAAAAGGAATAATGCATGAGTAATTCCAGTGACATGTATGAATTCACCTAAGATTAAAGGGGGACTTTATGCTCCAGCATTTCCATGTTTAGATCTTTTTTTATCATCTAATGAATTTCTTTCAATTCCCTGACATGATCTATAATTCCTTTGAACTCTGTTTACAGTGAGGGAATGCCAACTCCTAAGATGCCTTGGTTGCAAGGCCAGCAACCAATCTTAGTTCTCTTTCTGAATGGAACAAAAATGTGTCTCTGTACTTACACATGAAAATAATTACAAAATGGAAACATTTTCTGTCCTAGGTTACCCTTTCCCTCATTCTGTACCTTCCCCTACCACCACCTTGACTTTTGAAAGGATTAAAATAGTCTTTCCACATATTCAGCTGGAACTAGTTGCTTTTGGTTTTATAAAATTCTTTTTCCCCCTTTATTTTGGAGGGAGGAAGGCAAGGCAGTTGGGGTTGAGCAATTTGCCCAAGGTCACACAGCTAGTTAAATGTCAAGGGTGTGAGGCTGAATTTGAACTCAGTTCCTCCTGACTTCAAGGCCAGTGCTCTATTCACTGCACGACCTATCTGCCCCAGGTGGTTTATTCTTTTCACAGGTACACCTGAGAATACACTAATTAAGTGACGTATCCCAGGATCAAAGAAAGGGAAGTTGTGTATGATGACACCTTTTCATCAATTTCATCTTGTGTTAAGAAGGAATGGTTTCCTAATTTGTCTCCCTGACCCTTGTGTCTACTTTTTTTCAATCTATTCTCCATACAGATATCAAATGGATATTTCTAAAACACAGACCTGACCACACCACACACTCAATTAAAATTTTTCAATGGTTCCCTATTGCCTCTAGGATAAAATTCAAAATCCTTAGCCATGTGATAAAAAACTTAAAAAAACACCTTCAATTATCTTTCCAGTCCTATTTTATATTATTGTCCTTCATGCATTCTGCATTCTGTTCAATTTATTCTACTGGATATTCTTTGTGTATGATATTCCATCTCTTGCCTCCATGTCTTTGTATAAGAAGTGGCATATATGTGGAATGCACTTCCTTCTCACCCCATCCCTCCCACCTTTGAGGGTTTCTAGTTTTCTAAGTATAATTCAGGTACCATCTCCTTATGAGGCCTTGTCTAATTCTCTCAATTATTGTGCTTTACATCTTGAAATTGTATTTATTTACTTTTTTAAAATTTACTTTTATA
The DNA here is from genome assembly GCA_028646575.1 of Pseudocheirus occidentalis. Classification (NCBI taxonomy): domain Eukaryota; kingdom Metazoa; phylum Chordata; class Mammalia; order Diprotodontia; family Pseudocheiridae; genus Pseudocheirus; species Pseudocheirus occidentalis. Next base: position 77,271,458 of record CM053599.1, read on the forward strand.
AATGCATTGTTTTCCTAGAGCAGAGGTTTTTAATTTGTGTATGTATGAGTGTGTATGTGTTTGTTTGTGTGTGTGTGTGTGTGTGTGTGTGTGTGTGTGAGATGTACCCCTTTGGCAGTCTGATGTTAATTATTGTTTGCCTAAGCTTCCTCATCTGTAAAATGGGTATTATAATAGCCCCTATGTGCCAATATGTTGTTAGGATAAAATGAAATAATGTTTGCAAAACACTTTGAAGATTTTAAAATATTTATTATTATTGAATATTCCTCTTTATTCCAGTGCCTTCCTTTTAGTGATTATTTCCAAAGCTTTATATAAATTGTTCATATTTATTCATTTGCTTGTTTTCTTCCTCATTAGATTGTGAACAGAGGATACTTTGCTTCCCCAGTGCTTTGCACATAGTAGGTACTTAATAAGTGTTTATTGACTGACTGACTGAAGTCTATGTATTACTTCTCTGAGTAATATTTTAAAAAACATAGAGTAAAAAACTTAAGTTACAAAGGAAACCAATTATATTGAATAAAGTTAACAAAATATGTTAAAAAAAATTAAGTTCATTGACCCCTGAACAAGAACTCCCCTCACAGTGGAATGCAAGTACCTTCAGGGCAGAAATTATTTCATTTATGTTAGTATGTGCTTAATAATGCTTGTTAAATTGAATTTTTTTTTAAAAAGTGGTGCAACCATTTTAACAGTATCTTCCCAAGCCAAGAATTTGTTTTTCCAAGTCAGAGCTCAGCTTTAAAGAGGAAAATCCTAAGAAGGGTAGTATTTAAAGAGAATATAGAACATTAAATCTGGAAGAAAATCTATAGATCAATTATTCTATTTCTTTAAATTTGCAGATGAAGAAACCAAATCCCTAGGGAAATAAATGATTGAGGTTCAGAGTAGGGAACTGACTTCTCCAAGATCCCGGGTAAATGACAGGAGTATAACTTCTTAAAATCTAAAATCATGTCATCCATTGAAAATCCTTTAGCTGGAACCACAGAATGTGAAAGGCAGAATACAGTTTAGTATGATATTTTAAAACAGTTGTCTTTCAGGCAGCTCAAGGATGGAACACAAAAGCTTTTCATGTTCACAAAAGATAAATTCAAATAAAAGGGGGAAATCAATATGTGAACACCTACAATGAAAATATTTAAAGTTTGATTAATATACATTTACCAACATAAAAGTATATTCATTTTCAGCATTATTTATTGAAATATTTATTTTTATATAAAGCAGTAATTATTATAGCAACTGATCAGAACATTTTACTAAATTATTTATATATCTATACACACATATATTTAAACATATTGGCAAAATAGGAAGCAACAATATTTCATAAATGATTTTCAAAGAGGATATGTCATATTGTAACAGTGATGTATGTATCATCTTCACTGATTATTTATCTAGCGCATATATATTGCATATAGAAGGGAAAGCCACTCTTCATGTGTAGAGACTCCAGAAAAAGTACTCTAGGTTCATCGATCTCTGTGGTCCTGCATACTCTTAAGGCCCACAACTCAGAAGCCCATATTTCACTTACTTTTACTAGTCAGAGACTCTACCTACTAAGAAACCATCAAAATCTATAGGGACTTAGTTCAAGGTAAAGGCTAATTTATAAATTAGTTAGCATAGTAACAAAAATAGCCATAGAATGGGGTGGCTAGGTGGCACAGTGAAAAGAGCACCAGCCCTGGAGTCAGGAGGACCTGAATTCAAGTCTGCTCTCAGACACTTAAAACAAAAACATGTCGTGTGACCTTGGGCAAGTTGCTTAACCTCAATTTCCCCCCCCCAAAAAAAAGCAAAAATAAAAGTCATAGAATAAACAAATGAATAAGAGAGTCAAAGAAAAAAACTTTTAATGGATTCCCTTGGAAATGTACCTCCTACCAATAATCACATAATCCTTTGTTCTAAATTCCTGGTTTTCTTATGTCTATATGACCAACAACAAACTTTCCAGAGTTTTGAGCCAACCCACAAATAAATTGCATTTGATCTTTTCCAAAAGAAATGAATTTTCTTATAGTTATACTTAAAAAAAACAGAGCAACATTTTTGGGACCAAAAGCAACATTATATTTAGCAACGTATTTTCTATCCTCATACACTGAAGGCTATAAAAGAATCTATTGGAAAACCATCAGTAGATCTTTCTATGAAAGGTCTATTAAAAGAAATGTACTAGGATAATACAGAAAAAGTAGGCATGGGTGGGATTGCTTTTAGTAATGATGGCTACGGTACTCATTCCTGTGTGATTACATACTTAATTAAAGTGCCCAATTTACATACAGGGGGCAACAAGCTAGGAATCTGACAAGTACACAGAATTCAAACATTTTAAAAGCAGTTGATGAACCAATGGTGCAGGAAAATGAACAATATTCTGGGAGTAATTATGATCCCAGTTTGATCACTCTCTTTGCTGGGGGTCACCTCCCAAGGTTTGTCCTCCATCCCTTTGCTTCTGAGTACACATAGAAGATGATTATAACCACTGGTGCCAAGAACAGAGATACCTCACCATGTAACCTTTCTTCATTATAGTGAAGGATGCATTGTACTTTGAACATATGGAGGAATCAGCAGAAAACAATGTATAAGATATGTTTGAATGAGATGATGTTTCACGTTAAAGGTTAACTCTTCCTTGAATTCTATAATTATAGAAAAGCTCATCATAGTGCCAGAATGATATTGCCTTACTGCTGTGGTGTTTGCTTCATTTAACACCACTTCAAAGAGTGTATGTTGGGAAGGAGGTATTGAAAAGGAAATGAGTTCTGGAAAAAGACATTTATTTAAAGGAAATCTATAGACCATCGAATTTGAGTCCTATACATACATTTGTTTGAACCTTTTCAGATAAAATGATAACTGTAATAAAGAGAAGCAAATTCACACAAGGATGGGACAAGTAGAGAAGGACATACTAGGTCAACTTTAATAAGAGATAGAGGTAGCAGAAAAAATTGCCTAAAAAAAAGTCTGATTTCTATTTTGCTGCATCATCTGGCTATGCCAGAGCAGGAGTTGCTGAGTAATGCTGGATGTCCCTCCCCCGGCTGTGGACTTCCATCTCTCACCCCTCCCCTTCCTTCTCTGGCATGCAATGTTTGTTTTTTTTTCCCTTGTGGCACAAGAAGTTATGGTTAAAGTTTTATTTACTAGGCATCCTGCCCAGTTCAAAGTGCTGACATTGCAGCCATAGTGCCAAGGGATCTATACATAGCTGCAACTTCACTACCAAAGGCCACTAAAGGCCACCAAACAACCAAGTGGTTTAATAGCTTTCAACATCCACCCATGAACAAGTAAGCGCTAAAAAATAGAAGCAGGGAAATACATTCCTTTCTGGGTTTGTTTTTTGCAGGTCTCTGAATTCTGCTTCTTCACATATGAGGTTCCTTTTGAGGCAATACCACTGAATGACAGGAGGTTAGTGTGGCTCCCTGGTAGGACTTTTTCACCTGACTTTACCACTTCTTTTCCACTTTGTGGCATTTTATCCATTGAACCCTAGAGTATGGAAGTGGGGTCATTCAGTGAGCCAGCGTTTATGTAATGGTATGTAGAATGTTATGTTCGGGTACTGTGCTAAGAAGTGGGGATGTAAGGAAAGAGAAAAATAGCATGTACCAAAGAGCTCACATTCTAACTGGGGGAAGCAACATGCATTGAACTCGGCAGGTATTTACAAGATACATACAGAACAGACAGAAGATACTCTCAAACATTTATCCATTCTGTGCCCTCTCTAAGTAACTGGAAAATAAAGGAGAGATAACTTGATAGACTGGATCTCAGAAACGTGTGTCTGCCCTCTCTGTATGTCAATGTGTCAATGTAAGATTTGTTAGAGTTGATCAGTACCTTGTAACTTTCAGACTATGGGGCATTTGCTGTTTTTTTTCAATGTTTGGCTAGTAGGAACTGGCAAGGAAACACACTTGAGTTTGGATTCAAGGAACATCATAGAGCAGTGTCTTTAGAATCCAGGGGTTGCTACACTGCTTTCATCTCTGGGGTCCAGGTCAAGTTGTGTCTTCCCCAATCTCAGCACTGAAAATTGGAAATCAGCTCCATGTGACATATCTCATTTTTAACGTGACAGTAGCAAGAGGGGCAGGATTACCATTGTCTGGTGTGGCATTGAATTTCATGGATTGACTATAAAGTGGTGTCTCCATTAATTAATTCTGAGGTGGTTACCTATTAATTTTGTTGAGAAAAATCTTTAAAGAATCTTGTGTGGAGTCATTTGTCCCACCTCAGTGGCCCCAAATGCCCATAATCCAATCATAGTCCACATTGAGGAAACATTATCCATTGCCTTGCCCAGGCCTTATTGCTCCCTAGCTAGGTGGTATCACTGCTCTGGGCTGATGGCCACACACTCTTTATCTATGGTTCTGTGATTCTAACTCTGAAAACTTACCTACTTGTAAGATTAGGAAAAATACATGGAAGCTGATCTGTCACCCCTGACATGTATTCTCTAGAACTGAATTTGACTTTTTCTTTGTCCCTACACCAACTTGATGATCTCTGTTTCACTGTGGGGAATAGAGAAGCTAATGGTAAAGATGGCATTATTTTCATAGCACAAGTTGGAATAGTTTCTTATTAGCCATAGAATATTTTGATATGTTTAATACTGCCAAGTGGATCAGAAGAGGAAATGAATTCAACTCCTCCTCGAGAAAATTATTTTCATCTGTCTGATCAAAATTCCACTGAAGCAATGCATTTTTATAGAATGTCAACTTTATTTTAGTGAATCATGACCCAATATTTGCCTCATGCTAAAGTAATGTGTCCAAGGAATCTGAGAGGCCAGGGAAACCTTTGTTAGCTTTAAGAATTCTCTTTTCTCTCTCTCACAGAAATTAATGGTTAGCTACCTCAGAACTAATGAATGGAGAGACCACTTCACAGGGCATAAAATCAACCTTTGTAATTCTACACCACACCAGGTCATCAAGTCAAATGCTGTGTCTTGATAATTTTATGACTGTTAATAATATGCTGTGGTTATGCATATTATGATAAGGATGATCAATTCTTATGCTTCAGGGTACAAATTGATTGCTTTAGGGGTGAAGAAGAAATTGCCTAGTTCCCATTTATATGCTTCAACATTAGCTCTCACCAAAACCCCACCACAAGCATAACAATATTTTTTGCATAACCAAAAATAAACTGCCTATCATGTAAAAGATTTGGGGTGAATACATCTCATAGTAAGGAAAGGTGTTGAAGGATGAATTGCATTACTTATAGATTTTTATGAGGCAACAAACAGATGACAGACTGGGAGCCTGGAAATTCCATTGGTTAAGCTCAAGGTTCAAACATTTGTACAGAGATGTAAATGGCAAGCATAAGATAGTCAACACCATAAGTTAGTGCATCTAAAGGCATGTGCATATTGTGACTGATGTGTGAAGTTCTTAATGTGGTTGTAACTGTTCATGTGAACGTGAAGCTCTGAGACTACTGCTGACTCTCTATAGACCATCAGGACTATTAATAGGATAAACAAAATTTTAACTTGCCTGAAGGATTTCATTAATGCTTTGACTTATGCTTATTGAATGGTGTTTATTAATGCTTCACTCTTTGTAGGAAGTCTAAATGTTTTGCTTTTGAGGCCTCTGGAATGACTTGATAAAACAATTTGCAATCAGCAGTATTTAAAAATGTTGTCATTAATTTTAATGGAATAATTTACATCAATGACTTCACAAGCCAGACAAATTTAAAAGCTGAATATTGTATTAGTCAAATTATAGATATGCTTCAAAGTTTGCCACTTTTATGGATATGCCCTGAAACCACCTCAATTATTAAATTTAAGGTGATGTAAGTTGAGAGATTCCTATTATAGGATGGGGTTTTAGTTGAATTAAAAAATATGTAAATCACATCAAAGTAAGTCACATTTTTACAGTGTTTGGTTTTCTCCAAGTTATATTTGGCAAGCCTTCTAAAAGTGAATTCAATCCTAGAAATGAATCACTAGATTAGGTTTTTGGATTTTTTTAAGGGAATGGAAAGAGAATGAGACTGCAGTCAATGTTCACATTTAAATCTAGATTGTTAAGCTAAAGTTTCTAAGGATATAATTATTTCTCACCTACAAAAATTATTGTTTAAAATATTTCATTCTATGAATGGATATTAAGTGATTTTGATCCTACACTGTTTTTTCCCAACCCTTGCTTATAATGGTAATTTTAAGCCATCAAAAGTGTGTCTGTGAATTTTTTTTTGCACATTTGTGTTACTTTTCCTGCCTTCCTTTCAAAGGGCATATCAGGTCATGAAGAATAATATGGTCAGTCCATAGGTCCAAAGGCAGTGTCACAAAATGGCAGCCTTATTCCTGAAATTCTTTCTTCTCTGTCCCAAGCCTGGGTATGGCAAAGATAATGACTTAGGTCTTTCCAATTTTGTCCTTTCACCATGAAAGTGACCTGGTCTTTTTAAAAATTTCACCCCACTGGAGAGAAGGATTAATAATCGATCTAGAATAGTACAGGAAGAAGAAAAGGAGGAGGAAACCAATTACCAAATATTCTAGAATATACAGGGAAGAAGTTTGATGAAATGGGGAAAAAACTGGGTAAGGGGAATAAGCCTTTATATAGTGTCTACCATGCCCCAGGGACTGTGCTAAACACTTTATTTTAAAAATTATTATTAATGATCACATTGAGTCCTCACAACAACATTCCATGGGAGGTGATATTATTATCCACATTTTATAGTTGAATTAACCGAGGTCAGCAGAGGACAAGTGACTTGCTCAGTGTCGCACAGTTAGTAAGTTCTGAGGCCAGATTTGAAATCTGAAGGGTAGATTTGTTCTTTTTCTGACAATGGACTTGGAGCAAGAAGATCTGGCCATCAGTCATGAATCTATTGCTTAATAACTGTGTGACTATGAGAAAAATTTGTCTTCTCTGAACTTCAATTTCATCTTCTGTAAAACACTGATTATATTACTTGCACTACATACTTCCCAGGAATGAAACACAGTATATGAAGTACATTGTGATCTTAAAGTATTACACAAATTCAAGTTATTATTACACGTAAAATGAATGTGATAGTGAATATAAGTACTTGAAACATCAGCCAACAACTGAAAAAGAGAGTGGACTGGGTTGTATCTCAAAGATTTTTATATCATTTTATAGTTTCCCACCCAACCTATTATCTAGCACAAAAATTTTAAAATAAATATGCATATGTATATGTGATACGCACATACATTCACACACAAACACAAGCACACACATATACATTATTACATATAGTAATCTTCCAATGTGGATATATGGATGAAAAATATTGAATACCACAGTGTTTGAAGAATTAAAATTGCAGGTGACCCAAAAGTGGAGATGAATGGTGAATATAAGTAGACAGAAGCATATAATAAGGGATGGCATAAACCCAAGAAGCTTAAGGAATATTTATTGGAAATGGTTGAGGAAATTATGGTATATGAATGCAATGGAATATCATTATAATAAGGGATGGAAACAAATAATAGAGAGAAGCATGAGAAAGCACATCAACTGATGCAAAATATAATGAACAGAACCAGGGAAACATGAAGAACTAAAATAATGTAAATGGAAATAACAATAACAATAAAAATGTTGACACTGTGCAATTATTATGAGGAAGCTTGAGACCAAAAGAAAAAAAATTCAAAATTCTCTCTCGCATCTTTTGTCCCTTATTTGGAAATGACTTCTCTTCCTTCTTTGGAAAAGTAGAAGAACTCTGGAGATGAAACATTGCATATGTCATTGCATTCGGTAGATTGACTGGTTGGTTTTGCTGAAATGTTCCCCTACCCCTTATAAAATGCTAAATTAAAACAACTTGAAGATATCATTTTATACTTATCAGGTTAAAATGAATGAAAGGGAAAGTGGCAAATGTTGGAGGGGGTATGGAAAATTGGGACACTAATTCACTGTTGATAGAACTATAAGTTAAGCATTTTGAAGATCAATATGGAATTATGCCCAAGAAAATATTTAACTGCCTATATGCTTTGAACCAGCAAAAAATACAAATACTAGGTCTGTTTCCTATCATAATTAGGGAAAAAGGAAAACTATCTATATGTTCTACAAATTATAGAAGCTCTTTTTGTGTTGAAAAAGAACCAGAAATTAAGACATCCCCATCAACTGGAGAATGGATAAAGAAATTGTGGTAGATGATTGTGATGGAATATTACTATATTATAAGAAATTATGAACTTATTGAGCTTTAGAAAAAAACATGGAAAGACTTGCATGAAATAGAAAGAAGAGAAAAATAAGCATAACCAAGAAAACACTGTATACAGCAACAAAATATTATCTGAAGAATACTTGTGAATGACTAAGCTATTCTAAGTATTATAAATAGACAAATAGTGGAGCCAAGATGGTGGTGTAGAAGCAGCAAAGTTTCGCAGCTCCCACACACCCACATTAAGTACCCCTAAATTATGATTCTAAACAAATTTCAGGGCTTCAAAAATCACAAAAATACAGAAAACACATCTCTTGCTGAACGCAGCTCAGGAGGTGGGGCTCACTACAGCAGGCTGGGAGCCAAAACAAGCCCAGCCTGAAAGCACGGCCTGGTCCCAGGGTGTTTGGGAGAAACTGGAGCTGGAGTCTCCAGGAGAGTGGATCGGCAGCAGCTGGGGCACTTTCCACATTTATCAAGCCAGGAGAAATAAGGCTAAGAGAAAAGTCAGTGGAATTTAAATAAATTTGGGGAAGAAAAGCAGTCTGGCTGCACTGCCCCCAGGGCAAAGAAGTAGTGGGAAGAGGCAGTAGTGGCAAGAAAGGCTGCAAGCGGTAACTGCCTCCACTGGGATTCTTCAGAGCTCCTGGCCTGCAGACTGCAGGGGGGCCAAGGCAATTTATCAGGGCCAAGGGATCTTGCCTTGAGGGGCATGGATCTGGATTGTGGTCTTGGGTGGTGGTCATGGGGTGCACTTTCTCTGAGCCAAAGCTGGTTGGGGCTGTAGCACTCCCCTAATAGCTCTGGCAGCTGTGAAAACCCTAGCAATTTGGGACAGAGCTTTCCCCCCTTGAAGCAGAGTTCCACAGAGCTAAAAAAATCAAGCAATTAATTTACTGGCCAAAATGAGCAGAAAAAGGAAGCAAATTAAGAACAGCAATAAAACTCTAGAATCCTTTTTTGGGGACAAAAAGAATCAAAGCATGGAATGGAAGGATGACAACACAGTCAAAACTCCCACACCAAATGCTTCCAAGAAACATGAAGATTGCCTACAAGCCATAGATCAACTTAAAAAGAACTTTGAAATAAGAGAAGTGGAGGAAAAATTGGGAAGAGAAGTGAGAATGATGCAAGAAAATCATGGAAAGAGAGTCAACAACCTGACTGAAGAAAATAACACTTTAAAGAACAAATTAACTCAAATGGTAAAAGAGGCCCAAAAAGCCAATGAGGAGAAGAATGCCTTAAAAAGTCAAATT
>CM053599.1:77281511-77305052 GCA_028646575.1 Pseudocheirus occidentalis
TTTTCTGTATTAAGATATAACATAGAGACTTTCCTTGTTCTGAAGATTGTATATAATATTGTTAATTGCGGAAACTGTGAGCATTGTACTGAATAAAGATTTGTAATGGAATAAACAGAATGCTTACTAATACTGTGTAATCCAAATCTTAAAAGCTCCTCACAGTAGCATTCTCTCAGAAATCTACTGCTGATTGGCTTTACAAAAGTCATAGATACTTGATTCTAGAAATAAGCAAGTAATAGTTCTTCTGTATTCTACCATGGTCACATTCATTCCAACTGGAGCATTGTGTTCAACTCTTGGTACCAAAGTTTAAAAATGATAGTAATAAGGTGGAGAGCATCAGAGAAGGGAAGCTAGAATGGTAAAAATCCTTGATTCTGGGACATGAGAAGCTTGTTGAAGAACTGTTCTAAGGTCCAATTTTGGTAAGAAAGAGAAGTTTCATGGGAGATAATTTTGTTTAAGTGATAGAAGAGTGGCCATTCAGGAAAATAAAAGATTAAACTTGTTAGACTGTCCAATAGTGTAGAAAGAGGAGTAATGAGTGAAAGTTTCAAAGAGACAAAGTTAGACTTGGTCTCCCCCAAGTATCTTTTAATAATTAAAGCTTTCCAGGAGTATAATGGGCTGTTTTGAAAAGTGATAGATTCTGTTTCATTGAAGATAGACAGATGTATATGTAGATAGATAGATAGATAGACAGAAAGACAGATTAGATAGACAGACAGACAGACAGACAGACAGACAGATAGATAGATAGATAGATAGATAGATAGACAGATAGACAGATAGACAGATAGACAGATGGACAGACAGACTACTGGGACATTTAGCCCCCAGTCCTGTAGAATCTCCTGAGTAGTCATATCTTTTCACATTCACCAAGAGTAGGTCAGAAATCATATCTGCCAGTTTATTTAATGTTCTGGAGTGTAGGACTCCAGGCTTGGTTTCTTGAACTTTTAAAAACAACTAGATGTTTTCCTGCTATCTCATTTAACTTAAATCCTAGTTCCTCCATATAATTTTAGTTCTCTTCTTCTCAGTCCAAAGATATTTCTCCTCAGAAAAACAAACAAAACCCTAAAAAAATACAATGAGAGCTGTGTAGTTCATCTTCCTCTCTTCTTCATGAACAATGATCTTGTCCATTCCTTGTTACTCTTCTTGGCCTCAATAGAGATATGCCTTTTAAACAATCTTTAGCTTTCATCAACAGCATCTGCTTCTTCACTCTAGACTAGCTTTTATGACTTTTTTTTACATAACCAAGCCACTATCTTTATTCATCTTCTTATTTCCTTTTAATTCTATCTACTGTATATGTCTTCTAAAAGTATGAATTGGGTGATTAGTCTCTATGTAGCTGGGGTAGATGTAAATGAGAGAATATAACGGAAAGGACATGAGGGTGGTTCATGCTGAGCCTAACATTCAGTATCACTGGTATTGGAAGAGAAAGAAGGTGAGGATTTGCTAGTCACAGGATGAGGATGTACATTTTGACTGAAGCTTGGATACTAAAGAGTCATAGGAATGGAAGAAGGCATCAGTTCTTTATGGAGAGTTATAAAATAAGCATAGGCTTGCATGGAGGATGGTCTGGAAAGTATCCCTTTTAGAGGTTATGACCAATGGCTCTTCTTCTCAGGATATGCTCTACTGGTGGCATTTGCTTCTACTGCAGACTTGCTCTCTATGAAGACCTATAGGAAGAAGAGAAATTGGGATTCATGACTTCTTCTGTAGCTAAAGTACTGGTAGCAAGGGATCTAGTATAATAATAGGAAAATGCCCTTTTGCTAGAAAATAAACAAAGATGGCATCAGAATATACACAAAAATGAGGAACTGAATAAAATATACTAATTATTTAAATGGAGTGATTTGTCATAATTATTGGCAATTAAAAAAACTTTATCTAGTTTATATGGAAAATTGTTCTATCTTTAATTTTCCCTTTTGAGTTTGTTTATGTAAGGAAAGAAATAATTTGATCATGCTTCTACTAATCAGACTTTTCACTACAGGTTAATTCAAGATTTATTATATTGCTATTGATTTAAATTTAAATCGAATGGGGTCAGCCTACTTCCTTACATTTGTTCCTAGTTTAACTTTTGCTGTCCAAAAGAAACTGTCTGCTAAAATAAGATATAGTATATATTGAAATGTTTGTATTGTATAAAATATTTTTTACTTAAACACAAAAGAAGAAACAGAATATTAAAAATTAAGTTGGAAACACATTTACCATGCCTGTATGATATTTCCTACCTATATTCTCACCATGCAACCTGAAACTTTAAGTCATTCTCCTACTTCTGTCCTCTGTTTGACCTTATTAAGTGAAAGGTCATAGATAGGAGCATGGCACAATCTGTTTTCTTGTGAATCCAGAAGAGAAGAAAACCACAGATGATTGGAAGCATCATAAAAATAAGACTATTTTCCTAAAGCCTTTGATCTATGCACTGTTCAAATATATGTAATTTATAGTCCTAGTAACTTTCTCTGTCCTTCAAATCCAGCATGCTAACAGTGGAAATCCTAAGTTTCTTACTTTTGTAAGACTCCAGAAGCAGTTGGTGTACCTAATTGGATTTGCAAAGTAAAGCTATCAACAACTGGCATACATAATTTATTTCCAGGGAATCCAGTGTTAGCCCAAACCAATATCACCAATTTCAAAAGGAAATAGAATGACAAAATATAGGGAAGAGATTTTCATTAGTAAATGCCTGCTCAGCTATCAAATTGCATATGCATATTTCTGGTCAATTTCAGATTGCTTATTAGGTAGCACTGTATGTCCCTTGTGGGAAGTTTATTCTTGCCACCTCCGGGTGACAAGTTCATAATAAAAATTATTTTCCTACCCATTCTTGTTCTGGTCCTGTGATGTATATGTAGCACCCCAAATTTTTCTTATAAGAGTCAACTACCTATTTTCATATTCAGGTGCTCATTGGTCCACATTTTTACTAATTGATTATAAAGAAAAAATTATGGCAATGTAAAAGAACAGTTATATAAAATAGAATTCCATATAAGTGAGGATTTAAAGATAAGAAGCAGACATTTCTGGTGCCCCACTGCCCAAATTACCTCCTGTATTGTGGCAACCACATATAAGTCACACAAAGGCAGAAGCTAAGAATCTCTGCCTAGTCTTCTCCTGGTCCACTGCAGAGCAGTGACAGTAATGGTAATGATGGCAAGAACCAACGATCCCTGACACTTCATGCAGGTCTAGAGAGCACAGCTTTCATGCTGTTTCCCCCATTAGAATGTGTGATCCTTAATGACACTGTCTTTTTTTTTTTGCATCCCTAGTGCTTAGCACAATGCCTAATAAATAGTAAGCACTTAATACATGTGTACTGACTGACTACATGGCATTGATTCAATGTACTTTCATGCACATAATTAAGAAGCCTGTCAGCCTACAAGTTTATTTATGTCAAAGAAAACAAATGGAGTTCATACCATAGAAAAGTCATCAATGAAGACTACTTCCCCAACGATCTATATCGCTTCCACTTCTTATATGCATTCCCTCCCTAAACAGAGGTGTCATACTTACAACCTGTAAAACTCGCTAGTGCTGGCTGAACCAGATTAAAATGTAATTGAGAAACATTTTAAAAATAAATTAAAAATACCAGATAACTCAGATAAGGCAAATTTGTAATTTTCCAAGTCAATATAAAGCCCACAGTGAACATTTCTATTAGAGTTTGACACCATGATTTTAGACGATACTCTCCTTTGGATTTCTTCAATTGGTGGTGCCTACTATAGACTTTTTCAGATGTCAGAAAATCCTCTCAAGTGTCCCAGGAGGCAATGACATTCATCCTCTCCCCATCTTATGTTCTCTTGCAGTTCCCAGCGGGTGGTCATCAGATTTTTATTTTTCAGAAGAAAAATCATTCTGTCACCGTGGGTCTTACCATATACCACAGATGAGAGAAGGAAAGAATTTCCCTCCCTCTTGTGGCCACCCTGTGTTATAACTCTAAAACAGTATCAGACTAGAAAGTCTCTATTCAGCTTCCCCCCAACCCTACATTGTGCTATGAACTGCCCATTTGGCCTCCCACAAAATTTGCCCAAGAATCAGAAACACACTACTGACCCTCTCAGCTCCAAACTGTGCTACATAGTGGACAATAGATTCGAATGTGTTGACTACAATTGATTATCATTTTCCCCCTTTTCCCAGGCTTTTAGGTAGAATGTTTCTCACCTATGTCAGTGAACCTGGGAATCTAGAAGCAGGAAAAAGTAGCACTCTAAGTTTTATTTAATCACCTCTCAAGATCTTGAAGTCAATCAATCAAGAAATATTTCTGAAGCAACTACTTGTCCCTGGTACTAAGGTGAGAGTATAAACAGGAAAGATCATGTTTATTTCCATAAAAATAATACTATATTCTATTGGGGGAGACAAAATATAACTGTTATTTTTTTGTACACTGTAATTTCATTGTTCCTTGGAATTCCAGATAAAGAAATTCATTCTACCAATGCAGACTGGCATTAATTCTTCAAAGTTTAGAGAACTTCAGGAGATACCAAAGGTTCATTATTTGCCTAATGCAATATACTAGTATTTTTAAGAGCTAGGATTTGACATCTGGTTTTACTTCTCCCAGTTCATCTCTATATCTTCTGACATATTATCTTCATAGATACACATAGGTATCTGCAAATATATACAAAATAAATTTATAAATACAATATCTGGGACTGTGGTAGTATTGGTTAGAAGAATCATGAAATACCTGATGTAGAAGGTGACATAAGTTTTAGTTTTGAAAGAAACTGAGAATTCTGAGTCAGAGGTGGAAGGAGCACATTCTAGAAATAGGGAGTAGACAGTCTCTGCAAAGGCATAGGAATGGGAAATGGAGAATCATCAGGAAGGATACTTTGGCTGAAGGGTAGAGTGAGTAAAAATATTAAACATATCTGGAAAGGTGGTTTGGAGTATTCATTAAATTTTCTTAAAAACCAGACAGAGGAGTTGTATTTGACTTTAGTGGTAATAAAGAAGCACAGGAATCTATTGAGTAGTCATGTGGCATGGTCAGAATGGTGCTTTAGGAACATTGTTTTGGCAGCTATGTGGAGAATGGATTGAAGATGAGATGGTTGAGGCAGAAGGACAGTTATGAGTCTCTAGTCCTGTTGAAAGGTGATGAGTGCTTCTGCTAGGGCTATTTGAATAGAGAGTTGTGAGAGTTACTATGAAAAGAACAACTAATTATATATGTGGGAAGGAAAGTGAAGTGTTGAGAGTAAATTTGTGAACGTGGGTAAATGGAAAGATAGTGGTGTTTGCAACTGGGTAAGATTATTTAAATTACTCAAAGATGCTTCCCAGTTATTTCAGGGTTATATTAGTTGAACCAGGTGTTCTCTCATATTATCATGGACAGAAAGAATTAAGAGAAGATAATATTTATGTATTTATGTATGCCTACATACAGGGACAAGTATACACACACATATCAAATGCATATGAATAAAGCCAGAAGGTAGCCGCATTACTATGCAACACTAGGTGGCACTGTATAATAAAGGTTCAGAGGTCAAGATCAAAGTTCTTTTTCAATTCCAGAATAGCTATTTTTACCCAATTTCTCTCCCGCTTGCCCAATTAGGGCAAAGTCTCAGATATCCCTGATTGTAGCTCTCATCTTCTCCCTGTAGGCAATGTGAATTGGTCACATTCCCAATTAAAAAGAGTAAGAATTAAAGACCTGCTCTTGGTCAGAAGCCAGTAGATGGAAGGAAAACAGGAAAATAAAAAGTCGATTTCAGTTTTGCTTTTGAGGTTTTCATTTTGTTTTGTTTTATGTTACAACAAATACAGAATGAATGGCTTGTAAAATATGCTTCCAATATGTGAGAGGTTCTCTAAAAACAGCTGGGAATAGGAGCATAGCCTGGAACTAGGAATAAATTTTGCGTCCAATTCCTTCTGGGTGTGCTAAAGTTAAAGAGCTATCCTACCATACACTCATGCTGTGAACAAGAGGACACAAGGAAATGCACATTTCTGAGTCAATAATTATGTATTATGAAATCTTTATGTGCTATGAAGCTAGGCCAGTTAAAAAAGAATAAAACAATGAAGACAGCATAGTAGAAGAAGAAGCTCAGAAACAAGGTGGAAGAGAATGAGGACAGTTAAGTTCTTATACATTCCACATAAAGCATTTAATTTTGACTACATCTCCAAGCACGTGGGTGAGTCACGACAATAGAGTTGTCCTTCGTTGCCATTATTTTCACTTCTACCCATGGGCCTGGGAGGAGAAACCAAAAATATCACCACTACTGTCCTTCACATTGCTGCTTTAAAAAATGCTCTGAGGACATTTTTCTTTCCTGTTATTGTACCAGGGAGATGGTGTTACAGCTCTTCCACTGCTGCTTCACTGACAGGAGAGCATAATACTTCTTTGTTTCTTCTTTTTCCTACTTGCTCTCTTTCTCTGTTTTCATTTTGTGGGCTCAATCCAAGTGTTGCCTTGCTGTAAACATTGCATGATCATTCCTTGGCCAAAGAAATGAATGAAAATCCATAATCTCAAAAGTTGGTGAGGGTTCCAACTACTCCCTCGTAGAAAGGAGTGAATCTCCTCTCACCTTAAAGATAGAAAAATAAAGATAGACAGATGGATAGATGGATATATGACTAGACATAAAGATTTATCTGGCTTTATGATTAATCTTTTAATATCATTTTCCTGCATTTTTATTCCCCTGTAATTTACCAGTGTATTGAATTTTTGTTTTTACTTTTTATCAGATTTTCATTATTAATTATTATATTGCTTCTCCTTTGTACAGAATGATCCTCAGGTTCACTGATTTTTTAAAATATAAAGTGAGTTAATAATCTCATTCATCTTTTGTCTTCATAGCTAATGTTTGAAGATGACAATCACAATTTTTTCATCAATTGGGGGGAATATATTAGTAGCGACCTATTTACGTGGAATACATGAAAAAATTTCCGGAGTCAGTCTGGGCTCTATATTTCTTGAAATAAGTGCAAGCAATTATTTGTTATTGCATGCCCTATGATAGTATTTTTCAATCAACTTCTATTCCAGTCATTTAGAAACATGCCAGAAATTGGAACAGAGGACAATTTGTGGCTAACAAGACAATGCTGCTCCAAATACTTATGATTAATTACATTTGAATATATTTTCATATTATTCTTCGCTGCCTTGTTTGGATTCCTTCAAAATTTTTCTTCCTTTATTTTTTCGTTTGAGTGTGTCACTCCTAAAGAAGACAATGGATTTAGAATCAGATGACCTAAGTTCATTTTTGAGCTATTCCATTTCCTAGTGGTGCTGTTGGGGAAATCAGTTAGCCTTTCTGTCACCCAATTTGTGCAAATCGGGAAATAAAGATTAAATGACTACTATTTGCCATGAACGTGGGATACAAAAAAAGGGAAAAGATAGTGCCTGTTATTTGGGAGCTCACACTCTCCTGGGGGAGACAAAATGCAAATAATTATAAAAATATATATGGGATAAATTGAAAATAATCAATGGAACCAAACCACTAGAATTAAGAGGGTGGGGAAAACTTCCTATAGAAGGTAGAATTTTCTCTAGGATCTGAAAGAAGCCAAGAAGCAGAAATGAGGTTGGAGACTAGGGGGATATTCAAGGAAAATTCCTGCCTTTGGGAGATGGAATGTCTTGTATAAAGAACAACAAGGAGACTAGTGTCGCTGAATTGTAGAGTATGTGGAGAGAAGTAAGGTATGAGAAGAGTAGAAAGCATGTTGGTGGTGGTAGAGGAGTCAGATTAGAAAAGACTTTGAATGCTCAACAGAGGATTTTTTTACTTGATCTTAGAGGTGACAGAGAGTTCCTAGAGAGTTTATTGAACTTTTTCATCCATATTGGTTGTTTGTTCTTTGTTCTAGAAGGGGACCAAAATGACATCACTATGTTGGGGTCAAGATACAGTGTGTCTGACTGTGGCTGATCAACATTGTACGTATAATTAACTTTCATATTCTGGGTTTGTCATTTACTGCCTCAGTAACCATGGGCTAGTCCCTTGGGTCTCAGTTTTCTTATCTGTAAAATGGAGAGTTGAAACCAATCAATTTGAATATACTTTCTAATTCTCTACTTAGGGTGGTATGACCTACAGTGTGGAATGAAAGTTCCTACCTATATCTAAATCTTATGATGTTAAAATTAATAATAGCTGACATTTATATAGTTCTTTCAGGTCTCCAAAGCACCCTTCATGCATTTTCTGGTTTGACGCTTATAACAATGAAGTGGGTACAAGTCTTACAGACATTCTCATACTCATTTTACAGATGATGAAACTTAGGGTCAAAGTGTTCAACCAACTTGCCCTTGGTTACATCACTAGTAAGTTCCTGAGGGTGAGATTCACACTTAAGTTTTCCTGAGGTCAAATTCAGCATTTTTACTAGTAAATAGCATTCCCTAATTCTAATAAATGGTCCACCTATTTTACAGTAATGTCACAAGCCTCAAATGAGAAGTTAGTATATCACTTTGTAATAGTAAAGTGCTATATAAATGAGAGCTGCAAGAGAAAATGGTTACAATTATTGTTATTTGCAAGTTTTGCTTAGATTTCAATTATTTGTTCTTTAGTCCTTAGTATCATGGCCTTGAAGCTAAGGACTTATATTGCAAAGGCAATCTAAATCAATGATGTTTATTTATTCAAAGGTAAACACCACTAGTGCTCTTTGCAGGCTATGATCCCTTTTGGGGGGAAACTTCTTTTGTAAAATAGACATTTAGAATCACAGAAGCTTTTATTTGGAAGGGAACTTAGGGATACCCTATTTTGGTTATTTCATGTTAGGTGTAAGGAACTTCTTCCTTCATCAGTTCATAAGACTGTAAATTTAAAAGTTCTTTGGAAGTCATTTAGTTCAACCATCTCATTTTTCAAATGAGGAAACTAATGTCAGGAAAATTAAATGATTCGCCCACAGTGGCATGTCATGTATGTGTCTGAGGCAGCATTTTAATGCCAATTTTTCTGATTACAAGTTCAGTGCTCTATCTGTTTTGTCAACTTGTCTTTTATATCCTTCCTCTTCTTTGATGCTCAGATTAGAAGATGCATCCCTCCCCCCATCCCCACCTCCAAAGAGCAGAAAGAAACTAAGACTTAAATTTCCTTTTTCCTTTTAGGAGGATTAGTGATCTTGCATCAAGGTATGCCCAAAAAGAAGGGACATGGACTCAAAATTTAATTTTACCCTTTTTTATGAATTCTAGTTTATATTTAGGGTTATTGTTCTGAATTACATCTTTGATTTATAGAAGGCATTTTGGATATATTTGTATAAGTAAAACATTTCCTTCAAAATCTATGCAGGACTTTGAAGCCCTCATTAAATAATTTGAACTCTCTTTTTTAAGCAAAAATGCCTCTGTATATTGAATGGGACTCAGTCAGTTGAATGTTCCATTAGTAACTTTCTTAAAGATTCCAGATCTTTAAAAGGAAGAACAGTTAATCAAACTTCTATAATCCTTGCCCAGAGAAGTATACTTAACAATAGACAGGCCTTTGGATTCTTTGGAATAGGAAAGTCATTCACAGATTTTTGCTGAGTTTATCTGGGCTTTTTGTTTAGGATAGCAAAAAATGTTTTTATTTTAACAGCATTCAATGAAATTTAAGAATGGATGAACTCTAATTTGGAATAGCCCTCCAAAAAGGATAAATTATTCCACTGTTATTTCTTTCCTAAGGTACTCTCCCTCAGGAGGTAAACAAGTTGTAAGAATTTTAAAATCTACATTATTTATGTCTCATCTGGCAAAAACTTTCACTAACCCTTGGTGAGTGGTTAAAAAGCTCATCTCATTGGTTTAAATGTATAATTCAATATCCCCTGAAATAATTGCTATATTTAGTTTCATAAGTTGTTGATTCCAAATAAATTTAAAATGTAATACATTATACATGTCCCTGGGACCTGTTGATCTCTTGTTGTACATGGAATGGACCCCAATATCGGGGACTCTTCCCCTAAATATCACTCTAGTTCACTATTCACCCAACTCCATTTAGAGTTTGAAAAATCTCAGACTATAGTTCATGTCAAAGTTCCCACAAATGAGAGTCAAATGAATTCCCAGTTCCTCTATAAACCCTCAAGATAACACATTAATTTTTAAAGTATAGCACTGTCTTTATTGTAGATCAAAAAACCAGAACATAACAAAAATGACTCATTTGGGCCTATAAACAAATACAGAAAACATAAAGAATTCAGTCTCTTATAAACAATCAATACCATTTCTTCTCTCTATGTTAGAGCTCACTTTTCTTGGAGGATTCCTAAATCCTCCAGATAAAGCACTACCTCATAGTTTAGACTCTTCTCAGAAGAGAACTTAACTTGGAAGTACTAAAGAGGCAATACACCTATAGTCCAACAAATGGCTTTTTTAAACTTGTATGGAGACTTATAAAGTCATTCATCCACATGAAGCTTCTCTGTTGACTTGGGATCCCTCGGAAAGAAAAACATGGGGTTATGGAAAAGGTAATCCACTTTCCCTTGAGGCACATACTCTCTGAAAAGCTCACCACTATAGTGGTGAAGTATAAAGTCTATGTCTCTTTCTCCTTCACATTGTGGCTTTAGTTCTTTGCTGATTCTCCTTCCAGGACAAAGAGCAAAGACCAAAGATGGTCAAGAACTTGAGGTCCAGGAACTCTCATATTGGGCCAGGTAAACTCAGACACATTTAGCTTATCATGAGTTTATGCTGTAAGATACTCATTGATGGTTCTGATGAAGGGTGATCTGCTCTCTCCCTTTACTGCATACCATGTACATGCCAAGCTCTTCCTGGAAAAAAGGTGATAAGGTGATAAGGTGATAAGGTGATAAGCTTGGTCTCATGAGTCCACACTCTCTCTAGTCTGAAACCAGTGCATCTTGAGGTTGTAAGTGAAACCCATCACCCAGAAGGGACAAAGGTTATGCTGAAAGACACTCCTTCCTTACAACTGACCTGCAGAATTTATAATTTCCTTAAAAACTCAGATCAAATGTTCATTTGGCTTTTGCAATTCTCATTAATTTCAATTTATAATATTGTCTATACATTATGTCATTTGATCTCAATGCCTTTGAACAATCCCTTTATTTGGGAGGTATTCTTTCTTTATTTCTTCCTCTCAGAAGCTCTACTTTCCTTTATTTTAAGGTTTATCATAAGTACTGCCATTTATATGAACTTTTTCTTAATGCCCTTAGTGATTTCTCTCCCCAAACTATCTAGTACTGCTCCTGTAAATACAGGAATATGTGTGTATGCAGTATTCTCTGGCCAGACAGTAAGCTCCTGAGCAGGGTGTACTGTATCTGCATTCCTAGCACCTGACACCATACCTGACATTCAGATGACACTTAATAAATGTTGCTGATTAGTTGGTCATATTTATTTTATATACATACATACCCCTGGTCTGCCCTAATAGAATGAAAATTCCTTGAGGACAAGGACTATTTAATGTTTCTCTTTGTATTCATAGCACCTAGTTATATGCCTGGCACATAATAGGTGCCCCAAAATACCTTTTGGTTGATTTGGTTAAAATTTTTAGCATCTAGTCTTATGCATATCCTGATGGCCTTATATCCTAATGTTTCAATTAGAGCCACCAAATAAAGTCCACTGCTTTAGAGTATGGATACAACTGGATTACAACATTCCCAGCTTTTCTCTTTCTAGGTATTTGCTGTAAGATGCCTCCATGAGACATTATGTTTTTGTGTGTAGGCTGGCAAAATATGTTCATAATTAACTCTCCCCACCACTGGTACTCTTCCAAGCCTGATGTGCTATCACCATTACTTAGCATCAATCCAGTGAACAGACCTGAATAGAATATATTCCCAAATTTTCCTCACCTGGAGAGTTAAGAAAGTGTAACACAGTAAAGAACTACAAGCAGGTATATATTCCAAGGACAACAAATATGAACACACACACACATGCACACACAAGTTTGGGTATTAAAAACAGTCTTCCCTAATCTGGCAAATTGCTTATAGTAATGGACAATTTCATTCATTAATTCCCACATTCTGTGTGAGGAATTAAGCAATTTGTAATCACCTGTTCTAGTGAGGGCACTATATTGGGTACTGGGGGTGATGCACAGCATTATCCTTTCCCTCAAGGTGTCCACAATCTAGTAGGAAAGATAAGTCATTGACCTAAATGACTAGGTGTGGCCAAGTTGATATGAAAGTTCATGAAAGGGAAAAAAGATAAATTCTGT
Source organism: Pseudocheirus occidentalis (assembly GCA_028646575.1). NCBI lineage: Eukaryota > Metazoa > Chordata > Mammalia > Diprotodontia > Pseudocheiridae > Pseudocheirus > Pseudocheirus occidentalis. The sequence continues at coordinate 77,293,871 of CM053599.1, forward strand.
TTTATTGTAATTCAGGAAAGATTCATGGAGGACATAACATTTGAGAAGGATCTTAATGTATGCATAAACCTTCAACAGGCAGGAACAGAAAAGAAGAGAATTCTAGGTATAAAAAATAGGTTGAACAATACATAATGAAAGTAGAAAGCATAGACTATATATTAGACAGGAGATATATCAAAGTGTAGTGGAAAGAGAACTTGCCTTAAAACTAAGAACCGCAGTTTGCATGTCTGACATATAGGGCTATGTAACCCGAGGCAATTCACTTGACCTTTCAGTGCTGTAAGCATTAAGAGTATAAGTTTAAAAAATTGCATTGGTTAAAATAATTTGCCTGATTTGAGAATTCCCCATTACCAGTGAAATCTTCGGACCAGTATTTGTTCCTATATACTAGCCACATTGCATTTTTTGGCTCAGGCATAGAACTTACAAGGGTGAAATAGTGTGAAAAAGTAATGTTGGGAGCAAATTAGAGAAGATCTTGGAACCAAGTTGAGGGCTGCGGACTTTATTCAATAGATAACTGGAAACAGTTAAGGTTTTTTTGAATAGAGGTGTGATGTGATCAGAGCTGTGGTTAAGAACATTAACCTGTCACTTGTGGGAAGAATGGTTTGGAGAGGAAAGAGACTGTGTGTGGAGAGAGCAGTTAGAATGATATTGTAGTTATCTAGGTGAGAGGTGATAAAGCCCTGCATTTGGCTGCTGGTCAAAGGAACGACAAGAAAAAGATGGATTTGAGAAAGATTTGGGTGGAAGAAATTTTGTTGCCTCTATAACAATGTTGTAACAACGAATGCTCTTTTAAAATCAATGTGCTATTTGGTCCCTATCCATAGAATAATCACTCTATAATAAAAATAGCAGATTATGTGCTATTTGCTATAGGCAGGAGTAGTAGGAGGAAAGCAAAAAGGAGCTCTTAGTAATCATTTTTGTCCTGCTATAAAATAACAATTACATTTTAACCTATCATTGCTATCTACTTCAAACTCCCCAAACATACTTGCCAGAAAAAAAGCCACTTAAGCTCTCCTAAAGGAGGAGGAGGAAAGACTGATGATACAGACTCATCATTCTTCCACTATCCTTCTATTTGATTCCAAACACTTACCACTAGGAATGTGCCATTTATGAATCAGTCAGTCAACAGGCTTTTATTAATCACTAAATAAGTGTCAGACAGTGTACTAAGTTTGGAAAATACAGATAGAAGCAAAAAGAAAGACAGTGTCCACCCTCACGAAGCTTACATTCTAATGGACCAAGACAACACATAAAGAGAAACTGAAAATGTTGGGTGGGGGTGGGGCATGGAAAAGAAAGTCTAGAGTGCATCCTGGAGAGGAATGAAACATGATTAGCCTGGGCACTGACCTTAAACAGAAGTTCTGAAAGGAGTCATCCTTTTGGGGGGGGGCAGGCAACAGGGGTTAAGTGACTTGTCTAGGGTCATATAGCTAGTATCTGAGGTCACATTTATACTCACGTCCTCATGACTCCAGGGTCAGTGCCCTATCCACAGTACCTCCTGCTTGCCCCTTGGAAGGACACATACAACCAGAAGGGGATGCTATAGGTACAGAAAATACTTCAATATGGGAATTTCAGACCTGAAAATGAATACCTTCCAAAATGAAGGTATTTGTGGGAGAAAGTCTAAAGTACAACCTGGTGAGAAATGAATGTATTAATTCTAAAATACTTCACAACAACAAGATAATTTGGAAATCCTTAGAAAGATAAATGTGATTTTAGTTATCTGAAAAAAGCACTGCCTTCTACATGAAGCCTTTTATGGTCTTCCATCTGACTATACCCAACCCCCCAATGAAATTTGCATGCATTCTGCATATGCATACACAATATACATACATACATATCTGTGTATGTGTGTATATGTCCTGTCTCAGACACTTACTAGCTCTACAATCTTGAACAAGTCATTTTAGATTTATCTGTCCTGGTTTGCTCATCTGTAAAATGGAATAATAACAGTACCAACCTTGCAGGGGTTTTGTGAGAATAACACGAGGTAATATTTGTAAAATTCTTTGTAAACATTAAAGTATTACATAATTGCTATCATTGTTACTGATATTGAGTTCAGGGACTGTTTCTCTAGATGTTGTGTCTAGCACAAAGTGAAAACCTAATAAATGCTTCTTAATAGTTTGACCTCTAAATATTTATCACTGTTGAACTCCTTCTCTTGACTTGCCTGCCCCACAACTGATATAACACTTTACTTCTATCCATGCTATTTAGGATTGGTCCCAGTTCTACCCTGTGCTAAGTAGAATGACTGATTCACTTTTGCATGTATTCTCCAACTATACCATACTATAAAATACAATAAAATATTTTATTCTACAAGTCTCTTAATCACTGCTTATATGACTTGGTTTTCATATACCCTACCATTATAATTTTCCTCCTACAGATATACTCTAGTATATTCCTGTTCTTGGTGTGATGTCAAGACCTAGACTAGGATATAAATATTTTATGATCTGGGCAATGGGTAGAGCAACTATCATTTCCTTTGCCTGTCACTAAAATTCTATTAACATAAAGTAAGTTAACCAAACTTTAGTAATGAATAGATTCATGATTCCATTGATGTGTGTATTCTTTTCATTGATGGAACCTTAGTCTTCCCATAGATTTCATAACTCTTTCTAGTCTTATCTTTCTTTTTCTTCCTTTTGTTTGCTTTCTTTCTCTTTCCCTCTCCTTCTCTCCCTTCTGTTTTTCTCACTTCCCCTTCCTTCCTTCCTTCCTTCCTTCCTTCCTTCCTTCCTTCCTTCCTTCCTTCCTTCCTTCCCCCTCACTCCTTCATGCTCACTCTTCACTTTCCCTTTCCTTATTTTATTCCATTGTCTGTCCTTTCTTTCTTTCTTTCTCCTTGCCTTTGAATTCCAATACGATATATAGATTTCAAAGTCATACAGGTAAAGATGCTACATAGACATATGATATCTGATGGAAACTACAAAAGACAGAGTAGAAAGAAAGAGGGACCAGAAAAGAGTTTTAGGGGACACCAATACTTAATCAATCACAGCTGTCAAATATGTCAGAGGCAAACTAGAAAAGAATAGTGTCAAAGAAACCAAGAGAGAAAAATGTGCCAAGGAAGAAGAGGTAACCAACAATTTAAGAAGTTTCAAAGAGGGAGACAGAAAAATCATAAAAGGCCATTGAATTTAGCAGTTATGTGATCTTTGGTAACTTTGGGGAAAGCATCATTTCAGAAGAGTAGTGGGATTATAATTAAAAGGAAGCAGAGAATGTAAATAAATTTTCTTTTTTTAGGAATTCAATTATGAAAATTAGAGAAATATAAGATGAAAGATTGAAATTATGACTGAATTGAATGTTTTTTAAAGAAAGGAATATATCTGAGAATGGAATATATCTTGTAGTTAAGAAGGAAAGAAAAAAACCACTAAACAGAGTTTGAAGATGGGAATGGAATAATTAAAGGGAAAAGCTCCTGGAGTTATGGCTTTCTGTTACTCAGACTAAGAAACAAAGAATAAAAGGATAGTTGAATATAGAATTGTGTTGAGGCTTTTATGGGTGGATAAGAAGTAGCACAGGAAGGATCACTTCTAACTATGTTTGAGAGAGAAGAAAAAAAACTAGACAAAGAGGAAGCAAAAGCATTTATTAAGAACCCATTTCTGCGTGTGTATGTGTATACATGTATGTGCTTGTGTGTATAGATACGCACATATATGTTCACATGTTTTGTAGCTATATTTCCCAAAACTGACCTTTAAGCAAAATTTTTAAAGTTACATTTACCAACAAGTGTCCTAGGTTGGGGAAAAAAACTAATTTTAAGGGAAATAGCTCTTGTTTTTATTTGAATAATCATAGCTGAAATGACACCGAGTATGCTTTACCCACTTATCCACAATATTTCTGTGGTTTTTGGTTCATTTGTGCCATGAAGGTGGAGAAGTTACTTTAGGGCTTCAGGACAAAAATTGCTAGAGAGATTATGACCTTGTAATTTAAATTGGTTTTATCAAAGAATGGGTTACACTGGACAAATGTCTCATTACTCTGTGGCTTAGACTTGCACTATTCTGTATCATTCATTAAAGGAAATAGACCAGAAGAAAGAACAGAAGAATCATGTAATTCTCTTCTAATTAGATGGTAGTAGAAACTAAAAGAAGTCTAAAATATGGAGCCTTCTTGAATTTTTAATGCTCCATGAAATCTAATAGTTGGAAATCCTCTAAAATTATGTGGATACCATCTCAAGTTATTATCCTATATTTTTCTTCTCTTTTGGAGCTAAGTTACTAGAATAAAGCCATCTATTCCCATTGCCTGTACTTTCTTACCTTTCATTCACTTCCTAACACCTTACAACCTGGTTTCTGATCTCATTGCTCTACTGAAACTATACTCCAAGGTTGCTAATTATTTCTTAGCTGCTAAATTCAGTGACTTTTTCTCTGTTCTTATTTTCTTTGAATTATTTTCAGCATTTGACACTGTAGACCACACTCTCCTTCCATTCACCCACTTGTGCCCCTTTTATACTCCTGTCTCTAATCAGTTTTCAAGTTTGATTGATTCCACATCTAAAATATCAATTGAATCTATTCCCTTCTCCTCACTTTCGGGGCCACTACCCTAATTCCTGTGTCTGTCACCTCTCACCAGGAATATTGTAATAGTGACCCTGCCTTTCCAGTTAGTCCTTTGCACCAGTGGTGTCAAGCCCAAATGGAAGCAGATACCTGTAGGCCACATATTGATTTATACAACTACAAATTAACATTATCCATGTGGTATTATGTCTTTATTTATTTAACTAAACATTTCCAAATTACATTTCAATCTGATTCTTCAGCTCCCTCGAGTTTAACACCTTCTCTTTCAAGAACTGATAAGTTGAAATTCACAAATCACATGTATAACTTTTCAATTCCCCACCAAGAAGCTCCAGTGGATCTCTCTTCCTCTGTTTGACATTTGAAATCCTTCATAATTTGCTTGCAGCTTGTATTTTAAGAGTATTTTATATTACTATCCTTTACAGATTTTTATTTAAGCCAAATTAGTTTACTTCAGGCCAAAGAGGTCTGGAATTGACTCACTCATCACTTCTAATTCATAAATTCCTTCATTTCCTTTAAAACTCAATTAAAGTCCCATCTTTTCCCTGAGGTTGATTCTAACACGCCACCCCACCCACATCACTCACCCAGGGTGGCTGCTAGCACAGATTCTTAGATCTGATTTTCTAAAGGAAAGCAACTCAAAATGGGTTAACAATCTTTCTTTAATCAAACAAACATCATTTACCAAGTTCAGGGGAAAAAGTCAGCACCCTGAACTCCAGAGAATACAAACACAAGTTACAAGCACTAGTTACAAACACAAGTTACAAGCAGACCAAGAAACAGATCAGCAGATGGGCTTCCAACCCATCACATCTATTACCTATTCCAGTTACCAGAGAGGAAAGCATCAACATCTGGGTTTTTCAAAGCCAGGGGGCTCAATGGCTTCCCAGAGTCTCATCTGGTCAAATCATACAACTCTTCTCTAAGTGAGCCCCAAAGCAAACCTCACAACAGGGTGTATATAGAGCCTTCTCCTGGGTCAGAGAATGTCACAGCCCTCTCGACCCACTGTCCAATTACAAAGTAAAAAGGTGTGGCCATTCCCCCAATGTCTTTGTATCAGCACTTGGTATAGTGACTTATACATACATAGGGAATGAAAGGTGTTCTTTCTAGCTGTAACACTAGCATTACATAATATTACTATGTGTGCTATCATCCTGTAAGGAAAGACCTAAAGAAAGAATCAAAGAAAAATCACGACTAGACCAACTTGCCTTAATATGACTTATATCTTTTAAAGTACAGTAGCCTAAATCAGAACACTGATGGGATCCCATTAGTTTCCACATATTTTCTAATAGCATACAAACTGGAGATGTTAGTAGTGAATAACTTTGACCACAATATGTTGAAAATCCAATAGGGTACCAAAAGATAATTGCCTTTTGGAGAGAATTACTCAGATAATTAGCAAAAAAAGTAATTACTGGGATTCTTGGTACTAAAACCTATGTAAAAATATGCCATTTGTATTTAATTAGTAGGTGTATCTATTTTTTCAAGATAATTGATCCTATTAAATAAATATATCTAAGAACTATGTCAAATTTTAGCCACAAATGGTAGAATATGGCTCCCTCTGTAATCCAAATAATTGTGTGATTGACTACTATTCACTTCACCTTTTATAGATGGGCCTCATCTCACAATAATCAGTTATACATACTCTCTGGAATGTCTGAAATGCTTGGTTTTGGAAGAGTATTGGTAAAGGGAGGCCAAGGGAGTATAAAGAGTACTGAACTATAATTGAGAAGATTTAGTTTCTAATCCTCTAATAGACTTTCAACAAATCACTTGTCCTTCCTGTAATCCACTTTAGTCAGCAGTATATATAATCAGGTGGACAGACTAAACCTCAGATTCTTTCTAGTCCTAGCTTTCCTTGGTTCACAAAAGTGAAGAAAAAATAGCAGAATTGATTATTGAATGTTGATATTATTTCCTACTCAGCAGCTTGGTGTAGTGGAAAGCACGTAGAGTTAGAAGTCAGAATACCTGTGTTCCAGTCTTTGCTCTGCCTAACTACTCACTGGATGTATGTCCGTAGGCAAATCACACTACCACTCTAAACTTAGGATTTTACATCTGTAAAAAAGTTGTTCAGTAGATCTCCTCTAAGGGGCCTCTCATTTCTAAATCTTTTATCCTCACCCTAAAAAGGAACATTGAACATGCTACCTGAAGTGTGCTTTGATAAAAGAAGCAGGATTCATTTTCATGATCCCAGAGTTTTGGACATGGAAAGAACTATATAAGTCATCTAGGTCAACCTCCACTCAGAGCTTGAACCCTCGAGGCTGCCAAAGCTTCAAATGAATAAGATAAGCAATTGGAGAGTTTGTTGAGTGTAACCAAGAGCCATCAACACCATCACATTACAAAGGGAAGTTGAATGTATGCTTCAGTATGATGTTTAAAAAAATCCATAAGGTCATATGAAGACTGGAAGGCTCTTTCATTCTTTCAGTTCATTAAAGTTCTTTAAACTGACTTTGATTCTTTTAAATGTCATTAGAGTTTTTAGCATCTAAGATGAATAAATTTTTTTTAATCACAACTGTTGCCTAAAACCTGCAAGTCTCCACAGGCAATTTCCTGTGATTATGTTGTAATCAACCTGCTTCTCCTCAGGCCACAGGTCCTTTCCTGGTCAAATCATAGGGCTACTAATAGTCAGTTCCACTGCTTCCAAAAGCATGTTATCAATATCAGAATCAGATCCAAATTTTATTTGACTGGATCATGTAAGGACAATCATATATATGATATCATATATATGTGATATATGTATATATACACATGTATATATATAAATTAAATACTAAGAAATATACATATATGCACACATATATGTATGTATGTATACATAGTCTTATGTGTGTGAGTGCATGTGTATATATGTAAGTAAATAAATAAGTGAATCTTAGACTTAATTTTTGGTTTTCTTTGGTAGTTTGAATTTCTCCAGATTCATAGCTTGAAACAAATTCTTGCAGTTTATTTTAGTAAAGTAGACTTTTGGCATGAGGTTTTTACATGTGAAACAGAGAAATATTACTTTATACCTACATCAATATAATTACCAGATGAGTTTCTTCAAAAAGATATATTTGTTCTACATTTCAGCAACCAGTTTCTCACTATTAATAACAAAACCCTATAAAATTAGCATAAACCTGTCCTGATAAAGTGCATAAGAAACACATTAGAGGCCTTGGTTATAAACCTTTCTAATGCTCTCAATAAATAATGAGATTTTAATTTAGAAAAAGACTTGGGCATTTGTCGAGATTTCAGATGTTGCTTTCTAGCTTTACATAATGTTACTAATATCCTCTTATGACATTCTGATGATTTAATTCAGTTCATTAAGCTTTTATTATGTGCCTACAGTGTGCTAACCACACTGTGATGGGTTCTGGTTATACAAAGAAGAAAATGATTCAGTAATCACTGTCCTCAATGAGTTTTCATTCTACTGGAGGATTATAGAACTGAACACACATCTGTCAGGTACCACTGACTTTACAAATGGTAGTTTAATTTATCATAATATTCACACTTTAAAAGTTAATGTGATCCTATGTACTAACAAGGAATATCGAATTGGCATACTATTGCAAAGGAAATGAATTGAGTTGAATTTTTCAGTGAGAGATCTTGGGGAAACTAGTCTTCCTCCATTTCTGGGATATGACTGACATAATAAGCATTTGCTATTTTCTAAGTTCTTTGCAAAATTCTAGGATTTTGGATTTTATAGAAAAGAAAGTTAATCCTTGTTCTCAAGGAGTTCACAGTCTTATAGTGTGAGGAAACATGCAGATGGATACATAAACCTTTTCTTAAGCACTCACTATGTTCCAGGCACTGTCCTTAGTATTGATGACTATAATGGGAATCTGAAGCTCTTTCCTGCCCCTATACCCTTCGCTTAAGTGGCTTAAGTGGCTCCAAGAATGTTCCCTGATTTGAAAATAATAGGCTGAATGTGGTCACGTGGAGCCTGTGGCAGGAGGCTTGTTTTTGGGGAATGGCCACACCTTGTTACTTTGTATTTGGACAGTGGGTCAAGAGGGCTGACCCAGGAGAAGCCTATACACACACACACACACACACACACACACACAATGGATGTGATGGTCAGATGGTTGGAAGTCCATCTGCTGATCTGTTTCTTGGTCTGCTTGTAACTTGTGTTTGTATTCTCTGGAGTTCAGGGTGCTGACTTTTCCCCCTGAACTAGGTGAATGATATGTTTGTTTGATTAAAGAAAGATTGTTAACCCATTTTGAGTTGCTTTCCTTTAGAAAATCAAATCTAAGAACCTGTGCTAGCAGCTGCCCTGGGTATGCTAGGGTGCTTGTTGATACAATGATACAGATAGAAGCAAATGACACAGTTCCCACCCTTATGGAGCTTTCATTCTAATAGGAGAAGACAATTTATAAAGGATGAGTAAAAATGGGGAGTGATATACAATAGGGGAGAAAAGAAAGGGGCAGCAGGAAGTGTTTTAGGACTGATTCCTAGACAGATAAGGCAAAGGCTCACCTATAAAACCTGGGAGGGATATAGGAATGGAATGGAATAAAGTTTCCAGCATGTTGTAGATGGCGAGAGGGCTCATGATGGGGAGACTGATGGAAGTGACATATGGGATACAGAGTAGAAGGAAAGTCTCAGTGATCCTTAGGATATTGTGGCAAAACAGATTCTGATACAGAATCACTGGACAATGTCAATATCTTTGATGATAAAACCTATCTTTGGTAGTGTTCAGTAATTGTGATGGAAGAGATGGACACTGTAGCATGTACAATTACCAGTTGGGTCTCTAAAAGGAGTTGGTCTCCAAATGAAGATACTGGGGACATAATTCAGTACAACTTTCTTTAGGTTCTTAAGAATAAGGTCTTGGGCTAACAGATCTAGAAATAAAAATAAAATATCTTTAATAAAAACATACAGACAAATTTAGACAGAATCCTAGATTTCATAGAGAATATGGAGATCATGAAATTGAATGTCATTGAACTGATCCTGAGATATGTTTACAGTAATTTAAATTTAAGTTGATGACATCTTAATATTTCTAGTATCAACTTTCTTGGCAATTGCATCTTATATGAAATATTCACTTTGTCCCAAATCTAAGTTATTTCCTAAAAAAAAAATTAATGAGTATTAGAATAAGGGTGAGTTACAAGAGGTCATGCATGTTTATTTGATAGCAATGAGATAGAAAACAGATGTTGGAGACAAGAGAGAGGGCAGTCAAAGAAAACTACAATGTTCTGATTATATAATTATTGGGGAAATTGTTTTGATGTCAACAGAAATAAGAGAGTCATGAACATGGTCAGGTTTTGGGGCGATAGATCATAAGTTTAGGTTTACATTTTTAAGTTTCAGCTTAGGATAAATCACACCTGTAGTTGTTGGGTCTCTTGTTGGTAATGGGTTGAGCCGGTCCTCAGCTAACAGGAGTGCATGTGATCACCTGGGGGCGGAATGTGAAGGTTGCACCTGTTTGCGATAAACAGGATTATCTCTCCGCCTTCAGGGTGATGCACAATTGGCTGGCTGTGGTGAGGGCATGGCCAGGGGAGGGGCCCTAAGGGGCCCTGGAGAAAGGACTTAAATACAGGTCACCCAGAGGCGGAGGGAGAGTTCCAACCATGCCAAGCTTAGAGAATGTAGCTAGAAGCGAGTGTTGTGTTCTGAAGAAGAGTTCCAGCCACGCCAAGCTTAGAGAATGTAGCTAGAAGCAAGTGTTGTGTCCTGAAGAAGAGTTCCAGACATGCCAAGCTTAGAGAATGTAGCTAGAAGCAAGTGTTGTGTTCTGAGTTTTCTGTGCAGCTGTTTCTCCTGGAGTAAGCGGGAGCCGGGGCCACCCGAAGCCTTTTGAGGAAGGGTATAGGTGAAACCTATACATCCTGACCCCCAAAACCGTAGCAGATGGCACTCAACGTGTAGGGACTTGAAAGTAGGAAGGGTAGGGGTCAGAGGAGCTGTACAGCCTTGCTATAGTAGCAAGAAGCCTGTTGAGGAAGATGTTATGAAAGTTAGTGGCACAGACCTATATGCCAGAAAAGTCTATGGCTGGATAAAGTGGTAAAGGGAAAAGGAGTGAAATATAGCTTGGTAAAAGGAAAAAGCAGAAAATATAGCATAGTAAAGGGAAATTTGAGGTGAAAGGGGAAGATTGCATGAAGTTTATACAACAGGAGCTGGGTGGTAATAGGGAATCAATTGGCTACATATGAAAAGAAGAATCCTGGTACTGTTAGGGAAAGTTATAGTCTTGAAAAATTGTATTTAGAAGAAGTAATTGAACATCTTAAAGCTGATCTCCTCCCCCTAGGTGGTCACCCGCAAAACAAGAGAAGGTAGATGTTGGGTCTCTTGTTGGTAATGGGTTGAGCCAGTTCTCAGCTAACAGGAGTGCACGTGATCACCTGGGGGCAGAATGTGAAGGTTGCACCTGTTTGCAATAAACAAGATTATCTCTC
>CM053599.1:77315002-77328982 GCA_028646575.1 Pseudocheirus occidentalis
TTCCACCACTTTTCAAGAAAGGATATCTATGCTTTTTCCTCCTCAAATTAAAATGTTTTAAAAACAGAGACACAATGTGTACATGTTTACATGGGTATATAGCTATACTTACAACTCTAGGGTAGAGTCTGTGGTTTAGTTTCATTTTATTTTGTTTTTTTTCCAATAAGGAACAATGAGAAAATATGATTAGAATTTGTACATAATTTGAGAGGTGTTGTATTTAAAAACCACTAGTAAACAGAGGAGTAAATTATGCTTTTGTACACAGGAGGATTTAAATTTGGAGATTCAGATTTTCTTTATGCACTGGATTTTGTTTTCTATATGTTTTATCTCTCTTACCAGACTCAGACTGTCCAGTCAGCCAGGCCAGGGAATGCATGTTATTTACATCTGAATATCTCTCACTTTGTACCAAAATGTATTACTCAGAGCAAATGTGTACTAAATACTTAATGACTATAAGATGACAAGATTACATATATTTAAAGATTGAAAATTCATCATTTATTCTAATAGAACTGAAGGTATGAATAGAAAAGAGAATAAAAAGTTTATATTATTTTATTGAAATTTTATTCTAGAATTGAAATTATATTCAAAAATATTTATATTTTACTTGACAATTCCCTAGAAGGTAAGACATTTCAAACTTCAAACTCCATATAGCCTTTAAGGGTTTGGGTTTGGGTTTGGTTTTGGCCAGACCCTTGATTCCACTGGTTTAAGAAATTCACAGTTAAAGAACCTTCCTTTTTCAGTGGATAATGGCATCTGTACTTCAATGTATAGACTAGAAAATTGCTCAGAGGCACTAAGAGGTTAGCTGACTTGTGCCAGGTCAGTGGTTTCACACTTACAGCGCTATATATGAGACAATGGGTGAAAATTTCTGCTGTACTTCAGGAGTGACCTTATTTGGTTTTTTTTTTTTTTTGGCAAAGATATGAGAGTGGTTAGCCATTTCCTTCTCCAGTTTGTTTTATAGATGAAGAACCTGAGGCAAATAGAGTTAAGTGACTTGCTGAAGGTCACATAGCTAATAATTGTGAGAGTCTGGATTCGAACTCAGGTCTTTCTGACTCCAGACTCTGTGTTCTCTATCCACTGCACTACCATTAGTTGCATAGAACCAGAATTGGAATTTTCATGCTGTCTCACTCCCACAGGAATTAAATAACATATTTAAAAATATTTTCAAATGACTTCTAAAACTCTCTTTTTTCATGGTGCCTACCAGTTTTTTTTTTCTAACACAATTCCCTGTGTTCAGGTTTGGTTCTCCTCAAAAGTACTGGTTGGCTCTTTATACCTTGGACATCTACCATTCTAAAAAGTGTCTCCTAGTTGACTGTTTTGCTTTTTGTTGTTGTTGCTTCTTTTTTTAATTATTCATTTGTTTTGTGAGGGTTTTTTTAGTGTGATTAATCTGAGATCTCTACAATAAACCTCAAAATTCAGACCCAGATTTTCAGTACTCAAAAGTCTGTTGGAGAAAATGTTAACTAATGAGGAATCCTAGGAATCTTTATTCTATTATTCAGCTGACTGTGCCCTAGATTTTCGAAATGTTAGGCTTTCAAAGGAGTAGATGTATGGTACTGGAACAAGCGTTGACTTTACAATCAAAAGACCTAGGTAAAACTCTGCCTCTGATTCTATATCTCTGACTTTGGACAATTCACTTAATTTCATTGGGTCTCATTTTCTTCATCAGTAAAATAAAATGCTTGTACTAAATGGCTTCTGAGATTCCTTCCACCTCTAGACATACAAGAACAAAACATAAATGGTTATATTGAAAATCTACAAAGCCTTAACCTCAAAACTTAAATTTACGTACATCCTGCCTAGCTTGAGTTCTACAAATAGGTTTTTAAAAGTGAAATTTCCCAAATGGTTTTTTGTGATCATGAGAAACATTTAACATGAGGGATCATTTTCCTTTTGTATTTCTAAAGATGGAGCTTCATTATAATATCTTTATCACTGGATAGTTCAGGATGGCTCCTAAAACTTTTGTGGAAATTGAGTTTTCTGGCTTAACACCCAGTATGCCCTGTTCCCAAGCCTAAAAGAACAACACATTTATTGTTTGCCTTCCAAAACCCACGAATCGATGAGAAGATTTTAGCCATCCCCATCATGATGCTGATCAGGTTAGGACAACCAAGGATGCCGACAAGTTGCACAAATATGTTACTGGAGAAAAAGGAGATGTGAAGATGTGGGGCAGAGGAGTCAAAGACTCATTTGCCAAGTTGCTGCTTTTTTCCCCTCAAGCTCATTGTTTTTATTATTAACTTTCTATTTTGATATTCTAAGAACTTTCAGTTTTTCTGAAAGGTTTTATGGGAGAAAATTACTATGATCAGTAAAAAGCTTTAACTGAAAAAATTGCATTTTACTTGTAACAAATTTCTGAACAAAGTTCTAGTAGACAGGTCAGACTAAAAGTGATAAAATGTTTTCTTTGTTTTTCATAGCTACAAAGTGAGTTCAGCAATATAAATTTTGTTCTCCAATTACCACAGATAAGGAAACTCCCAAGCAAATTTTTTGGAAATGCTCTCTTTATCCCTTACAAATGGCTAAACTAATCTAGGTTTAGCTACAGTAGGACATGAGGTTGCTCAGACAGAATTTATCACTATGCCAAGAGAAAAAGATGTTGGCTCCTGAATTTCTTTGGGAACAGAGTTATTCAGTTATTTTTTAGTCACATCTGGCTTTGCAGCTCCATTTGGTGTTTTCTTGGCAAAAACTTCTAGAGGGGTTTGCCATTTTCTTCTCCAGCTCATTCTGTATTTCAGGAAACTGAGGCAAACAGAATTAAGTGACTGGCTCATGGTCACATAGCTAATAAGTATCTGAGGTCAGATTTGAATTCAGAAATATGAGTCTTTCTGACTCCAGCCCTGGCACTCTATCCACTGTGCAATCTATCTGGCAAGGGAACAGAACCTTGTTAGTAATTTGTGCTTCACAAGCTAAGTAACTATCCTTAGAAAGCGAGTATCCTTTGCAATACAGAAATAAAAATAACAATAATAACACACTAAAGCTTCCTTCTTGCATCTCATCATGTTCTCATGATAACCTGAAGTTCTGAGAAGGTATGCCCATAAAGTGCAATTCTAGCAGATTCTAGAAAACTGGAAAAAGTTTAAGCAGGAACCTGATAATGGAGTTTGCTACTGGAAACCTGGTCATCATGTGATGATATTTTTTAACATAGCAATTCATGAAAATCATCTAATCTTATATATATGAAATAATTAACAGCAATTACAGATAGATAGATAGATAGATAGATAGATAGATAGATAGATACAAAGACATATAACTATGTATACATAAACTTACATAGATATCCCTCTGACTGCTGAGGTGCTCTATGGAGTGCATTAAGGTTAAATTAATCTTGATTTGTAAATAAGAAAATTGAGGCTCAAAGAGTTTAATTGATTTGTGTAGGATTACATAACTAGAAACTCTACACTTAGGCCAGCTCTCTTAGCCACAAGAGTATTATATATAAAAAGAGTATGTTACGGAGTCTTAGAGATGTCTTAGACCATTTTATAAACATTTTCCTTTCAAATTAAGAGAAAGTTAAATTAGTAGTCACTATGACATTGAAACCTCACTGAGAATGGAGCCAAGAAGGCAGAATCCACAAAGAGACATAGTGTGGCAGATTTCCAGTCCAAGACAACCTGGAGGGTGAACAGGAACAATCTGTTGCACCAGGCTGGGAGAGGGGCACAGTCCAGTGCACAGGCTGCACCAGTGCTGACCTGACCATAGTAAGACTGGAGTAGAGCCCAGTGGACTGAAAACACTGGAAACAGTGGTGATCCCCAGACTTCTCAGCATAGGACAGGGGTCTGTTGGAACTGGATGAGGGAGAAGCATAGTCCTGCACAGGGCCTGTGGCAGTGGCAATAGCTACTCCAGGGGTTATCAATCCACAGACTGAATGTTTGAAAGTCACCTCTTTAAACTTCTGGGAGCAAAGATGGCAGAATAAGCAGTAATTCCCTCTGACCCTCCCTTGTTGACCTTGAAAAAGCCAGAGAATACTGCTCCAGGAATATTCTGGAATAGTGGAGCTTGCAGAAAGATGGGATACAGCAGTCTTTTAGCTCAGGATTCAAGGGAGATTAATAGGAAAGGTCCCTCTTGCTGGGCTGAAGTGGACCAATACAGGATGGTAGGCATCTCGGCAAGCCAGGAGCAATCCCCACCTCAGTGGACCAGCAGGAGATTCTGAGCCCCAGGATGGAGGAGCAGGTAATTGTCAACACCAGGCACACATCACCTCCAGCTCAGCACCAGGCAAGCTACCACACTACTACAACATCCAACTGCCAGCAACCCCCAGCACAGAAAACCAGTAACCTAGCCCCCATCACAAAATGTCTGAGATAGTGCCCCCTGGGCCACAGAAGCAGAGATCAAATTTAACAGTCAAAAAAGGCAAACAACATAAGCAAGAAGAATTTTTTAAAAAACAACAATAGCCATGGGAAAAAAAAATTTGGTGACAAGAAAGATAAAAACACAAATTCTGGAGAGGACATGGTCAATATACACACATCTGTAACCTCAAAGGGGAATATGAATTGGTCTTAAGCCAAAAACCTTCTTGGAAGAGCTAAAGAAGAATTTTAAAAGTCAAATAAGAGAGGTAGAAGAAAAATATAGAAATACAATCGAAAAAATGGAAAAAAATGTACATTGGAGAAAACAATTCCTTAAAAAGTAGAATTGTTTAAATGGAAGAGGAGGAACAAAAACTAACTGTAGAAACAATTTCTTATAAAGTGTTGGGCAGGTGGAAGCTAGTGACTCTATGAGACATCAAGAACCAGTCAAACAAAATCAAAAGAATGAAAAATAGAAGAAAACATAAAATATCTCATTAGAAAAACAACTAACCGGGAAAATAGATCCAGGAAAGATGATTTAAAAATTATTTGTCTACCTGAGAACCATAACGAAAAAAGAGGCTAGACAGCATTTTTTCAAGAAATCCTCAAGTAAAACTGCCCAGAAACAGAGAGTAAAATAGTTATTGAAAGAATCCACCAATTACCTCCTGAAAGAGATCCCAAATTGAAAACATGAAGGAATATTGTAGCCAAATTCCAGAATTATCAGATCAAGAAGAAAATGCTGCAAGCAGTCAGAAAGAAATAATTCAAATATTGTGAAACCACAGTCAGGATTGTGCAGACCTTGCAGTTTCTATATTTAAAGACTGGAGGGCTTGAAATATGATATTCTATAAGGCAAAGGAGCTTGGATTAAAACCAAGGATCCCAGAGAAATTAAGCCTAATCATTCAGGGGAAGAAATGGACATTCAATGAAATAGGAGACTTCCCAACTTTTCTGATGAAAAGAGCAAAACTCAATTGAAAATTTGATCTTCTTATACAAGACTTAAGAGAGACATAAAAAGGTAAACAGAAAAGTGGAAATAAAGAACAACAACAACATGTCAATCAATAAGGACAAACTGCATCTCTACTTGGAAAGATAATACAGCTCTTGAGAACTGTATCTTTATTACATTATATGGAAAGGAAATGCATGAACAGAGGAAGTGAGTTTAAGTAAATTTTGATGTGATGATAAAAACCTAATTAAGTGCTGAAATAAAGATTGTAATAGGAGAAGAGAAAAGGAGGAGGCAGAAAAGAGTAAATTACATCACATGAAGAGCACAAAGACATTACAGTAGAAGGAAAGAAGAGAAGTAATGAGCATTGTTTGAACTTTACTCTCATCAGATTTGACTTAAGGAGGGAATAATATACTCAATTAGGTATAGAAATTTAACTTGCCGATAGGCAGTTGGAAGTGAAAAGGGAAAGAAAAGGAAGGGAGGGAAGAAGTAATAAGGAAAAAGGGAAAAAAAGAGAGGGGGAAGACAGAAGGGAGGACAGATTGAGGGCGGTGGCAGTCAAAAGCAAAACTCTAGTGAGGAGGGAAATGGAGAAAGAAAAGCATAAGCATGTAGGGGGATAGGATGGAGAGAAAGGCACAAATAGTAATAAGAACTGTGAATGTGAATGGGATAAACTCTCCCATAAAATGGAAGCAGATAGTAGAATGTATTAAAAATCATAATCCTACAATATGTTGTTTACAAGAAACTTCATCATGTGGGCATTATTAAATGTCCAAAAAACAAAAAAAAATGCCTCTAGATACCCAAGACACATCTATGAAGCAAAAAATACAATCTAACAACATGGAATTTGGAGTCAAGTACTCAGGTCTGAAACCTGCTTCCTCCACTTACTACATATGTATATAAACTAGGAGAGAAAAAAAGAATGGAATTAATAGTTACCTAATTATTTATTAACAAAGATCTTGATTTTACTATATTATTTTGCTAGATTATAATAACTTCATGTTTTCAAATAGGCTATTTGCCTTCATGTCTGATGGTCAGTATCAGTGTCAAAGAAAGATATACAAAATCTGATTTCATACATTATTTGGTTAAATAATTCTGACCTTTTTTATTTCCTATACATTTAACTTTAGCAGGACCTGATGATTTTCCAGCCTCTTTAAGCAGTATTTGCCTCTCTTCATGTCAGCAGAACCTTTCTTTTAAACACCATCCCTACAAAGTTGCCTAAGTAAACAGAATTTAGATGGGGTAAGGAAATGAAGGAATTTACTAATTCTGAATCTCATTTTATTTTGTGAGCCTCAGTCAGTCAAAAATGCTCCCTTGCTTCCTTGACAAGTTATTACTTGGACTGTGTAGAAAAAACAGGGGGCTGGGAAATTTCTTTACAATAGAGTCTAGCATATGTTGCAAATTGCTTTTCTGAGAGAACTCTTCATTCATTTGTCATGATAATAATTCCTCCTGTGCAGAGTGAGAGGACCCAATTGTGGCTGGCACAATCAATTCATGGATGCTTCCTCCTGTTTGGACTGGGCTTTTTTCCTTCTGAAAAAAGCAGGCATGTTGACATGATACTGACACTGAATCTCACAAGGTTTTAGAGACTAAGAAAGAATGCAGGCCATGACTTATTTGTGCATCTTTTCTCATAAAGGATGTGATGAGGCAAGAAATCAATATCATACTCCTAATAATTAGTTATCTAATTAGAAATGTTTGCTAGTGTTGTTACTAGAGAATTAAGTCCTATGACTCAGGAAGGTCAGCCAGTTGCATGGCTGCAGTAAGCTTAATCAGTTTCATCAGCACTAGTATTTTAAAATGTAAATATGAATGGGATAGGGATTGGAAGTGGGATTTCATTTATACAGGGAATTCTCAGATAAGGAAACTTTATGAATGTAGGTTAGTACCTTCTCTGCAATTTGCAGTTTCAGAGAATTTCCTATAACACCCGGAGGTTAAGTATTTTACCAGTCACAGTCAGAATGGGTTGAAGGCAAGGTTAGAACCCAGGCATTCTTCTCTCAGAAGTCAGCTCTCTATCTGCTGCTACACTGTGCCTCAGATGTATGTTATTATATAGCATTTACCATGAACATATGGCTATTGTAGATGAAAGTGACATTTGTTCACTGTACCTTCAAAACTATTTATTTTCATATATGGATTATTGGATCAATTGTGTTTTAGTAATCATGACTCTCACTGAGAAGGTCTGTAATATTCTGGAGCTTAATATAATCAGCATAGTATCATCTACAGGCAGGATGAAAAATGTGTTTTCCAGACCGTGACATGAACTTAGACGGCCAGTTTACTGAATCAATTCCTCAATGCAGAACTATTATGCAGAAAGACAATGAGTTGAACCTATAAATGAATGATCCTGTGACATTGGTCTCCTTGATGTTGTTGTTCATCCTTCATTTTAGAAGAGGACCAATGACATCACAGAGTGATGTCTTGACTTGTATATGAATTGGATTTAAATGAGACAGTTACACAAAGTCATCAGTGTCTTTCTTCCAGAGTCATCAAAATCCAGTGACAAAAGTGAAGTCCACCAATGATGTCATTATATGATACAGTGGATGACCTTGGTATCTTTGATGTATGATGAAGCTGTAAGCATTCCACAATGCTTGTTTCAATTATTTTCATGGCTGTTAAAACAAATTGTTCTTATCTACCGATTCCACCTGGGGAAGTCTTCATATTCTTGGAATAGACATGCCCCTAACTAAACAATGTGTTTGAAGCCTGTCAGTTACCTTCAACCTAGTTTAGCTTGTCTGACAAGACAATTTTACTGGGGTGTGGCCAGTGCACATACCACTTCTTCTTGGAGCCACAGGTGACAATTGAATGGTAAGCAGATGCCAAAGGTGAATGAGCAGCCCTGAAAAATGCTTAGCAAGCCCTCACAGTAATGGTGCTGGTCCTCCTTAAACACCTCATACATGCATCCTTGCTGTTCCTTACACAAATGCTCTCAGAATAAGAAAATATGGATAAGTTGTCATCTACACTGATTTAAGGAACACCCATTCCAGTTAGATTACATAGTTATCAAAATACTCAAATACAGGAACCTCCATTTGTAAAGCTCTACTTTCTTCAGCCCAAGTTGTAATTTAAAAATCTTCATTTGAAAAGTCTGATTGAATTGATGTAATTTAAATTATTCTATCCTACCAATCACTGAGAGACAATAATAAAAATTTTGCTTTCTCCATTATAACAAATAAGATTTTCCTTTATCAACTCCAAACTCTCAATAATGACTCCCAGCTATTTTCCACAGTTTTAGCTTAACCCTTTTGATTGATCTAATTGTTTAAAATCATTGACTAGACAGAATAATATTAATATTTTACAGTTATATTTGTCCTGAAGAGTTAATGTTTATGATACATTAAGAAAAAAGATTAAGAAGCAGGGAGAGTATCTGAGTTTATTGAATATGTTCTTTGATAATTGATCAGATAACTTTTGCAAAGCATTGGAATTCCTTGGAAAAGTGACAGAAACAGTACAGTTATTAATGACCAATTTATTTGAAGCAAATCAAACCTAATTTTTCAATGTATGATAAATGAGCAAGAAACTTGAAAATAACATTGAAAACAATGGAATAAAATATCTGTCAAGAAAAGAGAGAAATGGGTAAATCAGCCTGAACTAACATAATAGCAGAATAGCTTTTCTTCAATGGGAGGAAAAAAAAATACATTTGTGACTATATTAGGACCTAAGAGGCTGTCACAAACCCCAATGTAATAGACAAAATCTTATTAAGAAGGAGGCATGAAATGATGCTGGCTGAAAAATATGAGACTCCCACTGAGAACCCAAATTCAAGCAGTGATTAAGCTCTCTAAATACCCATCAGCTTCAAAGCATCCAAATTACAGATGCCTCACATTAAATATCTCTTTACCTTGAAGTTTCTAAAGTCCATCCTTTGTATCCTGCACTCACCATCTGCCTCAATCCTTTCCTCTGATTGTCCCATATATTTTGACCCATGCAGTTCCTTTGTTCTCTTTGTTCCTGCCACCATCTACACTGCAATTTATGTCCTTTTAAAATGGAACTCCAAGCCCAATCATCTTAAAGATTCTTTTTTTTCTAATCTGGCAGTCTAGTTGCTGAACTATCTCCCACAACTTTCTGATCATTTGCATGAAGCTCCCAGTCTTCTTGGGGAGAGAGGACGAGATTAGTGGAGTTATATACCTTGATACTTCCATGGAGCCATGATTTCATCCCTCCACCAAAGTATATACAAATTGCAACGCAGCCATACCTCCTCATCCTTGTATGTTTCTTGTTCAAGTACTTTCAGAAATCTTCAAAAAAGCATTTGCATTTTTACATGACTCCTTCTTCTGGGTATTTTAAGACACCATGGATATGAGGGCAATAACTAAGGCTATGCATCTATGATCCTTCACTATTATTATATGTTCACCCATAGGCCAAACATACATGATCTATAGACATTAAATTAACTATTGTTCATTGTGCCTGTATGTGGGTTTTCTGGGACTTGATGAGGAAAACATTTGAGAGTAGCCATAGTGGAGATTTGAAAATTTCTTCACGGACTCAGAAATTCTTTATAGTGTTTGGCAAGGCTTGAGCAGCACTCAGTAGCTTTAAAAAGAAATATATTTCATGGTAGTGCTAATAGTTTCATCATATCATTTCATCCATCACTCCTTCAGAAAGGCCTTGAAGTTATTAAAATAGCATCAATGATTTCAGTTCTCAGAAAGTGCAGCATGGGAGACACTAATAGAAATCAGAATGTAACTTTGTGTCTCAACCAAGTGTCTCTACTCTGTGATGATGTATGTGGCATGAAATGTAACTGGACAAAGATAGAATACTTCCTTCAAAAGGTTACCATTATTTTGTAGAGTGGAAGAAACATTAAGGAGAAGAGTTTATTTAGTTAGGAAATATCACACAAATAAGAGTTGCAGTTCAAAAAAACAATGAACAAACCAGAAGGCACCTTAGAGGCCATCAATTCTAATTCTTTCATTTTGCAGATGAAGACACTGAGGTAAAAACCAAAAAAGACACTGAGGCACAGAGAGGTTAAGTGACTTTCTCAGAGTCACCAGGCTAGTAGGTATCTGAGGCAGGATTTGAATCTGGGTCTTCTTGTGTTCTATTCACTATACATGTATATTTCCTCTGGTTGGCAAACTTCTTTTTTATGCTTTAATTACAGAAACCGATGATTTTAATACTTTCATCTGGATTATTCAACTGATACATTTTGGTTTTCTCATACACAGAAAAGGTGATTCAAGTAGTAGGACTAGAGTAAGTGGCTGGAGTTGCTGCTCAGAGTACTACAACTTAGCAAGTCTTCAATAAGGTGACTCAAAGCTCACCCAAATGATAGTGTGCACATGTATCTGGCCAACCGTAGCCTTAAGTTACCAGCTTATTAATTCTGTGTAGGCACAGACAGCAATAGCTATTTCCTAATCCTCCTAACTTCCACAATTCCTTAGAGCTTTACTGAGTACCTATATAAGAGTTAGAGATATTTTATAATAACTTGCAATTTTTTTTTACTTTGTTAAAAAAGAGTCTAAGGCTTTGATATCAAAGCTATGGGAATGGCTGGGCACTCAGTGAGTCTGAATTTTCAAATTCACTTTTTTCCATGCCATACAGGAGATTTATGAACTTAAAGACACTTGCAGGGAAGCACTTTCATCAAAATCACTAGTAAAGGGGGAAATCATCTTATGGTGCTCTAAATGACCCTGTTCTCATAGAAACTTCAACTTGTAGTTGCTAGGAGAAACTGCCACTTAATTCTTCAAAGAGCCAGATTCCAATGGGCTCCCATGTTGTCAGCTTTCTATTCCACGTCTCCTGCTGATAAGTGGCCCATACCCAAAGGGGAGTCCCCTACCCTAGGCCACCGATTAGATTAGATATAACTTTATGCACAGAAATTCTACCAAATCAATTCCCAGGATAGACAAAAATGGAGATAGAGAAATGAAGAAATACACACACACACACACACACACACACACACACACGCGCGCGCGCGCACGCGCACTTACTTTTGTCACTTTAAAAATCCCACTAAAACTCATTAACTTAGTCCAGCTCTGATAGCTGACCTTTATTTTAGCCAAACACCACCCCTAGAGCTATTAATCTCCATACTTCCATAGACCTCTGTGCCTTAAAAATACAGAAATAGCCAGAGAAAAGTACAAGTACTTGCTACCCAATGAAAGGCTGTAATATAGCA
The DNA here is from genome assembly GCA_028646575.1 of Pseudocheirus occidentalis. Lineage (NCBI taxonomy): Eukaryota > Metazoa > Chordata > Mammalia > Diprotodontia > Pseudocheiridae > Pseudocheirus > Pseudocheirus occidentalis. The sequence goes on from CM053599.1 coordinate 77,326,743, forward strand.
TGTGTTACTGATTACTCTATAACTAAAATTCAGTTTTCATGTCTCTTTCCAATGGCAATGATTTGACCTTCAAAATCATTGTATTAGACCCACAACTCTAATGTCTACATCCGAAAATTCCACATAGAATTGATACAGAAATAATCTAGAATGAACTTAGGGAAAACATCTGTTTGTAGTAGGAAGGGTTTGAAATTTGCTTCCCCTTTGTGAAGGTAAGAATTTACTGGAAATATTTAACAACCTTTGTATGTATGTGTGTGTGTGGGGGGGGGTGTGATGCAACCAGACATTTAAGTTCAATATGCACTATTACTTTCTCCATCATTTTATTAAGTCCAGACCATCATCAAAACAATAAATCAAGCCCAAATTTGTAGTGTTTTCTAATTTCTGAATTCCAAATGTTCAAAATTAAAATAATCAGCCAGTATGACCTATCTTCTGCATAACTCTTCATGGAGATTTTGATGGCTTACTGTAACAACTTAACTAAATAATAAAATCAAGGTCTACTCTATATGGAGGATAGAATTTTCTTCCATTAGAAATATTGTAGTTGTTTTTGTTTTTAAGTAACATTCAAAAGTATTTTTCACTGTGCTTTCTTTATGTCACTGGGATAATAAGTGAATTAATCAATAAAATTATTTGCATGTCTAGAGCACTTTCTTGGCAATCATCAGAGTGTTAAAGAGAAATTCACAACATGTGACCTTAAATAGCCACAAGTTAACTGTCCCTTGACTAAGGCCAACATAGATATTATCACTTGGATTAATGACAGCTTAGCAGATGTTAGGTGTCTAGGTATCTTACGCATTTTTAGGGAAAGAGACTGGGAAAAGTGAAGAATAATGAATATAAGACATGGGAATGCTCAAATGGCATAAGATATATATAGAGATATCATCCGCATATTAACTCTGAAGGAATAGAAGGCTTTATGAATTTATAAACTTATAAAATAAGTACGTTTCCCAATGGTCCACATTTTTGAATATTATAAATTAGGTTATATTATATTAAGTTCTCAAACACAAGGAATGTTTGGGAAAGCATCAAGTTAGAATGGAAAAACATTGGAACAAGTCACATGTCAGAAGTTAAGCCCTAGCTTTTCTATTTATAATCTAAAGGACCTTACACAAGACTTAAAATCTCAGAACATTATTTTCTTTATCTGTAAATTAGAGGTGATAATAACTGTACCTCCTATATCATATGATTACTGTAAGGATCAAATGAGATAATAGATGCATAACATATTATAAACCTTAAAACATTATGTCAGGTGGAAGAGTCAAGAGAACAGAGTAAAAGCAGGGACTTGCTTGAGCTCTCCCCAAGCCTGTCCAAATACCTGTAAAAATGACTCTAAATGAATTCCAGAGCTAAGACAAAGCTTAGCTTAAGAAAAAATGAAAAAGTGAAGCAAATCTCCAGCCCAACACAACCTGGAAGATCAACAGAAAGGGTCTACTGCACTGCGCTGGGAACAGAGCACAATCAGGCATGGGCTGTGCCAGCACAGATAGGGTTGGAGCAGAGATCAAGGGACGGAATTACTGACAACTGTGGCAGTTTCCTGTCTTCTCAATCCACAAATGCCAAGGACAACACAGAAGGTGCACAGAAGTATCTCTGAAAACAACTGCAAAAAAAAATCCTGAAGTCTTGGACAGAGCACTCTTCACTCTGGAAGTAAAGCCCTACCATAATAAAGTGTTAAAAAGTCAAGTACTTGGGAATATGAGCAAAAAATGGGAAAAAAACCTGAAGAGGTCCAAAAGGTCACCGAAGAAAAGAATTCCTTCAAAATTAGAATGGAGCGATTGGAATCTAATGAATTTATGAGAATTCAGGATATTATCAAACCAATTGAAAAAAATGAAACAAAAGAAGACAAGGTAAAATATCTCAATGGAAAAAAACTGACCTAGAAAATAGATCTAGGATAGATCATTTCAAAATTATTGGGCTAACTGAAAGCCATGATTGAAAAAAACAGCCTAATTTGATAAACCCAAAGACCCCAGTTTTGGGGATAAAAACTCACTATTTGATCAAAAACTGTCAGAAAAATTGGAATACAGTATGGCAGAAACTGGACACAGACTATCATATAACTCCACACACCAACATCAAGTGTAAATGGGTGCACAATCAAGGTATAAAGGCTGATACTGTAAGTAATCTGGGGAAGCAAGGAATAGTTTACCTGTCAGATTTATGAAGTA
>CM053599.1:77329082-77347235 GCA_028646575.1 Pseudocheirus occidentalis
GCAATATGGAACTATGCTGAAAGGGCTATAAATAATTGCATACCTTTTGACCCAGTAATACCACTTTGGGGGTTGTATCCCAAAGAGATCATAGAAGTGGAAGGAAGACCCATATGTACAAAAATATTTATTGCAGCTCTCTTTGTGGTGGCAAAAACTGGAAGTTAAATGGATACCCATGAATTGTGGAATGGCTAAACAAGTTGTGGTATCTGAATGTAATGGAATGCTACTATGCTGTAAGAACAGAGCTGAACAGAAAATCTGACTTTCAAATACAAGAATCAAAAGCACAAAAAGGTAAATATGAAAAAAAGAAATTGTAAGAGACATATTAAAGTTGAACTGTTTACATTCCTAGATGGAAAGATATTTGTAAAATGTGAGACCTTTCTCAGTATAAGGGTTGTTGAAGGGGAAAGAGAGAGAAAGAGACAGAGAGACAGAGAGAAAGAGACAGAGAGAGACAGAGACAGAGGGCACAGGGTAAACTGAATACGAAGGGATGATATGTAAAAATAAAATTAAGGGATGAGAAAGGAATATATTGGGAGAAGGAGAAAGAAGAAATAGAATGGGGTAAACTCACATAAAAGAGGCAAAAACAGCTTTTACAATAGAAGAGAAGAGAGACGAGGTGAAAGGGAATAAGGGAAGCTCATTCTCATGGGATTTAGCTTAAGGAGAAAATAACATACACAATCAATTGGGTATCTTACCCTATATGAAAGTAGGGCGAAAGGGGATAAGGAGCGGGTAGGGTGATAAAAGGGAGAGCAGATTGGGGGAGAATCAAAAAGAAACAAACTTTTTCAAGAACTGACAGGGTCAACGGAGGGAATAGAATAAACAGGGTTGGGGTATTATGGAAGTGTTTTGCATATACATGTATAACCTATACTGAGTAACTTGCCCTCTCAATGAGGGTAGATGGGGAGGGAAGAAGGGAAAGAATCTGGAATTCAGAGTTTTATAAACAAATGTTAAAAATTGTTTTTACATGTAACTGGGAAATAAGATATACAGGCAAAATAGAAACCTATCTTGCCCTACAAGAAAGAGGGGAGCTAAAGAGGGTGTGATAGAAGGGAGGGCAGACTGAGGGAAGGGGTTATCAGAATGCAGGCCATCTTGGCATGGGGCAAAGGAGAGAGATGGAATTCAAAATCTTGTAAAAATTAATGTTGAAAACTAAAATAAATTAACAAAACACTATGTCAGCTATTGTTAAGTTTGCATTTATATTAACCATAATTAATTCCCTTGAAACCTTTCGTGGTATAAGGGACTTGTCACAAATAATAGCCCTAAAGCCTTCAGGCAATTTTCACATAAGGTGATGAGTATTTGAACTTGATTTATTCTCTGGGATCACATTTGCTGCTGCTATCACTGTTCCTGGATTAGCTTGATGACCATTTATCATTAGAAATATACCATTGTAGAAGTGGAAAGAGGACTAGATAGATGAGACAAGTGGACTTTAAAGGGAAACAGAATAACTTTCTGTTGTTTGCAAGATATCCCTTCCTAATCAAACCCAGATTAAGTTGTTTCTTAATAATGAAAAGAGAAGGTAAAGATACTGGAAGTGAGAACAAATGAAAGGAGAATATGATAGAAGAAAAAATAATAAAACATTGTGTTAAAGTCATGTCATGTAAAGAACAGCGATGTAGAGTGACACAAACTGAATATAACAATGGAACTGAAATTTGTATTTAACTCCAAATTCTGGATCTGGCTATCATCCTAGAATGAATCATGTGTGCCTTTCTTCATCTGTGACAAAAAGAATTTTAAAAAGACGTAAACATACCTATTCTTCTTACTATATAGGATCTTTGATAAGAAATAAGACATATGTCTAAGCACATAAAAATCTTATCACAGTGACATATACTAGTCAGAATTTAACAAATATTTTCGCCTACCCTGTGGTTTTTATAACCTTGTTTTACTGTCTTATAAGAGCATGATTTTTTAAGAACACTAAACCAATAATTTGTCTTCCTTATTGTGTGTCCTATTCAACTCATAACAAGGAAAAAGCAATTATTTTACTTACTTTCTATTACAGTCAATGTGGCATAATGGATAGAGAGGCCAACCTTCAAATCAGGATTATCCAGGTTCAAATCTTGCCTTAACTGGTACTGTCTTGGCTATATGGCCAGCTACATGGTGTAGACAAGTAACAACTTTTCAGTGGACTAAACAGTACACTCAGACTACAGTGTAGGTTCCAATATACGTCAATCTATAGATTTGCATTGATGAAGTGAGTTTCCTTAGCAAAAATTTCCAGGATTACAGGTCTTATGGCTCAACCCCATCCAAGGACAGTCAATGATAAATTGACAGGCAGGCAGAGAGACAGAAAGATATCAGAAAGACATAGAGCTTACATCAGTGGTTTATTTTAACACACAAAGAAATTATATTAAAAAAAAAACTTGACAAGATTCTCCAAAGCAAATCAACATGTGTATGTGTTTGTGTAGCACACATTTTTGTTAATACTCAGTGACTTAAATGCAAAATGTAGGAATAGGAGAAAATGGCAAAACAGACATTGGAAAATGTCCATGCTCTAAAATTGAAGGTTCGAGATATTAAATCTTGAGATTAAATCTTGTAGGTTTAAAACTTTCTTCAAGAGAGCCATGGGGCTCTCAGCATGATAAACCCCACATGTCAAACCCTACCTCTCATGCATGCTTAAAAAATGAAGTTGAATATATCTTAAAGAGGCAGAAAATGACTGCTTATTGATGTGGAAGTCATAATGCAATCAACTTTGAGTGGGCAGTTAGACAATCATCTATTAAGGTTCAAAAATAAATCTTAAATTCGAAAGTTGAAAATTAGATGACATCACACAATTACGATCACATCAATATGACTATCTGAATACTTTCTTAAGGGAAAAAGTAATAAGAATAGAGTTTAAAACTGTTTAAAGTCACTAAACCAAGAAAGCCAGAACATAGCAGAAATTTCTTTGGTCATTAAACACTACTTTTTCATCAAGTGAAGAGACATGCAGCAATTGAGAATACAAACCTATAAAACACCATAAAGGAGGGGGTAGAAGATATGAAAAGTAGCACTTTATTTTTTTAATGGAAACAATGGAGGTGGAAGCAAATCTGAGGAAAACTTGACATGAGATCCAACTAAGCCATACCATCCCAAGAGAATTTATTGATGTAACTGAAAAGAGGGCAATACATAAGAAGAAAATGGAAATATTTTCCTGTTCTCCTATAACAAACTATTTTCATCACCAGTGATAGAAGAATGATCACATGTGGACTCAAACATCCTAGTTGCCAGTGAGCTATATGAGATATTAGAAATGGCACTTAAGAAGATGAAGCTGCTAGTCCAGACCAGGCATAAGTAGAAAAAAACTATGTCAAAGGTGATAGTTTAAAGTATTGAAATTATAAACAATAAGATTATAAGTTACTCCAAGTAGAGTCAGCTAACAAAGAATGGAAGAAAATGTTGGATGAAATCACTATCCAAAAAAAGTGTGATTGAGTTTCAACCTTCCCATATGTCCAAATTCTTTGTGAAATATTCATGAGAATGATATATATGTAAATATGTTTGTGTGTATGCATATGCATATACAGACCTATGTTTCTGTATATATATATACATATATATACATATATATGTATATAAAGAGAGAGAGAATATTCTTTGTGAAAATATAAGAAAGGATCAGGCCAACTTTCATAAAATATTTTTTTATACCAGTCTCCATATTTATAGTCAGAGTTTTCACAATGGGTGTTCTAAATCTATCCTTTCCCTAATCTACCTACACTATATTCTATATATCAGAATCCATAGCAAGGTGTAACTAGAATTTATCGCATCTTACTAGAACTATGGTAAAACCTATTACTAGATCAGTAAGTTTAGGCAGAAGTTAGCCTAAACATGGAAGATCAATGTGTTTATTAATTAATTTTCAAGGACAACAGAAACCATAAACATGAATTTGTGAAACAATTTCCTTTTTCATTTGTGCATAATATAAGGTTTACCCTCTTATGTGTTTCCCTGAAGTTCTTCCATAAGGGTGGGGGTCACTGAATCTGACAATAATTTATTTTGCAACTACTTAGAGTAGAGATGAGATAATTCACTCTGACTCTTTAACCAGATGAAAACACATCTCAGTCAATCAACCAAAAGCTTTAAACTAAAGGCAAAAAGTCACTGATCAGCTTAGATGTATTTGAAAGCTATTGGATGAACTGGAGAGATATTTCATAGCAATTGTGTTTGGATTTGGGTAAGGAAATGTGATTATGCTCTGTGGGTTAGCCATCATATAGCAAGACTGTTAAAAAAAATAAGATGGAAGATTAGGGTGCCAGCAGCTTAGGATAAATGTCTTTCAGCCAAGTACCTGTAAAGAAACTGCTTGGGTAGTGGAGGATACCTTGGTTTCAATCTCCTCCTTTTAACTAAAGGTGTATCTAGTAAACTTCAGAGACCTAACTGATGGGGACTTTTCACTGGCATCCTAATCCTATCCTCAGGAGAGAAATAGCTGGTATTGACAGCTAAGAAGATGTAATGGGGAGAGACAGACTCAGGACTCTCTAGAAACCCGGTAGAAAAGTGACTCTATTTAAGGGAAACATTTTGAGAATTCTAACAAAAGGACTTCCAAGAACTGAGTCATCAATTTATCTACTTTTCCTGTACTCAATACGTATTTGTGAAAGAGAGATGATCAGAGACTTGGTTTTGTAACAACTGTACCACTCTGCTAAATATTTTATTCTTAAGTGGCAGTTAGATTATACAACAAATAGAGCTCTGGGTTTGGTGTCAGGAAGATCTGAATTCAAATCCAGCCTCAGATACTATCTGTGTAAGCCTGAGCAAGTTACTCAATCCCTGTTTCATTTGTCATCTTCAAAATGAGATGGAGAAGGAAATGGCAAACCATTCTAGTATCTTTGTCAAGAAAACCCCATGGACAACTGTCTATGGGGTCATGTAGCATCAGATATAACTGAACAACTGAACAATAACTCCTGTACTTGTGACAGAGAGGGTCAGAGATTTGGGAAAGGATGTTTCATAACAATTATACTACTGTGGTAAATACTCCATTCTAAAAGCAAATTAATTCATTATGACTAATTTATATCAACTGATAATCAAGGGGAAAATGTGTGTTACTATAGTTCTAGAAAGAGCCCCCCCCCTAAAAAATACCTTCAAAGTTAACCCCTTGAATCTTGAAAGCTGTAATAACTGAGCCCTGGAGACCCAACCCAGTACTGTGAGGCTGGGGGGATAGCTTTAGAGTCTGCATTGCACTTTACAGAACTTTTCTTGAAAATGCTGAAATAGTGTGTGTGTGTGTGTGTGTGTGTGTGTGTGTGTGTGCTATACTTGCATGTCTTACTTGAGGAAGAAAGAAAGAATTGAGAGGTGTGAAGATAAAATTAACAACAATAACCAAAAAAAAACCCCTAACATTTCTATAGTGCTTAAATGTGACATAAATGCTATGCACTTTACAATTATTATCTCATTTGATTATCACAACCTTGCAAAGTAGATGCTCTTATTATCCCCATTTTACAGTTAAGGATACTGCAGCAGACTTAAGTGACTTGCCAAGGATCACACAGTTAGTATGTATTAAGGATGGCTTTGAATTCAGATCTTCCTAACTGTTCTCTATTCAGTGTACTCACTAGAGCCCTTAGAGTAAGAAGCAGCACAGCTGGTACAGAGTGAACTTTGCTATATTTGGAATCAAAGTATCTGAGTTCTAATCCATCTTTTTTACTTGTGTAACTTTGGACAAATTATTTCATCACTCTGGGCCTTATTTGCTTAATCTATAAATAAGGGGATCAGAGTAAATGACTTCTAAAGTTTCTTAAAGTTTTCTATGAGACTATGAACCTACTGGAAATGGGAAAGAATCATGAGTTATACCTTATTTTGTATGTGAAAAAGGAATCGGGTTATGGATCACCACAGAGTTTATTCACAAAGGCCTTTTGACCTGGATAGGATATTAGCGTTTAGCTATTCTAACCTCTTCATTGTACAAATGAGAAAATTAATATCGTTAGAATGGAAATGATTTGCTCCAAGTTACATAGCTAATAAAAAACTAGAAATAGTTCCAACCAAGGTCAGTTCCAAGAATAACATTCTTTTCTCTGTACCATACTGCCTCAAGCTCCAAAAGAAGCACTTACTGTACTCAAGGTATATGCTAGGGACCAAAGATTCAAAGACAGCTTAAGAAAAGCATGTCTACCCTCAAGGAACTTATGCTGAAGAACACAATCAGTACACATATAGGTTAATGCAAAGTAAATCAAAGGGAATTTGGAGTCAAAGCAAACAGAAAACTAATAACTTCTGGAGAAGGTATCGGGACAAGTCTCATGAGGAAGGCAGAGGATGAGCTGAATGTTATAGGAAAACAGATTCCAAGAGACAGAAATGAGATGGGAGCACCTTCCAGGGATTTGTGACAGTGTATGCAATGGCATAGAAGTAACTGATGGCTGATTGTTCTCCTCTGAGACCTCTCTATCCCTGGTTTCAGTGGTGAGCCCCCAAATACAGAGCAGTTCTCTTATAAAGCTTGAACAGTACTGAGTATACAAGAATGAGAAAGTCAGGCTGAGTGCCTCTTATATATATAACTATATATGTATGTATGTGTGTGTATGTATGTATATATGTATGTGTGTATGTGTGTGTGTATATTCATTTCTATCCACAATACTTATTATATGTCAGTACAACATATACTCATTGCCTATGGCATAGATGTGGTAAAATTACTGTTCATAGTTGTCTTCAGGTACATTTTTAAGGTCCAGACTACCTTCTGATTGCAGTGTTATTTAGCAAAGACATCTCATTTAATAGCTCGTCAGAAAGAAATGAACCAAGTGAAATGCACTGCTGAATGTCTGTACATTGTGGGGACAGTTATTTATGCCCATCTCACAGTCTGATATTCATATGTTTAGGCCACTTGAAGATTTTTCTCTGTTGGTATAATTTTAAGGATAGATACAATCATTTAGAATGCAGTAGGTAATTTACTACATCATGACCCAAAAAAATGCTTTCCTCTGATGGGATCAGAAAATTTGGCAGTAGGTACATAAATGTGTTGAGTTACTAGGTGATTAACCAGAAAAATGGTGTGCTTATATTTCTGTAAGGAATTATGGACTCTTCCACATGGCTAAAACTTAGTATCAAGCTAGCTACCTTTTTTTCGCTGTCAAATGATATTCTTGATTTGGATGTTAACTTGTGTTCCATAATTCCACCCAGATCTTTTCTGACATGCTGATGAACACTCAGATGTATCCCACTTCCTTAGGAGGAATGTCTCTTGCCTGGAACGGAACCACAGGATCTTCTAATTAGATGGAAACATGAAGGTCATTTACACTAACCTGTACCTGAACAGGAATATCCTGATTAGAGCATGGCTAGCATATGGCCACTAAGCTCTGCTCGAATGTTTTCCAGGATAAAAATAAATAATGAGTGCAGATTTTAAAATGGATAGCACTATAGGTGACAACTGCTGTACAAACTTAGTGTTGAGTTTAATCAAGAAGGAATTCACTTTTATATTAATACACAATTCTAAACTAGAAATAGGAATGCTTATGAAAAAAGCATGGCCTTTCTCATAGAATATTCCAAGGAGTAGTGAAAATTTCTCTCTGGTCCAATGATCAATTGTAAATTAGGTACTTTTTTCTAAAGGTCACTTGTATCAGATATTAATTATCAGAATACTAACTCAGAAAAAGTGGCAGAAGGACAAGCTATAGAGGGATGACCTTTGGCTATGAAGAAAAAGGGCCTGTGTTTCCATCTCTTATTCTGTTGCTTACTCTCATTGTGACCTTGGACAAGATACATCATCTTGATGGGATTCAGTTTCCTCTTCTATAAGATGCATAGCTTGAATTAGAACAAAGTTACTTAAGTTGGAATCTATTAATTTGTAGATAGATAGATAGATAGATAGATAGATAGATAGATAGATAGATAGATTGATAGATAGATAGATAGACAGACAGACAGACAGATAGACAGACAGACATGGCTTTGGAGAAAGGAAAAGAGAGAGAGAGAGAGAACAGAGGGAGAGAGGGAAGAAGGGAGGGAGGGAGGGAGGGAGGAAGGAAGGAAGGAAGGAAGGAAGGGAAAGAAGGAAGGAAGGAAGGGAAAGAGGGAATGAGGGAATGAAGGAAGCAGGAAGGAGACAAAAATAAACTATTTTAATTATTTTCCTTTGTAATTCTCTGTATTTTAGTTTTTATTTATAAAAACATTTTGAGAATAGTTTCATACCCTTCACCAGATTGTCAAAGGTTTCTATGACACAAAAAGGTTAAGAACCCCTGGATCAGAAATTTTCTAGGGTCCTTTCTAGTTCTAAATCCCATGAGCCTATAACAAAGAATGTTGTAAACATGTAAAAGTCAGAAAGCTTAATACATGAACTTAGAGCTGTGACCTTTATGTTGAGAATCTAAGGAGCAGCATTGCAAATTTAATGGCACACATGGGCCAGTTCTTTTATTCCACTCCAATCTTACTTAGCACTTATATTAATAACAGGTTTTTAGAACCTTTTTAGTTACAGGGCAGTTGACAACTGCATATCTAACGCAGCTGGAAATATATTTTAAAGCATTAGATGGAAGTAAGGAATTGCAAGTATGGATTATGATAAAAAAGAAATGCTTCTTAATAATCAAATCCATGATAATCTTCACTTTGGAATGAATCACCAGCAGCCTTTGATCTTTTGTTGTTGTTCAGTGCAACAAAACGATTTATTCGCTTCATGTTTTGAAATTCTTTGACAAAATCCCATCTCACCTAACGTAAGCCAAGACCAGAAAGAAAAAGAAAAACATATTTTCCATGGAGAAACAAGGTCAGTATTTAGGTAGGTTACTACAAGGTCAGTGGCCCTAAAACCCAACGATGTTATCTGGGAGAAGAGCAAGAGTTCAGAGCCTGGGAGAGAGGGTTCTCCTAGTTCTACCATGCCTGTGTGCTCTGAGGAAAGTCTTTGGCCCATGTAGACTATAAGTTCCTGTGCTACAAAATAACTGTACAACTATCTGCCTCATCTCAGTGGTTTGTTGTGAGGAAAGAGCTCTTAGTTAGAAAGTGCATTGGAAAGTGAGTTTGTAGGAATAGCTGGTGTAGCAATAAAATGAAAAATAAAATAAAATTATGTCAAAGGTCTTTTGCTATCCTGAATATCTATCTACCTATCTGCCTACATACCTATAGACATGTATGTGTATATACATATTTGTATTTATATACATATGCAAGCATTCATGCATATATAATGTGTAGATGTACACACAGATGTATACATGTATTCATGTGCATGTACATACAGACAGACATATACAGGAAATTTCTGGATAGGCTCTGGTATCCTAGTGGAATGTTGAATGGGATACAGCATTTCATGGTGCTCTACAGGTGTTTTCTACCAGCCCTGCATAGGTGACCTTTTTGTTCCTAAAGTCTAAAACAGTGGTTCTCAACCTTTCTAATCCTGCAACCCTTTAATACTCATATGTGTATATATTTGTATGTGGGCAGACCTGCCTGGAAACAGTTAGAGGAGCAGTATCTCGGTTCCTAACACCATCAGAAATATGTGTTTTCTGATGTTCTTAGGTGAAACAGTCATATGATCCCCAAAGGAGTTGTGACCACATGTTGAGAACCACTGTTAAAATGTAACTGAAATCAAATAGAGTTCATGGTTTCTCAGGGAAGGTATAGATATAGATAATATAAGTATAGTTATTGATTATTAGGTAGATGTATATATGTATATTTAATACAAATATACATATATACATGTGATTTCAGTTATATTTTAACATTATGTAAATATATATATGCTTTATATACACACAAATGTCATTCAGTAAACAAACTAAATAAGTACCTAATATATATTTAGGTGTTGGAATAAGTGTTCAACATACAAAGGCAAAAAATAGCCCCTGTTACCAGGAATCTCACAGTCTAATTGGTAAGACAAAAAGCAATGTAATTATAATATAATATGATATGATATGATATGATATAATGATATAATATAATACAATATAATATAATATATACATTTATTATGTAAAGTATGATGTAAAATTTTTATGTGCAGCAAATAATGATGGTAAATTTCTCACATTATTGCTATTTCAAGATTTTCTCTTTTTTCCTTCTTCCACTCAGACCAGTAAGAATTAGAATTGGAGGCTAACAGTTGGTTCCTTCCTTTCCTATCTACTCCCCATCCCTTATACTATAGTCCATTTCGCATACGTTATCTACTACGCCTCCATGAATGAGAGGAAAAGTGTGTCAAAAAGAGGAACAGTAAAGGAGTATGGTGAGGGTCAAAATGAAAAGGAAGTGTACTCTTACCTTCTACTGACCTGATCCTGACAGCCCCTCATTACTTCTTATATTTGGTTCCTATTAAGCCATCAGAATTTAAGAGAGGTGATTAGAGCATAGATAGGAGGAGGAGGAAGAGGAAGAGAAAAAGGAGGAAAAGAAGGAGGGGGCAAGGAAGAAAAGGAAGAAGAGTATGTAAAGACTGATCTGGAGATTCCATGGAGTTTTATGACAGGGTTAAGACAAGGGTCTACATTAGCAATGGGAAGGGTGAAGGAGGAGTGACAGGCAGCATGGAAAAAAAATTCCCCATGACTTTGCCTGGCTGGATAACTCATTACTAAGAAGGGCACTTGCGTAAGTCAGATTTACATAAGCCGTGGACTTCCTGTTTACAAATTGAAAACAAGGTTTGGTGTTTGTAGATCATTAATGCATCAAACTGCAAACTAGAGACAACACACATCTCAATAAAACATCATGTTTTGGGTCCTTTAATCTTGATGATTGCCCAGGGGATGCAGGCTGCCATTTAAAGCATTCTGAATATAGGAGTGAGTAATCAGGAAAGGAGAGAAATCAATGATTAGATTGGTAAAATGTGTACCATCTCCTAACAAACAAATTAAGCCAAATAACTGATTAATTCTAAAAGCAAACTGAGAGAAACTAGGATCATTTGTGAAATCTAAGTGGGAACATTTCTAACAAAAGTCATCAGGACAGAAATCAAGGGAAACGTTCACTTGCCAATCACAATTTTAGCTCTAGCTCCACCTGCCTCGTGCCCCCTCCCCCCTCTCCTTTCAGAAAGATGGTATGCATATTCCTGTGAGGTCCTTGAGGATGAAAGTCACAAGGCAGAGTGGTACCTGCTAGGCAATATCCATTTGGTAAGGCTTATTGGGAAGGTTTGTGGTGACCTATGATTAGTAGTTTACTACAGGTGTTAATAGAGAAAAAGATAGCCTAAGATGTCAAGTGTTAACTCAGATTTCCATTAAAAAGCAGGCACCAAATGAATCTTTAAAAGTTCCTTTTTAAGTCTACCTTAAAATTCTAGCTTCTTAAACCTGTCATTCATTGGTCCGTTCATTCATTCATTAGTTAATTCATTTATTCATTCATTCAACTAACATTTGTTAAGTATTTTCTATATCCTGCCTTTAGTTCTACCTACATGTCTGATCTTAGGCAAATAATGTGATTTTCCTGGGCTTCAGTTTTCTGATCTTTAAAGTGAAGGGTTTATACTAGATATCCTTTGAGTTTCCTACCAGCTTTAGATGTATGCTTCTGTTTTTTTTGTATACAGAGCCCATTGTGAGGATCTGAGAGATATAATATTTAAGGAACACATGATTCCTGCCACTATGGATCAGACAGTATATGGGGGAGATAAAATACAAATACATAACCCCAACTGACCTGTCTTACCCTCTCCAAAAAGCAAAATAAAAATGAAAATTAAAAAATACAAATACAGACAAATGTGTGTATTTGTGTGTGTGTATTACCTAATAAGTTCATTATAGAGTTACAAAACAAAATCTTCAGTGAAGTCCAAGGCAGGTCATTACTATCAGGGCAATTATAAAAGGCATAATGTCAAAGACAGCATAGGATTTGGTATCTGAAGGCTAGTTTGGAAAATGACAGTGAAAATGCAGAAGAGGTGAAAGTCCAGGGAAATGGATTAGACTGAGCAAAAGAATAAGCAAAAAAGTTTGAGGGGCATTTTGGAGGAACAGAATTTGTCTAGTGTACATGTGGAGAAGTAATATAAAATAAATAAAAGTAGGCGGTAGAATTAGAGATTATGAAGAGTATTGAATAACAGACCTCCCTAGCCCCTCCATAAAGGTTTATTTTTTTCCTCAGGAGACAGTACGGAGTCATGAATGATTTTTTTTAATTAGAGGAGTAATGTGACCAGAACATTTTATAAGAAGAATTATTCTGGTAGTGATAGGAAGGATAGTTTGGAGTTGAGAGAGAAAGAAGGGTGAAAGTAAGGCATGGATACAAAAGGTTCAGAGGTGCCACCAATATTACTCCATTCATATACTGAAATCATTAGTATAATCATGGGACCTAAAATAGAACACAGTTATTGAATCCTATATCAAAAGTTTCAAGATACAGAAGTAGTCTAGACCAATCCCCTCATTTTACAGATTCAGAACCTGAGGCCCAGAGATATGACTCACATATTAAGGAACTGATTTTGGATTTGATTCTATGCCTGGCTCCCAATCCAGTATTTGTTCCACTATATATCAAAAAGATAGTCAGACTACAAATGAGTAGGAAGGCCATGAGCAAAATAGTTCCTTACAGTTAAAACAAACGTTTAATTAGCATTAATGAAAAATTATCCAAACAAATAATTCTATTTTAAAAAATTACTGGCATTTTTGTCCCATAGGTCATTGAAGCACAGAAGACAACTATTGATATTTTCTCTTTGTTCTAAAACAATAATTCATTTGTAACTGAAAACCTACATATAAGAGGAAACAGATAAAAGGATCTCCACTCATATGACATTAACTTTTAGGTAATAAGGAAGTAGATGTAGGGGTAAAAGTGATAAAACTTGGGAAGGCAGGAAATTCAACATAAATTTGCCCAAATATGAGATAATAAAACATATTGAATTAATCAAAAGCAAGACTGTGAATTTCACAGTAGAAAGCCGTTCTCCACTGAAATTAAAGCTTTGAAATAATCGTTATTATGTTTCTTAATATCAATAAATTTCTTATTTCCTATAAATTCAGCAAAGTTAATTCTTCACATCTCTTGACTTTATTACTTACTTTATTGCAAAAATCTGAGAAAAACATAGTTAAAAATCTCATTGATTCTGTGTGATTTTCAGCTTTGCATATTCTAACAAGGTAGATGCGTGATGTGGACATTTAAATGCTATCTAATATAAATGTAATTGCTTTATCACTTGTAAGTATACATTTCTCATCTAGTTCTCTCAACTCACTTTCTACATATGAGTATCTTCCTAAAATAAAATCACCAGATCTTTATTGAGAAATCAGATTTATTTATTCTTCTCTTCTTGTTGTTAAAGGGCTATATAACCCAGATGAATTTATAGCATACTGGACCTGACTTTAGTGGCTTAAATGTACTGTTTTTCTATCCAGAAGCACCTCAAAAGAAAGATGCAAATTCAAATTCAATTGCAATATCAGGAAACAGACTGTAGTTAATTGCACCTCCACTGACACAGTAGGGTAATGTTGCAGGGGCAGTGCTGAGCCTCAAGTGAGGACTTGATTCTATGATACATTCTCATCTGTAAAATGGGGAAAGATCACAAATCACAGATCAAATATTATATAACAGCCCTTCCATTTTAAAGATGAGAAAATTAAGGTCAAAGGATATTAAGTGACTTGTTCATAGTCACATAGGTAAACTGAAGTTCTTTGTAAATTTTTAATCACTACAGCAATGAGTTATTTATTATTCACAAATGCCAGCACTGGTTGTCATATATACATGCTACCTCACTCCCATCATTGCCAATGCCAACAAGAAAATCACCTATTTTAGTTTGGACCATTTCAATGTTATTGCTTCCTCCTTCCCACTCCATCCCTTTGAGGCACTTGCAGTCCAAGAGAAAGAGGGCTAGATGTGGAACCAGTGGAAGAAGGTTTGATTCCTGGCTTTACCACTTATGATCTTTGTAGACTTGCACAAGTTACTTAATTATTATTCCTGGCCCTTAAATATTCTAATTATGAAAAAGGAGGTAGTTGGGTTAGATGACTTTTGAGATCCCTTTAATTTTTTAATCATTTATTTTTCATTTCATGTTTTCAAATATCAGGTATGGATTTTTTTCTCTTCTTCCTACATCCCTCTACTGATAGGAACAATGGAAAGAAGGAAGGAAGGAAGGAAGGAAGGAAGGAACGAACAAAGGAAGGAAGGAAGGAAGGAAGGAAGGAAGGAAGGAAGGAAGGAAGGAAGGAAGGAAGGAAGGAAGGAAGGAAGGAAGGAAGGAAAGAAAGATATCTCTATTATTTAAGCACAGCCCAATAAAATATATTCCCATTTTGAGAATGCATTTTGCATTTTGCATGTTCACATGTTCACATGCATTTTGCAAAATGCATGCCTTTTTGACATGAGGTAGGCAGCCTTCTTCATTATCTGTCCTGTGGAATCATGGTTGATCACTGAATTGATAGGAATTCTTAAATCTTTCAAAATTTAAATTAGAGGGGGTGGGGAAAAGACAATGGAGCAAAAGCAGAAACTTGCTTGAGCTCACCCCCCAATCACCTCCAGTACTTATAAAAAATATTCTAAACAAATTTTAGAGTTACATAACCCAAAAAATGACAGAGTTAGATACATCTCCAACTGATGACAGCTTGGCAAGTTGAAAGGAAGGGTCTATTGTGCTGGGCAGAGAGCTGAGCTCAGTCCTGTGTGGGCCTTGCCAACACAAACCTGTGATACAGACCAGGCCAGAGCAGACCTAAAGGGACTGAATCACTGGAAGCTGTGGCAGTTTCCAGACTTCTCAACCCATGAATGCCAAGGAGAAAGTAAAAGGTTATTGGGGAAACCCTTTTGGACTTGGGTGAAAAATAGTGTGGTCCAGGCCCTGGCCCTAGGGCAGTGGACGTGGTTTGGCAGCTGTGGTGGTAGCAACAGGAGCAGCAGCACCAATAGCTGCTTGGGGAGATCCAGGCCTACAGATGGTAGGGGAACCAAGGTGCTGATTAGAGGGCAATTGGAGGAATCTCTTTGCTGGCACTAAGGCAGGATTCTCTTGCTTTGTCCTGCTTGGATCTGGATCACAGTCTTGGGTGGTGGTCCTTGGGTGAGGAAAAATGTTAGCATGGCAGAGGTTGTGGTGGCTATAGAGAAGGAATTTTCCTCACAGTTCTGAGGCAGGTGCCTAGATGTAGCTCTGATAACAGCTGCACAAAACCCCAAAATTTGGGAAACAGCACTCTCAATTCTGAAAGCAGAGTTCAACCTTGGCAAAAACCTCAAAAGTCAAGTAATTGGCTAACAATATGAGCAAACAATGGAAGAGAAATCAGACTATAGAATGTTTCTTTATTGATAAAGAAGATCAAAACATAGAACCAGAAGAAGACAACAAAGTCAAAACTCTTGCATCAATAGTCTCCAAGAAAAATATGAATTGGTTATAGGCCATAGAGGAATTCAAAGAGGATTTTGAAAATCAAGTAAGAGAAGTAGAGGAAAAATAGGGAAGAGAAATGTAATGGTAATTAATTTAAATTTGAAGACCCCTTTTTGTTAAGCCAAGAAAGCAAGTACTTAGCCCTTAGTAACTAATCAAACCTTTGTGTACAAGAGGCAGAGGGTGTGAACTCTGTCTCCTGTTGCTGACATAACAGGAAGGGTTTGGCTGAAACAGGAAGCCAAGGCTTTGTGCGTATATAAGAAGTCCAGAGAGAGACAGAATCAAGAATCTTTTCTCCTGGTGGGCTCCTGGTGAAGGAAGCAGAATTTTCCCAGCATCTGGAAGCTGATCTGCTACTTGCTGGACTGAATATTAAGTTGGATTTTTCTATGGGACCAGAATCTGATGAAGCCTTAAGTTGCTGTTGAGAAGGCACGCTGGAAGGCTAAGACTTCTTCTGGGTCTTAGGCGCAGCCGAACTGCTGGAGGACTGAAGAAGCACGACTAGGATAAGATTTTGTTTGTGGCTTGATTGATCCTTGAGTTCCCGGCAACAGAAGTTGTGAAGGTTTTGAGATGTGCTGGACCCTGTGAACTTCAGTCTGGAACAAGAACTGCCTGGAGGACTGGACAAGAACCTGGGAGCTGTCTGTCTCTGAATCCAGGTGACTGTTTGGTGGACTCAGGTAGTAGCTGGGAGTATGGAAGGGTTTCCAGAGAATCTGAGAGACATTCCTCAAGTCAAGATGAACAAAAGGCCTCTCCTTGGATATTGAGTGCAGTGATGAAATTGAAGTTTATTAGAGACCCAGGAGTAGAGAATTTTTGTCATTTTCTAATGATTGTATATAGTCATTAACGATACTTAGTGACTGATTGCTAGACAAGTGACTGATTAAGTTGACCTCTGATTGCCCCATAAGTGGAAGACTAACTATTGTATTGTAAAGCCTATTTTACATTTCCGTTACATACATAATCAAGCTGGCAATTAGTTATATACAACATTTCATTCCTCATCTAGATGACCAAATGACTGAATGAGGAGGCAAACCTCCTTAGGGATATTGAAAGGTTATTCTTTTGTTCTTTGCTCTTAATACTATGACCACTTTGGTGAAAATTATGTGGCCATTCTAATGTTAACCTGTTTTGAACACTATATTGTGATTTTCTGTGATAAGATGCAATGTTGTGCATGTTATATTGTGATTTGTTGTGAATGTTTGCCTTTATTTGTTCTGGAATAAATGGAGTGTTCACTGTATTGTGTAATCAGAACTTTAAAAGCTATTCTTCTAGGAAGCTCCTTGTGCATGGCTTTACAAGAAATGAGAGTGATGCAAGAAAATTATGAAAAATGAGTCAACAGCTTGCTAAAGAAGACCCAAAAATACTGAAGAAAATAACACCTTAAAAATAGACTAACTCAAATGACAAAAGAGGTCCGAAAAGTCACTGAGAAGAATGCCTTAAAAAGCATAATTGGCCAAATGGAAATGGAAGTCCAAAATCTCATTGAAAAAATAATTCTTTCAAAATTAGAGTGGAGGAAATGGAAGGTAATGATTTTATGAGAAATGAAGATACAAAATGGATACAAAAGAATGAAACAATTGAAGACAATGCCAAATATCTCACTGGGAAAACAACTGATCTGGAGGAGAGATCCATGAGAGACAATTTAAAAATTATTGGACTACCTAAAAGCTATGATCAAAAAAAGAGCCTAGACATCATCCTTCAAGAAATTACCAAGGAAAACTGCCCTGATATTCTAGAAGCAGAGGGTAAAATAGAAATTTAAAGAAGTCACCAATCACCTCTTTAAAAAGATCCCAGGGGCAGTTAAGTGGTATAGTGAACAGAGCACTGACCCTGGAGTGAGGAGAACCTGAGTTCAAATCCAGTCTCAGACATTTTACACTTACTAGCAATGTGACCTTGGGCAAGTCACTTAACCCCAAAATCCTGCCTCCCCCCTCCAAAAAAGCAAAACTAATTAAAAACACAAAAAAAGATCACAAAAGGAGGGCAGAGCCAAGATGGCGGCATAGAAGTAGCAAAGCACCACAGCTCCCACACAAACACGCTAAAAAACTCATAAAATGGGACTCTAAACAAATTTTCAAGCTCCAAAACTCTCCACAAAACAGAAAGCACATCTGTTGCTACAGGCAGCGCAGCAGGCGGGGCTCTTCTCAGCAGTCTAGGAGCCACTGCGGAAGCTGGGCTGGCTCAGGCCCTGGGGCATCGGGCGGTGAGCCGCATCTATAGGAGAGCAGATTGGCTGCACTGGAGACAGAGTTACCACATTTATCAGGTCAGAAGAAAAAAAGGCTAAGATGAAAGGTCAGTGGATTTTGCTAACTGGGGAGGAGAAGAGCGAGTCCGGCCAAACTGCTCCCAGGGCAAGGAAGCAGTGGGAGGTGGCTGTAGCAGCAGGAACGGAGCAGCAGCGGCTT
>CM053599.1:77347735-77383932 GCA_028646575.1 Pseudocheirus occidentalis
AGCAGGGGAGGGGCTTTACAGTGGGATTGCTGTTATGGGGTTGGGGCAGGAGCAAGATGGGGAGAAAATGTGTAATTCAAAAAATGTAATGAAAATGAATAATGTAAACAAGAAAACAAATAAAAACTAAATTTAAAAAAAAACAAAAACAAAAACAAAAAAAAAGGAATTATTTCCTTTGTCCAAAATTTTGCTCATTATAGCTTCAAAAAGTATCCTTTAGTGTCAACATTCCATAAATTGATGAATTAGTTCATCATATTCCAATATTTTATGAGTGTTTAAACTTTAAGGACAGCCTTCAGCTTTTTCCATGCAGTCTTTCTCTTGAGGTACCACAACAAAAACTACATGATGAAAAGACAGAACAAAGACAGCATAGATGGTTGCGTTATTTTATTTTAATTCAAGATGATAGGCTTATGATCTGTAATGGACCCCAAATACAATCAAGTCAAACATTACTATTTTACATAGAAGGGAACTGAGTCACCTATAAGTAAAATGACTTGCTCTAGAGCAGGGATGAGTAACTTTACAGCCTTGAGGCCACATGGTACCTTCTAGATTTGTGGGTGCAGCTTTTTGACTTAGTCCAAGATTAACAGAACAAATCCTCTTATTAATGGGGACTTGGTGTACAAAGTTTGGATTTATTCAAAGTGTAGCACTTGAGGACCTAGAAGGCTATGTGCAACCTGAAGGCTGCAGGTTCCCCACCCCCAATCTAGAAAGTAAGTGGCAGAGCCAAGATTTGAACCTGATTATGCTCATTAGAAATACAACTTTCTTTCCTCTGCACCAGATATCCTATCAATGTTCTCTGTTATCTTTCCCATATGTTTCTGAAGATGTGTTGGCATTTTGATTCTTTCTTGGGTCATAGCTCCATATTCAATTCATTTAGAAAAAAAAATTGATTGAATGACTCCTGTACAAGGGCCAGCATTAGATTCTTTGGTCATAGAGAGTCCTTTCTCTCTCTTTTTTTTTTGGAGGGCAGTTGGGATTAAGTGACTTGCCCAAGGTCACACGGCTAGTTTTTTGTGTTAAGTGTCTGAGGCCAGATTTGAACTCAGGTACTCCTGACTCCAGGGCCAGTGCTCTATTCACTGCGCCACCTAGCCGCCCCTGAGAGTCCGTTCTCTCAAGAAACTTGAAAGTTAATGAACCCAAATAATTGTAGCCTGGAGAAAAAGACATAAATGAACAGGAGAGGCCCCAGTAAAGGGATTCCTCATGAGGAATCTGAGGAGATAAAGATTATAGAATCACAGATGCCTAATATTCAACCCATACCTGAACAAATATCATATCCAACAAGTACTCCGGCTCTACTTACAACTTCCATTAGAAGAGAAACCCATTGCCTTGCTAGGAAGCTCATTCTACTTTGTATAGCTTTAATTACTATACTACTATATATTATACTATATTGTACTATACTATACTATACTATACTATACTATATTATACTATACTATACTATATTATACTATACTATACTATATTATACTATACTATACTATGCTACACTATACTATACTATACTTCCTTTCCTTATTAGTCATGTTATAAAAGGAAAAATACACACACACACACACACACACACAAACCAAGACAAATAAAGTAAAAATATTGCTCTTATTGTGTAGAATGTTCTTCCAGTTCTGCTCACTCTCACTTCACTTTCCATCAATTTATGTAAGTCTTCCCAGGTTCTTTCTGAAACTGTTTCCCTCATCATTTCTTATAGCACAATAATATTCAATCACAACCTTATTCCAAAACTTGTTCAGTCATTCCCCAATTAATGGACATCTCCTCCATTTCCAAAACTTTGCCAACACAAAAAGAAGTGCTATAAATATTTTTGAACAAATAAACTCCTTTTCTTTATCTTTGATATTATTGAGATATAGAACTAGTATTTGCTAGCTCAATGCACATACATAATTTTATAGCCATTTGGATACAGTTCCAAATTGTTCTCCAGAGTGTTTGAAGGAGTTCCCAACTCCACCAAAAGTGCATTAATGTTCCATTTTTCCACATCCCCTATGATATTTGCCATTGTCCTTTTTGGCCACATTAGCCTATCTTAAAGGTGTGAAGTGATGTCTCAGAGTTTTGTAATTTACATTTTTCTAATCAACAATGATTTGGAGCATGTATTACTGTTACTTTTGGTAGATATGAAATGTTGGTACATTACAAGTTTCTTCCACACTACTTTCCACTTCTCCCAACAATTTTTGCCAGTTAGTGAATGGTTGCCCTAAAAGCTTGTATCTTTGGGTTTATCAAATACTAGGTTACGATAATTTGCTTTTATGTACTGTGTACTTAATCTATTCCATTCCATTCCATTCCATCACTCCATTTCTTAGCCATTACCAGATTGTTTTCATGATTACCACTTTGTAATACAGTTTGAAATCTGGTTCTGCTAGGCTGCCTTACTACATACTTAAAAAATTGATTCCCTTTATATTTTTGAACATTTGTTATTCTAGATGAATTTTATTATTTTTTCTAACTTTATAATATTTCTCCAATTATTTAGATGTCTTTATTTGTGTGAAAAGTGATTTGAAATTGTGTTAATATAGTCCCTGTGTTTCTTGGTAGATATATTCCCAAGTATTTTATATTATTTACAGTTATTTTAATTTTTAAGAAATTGATCTTTTTTTTCTTCAGTGAGCTTTTGAACCTTCTTTTCCTTTTGGCCAATTCTATTTTGTTAGGCAATTTTGTCTTAACTGGCTTTTTGGACCTCTTTTGCCATTTAATCTAGGTTAATTTTCATGGTCTTATTTTCTTCAGTATTTTTTTGTTCTCCTTTAGCAAGCTATTGACTCATTTCTCATAATTTTCTCACATCATCTCATTTCTCTTCCAAATTTTTCCTCTGCTTCTCTTACTAGGTTTCCAAATCCTTTTTGAGTTCTTGTATGACCTGAAATGAATTCATATTTTTCTTGGACACTTTGGATGTAGGAGTTTTGACTTTGTTGACTCCCTCTGGCTCTATGTTTTGATCTTCTTTGTCACCAAAGTAAGTTTCTATAGTGTGAGTTTTTTTTTCCCATTATTTGTGCATTTTTCCAGCCTATTATTTGACTCTTAAATTCTTTGTTACAGCAGGGCTCTGCTTCCAGTGTGGAAGCGTACTGTCCCAAGCTTCAATGGTTTTGGGTAGCTGTTTTCAGACATACTTCTAGGGATTTACAAGTTTTCAGTTCATCCAAGGTGGTATGATCTCAGGAGAAATGTTTTCTCATCTCCTGGTCCATGCTCTAGTCTTTGGGTGACCACAAGCACTCTTTTCTGCTGTGGAACTGGGAAGTGTTCCCTCTCCACTACTGCCAAAAGTTCTGATATGCTAGTGTTCTTCCTTGCCCCAGGTTTGCCACCCAGTTATTCTGCAGTTATTTAAGTTGAATTTCTCTTTCTATTGCTTCCTGCTAGGTTTTGTTAGTAGTACATAGAAATAATAAAGTATATAAAAATGCTAAATTGATAAAGTTGATTATTGTTTCACTTACATTGTCTGTGTGTATTGATTATCTATGGTTTTCTAAGTTTTCATCATATCAGTTATAAAGATTGTTAATTTTGATTCCTCATTGTCTACTTTTATCCCTTCATTTTTTTCTTTACTCATTCCTTTAGTTCACATCTTTAATATGATATTGAATAATAGTGATGATCATATACCTCCTTG
Source organism: Pseudocheirus occidentalis (assembly GCA_028646575.1). Lineage (NCBI taxonomy): Eukaryota > Metazoa > Chordata > Mammalia > Diprotodontia > Pseudocheiridae > Pseudocheirus > Pseudocheirus occidentalis. The sequence goes on from CM053599.1 coordinate 77,351,466, forward strand.
CTTCACCCCTGATCTTATCAGAAAGGTTTTAGTTTATCCCCAATGATCCACAATAAAAAATGCTACCCATCTTCAGAGAGCTGATGAGCTTTGAGTGCAGATGTAGGTATACTGTTTTCACTTTTTTATGTTACCTATTTTTTATTTTGTTCTTGAAATATGGCTAATATGGAATTATGTTTTGTATGACTTCACATGCATAAGGGATATAATATTGCTTGCTTTCTCAACTGGTGAGGGAGAGTCAGGAAGGAGAAGGAAAATTTGGATGCCACAGATAAAAAAGAATGTTAAAAATAAATATGTAAATAAGTTTTAAAAATCAACCCCAAATACTCAGGGCTACCTTTTTGGACAAAGTCTATATGAAAATTTTCAACATTCTCAAGCAATTTCATGAATTCTTCCTGCAATTTTCCCCATTGGCTAAATATTTTGCTGCCTGGAGGAGCCTATTGTTTTATAATATGTTAGTAAGGTGCTTTCTTTTGTCATTTATTAACACATTAAACAATGTCAGGTCTTAAGGACTCTGATTATTGATATCACCTCTAATACCTGAATTTCTGCAGTATCATAGAACATGGTATCAAAGAAACAGCATTAGATCAGCTATCAGGAGACTTGGATTTTCATCCTAACACCACCAATATTTGCATGACCTTGGATCTCAACTTCCTCCTTTATAAAATGAGAAAGTTTGACATTGAATTCCAAGTTTCTTCTAATTCTACTATTTTATGTTCCTATGATGTTGTCTTCAGTCTATACAATAGTCAAGCCAGGCTCAAAACTGAACTGGTAAAGTTATTTTTTTAAGAAATAAAAGGTCAAAGCAGACAATATTTATAAAGTCCTTAATCCAGTGCCTGACACAGAGTATTCACTTAATGGATGTCTATATTTCCCTTCATATTATTACTTTTTTTCCTTCCTGTTATTCCTATATTATCTGGATGTAGCTCATTGTCCATTTGTATTGCCTATCCTTGGTATAAAAATAGGAGAATTTGAGAGACTGTCTATCTTCATGACATTATCTAGTCAACATATTTTAAATGGTTTGGTTTTGTAATAAGGACAATTAGATTGTTTTCATTATAACCAATTCATTAAAACGTGTTTGTACTTAAGAGTTCATTGTGGTTTGTATAACATCAACTTTATCAAAATTTGTGTGTATGCATGTGTGTGTGTTTGTGTATGCGTGTGTGTGTGTGTGTGTGTGTGTTTTCCTCTATTCCTACCCCTAACCCTCCACTAATGTTCCTTTCATCTGGAATCTGCACAGGACACTGGTGAGTACCAAGGGTGAACATATGTCTTTCTTACACCTTGTTTAATGTCATTGCTTAGTAGCTTGTTAAATTAAATTATGTTTGAGGTTGCATCTGTCATAGAATTTTGTTTCATTTTAATGCTTCTGGCAAAGACACCTTCTCTAAAGTCAGCCTACAGGGTTATATTTTTTTTTCCTCAGTCAAGTACTGTTTTTAAAAAGTAATAAACAGTGGATGAAGTGGGACCTTAGATGCTCTGTATGTCAGTTATCATGTCAATGTAAAAATGTAGTCTTAATGAATAAAAGGCTATGAAAACTTCATATTACCCTCTCACATTTTATATGCTATATCCTTGATGCATGAATATGTTATTCTCATAATTATTTTTACAGTGGTGAGGAAAATTATAAATTACTCTTACTGTACCTTATTAATTTCTTTTTTGGTAAAAACATTACATACATTTTCTAGTCATTAATGTCATCCCTTTTTGAGACATCATTAAAAGTCAATTTCAAAATGTCTTTAAAATCACGTTGCATTTCATACTTTTTTCTGTATATATTTGGTGTCTCTTCTTGATAACTTTTTTGTAGGTCCCAGATACTTTGAACACGTAGGTGGTAGAGTCCAAATGTGGTGATTTTACTATCACCAACAGTGAGAGCATATCACTGTAAGTCTTGCCAGCAGACCTGGTTTATTTCATGTTGGTTTGATAAATTACGCCGACAGATATGTTGAATTCTATGATTGCTTTTTGTCCTCCTTCCAGTTTTAGCTATAAATGTTCTTCTCTAACATATCTCTTGCCAGATCTCTCTAGGCTTGTTTTCTCCTCAAAAGCTTTTTAGTCATTCTATAGAGAAATACTGTACTAGGGGTGGCTAGGTGGCACAGTGAGTAGAGCACCAGCCCTGGAGTCAGGAGGACCTGAGTTCAAATCCGGCCTCAGACACTTAATACAAAAACTAGGGAAGGTAGTCTAGCCATACCAGATTTTAATCTGTATTATAAAGCAGCAGTCATCAAAACTGCTTGGTACTGGCTGAGGTATAGAATAGTGGATCAAAGGAATAGATTGGGTACAAAAGACTCAGTAGTCAACGATTATAGTAACATAATGTTTGACAAGCCCAAAGACCCCAGTTTTGGAGATAAGAACTCACTTTTTGACAAAAAATGCTGAGAAAATTGGAATATAGTATGGCAGAAACGAGGCATAGACCACTGTCTAACGCCATGCACCGCAGTCAAGCCTAAATGGGTGCACGATCTAGATATAAATGCTGACACTCTAAGGCATCTGGAGGAGCAAGGAATAGTTTACCTGTCAGATTTATGGAATAGGGAAGACTTTATGATCAAAGAAGAGTTGGAGAGCATTATAAAATGCAAAATTGATAATCTTGATTACATTAAATTGAAAAGCTTCTGTACAATCAAAACCAATGTAACCAAGAATAAGAGGGAAGTGGGAAATTGGGAAAGAATTTTTATAACCAGTGTCTCTGATAAAGGCCTCATTTCTAAAATATACGTGAAATTAAGTAAAATCTATGAGAATACAAGTCATTCCCCAATTGATAAATGGTCAAGGGATATGAACAGTCAACTTTCACAGGTCTAAATTAAAGATATCTTTAACCATATGAAAAAATGCTCTAAATCACTATTAATTTGAGAAATGTATATCAAAACAACTTTGAGGTACCACATCTCACCAATCAGATTGGCTAAGACGACAAAACAAGATGACAAATGCTGGAGAGGATGTGGAAAAATTGGAACACTAATGCATTGTTGGTGGAGTTGTGAATTAATTCAACCATTCTGAAGAGCAATCAAGAACTATGCCCAAAGGGCTCTAAATAATCACATACCCTTTGACACAGTAAAACCACTTTTTGGGTTGTATCCCAAAGAAATCATAGGAGTGGGAGAAAGGCCCATATGTACAAAAATATTTATTGTAGCTCTCTTAGCAGTGGCAAAAAACTGGAAATTAAGGGGATGCCCATCAATTGAGGAATAGCTAAACAAGTTAGGGTATATGAATGTAATGGAATACTATTGTGCTATGAGAAATGGCGAGGAGATAGACTTCATATTTACCTGGAGAGGTTTATACAAACTGGTGCCATGTGAGAAAAGCAGATACAAGAAAAATTTGTATACAATCACAGACACATTGTATGCGTGATGACCAACTTTGACAAACTGGACTCTTCTCAGCAATGCAAAGGTATAAGACAACTCTACAAGTCTCAGGATAGAAGGAGATGTCTCCATTCAGAGAAAGATCTAGAAAGAAGAGAGTTTAAATGGAGACTGAAGTAATCTACATGCTATCATTCTTTTCCATGTTTGGCTTTATTTTTTCCCATTGTTCATTCCATTGGTTACACCCTTTCTATACAACTAGACTAATGTCCAGTATGAAAGTATTTGCAGAACCTATACTTGATTGCATGCCACCATGGGGGTTGGGGGGAGAGAGAAGGGAGAACATGTGAAACTCAAGGGATTGTGGAACTGAATTTTGTAAACTAAAAGCAAATAAAGAAATCAATTAAAAAAAATTTTTAAAAGAATAACAAGGTAATTGGTTGGAAAAAAAAACTAGCCATGTAACCTTGGGCAAGTCACTTAACCCCAATTACTCTACCTTCCCCCCTCCAAAAAGCAAATTAAAAAAAAAAGAAATACTGTTCTTGTTCTTGTTTTTAACCTCTTCTGCAATATTTGTGTGAATGGCCTGTACTCTAAACCAGTGCTGCCAAGGTTTCCATGTCTCCTTGTATGACAATATGCAAAGCTATTGACCAAAGTGGTTTCTGCTTTGTTATTTGATCTGTTACTTGACCGTAAGTCCCATTCACCCTACCTTGAACTGGAAGGTTCATTGCTATTATTTATGATGTGTTTTCCTTCATCTATACTACTACTTTTACCAAGTCTGATCTGTCCTCCCTCACTATACTTCAGATAGGGGCAACTTGTGGACTTGCGGCCACCATCATGTTCTGGGCACTATAGATTCCAGCTAGTCATCACATCTTAGTCCTGACATGCTGTCGCTGCCCTCTGCTGGTACCAGGAAAACCTACATGCCCCTAACTCCTGCAGAGATAAGGTTTTAGCCCTGTACCACCCAAACCTCAAGCCAAAATGACATTTTTTCCCAATTTGTAAAAAAGAAAAAAGGAGGGAGGGGAAACAGAAAGTTGAATAATAAAATTATTATTATGTAAGAATATTATGTAATCATAATCATAATCATAATAATATGTATCAATAATACATATACAAGACGAGCACAGATTCCAAAAATCACAGGGATAGGTGAGACTAAATAACCTTTTGAGCTCAGCCCCTGCCAGTCCTGACATGCATTTTATTTATAAGATCTGTGTAATCCACCCATGTGCATTCCAGGCCTGTCAGGAAAATTAAAACAAAACAAAACCAGAAAGCCTTTAAACTTTAGATAGGCATCATTTAAAATCAATTAGTACAGACTCTTAGCGGCTTTAATCAATGGTTTTATCATCACAGTCTGAAGTAAAATTTTGCCAAAGTTAATAGGAAGTAAACATAAAAGTCTAAACATTCCACTGCTTGCTTAACTTTTTCGGAAAGTACAAATCAGGAAAGCACAGGTCTGATAGTGCTATTTGTTCTTTGATCTCAAGTGGATAAATTGCTTGAATTTTGCAGTTTGGAGGCGTTTGTTGTGAAAATTGGAAGACTTTTGCATTTAAAAATAACATGTGACTGTTTCCTTGGTATATATTATACATTTATTTCTAGATTTCTTTATTTTTAACATTTATCTGCTGTTACCCAAATAGCCCTCACCTTTTACCATAAGAAAAAAGCAAAGTGAAGGAGCACTGAGTTAAAAGAAGTTTTGTCTATCTGAAAGCTGTGTTCTATCACCACTGTAAAAGGCAAGGCTGAATTAATTCATAGGACCAAGTTTGGACAGTGTATCTATTTAGTGCAGGACACAGAGCACTACCCAAAGCATTGAAAGTCAATGATAAAAACTAGGGACTACAGTGTGTATTTTCTGAGCCCTAAACTGTTTTTCAGTAATGTAAATGCAAACTTTAATGTCAATTTGAAAGGCACACTTAACTTTAAGTACAAGGATCCAATCAGCAGCAGAAAACTACATTTCAGCCCTAGAGCCTTTAATTAAGAGGATGCCAAGAAGCTGCCTTTAAAGATGCCATTTAGAAGAGAAAGTCATTAAGTAAAATAACCCCACTATCTGCAGGACTCCAGTCAGTGGTCCTACAATGTATATCCTCTGATATGCCTTGGATTCCAAGGAGGAATAATGAAGGCAAAACTGTGAAGCAAAGGTTGTAAAGAGAAAAAAAAAGACATTAAATGGCATGACACATTTTCTAATAAAAGATAATCCACGATTTATATATGATGAAACAATGCTGCATTAATCTAATAAATCAACATATGAAATTATTCAGCTTTATTTTCCCTACTTGACCACTGAGAAAAAGCTCTAAATTAAAGTATGTAAAATATATAAATTCAGAAAATACAAAAAAAAACCCCACCAAAAACCTGGAACTTAAAGGACATACCTCAAATTTTTCTTTCTTAGCTCCCTTGTAAAAATATGCAATTTGAAAATGGCTGAATCCCTGGAGAGTTATCTAAGAACCTGATTTTTTAATAGAATTATTTGTTCATGGATTTCTTCTAAATATTGGTGGTTTTCCCTCCTACCAACTCCACAACCTGGCATTTAAAGCCACCCACAAGTGTGCTTCAACACAATTTTCCAACCTTATTTAAACAGGAAGACATCAGTTCAAATTCAGCCTTGAGTACTTACTAGCTATATAACCCTAAGCAAGTCATTTAACCTCTTCCTCAGCTTTTTCATCTGCTAAATGGTCATGATAATAGTAATTACTTTCCATACTTCTTGTGAGGGTCAAATGAGATAATATTTGTCAAGAGTTTACTTAGTCCAGTGTCTAGTCCAGAGTAGGTCATGCACACGTACACTGATTAGGTGATGGTCGAGCATGCCTGTGATACACACACACACACACACACGCACACACACGCACATAGTACATACATGCATATACAATATATATGCATGTATGTGTGTGCACACAGACAAATATACCATATACCATATATATCTTTCAGTATGTCTGTATATACTGCACACACACACATAATTTATGCATAAAGACATACATACAAGCATACATCTATTTGTTGGTTTTTGGTCATTTTTCAGTCATGTCTGGCTCTTCATGACCCCATCTGGCATTTTTTTGTCAGCAATACTTCATTTTCCAGCTCATTTGACAGAGTGTTTCCTGAGACAAACTCAACATGAGTAAACAGTGTGATACAGAAGCCCCAAAGGTTACAAACTGAGGGAAACAAGATTAAGTGACTTGCACAGGGTCACACTGCATAAGTGTCTGAGGTCAGACTTCAACTCAGGAAGATGAGTCTTCCTTACTTCATACATGGCAATCCATCCACTGTGCTACCTAGCTGTCCACACTCATATATACACAATCATATACATACATATGCTAGAAATGATGATGAGAATGATAATTATAGTTATTAGCATAAATTCTAGGTAAAACGGACAGTCACTGGCTTTGACATTCTATCCCTTGTCTTTCCCCTTGTTATATGGTATTCACTCTTCATCCTGCTCAGACTCTTAGAATCCTTATAATCCTTTGAGACTCAGTCCAAGGTCTTCCTCCTCCAAGAATCCTTTTCTGATTCCCCTAGCTGTTGATGCTCTTTCCCACCTCTAAATATCTTGAATTTAGACATTCATATGTATTTTAAGTCCCTCACTGAAACTGTAACTCCTTGAGAATTCTGACATGGTTTTTTTTGGTCTTCCTACCTTCAATATCTAGCACAGTACTTTGTACTTAGTAGATAATTTATTTTCCATTGAGTCCATATGTGAAACTCAGAACTGAACACAATACAACACTTATGATCTGTTTTTTTCCTCCCTCTGAAAATCATACTTCCACTAAAGTAGTTGAAGTGTATGATGGTCTTTGGGGCTGCTATATCACACTGGTTACTAATGATGAGTTTGCAGTCACTAAAACCCATAGGTCTAAATAATCTAAAGCTAAATTAACCCATCCTGTACACATCCATTGTAATTTTTAAACCAATGCCAAGGATTTTACATTTATCTCTGCTACACTCTGTTACATTTATCTCTTTTATACATGTGCTTTAGTGTTTTGGGAGAGAGGCCTGGCCCCAAGACAAAAGAGATCTGGGTTCATGTCTTGCCTCTGCTTTGTACTGATTATAACTAGGCAAGTCACCTAACCTCTAAGTGTCCTAGGTAACTCTCTGAGGCTATAAATTGAAAAGAAGGTGCTGACTGGCATTGATAGATGAAATTTCTTCACCAGGGAGGTCCCAATAACATTGAAATCCAGACGCAGTTTCCTATGTTGGAATTCAACCTTTTAATAATAGCCACCATTTTAGTCTGCCACGGACCTTTTAAATCTTGATTCTGTCATTCAATTTATTATCCTTCCCAACTGTGTAACATACGGATTTGATTAGGACCCCATCTATGCCTTAAACTGAATCATTGATAAAAATGTCAGATGGAAAACATACAAAAAAGAGCCCTAGGGAATTTCACCAGAGACCTTGCTCAAGGTTAACTTCAATCCATTAATCATCATTCATAAGTATATGTAAGAACATATCTCTCTATTTTTAGTAGAGAGCAATGAGCAAATCTGATTCGCTTTATAGAAATAAGTGTCTTAGGTAACTTTTCTTGTTTGCCATGATTCTTCAAAGATCACTGACAGCTGCATATATTATACATTTAAGTATGTTTAATATCATAGTCATAATTGTAGGTAATTACGTACTTAAGATTTGTTTTTTGTCTGGAACTAAAACTTTAGGAGGGAGTGGAGGGTAAATAGAGGTAAGCATGGCTAGTGACAGAGCTAGTTGGTGACAGATCTAGGATTTAAACCCAAGGTCTCATATCAATTCCAGTGCTCTTTCTGCACTACTGTTTTGCTTCATTTAACAGATGCAAATTTTAGCTCAGATGGATAAAATGTCTGGCTTAGGGACACAGAATCGAGAAAGTGGCAGAGGCTTGAAGATAGGTGTCCTCAAATCCATTAAAGGCCGCCATACTCAAAAAAGACTAATCTGGTTTTGGGGTTCCAGAGGGCAAAAGCAGGGGCAACGTGTACAAATCACAGAAAGAATCAGGCTGAAGGCTAGGCAAAATACCTTCTAACAATGAGAGCAAAGTGAGCCACAAGTAAAAACGCATTCCTCAGGCAAATGACTTAAAGCAAAAGCCAGAGGAACAAAGGGGGGACTCCTGTTAGACGCAGTCTTACTCAGGGTTAATTTGGAATTGATGACCTCCGATTAAGCTGTTAATTTTGAGATTTATGGTAGCTACCACACCACAAGGAACCTCTGGAGGAGGACTTTAGTGACGAAACATGACAGACTATTTAAAAGTGGATCCAAATGAAAGTAGCAGGATTGCATGAGTGAGAAAGAGTAGGACTTAGAGGCAAAAGGACCCAGGCTCAAGTTCTGTGCCTAACTTCTTGTGACCAAAGAAATTCTCTAAGGCAAAGTTGCAAAGTAGTCCTTGATCTGCTTTATAGAAGTCTCAGCTAATGAAATCATAGACGAGGAGCAAAAAAATAAAAATAAAAAAGAATAAAGAAAAAACCCAACCACATAGCAAATGTCCTGGCACATGGTAAATTCTTAATAGATGATTTTACTAGCAACTAGCAAAGAATTCAAGTCATCATGTCCAAATAAACTTAATTCAGGAATATTAAACCATCATAACTGTTACTTAATCCCAGGGCATTACTCTTCAAATGAGCTTTCAAAATATTCCTCCTCAATGACAGAAGGTGTATTTCCTCCTCAGGAGGAGGAGTACTTCCAGGACTACCTACACTATGCCACTTTCCCAAGATCTCAGTTACTAAAATAGGGGTTCTCTTATCACACACATATAAATGTTTGAGGGTACAATTTTGGTTCTGTCCTCAATATAAAGGTCATTTCTTTGAGAAAATGAATTAAAGTTCATAAAGAGATGACTTCATTGAGAAAAATACATGCCAAACTACTTTATTTCCTTTTCTGGACAGGGTTACCAAACTAAAAGAATGCTAGAGATATCATTTAACTAGATTTAAAAAGAAAATTGTTTATTTTATTTTGAAATTAATTAAGCATGCATTTCCATAACAGTAGAATAGGGGGAAAAGGTTATTGTACATGAAACTGCAGGTCTTTTATGTACAATTTGCTATTTCTTTTAAATATAAAGTAAAGTTATCAAATAACTTCCTTTTTATCTTCCCTCTCTCCCTCCCCATAGAGATGGCTACCATTATGTACAAACATATGCGTACACACACACTCACATGTATGCACATACACACATTCATATATACATACACACATATACATATGTGTGTATGTGTGTGTGTAAAAACTTCCTATACTTCTGTTTATCATTTCCTTCTCAGAATTCAGATAATATCTTCCTTCCTATGTCCTTTGTAGTTAATTTGGGTATTAGTAATAGTCAAAATTATTTATTCATTTAAAGTTTTTCTTAACATAATATTATTGTAAACCATTTGATGGAGTTCCAACTGTTAGTATTATGGGGGATGGGAGGGGAGAGGAGATTCAGGCAAGAAGACAATACAAACATGTGGGTTCCAATGTCATTGAATGGCTGCACCAAAAGAATAGTTATTAATGTTTCAATATCAGCTTGGAATAAAATCCCAAGTCCGTGAGACCCATGTTTGCCTCTGTGTTCTTTAGCATTTTTATCAATGATTTGGATAAAGGTATATGGGAGAATCCTTATCAAAGACCTATATCACCCAAAATGCGAAGGAATAGTGAATATGTAGGATAATAAACTTAGGATTCAAAAAAGATTTTGACAGGATAAATCAAAGGGCTAAGTGAAATAGAATTTAATATATACAAATTAGGTTTAAGAAACCAACTTAATACAAAATTGAGGAAATGTATGCCTAGAAAGCAATTCATCTGAGGGTTTTTGTGGATTACAAGGTCAATGTGGGTTAATTAATACAATTTTGGGCAGCATTAAGAGAAAAATAATGTCCAGGAAAAGGGATGTACTCTGACCTGTTCAAGCACTATCTCAAGTATTCTGTTCAATTCTGAGTACCACTTTACAAGGGTTCCTAGGTATCATCCAACTCTCATACAGGCTCAGGACATCAAAAAGGTTAAGAGTCTTTCAATGCTCTTCATATTTGGTCAAATGACAATAATCTCAGTGTGAGCATCAGCATTCACCTAAGTACTATAGGAGATGCTGTTCCCCACCCCCTAAAAGACACAATAAAAATAAAATGCTCAGAAGCCCCACACAATTGGAGTTTATAGGTTCAGCTCATTCCTTGCAAAAGGATGTTAAAAGCCTAGGGAGGCAGATTGTTTTTAAAGCTCTTTTGTTTCTTTCACTTCAATCTACAGAAGACAGCCTGCTTTTGAAGGTAACATCTGCCTGTACAGAATCCATGCTGTGCAATGCCAGAAACTGAACATACACTGCATTTAAATAATTTTATTATCTGCTCATTTGAAATATGTTTGTGTGGGTATCATACCCTAAAGCTTAATTATTTGGGAAAGAAAGGTGTCCTTGATTTTTGACTAGGACAATGGTTATGATTGATATATTTCTCACTTAATTGATTACTTTGCCAGCTTCATTAACTTGCTAATTGAACATAGGACTCCTTAAGCAAAGCACTTTAAATGGTTACCTAAGGTCTCCTACCTGGGGGCCCACATGTTTCCTAATCAACCATTACTGTGGCAGCAGACACAATAAGAGAGCCATCCTCAGAAGTATTGGTTGTTTGAATAGTATCCCCACACATTCATTCCACAGCTGACTAGTGAGAAAGAAAACTTTCTCCCCCTTCCAGATCCCATCAGCCTTGGTGCTTAACCTCATCACTACTCTCTGTACCTCTGATTGTAGGATGGAACCATGAACTCAAAAACCGCCATCTAAGGAGAGAACTCACCTCAGCTTAACTCCTTATTTCTCACCTGTATGTACTACTTTGGGAATTCTCTGTCTTTACCAGCTTCCCCCATTTGGGTACTATCCCTGGTCAACACTCTTCCAAAATTCCACCCTTTTTCAGCTTTCTTTCATGTATTGTCTTCTCCCCACTAGACTGTGAGCTTCTTGAGGGCAGGGACTGCTGGCTGTTTTTTTTGTTGTTGTTGTTGTTTTTCCCCATATTTGTATCCTCAGTCCTCAGCATAGTGCCTGGCACATAATGACTGACTGGCTTATATCATAATCTAAGGTCAGAACACTTCGATTACATTTTAGTTAATTATTCAGTATTCAATAAGCCTTTATTAAATGCCTGCAATGATCCAGGTACTGGATTAATTTAGGTAAAAAAATGGAAAGAAAAACATTCTCTATCTCAAAGAAGCTTAATTCTAGTGGAGGGAAATGACATGTACATTAAAAAGTTTAATAAATATAAAATAAATACAAGATTATTTATTGAGAGAGGTCACTAGGAGAGCAAATTAGGTTACATTTTATGTAAGGGGGAGAAAGTGATATATGAAACATTAAAGGAAGTTAGGACTTGTATAATACGCTCACACACATATATGCACATACATAAATTGCCCAATTTTTAAGGAGTGATGGTATCAAAAAAGCACAAAAACTTAGAAGACCTAAGGCAAACCAATGCTTCATAGACAAATATTTAAGTGTTTCTATGCTCTCGTGAATGTGGATATTTCCTCCATCAATGACACTGCAACCCAGCAACTCCTGTCCATCATTGTCTCTTTCCTGCCACAAATCCTCTACAGGATGTCCCACCTTTTAATTTTCTAAACATTGCACAGATGCCAACGGTGGGCCTACTTTCTCCATCAGCTTTCCTTTGCTTTCAGTTGGTTCATCACACCTTTTCATGTTTTCATGTTTTCATGCTTCCATGTCTCCTAAGCAATTTCTTCCTTGCAATCTACTTACACACTTCATGTAGTCTCCCTTGGTATCTGCAGTAAGTCTCAGACTCATTGTCATATGGAAATCCAAGCACTGTCATGACAAACTTCAAATGGTTGAGACTAAAATGATGCCAACTTGCCTCCACATGCAGTATTATTCAGTTTCTTTAAGGACATACTGACTTTCTCAATTTCTATTTTGTATAAAGTCACCACACGTAATAATTTAATAAAGAGAATTTCAGAGGCGAGTTTTATACCCTATGAAATTTTTTACTGATAGATTTTTTTCACCGATGGTTTTCAGTGTAATTTCACTGACTTAAGGCTTCAATTGCTCCCTGAAATAAGTTGATAAGACAGGAAAACTAGAAAAAAAGATACCAAGGAAACAGAAGTATTATGGCCAACAAAGCAGACTTTGTGACTGCCTGATCACTTTATTATTAACAACAGAGATATTCAGTTGTTTGCCATAGGTAAGTGCAATTTTAGCACAGAAAGTATTTTTTAAAGCCATGGCCCATAAAATTTTGATTCTTTGTGATAGAGGGCAAGTTACTGATGAATCCATAATTTCATTCCCTTGTCCTCTGGCTCCTTAGTTTCCTAGCTAAAATTTGCCTAAAATTTGCTTCTTACCCATTCCAACCATATGGCTCCTGCCAAGTCTCTACTCCTATTTCCATTTAATTTTGCTGTCTCTCATGTGTATGAATGAAAAGAAAGACTTGTTAATGGTTCTTTAAGATATCTTGTGAGCCTCATAAAAGGATTGTTTCCATAAAGAGAATAAAGTACATTTATGGGGAATTTTTGGGGGGGTGGTCAGAATAAAGCTACAAAAACCAAGAAACTTTCTTATGTATTCTTTAAATTACTAGAGAAAGATTTAATATTAGGATTTTAATTTTCCTATATTACCAATTACTGTTATAAATTGGAAACCAAGTGTAGCAAAAGAATTCTCAGTTGTGATCTAATAATAATATCTACCATTGCTATAGTGCTTAGAATTCTTAACAAATAAAAAATACAGTCTTCTAGTAAGGGAGGATGGGAACAAGGATTTATTACATATCTACTATGTGCCAGTCACTGTGCTAAGCAATTTACGATGATTTTCTCAATTTTATCTTTACAACGATCCCGGAATAGAGGTGCTATTCATTTTCTTTTTTTTTTCTTTTGCCAATGAAGAAACTAAAGCGGACAGAGGTTAAATGATTTGTCTAGGTTTACAGAGCTAGTAAATGTCTGAGATCACATTTGAACTCGTCATTCTGACTTCAGACTCAGTGCTTTATCCACTGTGTCCCCTAGTTAGTAAAAGGTTACAGTTATAGTTCCTTCCTGTTTTAAGATGATGTCCAGCTCACTGAGTTGTTCTAAGAAAAGACAAAAAAAAATTAGGTTGTGTGCACGTTTTAAATTTCTCTCAAGCTGGCTACACACTTGCAATGTGTGAGAGTTACACTTCAGAACTGTTCCCCCCCTAAGACAGCCAGTCCAGAACAGGCTCTATTTGGGGGTTGGGTACCCAGTTTCTATACCTTCTCAACAGGGGCTACCACCCCATCATTGTTTTACCTTCTGACAGAAGAAATCCCTCTTCTATCAGACCAACCCCCAGCCATACCAGACCACCATCAACCTTGGCCTATCTAGACAGAAGAATCTGTCTCTACCCAAGCCTAAGCAGAACACTATGGAGCTTTAGTACCTTTGATTAAATCAACTCAGGTTTGGGTTGAAGTTCAACCAGTTTAAAAAGATTCAATGCCATCTCATTATCAGTAATGTCCTTCTGAAGAAGAAAGTGAACACTGGAAGAAGGGGGATAGTAGGAAGCCCTTAGTCTCCAAAATAAATATTACTAAGAAAAATCATTTTTCACAATGGCTAAATGGAAATTCATAAAGTTGCCCAGTTGCTCCACATAAACTAGCAAATATCTGAAATTTACCCCAGAAATCATTGCTCAAAAGACTGAAAAAGAGAAAGAAACCATTTTCTCCACATAGTATAGAAACAAATGGTTGCACAGTTGGATAAAGGAGTCTCCTTAGCTAAGCCAGAGTGAGGGCCAATAAATATAAATGTCAGCAGAAGAAAAAACATGGTCTTGCCCGGGAAATCAGTGCAATTCAGGCAAAGGAGTCAGAAGCCTCCACTGGGGAAAGAACCTGCATCAGTGAAACAAACAAAAAGCAAAGAGATGGGATGGAGAAGGTAGAGACAACAGTTCATCTTGACTCCAAGTCTAATACTGGACCATCAAGCTTCCTATTATATTCATACTTAATAAAACATGATGGTGGGAATGGGGAGGCACTAACAGTTGTAACAAATGTGCCCCTACAAAAAAAGGTAATACATAATAAATATCATTAAAGGGAAACAAAGAAGCTCAGAGGAGAGAAAATTTCTGGTTTGACAATTTATATAACATTTGATGGAGAACATGGTATTTGAGAAAATTGATCTTTAAAGGATGAAAAAACTATTAAAAGACTGAGAAGGGGAGTGGGGATTATAGATGGAAAAAGCAGGAGTAAACCTTCAGAGATGGGAGCAATATAAAATATATTGGAGATATAATAAGTAGTATACTGTGGATGAAGTTTGTGAATATGAATCTGGATTTCCAAGGGGGAAAACCTGTGTCTTTTTGTGTTTACAAATTAAAAAAATTTATATTTAGGGTATTTAATTAATGTAAATTAAATATGACCTTAATGGTATTTAAATAATGCATATGAAGTACATTTTCCTATACTTATTTTTTTAACACAGCTATTTGCTATTTACTGAAAGGTAAGAAAAAAGCTTCTGTTTTCAGATAGACACAAAGCACATTTCTTACCCTTTCAAACTAAAACTACTCTTTGGCTTAAAAATTTTTAGTGGTAACATGTCTTGGAAAAAAATTGATAAGTATTGGGTTAAACGAGTTACCAAGAGGCCCTATGGTATCTCTGTCCATGGAGATTACGCATTCAGCAACAGAATGAATTCTCTATCTTCGTAGACTCTGACTAACTGGAGGAGATGTTTTTATGACTTCTCTCCCTGTCCCAGTTGGGAAGAATTTGGTGAGGTGTGCCTCTCCACCAATGAGAGAGGAAACAGTTGGAAAAGGGGACTGGACTAGGTTAAGTTATAAATTCTAGTTCTGTCCTTTGTAACATGCCCCTTCCCCATGATATCTCATTGGGCAGACCACCCTCTTCTCCCAGGGAAGAGAATAAACTCCTGTTCTTATTCTCAGACATCTGTGTTTCCTTTTTTGTTTTTTTACTAAATTAAGGATGAAGGGTATTTTTCAACCCAAACACTTGATAATCAATCTCTTTTGAGAAATATATTGTGATATTAAAATATGGGGGTAAAAAGTCAGACACCTTACTGTTTTTTGGCAAGCAGAAAGAACTCTAAAGTTAACAGAAGAGCTTAGCCTCTAACAAAGGGTTAGAATTGAAACTAAAAATGAAAACAGTATCCTTATACTTCAAGTTCCTAACTGGTCTTCCAGTTTACAGACATCAGTCCATTTGAACTTTGGCTGTAGTAAATAAATGTATAAAGTAATGAAATTCCTTTCAGAAAGCAAAAGGAAAATTGTGCCTTACTTCCCATGGGGTTAGGGAGAATAGTGTGGCTGGCATTCAGTGGGACTGTATCTCACACAGTGTACCCTATCTCCACCTCCCATCCCCAGCCCTCACATTCTCCATGTAAAAACAGGTCAGGTTGGTAGATTTTGTAAATGGATATTTAGCAGCATAGATGGCAGGAAGAACCAAAAAAGGTTCCTGAGCAATCTAATTAGAGCAAGAAATAAGAAAAATGTATTAGCAGGTCTTCTTATCCCTTACATCTCCTTAGATCCAGTGAGACTTTGGAGTTGAGGAATCTTGCTGTTCCTCCAACAAGACACTCTGATGGGGCACCTGGGTGCCTGTGTTTGAACCACAGTTTGTAAAATCACATCCAGTTCCAAAATCATATTTCTCCGTAGCCTCACAACACTTGCAGGCAGATTTTGTCTAGCTCAAGGGCAGCATGTCCTAACAAAATACTTATCTCTCTTCCTGAGCTGCACCTATAGAATTTAGTACTTTGATCCAAATGTGTACTGGCTGAAGCAGCTGTATACTGGATCATACCTATCATATGCGTGTGAGAGAGATGAAAACTTCTCAGACAATACCCTAAAATGGAGACAGTGCTCTAACCTCAAGCTAGGCTCTGGCCGCAGCTAGACCCAAGTTTCATTTTTGTCCTTGGGCTTTGGCTGCAGCTAGGCTTAAGTTTCGCTTTTGTAGTTAGGCTTTGGCTGCAGCTAGACCTAAGATTCATTTTTGCAAACTTACCCTCCCCTGCTTTCACCCACTACCAAATAAGGTATCAAATGCTTTCATTGATTTTCATTGGCTGAAGATTATTTCCTTGCTCCTTGTATCTGGGTAGATTCCCAAGCTAGATTGGGAGGCTGACCTCTCAACCAATGAGGGCAAGGTCAGTGGGAAGAGTTGCTTGAGTTAGGTTATATAACCCTATTTTTGCTTTCTGTAAACCAGCCTCTCTCCACATGTTTGTCCTGGTGAAGGTGAGTTTCCCATTCTTTCAAGAATTGATTAAATCCTTTCTTTTCCTACCTAGAGAAGCCTCTGAGTTTTTTTTATTAACTTTTAGATAGGATTTTTCACCCCACACATATGTATTGTAGATTATCTATAAGTAACTCCCTAGTTCATTATATACAACCTGAATCCCTCATTAGTTTGGGATATACATATACTCCCAACATCCATCTTGTCAAACACGACATTGATGGGTGGCAGCTTGGTCAACCTGACCACTAGCTGACTTAGTGATGTTTCAAGCCTAAAACCACACCTCCATGTAGCACACCTCCCCAGCCTTGGGCTATTTCCCAGTGAATTCTGGGCAACATGCCTGCCCAGTAGATATTAAAAGTGCGTGTTCCTTTAAAAAAATGACCACTTCTTAACTCCTCCCTAATCCCTCCCTGACTCGCCTACTTAGCATATTTCGCAAAGGTTGTACTATAGAATATCCTATAAAACTTTAACTATACCCCCCTAAGATTGCAGGTTTCCTAAGAACTCTTGACCTCTGTATAGCATAATAATAAATCTTTGCAATCTTGACCTAAAGAAAAGAGCCAATGAATTCATTCCAGACTGCTTTCCAGAGACTCATGTTATTGGGGTTCCTGGACTCCCTGAACTCAAGTCCCACATCAACTCCATCTCCCGTCTATGTACATTTTCTCTGTTTGCCCCACATACCTGGAATGTTCTCCTTTCTCATCTTTTCCTCCTGGCTTCCTTTAAGTACTAGTTGAAATCCCAAGAAGCATCTCCCAGAATCTCTAAACTGTTGCCTTCTGTATTTTGATTACTTCCTAACCGTATATCATGTATGTGTATATATGTATACACACACATATGAGAGACAGAGACAGAGGGAAAGAGAGAGAGAGGGAGGGAGAGAGAGAAAGAGAGAGAGAGAGAGAGAGAGAGAGAGAGAGAGAGAGAGAGAGAGAGAGAGAGAGAGAGAGAGAGAGAAAGATTGTTTATATATAGTTATCTGCATTTACTATAAGGTCCTTAATGTCAGAGGCAGAGGCAATCTTTTGCCTTTCTTTGTATCCTCAGCACTCAGCATACTGCCTGATATATGACAGACGCTTAATAAATGTTTGTCGACTGATTAGTACTGAAAAGTCTAATGCAAGGACAAGGGTAAAGGCAAGTCAGGAGGCTGGGGGAGACTGCTGGTGCAAATGAAGATAGAGACCACTCACCCAAACAGGCAAGATTTGTAAAGGAGAAGCTGTGAGTAAGAACAAAGTCAGAAATTCTGTTGGAAAAGACAAATGTATCTTCCACAAGCTAGACTGAGGTTAAAGAAGCCAGAAATGTCTAATAGAGGAGAGAAGTAATACCTGCAAAACTGGGAGCTGGGTTTAAGAGGATAATTTTCATGCTGTCTTTTTAGTTGAGTAATTCAAGGACTTCTGGGAGGCTCTTCCTAGAGAAGCTAGTCTTTCATCTTCAATGCTAAACCAATCTGTCTATGCCCACCTACCCCCCCAATTGGTAGTCCCATCTTTCCCCCTTAGGTAATATTTTAGGGTCATCTACAGCTCTGTTTAACTTCAACTGGTCACCTCCAGCTCTAGCCCAGAACAGGACTCTGCCTCACTTCCATTTTCCTGTCCCATGCCCCAGGGTTTTACTTATCACTTGGCTAAAGAAAAGTTATCAACTTCCAGCCTTCTATGAATTCCTGGGCCTTCTCTAATGCAGGACAATGCCTTGAGACAAGACTCCTTCTGACTCTTGTACTACAGAACCTTCTGTGGGGCAGGCAAGTTTCTAACACATCCAGGATCCCATACCTGCTCTTGCCCCTACCTGTTGTGAAGCAGTTATCCTTGAACTTCACAGACTATAATTCATCACTTGCCATGGCGCTAGATCTGAGCATGCTTCCATTAAAAACCTCTCTAACACCACCGATACTCCATGTGGGATCATTCCTAATTGGTTAGTATACTCCTACCTCTTACACTTCTTGCCTTCTTATTGTAGAGTCATTTCAGTCATGTCCAACTCTTTCTAACTTCTTTTGGGGTTTTCTTAGCTAAGATACAAGAGAGTTGGCCATTTCCTTCTCCAGCTCATTTTATACATGAGGAAACTGAAGCAAACATGATTAAATGATTTGCCGGGGTCATACAACTGATAAGTATCTGAGGCCAGATTCAAACTTAGGAAGATGAGTGTTTTCCTCTCCAGGTCTCTTATCCATTGAGTCACCTGGATGCCCCTTATCCACTGAGTCACCTGGATGCCCTTATCCTTACCCCATTCAATTAATTCTTAGTCTCTTAGTGTCTTCCCTCCTTCCCACTCCTGTGTCTCCCTATGTACAAATCCAATTCCCTATCTTCAGCTGCCTGTTCCCTTACTCCCATCCACCTCAATCATACCCTACCACCTATCACTTAGAGTTGTTGCCCCTTCTACTATGTCTTCTCAAAAGCCTGCTCACTATTTGACAAATTACAGGACTGGTGAATAAAGCACAGGCCCTGGAGTCAGGAGGATCTGAATTCAAATCCGGCCTCAGACACTTAACTCTTATTAGCCATGTGGCCTTGGGAAAATCACTTAATCCCAATTGCCCTGCCTTCCCCTCTCCAAAAATGAAAGAAAGAAAGAAAGAAGAATTCTCAGAGTGGCACAGGCTGCCTGGGAGATAGTAGGTTCACCTTCACTATAGGTCTTCTAATGAAGACTGGGTGACTGTTGTTTATGATGTAGAAAGGCTCTCCCTTCTAAGTATTAACTGAACTAGAAGACCTCTGAGATCGCTTCCAACTGGCACATACTCTGATGCCTCAATTCTGACACAGGTGATAGTATGGCTTCAGGACAAAAAGGAGGAACACTCCTGTGCCTGACACCACTAGTTCTCAGTGTTATCTCCCATTCAATACATAACATCTGGTTGCAAGAAGGAACTTACCTGGAGCCCTAAAAGTAAGAGAAGCCTATAGAAATTTAAAAAATAGGACTGTAACTTGACAAAGTTCAACTTCCTTGCTAGTATTCTCAAGTGGTAGAGTTTAAAAAATAAGGAATATTCTAGAATTTTATAGCACAGCCCCTTTTTTGCTGGCAGCAATCAGTTGGATGGTGCCCCTACCTGCCTGCTGATTACATGGATTAAGCTACCATCAGGTCATTTTCAGTAGGCTTAGTTATGGCAAACAACTTGTCAACATATGCTATCCTCATGATTTTAATTCCCAGTCTCCACCATCTGTGATAATAAACCATTTTATTTCTGTTACCTTATGATTATTTGGTTTCTTCTTTTTCAAGCAATGCATTCTCAATTTAAAACTGAAAGGATCCTTGAAGTTCATCTAGTCCACGGAACCTTAACCTTCTTTGTGTCCTGGATACCTTTGGCTGTCCAGTGAAGTCTATGGACCCTTTCTCAGAATTGCATTTGAAAATGAATAAAATAAAACACATAGGGGTACAAGGGAAATCAATTATATTCAAATGTCATCTTCACTCCCATAAGATAAACACTGATATTCCCGGAGAAATTCTGCAACATTTTAAGTTTTATGAAAGTTTTACATACTTGATATCTTTGACATTGATAGACTGCTGAGTCAAGATGTTCTGAATTCAATGTCTCAGATATTTACCAGTCATGTGACTGAGTAAATTATTCGATTTCTGTTCTCCTCTGTTTCTCCATCTGTAGAATGGAGATAATTACAGCTCCTTCCTCACAGGATAAATGTCACTGGCAGTGGTTCTCAACCTTCCTAATACAACGACCCTTTAATACTTGTATGTGGGCATATCTGTACATGGACAGACAAGCCTGGAGACAGATAGAGGAGCGGTGTCTCCATTCCTAAGACCATTGGAAATATGTGTCTTCTGATGGTCTTAGGCAACCCCTGTGACCCCTGTGAAAGGGTCATTCAAACCCCAAAGGGGGCATGACTCACAGGTTGAAAACCGCTGAATTTTAGGATTAAGTGGGATAATATTTATAAAGCACTTTGCAAGGAAAACAATATATAAATGTTAACTATTACTATTAATGATAATAATACTAATGATGACTATGGCCATGTTAGGTGTTTGCAAGGAAAACCTTTTAAATACTTGAATACAGGTATAATAATCTCCCCAACTCCATTATTAACTCCATTTTGAAGGAGAGGAAATTAAGATTTTTAAAAGTGAAGTTATTTGTTTATGGTCACAGAGGTACTAAGTACTGGAGATGAAGGTCGAACTCTGACCTCTTTTGAACCGAAATCTAACTCTCTTTGAACAACAGCATGTAGTCTACCAACAAAGCCTAGAAATGAGACTGCATGGTCCAATGGGAAAATGATGAACTTTACATGAGAAAATCCTGGTTCAATTTCTGGTTCTCTTGATTTTTTGTGACCCTGGACAAGTTACATAGCCTATCTAGGATTTGATTTCTTCAACTGTAAAAGGAAGAGTTGGACAATCAGAATTTCTTCACCTGGAGCCCATGAATCCGCAAGGAGTTGGTGGATTGATTACAGCAGGTATGTGAATTTGGTAGGGGAAAAAAAAATCTTTATTTGATGCAGAAAGCTGGGAAACAACTTTTACAACAAGTGTCTCTGATAAAGGCCTCGTTTCTAAAATATATAGAGAACTAAGTCAAATGTATAAGAATGCAAGTCATTTCCCCAATTGATAAATGGTCAAAGAGTATGAACAGACAGTTTTCAAACAAAGAAATTAAAGCTATCTATAGTCATATGAAAAATGCTCCAAATCAGTATTGATTAGAGAAATGTGAAAGAAAACAACTCTGAGGTATCACATCATACCTGTCAGATAAGCTTACATGACAAAACACGAAAATGATAAATGTTGGAGAAGATGTCGGAAGATTTGAACACTAATGCATTGTTGGTGGAGCTGTGACCTGATCCAGCCATCCTGGAAAACAATTTGGAACTATGCCCAAAGGGCTATAAAATTTTGCATACTCTTTGACCCAGAAATATCACTTCTAGGTCTATATCCCAAAGAAATCATAAAAATGAGGAAAGGACCTACATGTACAATTTAGAGCAATCCTTTTTGTGGTAGCCAAGAATTGGAAATTGAGGGGATGCCCATCAGTTAGGGAATGGTTAAACAAATTGTGGTATGTTAATGCAGTGGAATACTATTGTTTCTTAAGAAATGATGAACAGGCAGACTTCAGAAGAGCCTGGAAAGATTTGCATGAACTCATGTTGAGTGAAGTAAGCAGAATTGGGAGAACATTGTACCCAACAGCAACATTGTGTGAAGAATAACTTTGATAGACTTAGCTCTTCTTAGCAGTGCAAGGATCTAAGTCAAATCCAAAAGACTCATGATGCAAAATGCTATCCACATCCAGAGAATGAACTATGGAGTCTAAATGCAGATAGAAGCATACTACTTGCTCTCTTTTTTGTTCTTTGTTTCTTCTTTCTTGTGGTTTCTCCCATTGGTTCTAATTCTTTACAACATGACTAATGTGGAAATATGTTTACTATGAATGTGTTTGCATAGCCTATATCAGATCACATGTTGTCTTGGGGAGGGGGGAAAGGAAGGAGGTAGAGAAAATTTAGAACTCAAAATCTTATAGAAGAGAATGTTGAAAACTGAAAAGTAATTAAGTATTTTTGTAAAAAAAACTTGAATTCAGTCAAAAGGCTTAAGCCAAGGACCTAGGAGGTAACATGCGGCCTTGAGGTAGCAGGTTCCCCACACCTATTAACTAGAATCAACCCTTCTTTCTTCCCTCATCACTCCTGTAATACTGCTCTCTTCTGTTTCTCAGTCTTTTTTGCTGGATAATAATGGATTTCCTGCCCCACACCCTATATATGGGGGTGCCTCAAAGTTCAGTCCAAGACTATCTTCTTTTTTCTCCCTTCACTCATTTGATGGTCTCATTCACCCAAACTAAAAGCCTTCCTAACTCTACTTTCTTAACCCCTTTAATATAGATGCAGAGGATTTGTAAGAGACAAGACCAGACAAACAGGGCAGTGCTAGCTGATGAAGGGCACTGAGTACAGTTCTACATTAATGAGCACTGAAGGTCACTAAAGGGTTTTGAACTAAGTAGTGACATGCATGTATTTGTACATGAGAAAAAAAAATTTCTGGCAGATAAATTAGAGGGTAGGAGAGAGAGGGAAAGTAAGAAGCGAAGGCTTCATAGGACCTACTGGAAGCTGGAGGGTAGTAAAGTGGAGAGAGAAAGTCAGCATTTATTTAGCCCCTATATTGGCCAGACACTCTGCTAAGTGCTTTTTTACAAGTATTATCTCATTTGATCCTCACAAAACCATGGGAAGTTAATGCATTAATTATACCCATTTTACATTTAAAGAAACAGAGGCACAGATTAAATAACTTATTCTGAGCCAAGCAGCTAGTAATACTAGTAGAGAGCATTTATTTAATACTTGCTATGTACCAGGCATTATGTGAAGCCCTTCATAATTATTATATCATTACTATCTACCAACTATATTGGGAGGTAGGTGCTATTATTATGCCCATTTTACAGATGAAGAAACTGAGACAAATAAAGATTAAATGACTTGCCTGGGTTTATAGACTAGCAAATTTATGAAGTCAAAATTCACCTGAGGTCTTCTTGATTCCAAGCCCAGCACTCAAACTACTACACCAGCTTGCTGCCTCAAAGACCTGTATTAGCGTGATAGTAGTGAGAATTGAGAGGAAATTGATGATAGATATTGTACTTGGAGAATCAATAGGACTCAGCAGTTGATTTACTGTAATAACTGTTTATCTGAGGCAAAGGAAGGAGCCAAAGGTAACAGTGACATTTAAAAATGACAAACTAGAAAAAATGATCCTTCTAGCTAGAGAGACTTACAACATTGACTTCATCCTTGACTCTTCCCTCTCCCTAATGCCCCTTATTGAACAGCCATTGTTTTGCCAATTGCACCTCTACAATCTCTATTGCCTCTGACTCCCAAAAAGGAGGTGATGAACTAAGACAGTAGGGAAGGCACAAGATACATGTCAAAATAAGGACAAAGAGTTGTTTCATTGTGCAATAGTGTTGTGCCAATACATTGCTGCCATTTCCCCCACTTCCTTCCCAGTTCCCTATTATAATGACATGTAAGGATGCCTTGCATACCTTTACCATAAATCATAGCTAGTAGCATGTGTATCATAGCTAGTATTTATGTAGCACTTTCATATTTGCAAAGTGTCACCCACTATTTCATGACATGAGTTGTATTTTGTGCCTAAACAATTGTGTAGTCAAATTAGACATTGTATCTCAGTAGATCCAGTTTGATGAAACAGCCTTTTATTTTTCCTCTCTTGCACGACCTCTGTAATCTTAATTATAAAATTGTCCTGTGTGACTAGAATGATGAATACAATAGTATTCACTTTTAATTTCCTTGGATATTTTCTAGAAATTGAAAGGCTGTTACCTTACCAGCCTATAAACATCTGTGAGTAATCAACTCTAGGTGAGTATTAATGTGAGTAATTGATCCATCCTTCAAGGGGATAGCTGAAAAGATGCACCACTTTCCATTTACATAATGACCCGAGTATGTTACAGAACACTGAGAAACATGGAAGTCCTTGCATGTACATTCCTTATCTGAAGAAGAAAGGAGAAAAATGTTTAGTCAAAATAGGGTAAATATATAGATTATTTCTGCTCTTTTCATTTCAATAATTAGTAATTTTGTGGTTGAAATGAGGAGAAGTGAGATTGAAGTAGGCGGGAGAAAATCATGAATTGGGGTAGGCTGAGAGGGAGGAATGAGAGAAGGAGATAGTCAAACACTAATAAGAGAGAAGAGAAATGCTGAGAGAGCAGGGAACTGGTTATGAATGAAATGAACAAGGTGAGGCTGTTGCAAGATAACGGGTGTATACATATTAGCAGTGTATAAGGGAAAATGCAAATTTGGAAAAACCTCTCAAAATAAAATGATCTTCCATTGCCTCAAAGCAGTCTACATATCAGAAGTTAATAGAAATAATATGTGATATAGAATTTTTAGAATGCCACTGTAATTCTTTTTGGTGTAATATAAAACATAACTTTAGTACTTTAAAATTTCCAGCATCTATGATTTCATCATTTCAGGCATCCAGGTGGTACAGTGGATAGAGTGCAGGCCAGAGGTCAAGAAGACTCATCTCCCTGAGTCTATATCTGGCTTCAGATACTTCCTAGATATGTGACCCTGGACAAGTCACTTTACCCTGTTTGCCTCAGTTTCTTCATCTAGAAAATGGGCCAGAGAAGGAAATGGAAAGCCACTCTAGTATCTTTACCAAGAAAAGCCCAAATGCAGCCATGAAGAGTAAGACATAACTAAAACTACTAAACAAAAACATGATTTTGTCGGTGTGGACCTGTAAATTCTCCCACCAATGAAGCAGAAAATTTTCTATGGTTAGCGAGTTGGGTTTTTTGTTTTGTTTCTTTAGGGAAACTCAGAGCTCCTATCTTGTCCAGTCTTTAAGTGCAGAAGTCACTCACAAGCCACATCCCAGTGCTTAATTGGCACAAAAGCTTGAACCTCCTCTGTTTCTAATGTAGGCTTGTTTACCGATCTTGAAGTAAATCTGGTAGCCACTAATTGTTAGGGACTTATCATTTTGGAACAAGGCAATGCAACGGGGCTTTACCACTAGTATAGCTCTGAACAAGCGAACCACTAGCCTCAGCTCTTTTCAGGAGCAGGGACTGTGGAAGTTTGAATTGTGAATATTGAATGCCTATATATGCTTTAAACCTTACTAAAATGACTTTTTCCCAGGAAACTTTTCATCATCATCAACCATCTGCCTTTGGACCTTATACAACACTTTATTTTGTATCCCTTAAACACAATTTTCAGGTGTTATCATGTAATCATGTGCTGATCATGTATTACTGTTTTCTTTATCTCTCTTAGAGGGCAAGGACTGTATAGTGTGTGTATGTGTGTGTATCTACAGTGCTTCTCACAGACCATGTTTTAATAATTGTTCATTGATTGACTATCATATCTCCCTATTAGACTATAAGTTTTATAATTGTCATTTCAATTGTGTTCCTACATCAACAATTGTTTCATTGCTCTGTGCACAATAAGTATTTAATAAATGCAATTGTACATCTTCCTAATCAGTCTTTTGCCTCTATTCTTTCTTCCCTCTAATCTATCCTACACCGTTACTGAACAAATCTTCCTAAAGTATAATTCATCATACCATTCTCACACTCAGAATCTTCATTGGTTCCTTAAGACCTAAAAAAAAATCTATTCCTCTTAGGCTGGCATTCAAGGTCCTCTGTGCTCTGGCCTCAATCTTCCCTTGCAGATTTTTTTCTCTCACATTACTCCCATATGATCCAACCAAAGTAGTTTTCTCTCCATTTTGGTCTATGCTTTCCTGGGTTTTTTTGTTTGTTTTGGGTTTTTTTTTGGAAGGTCTCCATCTAAGTCTGCCCATATCTAAAAGAGCATTTAAGGCCAGTTCAAATTCATTTGTTCCTCCCATCCTCTGCCCCTCCCCCCATGTCTGTGTCTTGCTCTCTATCTCTGTCTCTATCTTTCTGTGTCTCTCTATCTCTGACTCTGCATCTGAGTCTATCTCTGTGTTTTTGTTTCTGTCTCTCTGTGTCTCTGTGTGTCTTCCTGCCTCCCTTTTACATTCTCATTCATTCCTACCTCCTTTCTTAAGGGACAACTTGTCTCATTCTCCTTTATGCTATTTGTGTAAATATTTATATACATTTTCTACTAGGTTCCTTAGAGAAAAGGAGTTGTGTTTTATTCAACTTTATGTCCCCTGCAAGGCAAAGCTAGGGTTCTGGATATAGAGTAATATTTGTTGACCAACAATAAATATTTATTGAAAGAATGAATTAATCAATAAGTGCTGAGGAGAATGTCACAAGCAATGCTTAGGGTCCCTGGGTTGAAATTTGCAAGAGAGTACATGAGTAGAGTTTTCCCTTCAGCAAAAATAAATACTGAGAGCTTGGACCCTCTTGTTGGACTACCTTAACAGGAAGTCAACAACTAAAGTCCCTTGGGCAAGGTCTAACAGGAACCACTCTGAATGTGGCTCCAAAACAAATGGAGCTCAGTTCCTGTACACTTAATTCCTACATAAATATGAATGAGAGCAACTTGCAAATATTATGTTTCTTTCTACCTACAATATAATTTTATTTAAAAATATTTTCACTTTAATTTAAATGCTATATTTTTCCCAATTCTATCCAAGTTGCATATTCTATAATTGGCTGCATCTTTTAAAAATGGCATTTTCAATGTATTTCTCCTTTCAATTGAATAAAAGCAGTAGTTTAGCAAGACAGCAGACCAAAATTAAATTTCTTCTACTAAAGAAAGGTTAAAATGCAAGGAAAATCCATAGAGCTCTTTTTTAAAGTAAGTGAAAACAGGATGTGTTTAAACCAAATTGTGTACCATTTTTTTTCTCTTTTAAGAAACTGTTGAAAAAGAAGAATTTTTTCCTAACTAAAATCAAATTAGCAATCCTAGAGACTACTGACCTATAATCAACAAACTCTTCCACTAGCTACTACTATATAATATTATTTTTCTGTGCTGGCAGTACATAGTAGAAAACACCCTGGACTAGACAGCAGGTATTAAACTAAGCCCACAATTTGACTGCCATATGATGTTGGAAATGTTACTTAACCTCTTTGAATACTAGTTTTCTTATCGTTAAAATGGAAACACCTCTCCTGTCCACCGCACCAGACTGTTAAGTGGATCAAATTTGATATTGTGTATAAAAGCCCTTTGAAAAGTGTGGAACACAAGAATACATATTATGAAATGAAAACAAGACTTTAAAAGCATCTGAATCCAAATTAAATCCAATGTTCAATTTTTGATTAGATGAAAAGATGATGAAACCAAATACTCCTTTTTTGAACACAGACTGTGTCCTGTATTGATTGATATGGTCACTTCATCAGACAGTTTGTTTATTCATTTAATTTTTATAAGGAAAGGTTTAGTAGCTTATTGAGAGGGAGGTTATACTGGAAAAAAATGACTATAAGGTGTGAAGAAAGATGGAAACAATTACATTTTTTAAAAATTAAAACAACATAAATTTAAAGTCCTATTATTATTTATTCAACCAAATGCTACTATTTGCTGGAGAATTTTAATATATTTATTCCCATAAATGAAGAACATAATTTGAATGCTAGTAAACTAAAGTGATGCTTTGAAAAGACTGCATTTACATAAAAAATGAACCGGTGCCTAAATGTTTTGTTATTTAGGAGCTTTATTTTAGTTCATGTTAATAATATTTATATATGTAAATAGTAGTTTTAAGTTGATTATGAAATGTGGTGAAAGACCTTAATTTTATTAATGGTGAAGCACAGATTTTGGGAAAGCATCACTGACTTTTCCCTATTAGATAGTAAGTAGATAAAAAAATTCACAATTCTTAACTTTCAGTACAGTATGCAAATAACAGCACTCCATTATCTGCTTACTCATTTAAGATGCTTAGCAGAGTGAAAATAATTCCCTTGTTTCATTTCCACACATTTATTTTGTTGAATTATTCTCAAGTATTTTTTCCTTGCATCCTCCTCCTCCTGCTGCTGCTCTTCTTCTTCCTCCTTCTCCTTCTCCTTCTCTTCCCCCTACCCCCTCCTCCTTTCCCTCCCCATCTTCTTTCTTGTCAATTGGTTTTGCCTATCTTTTTGAGACTTTATTTGGGGTTTTCTTGACAAAGATACTAGAGTAGTTTTCCATTTTCTTCCATGGTTCATTTTATAGATAAGAAAATTGAGGGAAATTGGGTTAAGTGACTTGCCCAGGGTCACAAGCTACTAAATGTCTGAGACTGACTTTAAACTCAGGTTCTCCATGTTCCAGGGCTGGCAATTTATCCACCATTCCACTCAACTGTCACTTGGAATTCTTTATAATTTCAATAAAGTATGTGTTTGAGGATGGCTTTGAGAAAGCAAAATTGAATGTATACCATGCTCTGACTGCCTTAATAAGACTTTATCTCTTTTCAGAGCAAGGGTTGAGGGTACTTTTTTAGTGGGGTAAGGGGTTTTATTGTTGTTGTGGTGGGTGTTTTTAATATTAAGGAATTTCAAGATATCAATTTGTGCTCAAAAGTCTTCAGTATTGCCTTTTGGATTCCAAGAACAGTTCAATTCTGGAGATGTATCTAGGTGTGAGAATAATTATAGGAAGCAGATAGAAGAATAATAAACATTTGTTTTGACACTGGGAAAGATGAAATTGCCACAAAAGTTAATATTAATCCCCAGAGTAAATTTACTGCCCCAGTACTTTTAATTGCAGTACTGGTCTGGGTCAGAGCATGTGATTTTCATTCTATTCAAAATTTTATTCAACTAATAGCCTTTCAACCTGACTTCACCTCTTTTCCCTTTTGTTCACAGCCCTAGAAAAAGAAATGCATGTAAAATATTCCTGGAGGTGCAGAAGTTACTTTTCTGTTCCTGAGTTCACAGTGAACAAGATCCTTGATGAGAGGACCAACTAATTTTCATCAATGCTAGGAGATTTTCTATAAAATTCTACTATGTACAAATCACTAAGATTCAGCTTATCTTTCCCTCCTAACAGTGATTTCTCAAAATCAGATTTGTGGTCCCCTGTCAGGATTATGATGGGTGAAAATAAAACAAAACAAAAAGAACTTGTCTCTCCATCACCTAATATCCCCTAGAATTAAACATCTGTCATAAACATGGAAGCGGACATTTCCAGAAATGGCCATTTTAATAAATTTTGTGAGAATTTCTTATGAATAATGTCCATGTATTTGCCATTGATTTCCCATATGAGTTTTGTATTTGGAAGGGCAATGCTAAAAATTTAGCAGCACATATAAAACTTCTCTTCACATACACTTTCAACAGTATAAAATTATCAAATTTTCGTCAAGCAACGATGGTGCAAAGTGGTGAGCTGTCAGCAGAGAATACAAAGATAAAATATGAAAATTCCTGCTTTCAATATATTCACAGTCTAATGGGGAATTACATGTTCCCAAACAATGAAAATACTTGACACAGTTTAAATTCAAAGGAATAATTCTAAAGTATTATAGGAAGTTTGAAGATGGCATAGTCACTGGTCTGAGGGCAGTTCCAGAAGACTTTATGGAGGATGTGACACCTAAATTGGCACTTGAATAAAGTGACGAATTTCAGTGTGGTATGGAAGATAGGAGACTTTGTATCCTAAATACCAACAATTATTTCAGGTAGAAATTTGGAATTATTTTTAAAAATCACAATTCTCCAAAGAGAATTCAACACAATCTCCTCCTTCTACTCAGTCACACACACACACACACACACACACACACACACACACACACACACACACACATACACACACACACCCCTGGGAAAGATTTGATCGGCATCTAGACATTGCAGTGGACAGAGACTCAACCTGTTGTTTGGACCTGAGTTCACATCTGACCCTAGAAATGGAAGGAATTTAACAAAAACAGAAGAGATTAAGAAAACAAGGCAGGGGGGAGAGTCAAGATGGCAGTGTAGAAGCAACAAGGTTTCACAGCTCCCACCTCAGATACCCATAAAATATGACCCTAAACAAATTTTAGGGGTCCAAAATTCACAAAAATACAGAAAACACATCTCTCGATGAAGAGAGTTCTGCACAAAGGACTACTTACAGCAGGCTGGGAGCTGAAACCAGCCCACCCTGAAACCACAGCCTAGCCCAATGGTGGCCAGGAGAAGCCACAGCTGGAGTCTTCAGGAGAATGGATCAGTGGCAGCTGAGGAAGTTTCCAGATTTATCAAGCCAGGACAAATGAGGACTAAGAGAAAAGTCAGTGGAATTCAGTTAAATTTGGGTGAGAAAAGAGGTCCAGCCAAACTGCCCCCAGGGCAAGGAAGCAGCAGGAGTGGCAGTAGAAGCAGAAACAGCAGCCACCTCCATCCAGTTGCTTTAGAGCTCCCAGCCTGCAGACTTCAGGGGGGCCAAGCAATTGTTCAGAGGCCAAGTGCTCTTGCATTGAGCGGCCTGGATTGTGGTCTTGGGTGGTGGTCCTGGCAGTGAACCAAAGCTGTTGGGGGCTGCAGCACCCTCCTAATAGCTTCCACAGCTATGAAAACCCCAGCAATCTGGGACAGAGCTTCACCCCTGGAAGGTCTTTTTGCAAAGAGCTAAAAAATCAAGCAATTAATTGACTGGCCAATATGAGCAGGAACAGGGAGCAAAGTAACTGCAGTAACTGAATTCTAGAATCCTTTTTGGGGACAAAAAGGATCAAAGTATAGAACGGGAGGAAGACAACACTGTCAGAACTCCTGCACCAAATGTTTCCAAGAAACATGAAGATTGCCTGCAAGCCATAGATCAGATTAAAAAGGACTTTGAAAACCAAATAAGAGAAGTGGAGGAAAAACTGGGAAGAGAAATGAGAATGATGTGAAAAAATCATGAAGAGTCAACAACTTGACTGAAGAAAATAACACCTTAAAGAACAGATTAACTCAAATGGCAAAAGAGGCCCAAAAAGCCAATGAAGAGAAGAATGCCTTAACAAGTCTAATTTGCCAGATGGAAAAAGAATCTTAAAAACATTCTGAAGAGAATCATTCATTCAGAATTAGAGTGGAGCAAATGGAAGCAAAAGACTTTATGAGAAATCAAGATACTATTAAAAAGATCCAAACAAATGAAAAAATAGAAGGCAATGTGAAATATCACCTTGAAAAAAACCACTGACCTGGAAAATAGATCCAGGAGAGACAGTTAAAAATTATTGAACTACCTGAAAGCCATGATCAAAAAAAGAACTTGGAAAGCATCCTTCAAGAAATTCTCAAGGAAAATTGCCCTGATATTTTAGAACCAGAGGGCAAAATAGAACTTGAAAGAATTCACCAATCACCTCTTGAAAAAGATCCCGAAAAGGCAACTCCTAGAAATTTTATAGCCAGGTTCCAGAGTCTCCAGATCAAGGAGAAAATATTATAGGCTGCCAAAAGGAAGCAATTTGAATACTGTGGAAACAAATTTAGGATAACCCAGGATCTGGCACCTTCTACATTAAGGGATCAAAAGGGCCTGGAATATGATATTCCAGAGATCAAGGGAGCTAGGATTAAAACCAAAAATCACCTACCCAGCAAAATTGAGTATTATGTTCCAGGGGAAAATATGGTCATTCAGGGAGGTGGAGGACTTTCAAGCATTTTTGCTGAAAAAACCAGAACTGAACAGAATATTTGACATTCAAACACAAGAAGCATGAGAAGGTAAACATGGGAAAGAAATCATATGGAACTTATCAAAGTTGAACTATTTGCATGCCAATATGGAAAAATGATAGTAGTAACTTATGAAACTTTTC
>CM053599.1:77384432-77425418 GCA_028646575.1 Pseudocheirus occidentalis
TAGGCGTTCTTCAATTGCCTTGGAAGCATTTGGTATGGGAGTTCTGAGTTCTGGGCCCTCTTCCTCCCATTCTCTGCTTTGACCGTTTTTGTCTACAAAAAAGGATTCTAGAGTTTTATTGCCATTTTTATTTTGCTTCTTTTTCCTCATGTTGGCCAGTCAATTAATTGGTTGGTTTTTTTAGCTCTGTGAAACTCTGCTTCCAAGGGGGGAAGCTCTGTTCCAAATTGCTGGGGTTTTCCCAACTGCCAGAGCTATTAGGGGGGTGTTGCAAGTCCCCTCTGCTTTGGCTTGCTGAAAGTGCACCTCAGGACCACCACCCAGGACCAAGATCTGGATCCAGGCCTCTCATCTCAAGAGCACTTGGCCCTGATCAATTGATTCAGCCCCCCTGCGGAGTCTGCAGGCTAGGGGCTCTGAAGCAGCCTGGTGGGGGCTGCTGCCAGTTCCAGCAGTTCCCTTCCCCCACTGCTTCCTTGTGCTGCTGGGGGCAGATTGGCCAAACTGCTTTACCACCCCCAAATTAGTTTTCAAAGTTTCACTTTCACTAACCGTCTCTGATCCTGGTTTACAGGGCTTTTAAAATCCCTTCAGGCAGGTGCTTTAGATTTTCTTTGAAATAGACTCAAACTGCAGCTTGGGAGGCTCACTCCTTCTGGCTTCCCTGGGGCCTGGCCTAGTGGCCTGGCCATGGATGGGATTTTGGGCTGGGCTGGTGCGAGCTGCCCCTCTCCTGTCCCAGTTCCTCACGCCTTGGCAGATGTGGAAGTGCTAGAGGCTGTAGAACCACTGAAGACCGGCTGCCACACAGCAGGGGCTCGTCCGGCTTCTTCCCACCTCTCTGGGCCTGGCCACGCTCTTTGTTTCAGGCTTTTCCAGCCTCTACTCCCGGCTGCCTCAATGAGTCCCTGCTGCCTACCTGCCTTCAGTGAGAGATGTGTTCTCTGTATTTCTGTGAGTCTAAGAGTCCTAGACTTTGTCTGGGCTCATAATTTTATGGGTGTGTAGGGTGGCGATGTGGGAGCTGCAGGACCTTGCTGCTTCTATGCTGCCATCTTGGCTCCGCCCCCAAGATGGACAATTCTTTTAAAAAGAGTATAATTTAGCAGATAGGCTTTCTTGAAGTGAAAATCTATTGTTACATATTTTGAATCCTCTCTTATGTTCTGCAGTGCACATGATATATATTTTCTAACTTTATATTTAAGTTCCAATATTTAAGTTTATGATATGTTTTTGTTTCTTTTATCTATTCTGTATTTGTATTCTGGCATTTGAGTCTAAAATAAAATCTTGGGAAAAGAAAAGAATACCAGTGTATTCTTTTGTACGTTGCATTTTGTAAAGTGCATTACATTGTACAGAGTTAAGAGTGGTATAAGACAACTAAAAAGGAATTGGCCAGATTTTTGGAGGACATTAGAAGCAAACAGATGATTATATATTTCATCCTGGAAGTTATAGGGATCACTGAAATTGAATGAAACGAGGAATGATATAGATTTTTCCTATAAGAAGAATAATTTGAAAATTGAGTGAAGGTTGAACTGGAATAAGAGACTTGATATTGTGACCAACAAGCATGCTAGTGTAATAGTCTAAGCACAACGTGATGATGACATGAATCAAGGTAGTGGTAGATGTAACACTGGGTTTGGGAGGCAGAATTTGAATTAAATATCTCTTGACTCCTGACCAGGCATACCTTCCACCAAAACACACTGCCTTCTAGGAAAGAAGAAATAAAGGGTAAATGGTGTTTCCTAATTCTGAACGTAGCTGGTGATAAGATGATCTAGTTTAGCTGTGTAAGTAAAAATCTTTGAATATTCAGGGATGTTCCCATACCTCAAGTACCCAGGAGGGAGGGTTAGGAGTTGGCAGTAAGCTTGATGGAGCTTTGTCAACCATATAGTTTCCTGAGCATTCCATCAGTCCTTTAGAACTCCAAAACTGGTTAGGACAATTCAGTTAGTTGATTTTCAAAGCCAAAATTACAGGAGTTAAAGACAAACTTTTATTGAGTGCTTCCAATGCAGAAAGACACATTTCTAAGCCCTAGGAATACAAACATGAAGGAAACATAATAGTTTTTCTTCAGGTAACTTACTGTCCAGTGTGGTAAACATACATTTTTTTTAAATTACAACTATAAAGGAAATAATCTTAGAATATTGGTTTTACAAGGGATCACAGCAAGGTATCTGTTCCAATCTTTATTGAAACAAAATTCTTCTCTACAACATTACCAGCAATTGATCATCCAGCCTTTGTTTTAAGACTTCTAGTCAGGAATTTCTGAGATAAAGAAAAATAGAGAATTGAGTTTATACTTAATTCCAAACTGGCAAAAAACTGTAAATTCAGAAGATTTTCCAAAGACTCATGGAGGAGATTGGGGTAAGTGGGACAATGATAGAAGACAGTTTTAGTCAGTTGGAGTGGAAGAAGTCGTTCTTCTCTGGCAAAACAATGCAGTGAGCAAAGGCATTGAGATTGCAAAGTGCCAGAAGGGTTGTGGAAGTCATTAATGGATTAGGTAGGTTGAAGTTGTAGATCAATACAGGGCAGGATTAGACAGGAATGGGGTACTGGAATCAGATTTTGTGGTACATTGGATATTGGGCTAAAGAGTTTGAAGTTCATCCTGTGGTCAGTAGGGAGCTATTAAAATTTTTTCTGAGCAAGGACATGATGTATACAAAATAGAATTTTGGGAAGATTTATGCTTAGTAATTTAAACTTGTTGCAACCAGTATCTAGATTCAGAGTATAAAGTACTTTTTTGTGATTTTATTTGGTAGTTTCACTTTGCTTCCTTTAAAACACCTAAAAAATCCTTCCTGGGGGAGGAGCAGGGATGAGGGAAGATTGCTTACTGGAGCATTCAAATTTGCTTTTGCAGGTTTTAGATACCTTAAATTAGCAACACAAATAGATAGGCTTAAAGACCAAGGACTGACTATAAATGAATAATTTTCCAGGTAAAATGACCTGGAAATGATTTTTTAACAAAAAAAATGGAAAACCAGTCTATAAACGTAGCACTGTGCTCTTGCCAGGTACTCATGTGGATTGCCTAAGATTCATTAAAAATCATACTCTCTGTCTCTGTCTGTCTCTCTCTCTGTGTATATGCATGTATTTATATAACACGTGTACATGTGTACATATACACATATATAATATATGCTTGTGTATATACCTATGTATATGCCTATGTATATGTATATGGAGAGAGACAGAGACAGAGAGACACAGAGAGAGACAGAGTTCTTTAAATAAATAAATAATTTGATTCATTATACCTTATGTACCCATGATGGAGATATGAGGATAATAGCAAATTAGCTGGTGCTCTGTCAACCATGTTGGGAAGTGTAAGTTTATCTTCACATGTATATACATATATAAACAAATTTCAGTACAAGATGTGAACTTTAAAAGGAAGGGTAGCAATTCTTTAGGAAAAGGTGAGTAGGAAGAACATTTCAAGTAGAGTAAACAGCATGAGCAAAATCACAAAGGTATAAATTGATCCATTGTTGCTCATGTGCAGTGCATACACACAGACATATATTAAAGAATGATCAGTCTTCTTTGCTGATAAACATTCTGAATTTCTTCACAGCTGCCTTATGCTTCTCATTTCTGTTTCTCTATCTTCAAAGGGAAATATATATATATATATATATATATATATATATATATATATATATATATAGAGAGAGAGAGAGAGAGAGAGAGAGAGAGAGAGAGAAAGAGAGGCAGTTACCAAATATGCTGTCGAGAATCCAGGGAGTCATATAAAATCTGAACTATTATAAAAACCAAAGGCAAACAGTATAGCAATTGGAATATCATTCTTGCTGTGTCATGGGGCCCTTAAAAATACATTCCTGGGAAACTTTTTTGTCCCAGTTAGTAATAAATATAATGTAGCTAGCTTTCAGTTCATCTACTGCAAAGATTTCAGCATTGGTTTAAAATTCTTCATTTTCTTTGATTCCTTATTTGTAATCACAAAGTGTTCCAGCATTTGCCTGCAGCACATTTCTCAATCAGACAGGATCTGAGAATAAAGTGGCTCCATGTGAAAAGATTCTAGTCTAAAAGCAAATGGATAACAAAACCAATTTTAAGACTTCACTCTTGGAGAATAGAGAAGTTTACTATTGATGAGTGCAAAGACAGGTGGCTAAAATAAATGACTTCATGATATTTAGGGGGTTTTTGTAGTTCTTATTACTGTTCAACTCTTTCTCCTCTAATACTTCAAAAGAACTTTGATTTCTTTGAGTGCTCTTTTCACAATGTAGATGTCTAGTGGTACACATTTAAAGAGAAAATCCTTGAATTGCTATGGTCAAAATGTTTCTTCCATCATCAATAAGTCTCTGGTGATGGACTTCCTCCAAATAAACAAATCTGGTTTTTGATTGAAAGATTCAGTTCAACAAACCTTCCTTCAGTGTCCATCATATGCCATGCACTTGGAAAGAGAGACACAAAGAAACATTTCTGTTGTTAAAGAGTTTACATTTTCTTGGATGCTTTTTGGGTTCATAATTAAAGCCTTTTCATTTTGGTAAGACCAGTAACATCTTGTGCCTTACAGAACACAGAGTTGCCTCCTTGCCACAATAAATCTTTGGACAACTTCAGGGGAACCCGAGATATTAAAGAAAAATGAATCAAGGCCTTATTGATGCTCATATAATGAAATGGAAGTAAGATCTCATTAGCTGAATGTTCCCTTCAATGACACAAATCACAAAAATAATAGGATGGAAACAAGATGTACTTCTATTAACCCATACTGAGTACTGGAGATTTACATAAATACTAAAGATAGGTCCTACATTCAAGGAAGGAGCTTAAATTCTAGTAGGGGAAGGTGACATACAAAATGAAGTTGAAAAGGAGGAAAGGAGGTAAAGATATGGGATACAAAGAAATGATTTTTAACATCCAGAAAATCATGAATAGGGCTGATAGAAGAATTTGCAGGAGTTAATGAAAGATCAGTAGATCTCTGATAGGGCTAGTATAGGTCTTATAAGTTAAATGATTTATGCATTATATAGTGGCCAAGATTTATTTTCCTTTGACCCAGAAACTGGGATGCCTGGGCCACCTGGAACCAAATTCTTCATCAGTCTCTAACTCCCTGTGGAGGCATTGAGTTGAAGGAAAATTTTGCTCAGATCAGCACTGCAGGGATTCTGAGCCTTATGAGCCACAAGTCTCCCAAGAAGCTTTTCTCTCTGCTTCTGTTAAACTGGACTTCCTTCTATATATGCAAACAGAACTATCTCTACCTAATTTACATTTATATCATCCCATATATTCTTAATGGCCTACATATTTTATATGCTAACCTCTTACATAAAAATAGTTTATATTAACAGATCTTTTGCAAAGCAGCTTGAAGTCTTTTGAGGACATTATTACATTAATCTCCATAAAACTCCTCTGAAGTCAAAGTATTATTCCTTCCATTTTCAAAATTGGAAATGAGATCAAATCAGAGGTTAAGACTTATATGAAAAAAAAACCAGCCAAAAAACCCAATCCTCGAATAAACTGTAAAAGAGAAATGATTTCCTGATGTAAGTTGATTTGGGGATGATTGACTTTTTAAAAAATAGATACTATGAAAATTTTCATTTGGCTTTTGAGAAACTGCCCAATTTAGTATCAGTAGATGCTATCCAAGGGAATTTTTTTTTCTATAATTGTAACGTATCAGTCTTCTAAGACTGCTTTAAAGACAAATTTATTGAGAGCAGAAAAGCTCCAACCTTTTAAAGTAAATAATAGCCTGGCATGTCAGTGTTTTTCTGAACTGTTTCTACAAAGTCTTGATGTTAAATGTAATGTAAATAAGGTTTCCATAAAATAACATTGACACTAGTGATGTTTTCTCATTTAGAATATTAAATATAAAATGGAAAATCAAAACATATATTACAACTTTTTATTATGAAAATAGACTTAATCTCTTCTATTTTGCTAAAAAAAAAAAACCCTATCCTTTTATACCTGGGCTAGTCCACCTTGCCTAGGCCCTGAGTTATCATTGATGGTTTCTGTCAATATATGTCAGTTCCAATAATACTTTGTGGACAAATTAATTTGGAGGAACCTCATCATATTAAATCTTAGGTGGTACTTAAAAATTTTATTTTTTAGAGATAGTTTTAAAAAAGTAAGTCAGGTGTGTGTGTGTGTGTGTGTGTGTGTGCGTGCGCGCTAGGCTTGGAGTCATGATGAACTTGGTTCAGATTCTGCTTCTGACACTACTTGTTGCAGGTTGCATAACTTCTGGGTGCTTTAGAACTTCTAGTCAAAGTCAAAGATGAGTTGCCTTTTTGTTGGTAAAATGAATTTTCCTATTAGAAAATTCCTGTCCTCAAACTACAGATCTTTTGATCAGTCAGGCAGGTGCCAATTAACTCTCCATCACTAAGGTCAGCTCTTGGTATCAAATGTCACTTAATCTGTCAATGGAGAGGCTTCTTTTCTTAAAAATGAAAGATTTCTAGACTGTTGTACAGTTTACTTTATGGAGAATTCCTTTGTGGGAATTCCATAAAAAATGAAATAAGTCCAACCAATAACAAACAAAAAATCAATTAAAAAAACAAAAGCAAAACGGTTACCTTTGCATCATTATAGTTAAGTAGTTTCTAAATTGTAGTATATCTACATACACACACACATATACACATATAGAGATAGAGATAGATACAGATATAGATATGTATAGATTATCATACATTGCTTCCCTGATATCCTGGAACCAAAGAACAAAATGGATATTGAAAGAATGTGCTGACAATCTCAGGAAAGAAATCCAAAAATGAAACCTCCAAGGAACATTATCACTGAATTACCGAACAATCAAATCAAGGAAAAAATTTTGATAAGTGGCCAGAAAAAAGCAATTCAAATATCAGGGAGCCACAATCAGGATTACAAAAGAGATTGCAGACACAACATTAAAGTATTAGAAGTGAAGGAACATGATATTCTGGAAGGAATAGGAAGTAGGACTACAACCAAGAATCACCTACATGGCAGAAGTAAGCATAATGCTTCAAAGTTAAAAAAAATCATAAATGGAACTGAAGGATTTCAATCCTTCATAAGGAGAAGACCTGAACTGAACAAAAAATTTGATCTCCAATGTCAAGACCCACAAGGAGCCTTAAAAATGTAAAAAAAAAAAAAAAGGAAAACATAAAGTATTCAGTGCAGCACAACTGCTTACATCTTTGCATGGGAAGATGATGCAAATAAGTCTTAGAAATAACACTAATAATTCAGCTAGAAGGAATATACATAGACAGAGAGTACAGGTATAAGGTGAATTGGATGGAATGGCATAAGAAATAATTAAGACAAAGGACTGAGGAGTACACTGGGTGTAAAAGAGAGGGAAAGATAGAATGGAATAAATTATTTCACATGAAGACTCTCAAAAAATGTTTATACACTGGAGGGGAAGATGGGAGGGTAGTCTCAAAGGGGGAATAATGTACACAAATAATTGAATATAAAAACCTATGCTACCCAAAAGGAAAGCAGGATGGGGGAGATTAAGTAAAGGGTGAGGAGAAATGACAGAAAAGAAGGTAAATTGGGAGAAGTGGTAGACAGAAGCAAGGAAAAATAGATTGGAAGGAAATACACAGTAATCATTACTGTGAATCTGAAAGGGATGAGCTCTTCCATAAAATGTAAGTGGATAGCAGAGTGGATCAAAAATCTTGAATCCTACACTATGTTATTTACAAGAAACACATGAAGCAGAGACACACAGAGAGAGTAAAGGTGAGGGGCTGGAGCAGAATCTAATGTGCTTCAGCTGAAGTAAAAAAAATCAGAGGACGCAATACTAATCTCAGAGGAAGCAAAAATAAAAAATAGACATAGTTAAGGAAGTAAACTACATCT
Source organism: Pseudocheirus occidentalis (assembly GCA_028646575.1). Classification (NCBI taxonomy): domain Eukaryota; kingdom Metazoa; phylum Chordata; class Mammalia; order Diprotodontia; family Pseudocheiridae; genus Pseudocheirus; species Pseudocheirus occidentalis. The sequence continues at coordinate 77,392,395 of CM053599.1, forward strand.
TGCCAAAAGGTACTATAGACAATAAAGTAATATCAGTACTAAACATATCTGCACCAAGTGGTAAGCATCCAAATTCTTAAAGGAAAATTTAGATGAGTTACAGGTTCATGATAAAATGAGCTAGAGAGCTTTACAAAATGTAGAATAGATAATTTTGGTTAATTTAAATTGAAAACCTTTCTGAAATTGAGAGGTGGGAGAGGAATATAATGAGAGGAGACAGGGAGAGACAGAATGGGGTTAATTATCTCATATAGAAAAGGCAAGTGATAACTGTTACAATGGAGGGGAAGAAAAGGAAGGCAAAAGGGAATGTGTCAACCTAACTCTCACTGAATTTGGCTTAGGGAAGGAATGACATACACTCTAAATTGAGTGTCTTGCCCTACAGGAGAGTAGGGGGAAAGGGGATAATAGAGGGGATGATTTAGGGGAGGGCAGATTGGGGGAGAGGGTTGTTAGATGTACACATTTTTGTAAAGGGACAGGGACAAAGTAGAGAATAGATGAAGAGGGGGGCTAGATAGGATGGAGGGAAATATAGTCTTTCAAAATATGTCCATTCTGGAGATGTTTTGCATAACTACACATATATGACCTGTATTGAATTGCTTGTGTTCCCAGTGGGGGTGGGTGATGAGGGGGGAAGGGAAAGAATCTGGAATTCAAAGTTGTAAAGTTAAATGTTTAAAATATACATTTATTATTATTATTATTATTATTATTATTATTATTATTATTATTATTATTATGCAACTGGTAAATAGGATATACAGGCACTGGGGTAGGGAGATCCATCTTGCCCTGCCAGAAAGTCAGAGGGATAATGGGGGAGGATATAGGAGAGAGCAGATTGGGGGAGGAGGTATACAGTGGGATTCCTGTTTTGGAGGGATGGGTAGGTGAAATACAGGGAGAAAATTTACAATTCAAAATCTTGTGGAAATGAATGATGTAAACAAAAAATAAACAAAAGTTAATAAAAAGAAAAAAATTTAAAATCTTTTGCACAAAGAAAACCAATGCAACTAAGATTATAAGGAAAGAAAAAGCTAGGAACAATCTTTATAGCAAGTGTCACTGATAAAGACGTTATTTCTCAAACATATAGAGAAGTGAGTCAAATTTATAAGAATACAAGCCTTTGTCTATTTGATAAATGGTCAAAGGATATGAAAAGTTTTCAGATGAAGCAATCAAAGCTACCTATAGGCAATTGAAGAAATGCTCTATTTCACTTTGGATTAGAGAAATGCAAACTAAAACAAGTCTCAAATATCACCTTATACCTATCAGATTGGATAATATTACAAAAAAAGAAAATGATAAATGTTGGCGAGGATGTAGGAAATCTGGGACATTGATATGCTGTTGGTTGAATTGTGAACTGATCTAACCCTTCTAGAGAACAGTTTGGAACCAAACTAAATGGAAACCAAGCTGTCCATACACTTTGTACTAGAAATTCTAATACTAAGTCTGATCATTAAAAGAGATCATAAAAAAGGAAAAGGGCCTATATGTGGAAAATATTTATAGCTACCCTTTTTGTGGTGACAAAATATTAAAAATTGAGGAGAAGTCTTTCAATTGGAGAAAGACTGAACAAGCTGTGGTATAAGAATATAATGAAATACTATTGTTCATTAAGAAATGATGAACAGACAGATTTCAGGGAAAAAAAACCCAACAACAACCTGGAAACACTTATATCAACTGATGCAAAGTGAAATGAGTAGAACCAGGAAAGCATCATACACAGTGTCAGCAACATTGTGTGATGATCAACTATGAATGACTCAGCTCTTCTCAGCAACATAATTATCCAAGACAAATACAAAGCACTCATGAAGGAAAATACTATACACATCAATGTAAAGAACTGATGGACTCTAACACAGATCAAAACATACTCTATCCACTCACTTTATTCTTTTTATGTTTTTCCCCCCTTTGGATCTGTTTCTTCTTTCACAACTGTGACTGATATGGAAATTTGTTTGACATGACAGCACATGTATAACATATCAAGTCACCTACCATTTTAGAAGTGGGGAGGTGAAGGAGGGAGGGAGAAAAATTTGGAACTCAAAATCTTGTAACAATGAGTGCTAAAAATGATCTTTGCATGTAAGTGGAAAAATAAAACATATTTTAAAATAGAAAAAAATCCCTTATATTTTGTAACAATCTTACCAACATAGCTTTTGTTTCATGGAAGTGAATAGGTTTAGGAGTCTGTATACATAACAGGCTAATGTCTTAAAATATGGATTAAAAGTAAGACGTTCTTTCTTTGAAAGCATTGAATTACCAATCTGTGTAAACATGACCAGCAATTTCTAGTGATTGAAGAGAACTCCAAAGTGTAGTAGCAAGAGACTAGAATTTGAAGGTTTGAGTTCAAATCCCTAGCCTTTTACTTTAATCAATCAATCAATAAAACTTTATTAAGTGCCTATTCTGTGTCAAGCATAATACTTAACTCTCTGATTCCTAATTTTATTTAATATAATATGAGGGTTTTAGACTAGATGATCCTGTTACTTCAAACTTTTTTGTACCAACTTCCTAAATGTCCAAATGTTCATTTTTCCTGGTATTGTTTTCCATTTTGACTAATTAGTATGGAATGTGGTAGTGTGAAACTAGATAAAGATGTAATAAATCTGACCTTGATTTTAAAGGTCTCATTCCTTAAATTGTTGAGGCCTGGATCAGAAGACTCCAAAGCTCATAAGCAGTGTGAACCTGACCAGTCTATCACTGGCAGATGGATTTGCTAGTCAAACATATATGAATTTACCAGAAGATAGCCATAACTAAGAGAGGCAATTGAGATGTTGTTCCTGGATGCCCAGTTTAGAGAGTGCCAAATATAGAAGGCACTGAATTTAGAAGCCTTTTATGGCTCTTTTGTTCTTTGGAGGCATAGAAACAATATAACATAACCTAATTTGTAAGAATAATTGCAGCTAAAATAGAAAGCTATCAGATGGTGAGGGGGGTGAGCTCCTCCATGTCCTCACCCTTATCACTGCTCCTCAAATACAAGCATAATTCTTAGTTATATTTGTGACAGCAGATCTCACCTTGTTTAGCTGTCAGTATACTAAAATGCTCACATGGGCATCAAAAAGCCAACTTATTCCCTTTATTTATCTACAAAAGAATTTATCATGGTATTTACATAGAATAAATTCCTTTAAAGCATCAGAAAGTCAGTAGTAGATTATATCTTGTGAGTAAAAAGATGTCATGTCCTTGACTACATGCATCATTCCTTTATCGTGTGGTACAAATGGTCATAATCTACCTTATGGATGTTGTAGTGAAGGGTTTATGTGAGATTTTATTTATTTTCAACTTTTCCTTGAAAATAAGTAGGAATCCAGGAAGGCTGAGCATTAAGATGTAATCAAATGAGTTCAATTATGGCATATGGGACATATGTCCTGGGAGAAGTCAGAGGTAGAGGCTTGAGACCTGCTGGAAAATATGCTTCTATTTCCTATTAAGTGCTTTGAGAATTAGCAATGAAAAACTTTTGGAGTTGGGGGTGGGGGAAGAAAGCGAAGATTCTATGCTGTAAATTGCTCCCTTGTCTCTACTTTGTGCTTGCTAAGATATGCCTTTTCTCTACTGAAGGAAATTGTAGCCCTATGGATTTTAATTTTTAAGGAGTTTTAGGGTATGTAGGGGAAGTATTATTGGATTTTAGCTATACTCTAGGGTCTATTACCAATTAATAGTGTCAAGCCTCTTAAATCTTAGAATGTTAAAATTGGAAGGGACCTTGGAGACCATCTAGCCTAATAACCTCTTTTTTAAATGACTTTAGGGCCAAGACAGTAAGAATGACCTCTCAAAAGGTGAGTTCTGGCAATTGAATGGCTATCAAATGCTCCTGCCCTTGCTTTGTTCCTTCCCTTAACCACTGAAGGGGTTCAGAGACTTGGTGACTCACCACTAGGTGCTGTTTGTATGATAGAGCTAAGAGGAGATCATTAGACTTCTCTGTGCAAGGAGTTAGGAAAACAATCCATAAGCAGTAAAACATCTTGAACAACACCACTCCTCCATCTACCTGCATGTGTGCATGCATCTCACTGAACCTGTGTGTATATTTTGATGTAACTCTAGTGCTTCCTCCATCATCTTTCTAAATTCTCACACTGGTAGGGATATCTCCTAGTTAAAATTAATGTGTATACATTTTTCTTCAGTTAGTACATGTGTTGTTTACTTTCAATAGACTATAAGCTCCCTGTATGCAATGACTTTTAATTTTTTTCACTCCCCACCCCCAGTAATTGGAATTTAAAGGATTTCATATGACATTATCCTTTTCTGGTCCTTTTTTGAATTTAATACTTTGATATTCCATTGACTATGTGATCTCATCATGGTGTATATTCCCTGCATTATTTTAGATTATAACCAATTGCAATTCAACAAGCATTTATCAAACACCTATTATGAATAAGGTAATGTCTAACCTATCTGGATTTTAGCTTCCCTGTCTATTAAATGAGAGGTCCCTTGCAGATTAAAATTCTGTCACCCTATGAACCAAAGGCATGGAGCAAAGTGATGGTGCTATGTGATGCGTGTCCAGAGAAGTATTCTTATCTATGGAGGACACGGACAGTTCTTCCTGTTATTTCCACCATATCTACTTCTAACAACTAAACTTCAGTTTTAAAGGCATTGATGCTTTTTGAAATGAAGAAGACATATATACAGTGTGTATTTTGTTTCTATGGTATGGTACCTCAGAGTGCTCTTGCAGGGTTTTGCCATTCTGGAACTGGTCCCTGTAATCTTTCTTTTTTTTTTTTTCTTTTCTTTGACACAGAGTTGATTACAAAGTTCACATTTGCCTATCATAATATTTGACTTACTGTTCTATTTCAATGATGTATTTTCCTCTTCTCTAAGGCAAATATTGAGTTGTATTTGTGTCTCCACTTTGCTCCCCTGTGCATTGCTTCCATAATAATGGTTGGCATTCACATCAAAGATACTTCCTCCGCATATAGTAGAAATCTGCAGAATTTCATTGACTAGGGGCAAGAATCTAGTGAGAGGAGACATTTTTCATTATCATCAGCACAAAACCTAGTAAAATTGTGACGTGAGTAATTTGTCTACTGCAACTAAAATAACAAAGTTAGAAAAGTAGCTTTGAATCTTGAGGTAGGTGATTTGGATTTTCATCTGGATTCATTTGCATCCAGTCTCTGAAGTGACCTTGGATGAATTACGTTACTTCTCTGGGTCTCTTTTTCATTATCTGTATGTAACACCTGAGTTGTGAGCTGAGAGACTTCTTTCCATTCTTTTTCAATCACAATTCCTTGAAGGAGAAAAGGGAACCCTTGACAATGTAGTCTTTGGATATATTGGTGGAAAACCAGACAGAAAAAGCTGGTGGAAGAGAGGTGGAAACAGCAGAACTGCCCAGGAGTTATTTCACTGCTCAAAAATTCTAACTCTATATACCTTGCTAATTTTGATCCACTTTACCAAATCTGCTTCAAACTACATGAGTGATGAATGCTTGCAGAGCCACACAAAGTTGGGAAAGAGATGAAAAACCTGTGTGAATGGGAGCTAAACTATCGATAAATGAATCATCATTTGAAATGTTCTTCTCTCTAGAATAGAATAAGAATTTGGAAGGAATAAAGAGGGAAAAACTAGGAGATGAAAAGATCAAATGGGTATCATCCATACGTATTCAGTTGAGATCCAGCAGATCATTCAAGATTGTAACCTAGAATTTGCTCAATCGACCATAGTGGGCATGAGCTAGAGGAGTTAGAACTTTAAGGGTCACCTGGGAATTTGGGCAGATATTGTCCTCAGAATAGGAGTTCCAGACCTTACTGCCAATGTCAAACAATGTTTGTCTCTCTGTCTATCTGTCTGTCTACTGGTATAGTTGGAAACGGGAGATGGAGAAGGAAGAAGGATCCCTTTAACATATAAAGTAAGAAAGTTTGACTAATTGATATTAAATATCCCTTCCAGCTCTAAATTACATGGAGATTCACTCCATCCCCTCCTTGGTGGTCTACCTGGACTCATTTTTCAGAATTCCCTTTCCCTTATGCTCTTCTCCCAAGAAAATTTATTTGTAAGAAATTATTTAATAGAGTGATTAACAATTTTAAATGTTACCTGACTGAATGTGATAGCATTTTCATAAGGAAGAAATCCATTGAGTTAAAGGGTATTGAAATCTCATGCCTCATCCAAAAGGGTTAGGGTTCCTCCAAGGTTCCTGAAATAACAACTTACTGTTGATATCTCTATATACATATCAGTCTGAGTATGAGACCTCTAACAAAACAAGTCTTAGGGAAATCATGGTGTTAAATATTGTTTTTTGTTGTTGTTGTTTTTGGTCCAAAGAGCAGAGTTCAAATCCTTCTTTTGATATTTAGTAACTCTGTCCTTAGGAAAGTTGTTTTTCTGTCTGAGAGGATATTGGACAAAATGAGCTCCAAGTTCCCTTTCAATTCTAAATGCTATGGGGGAAAATCAGCTGTTACTATCACCATGAACAGAAATTGTTTTTGCCTGCTTTTGTATTTTGTATTATATCTGAATCATAAGTATATCAGCAATCTGTCAGATCATCTAAGAAAAAGAAAGCTATTTCCTGTTAGGTGCCCTGAGGTAGCTGTTAGATATTTTAAAGATATGTTAATAATGAGAATGTGAAGTAATGGGAAGAAAATAAAACACTGAATTAGAAATCAAGAAAACTGTGTTTTACTTCAAACTCTGCCAGTTACTATCTGTGTCATCTTTAGCCAACCACTCCCCTCATTTTTCAGGGCCTCAGTTTCTTCACTGTTGAAAGGGAATGGGTAGGCAATTTGGTGTTTAAAATCACCTTCAGCTAGATGAGACTATTATTCTACTGCCTTGGGGACTGTACTAATCCAGGGTCATTCCAATTATAAGTCATTTGGTCCACTGGAAGGGACCCTAATGACAACCACCTTTAGGCACGTTGGTGGCTAACAAAATTTCTGTTTGGCACTTTGAGGAAAGAATCACAGAATTTGAAAGAGGAAAGGATCTTAGTGATCATTTGTTCTAATCCCTTCATTATATAGTTGAGGGAACTATAGCCCAGAAAAGTGGTATCTTGACAAAGAGTAAATGGGTTGTAAATTGCGGAGTTAGAATTTTAACCCAAATTGTTCCAAATATAGCCCTATTTCTACTATAATACGAATCTCCCTTTCCATACACTTTCCTCTTTTGGTGGTCTCTCTCAATTTACTGAGCAGGAACCTGTATCTTCAATCTTTCTTTCCCACCTACTCTATCCCATCAAGACTTGTTCTGAGGAAAGTCTATGATTACTTGTTTTCCTCTCATTTTTTCTAACTTAATTTATTAAAGGAACTCCATTAAGCAATACAGATTAATTCTTACTTTTAAATTTAGTCTTAGAGAGTTACTTGGTCCACTGAGAGGCTAAGTAATTTACCCATTGTCACACAACCAGTATATATCAGTGTTAAATCTAAAAACATAAATCATGTACAAGTCATCTCTAACTTTCCACAGATTTGCATCAAAGGGGATCTTCGTTCCTATACAAGCACACAAGGTAATAAATGAGACTATCATAATCAGGACAGTCTTAATTTGATTTTAAAGAAAGTGTGTGTGTGTGTGTGTGTGTGTGTGTGTGTGTGTGTGTGTGTGAAGGGGCGGTAGAGAAGGAGAAGGAGAAGGTGGGGGAATCCCCTTTACATGTAAAATAAAAACTTTGGCTGATTGATATCCAATATCCCTTCCAACTCTAAATCATTCTTCTTCCCACCCACCCTGGTGTTCTACATTGGCTCCTCCCTCAAAAATCCCTTTTTCCTTTCAAAAATCCTTTTTTCTTTTCTTTATACTAAAGGACTCACAGCAGTGTATAACCAAATGTTCAAACACAAAAAGGAATCACAATAGTTCAAAATCAATCATTTCAATTTCCCCTGTTAGTTGGGTCACTTCTTACACAGTATCCTACACAATCCTGCGATTCATACTTATAATATCACCTTGTGGTTTGAACTCTGTTAGGAAGGGGAAATGACATTTTGCGATGTTAGGGAGGCAAATTGCCAGTATCTGCTTAGATTCTCTTATATGCAATCTGAGGTCCCTAAATATTTGTTGATGATTTCATTTTTTGATAAATGTATTTCAATGTAATTGATTTTCTATGTATTTTATGCATTTAAAAATATTTCTCTGAGAAATACATAGGCTTTACTGGACTGCCAAAAGAGATGATACACATACACACACACACACACACACACACAAACATTCAGGTTAAGAACTTATGACAGAAACCACATGAGGGCATGGATTCCCTAAGAAGAGAAATAATATACTTTAGGTCTATTATATAGGCATTACTCTTCCCATGAGAGCTGAACTTTCACATTTACTTTTCAAGATTAGCTATCTGTTCTGCTACCAAGTTCATAGGTTTACAAGGTTTAAAAATGACTGTTTTTATTTAGAATTTAATGAAAACAGGATCTTACCCCTGGGAAGTAATGAATCCCATTCCTACCCTCTCCCCCTCCATCATGAGCTACCCTTATTTGTATATTTACAAAGACTCTGTGATGAGCAGCAGTGTGTGGGGAGGATTACAAGTGGGAGGGAAGGCTCCAGGTTTGTATCGTTTGCAAGAGGATTGCCCTGTGCTTCTCTGGTATGGTTGCTCCATAAGCCAGCCATCAGCAATTCTTGGCTCCCACTGCTGTTAGCACCTCTTACAAGTTACTACTTGATGTTTTTATTCCCATTCACTGTTGTCCTAGTACTCTGCTCTAACTTTTCTTAACTCCCAGTATGTATTTCTCATTTCAACATGGGAGTTATCTTCCAAATGACTACCACCTGGGTCTCACCTCCATTCCTTAGTAATTTCTCCTTACTTAAGTTTCAATTGTTGGCCTCTCATTGTGCTTTCTTCTGACTGATGCTGTCTCTCCCTCTTGGCTTTCTCTATCTGGTTCTTACTCTTCTTCTTGCTCCCCTACAGCATATGATGAACATCAGAGAAGTCAAACTCAAGGCTCTTAGCCTAATATGACAACAAAACTCCCAAGTACATCTGAATGTTTAAGAAAATAAATTTTAAAAGTAACAAAACATAGATAATGTTAATTTATGCTTTTCTAAGTCAATTTGTGGCAAGCAGAAATTCATTTCTGTTCTATATTGACACCACTGGTATAAATCATCTTTCCACTTATACCACTGGTATAAATCATCTTTTCAGAAGAACGTATAAATCAATCTTTCCTTTCAGAATACATAAAATACAAATACTGTTCTATTTTATCCCATGTGGAGATATGTATGAATAGAGAGGGAAAAACCCACAAAAATTTACTAAGTACCTTTTATATGCAAGACACAATATTAGGTTATGGGGAGACAAATATGAAAGTGGGACTATCTCTGCTTAAGAGGATAATATTCTAAGAAGAGGAGACAGAATACATAATAGAGCAATGGCTAATGAAAGGAATTTTCTTATGTGGAGTCACAGGGACCATGAAAGGGTCCTTTGGACAATGGTCACTGTGCCCTTTTCAATTGCTTTTATAGTATTGATTATTGGTCACAGAAAGAGAGAAGTGTAGGGAAGAGCAGGGGGAAATATAAGGGAGATGATTAGGCAGGTGGAAAGCAAGGTTAGGTCTTGGTCTCCCATGGTGGCAGGGAAGTTCTCGTGTATAATCTGTGTCCAGCTAGATATAAAGATTACAGGAGTTTGCAAGGTCTTTTTTAAAATTTTAAACAAGAAGTTTATTTAAACAAAAATATGTTTGACTTGAAGGGAAAACTATCTATGATCAGTTTCTTTATATTAATTTATTCCTACTGAGAGACAGAGATTGCCCTACATGTACAGCTACATACAAAATAAGTTATAAAATCATCCTTGGTTTTACAATGATAAAAGAAAAACATTGAAATTATCCAATCAAACAAGGTATGCGAGGATTTTTTTGTGGGTTCTTTTGGTTGTTGTTGTTGTTGAACAGTGAGAGCAAAATAATTTACTGGAATATAAAGATAAAAGTTGAATGAGTGTGCCACTAATGGAGAAAAGGGATATTTTCACAGAACCAGTTTGTTTTTCCCCATGGCCATCTCCATTTGATGTTGATCAAAGCATACCATTGACCATTTAGTTAAAAAAAATACACATTATGCACATGGTGCACATGTATGTATGGTGCACATACACCAGTTACTTTATGTACAATAAAGGAACAGGGAAGAGAATCAAAGAAGAGAAAACTATGCTGCAGTAGTCAGGATGTGGATGAACCAAATCTTGGTTTTCTAATTATGAATGTATTGTTTTCCTTAGGAGCACAGTTCTGGAGTAGAATTGTAGATTCTCTTTTTAATAAGTGCCTCCTGTTTGCTGCTGGAATACATCAATTGTATCTTCATCTTCCATTTCCAACTGTTGCAATTTCTTTTTAACCAATTTAACAATTCTTTTTAACAAGTAGAAGCAGGAGGCACTGAAGAGTGGAGCGTGGTAGGAAGAATTCCAAAGGGGAGTGTATTAACTGCTCCCAGGAATGGATGTTTAGTCCTGAGGGTGTCTGATTGAGTTTGCTAAGCAATTTGTGTAAGACAAGGCAGGTAATAAGCTATATTGTTTATTCTGGGAGCAAGAAATGGGATGCCTTTTTGTAATGAATTTATGAGGATAAAAAAGCATCGAAAATATTACGTACGTGTGTATAATTTAATAGTAAATTTTATTATAATAGTGATGATTGCTTAATAATTGACATACTCTATCACTTCCTCAAACAAACTTTTAATAAGATTTCCTTATTTGGTTGTCTGTGTATTTAAAACTAGTAACACTGAGGCATTTGACATCTTCTCTGCCATGTGTTTTCTGCTGTGCTCTTTTCTGCTATTCTCAGCGTAGACACTGAGAGAGGGAGAGGACCTTCCTTACTACCTTCCTTTTACTTGTGTTAGGATTTATTTCATAGGATTTGCACCGAATCTAATATATACATATATATGTGTGTATATAGACACACATATACACCCATACCCACATACAAATGCATATATACATATATACAAATGTACACATTAATATATGCTTATATTCAGTTGTGTGTATAATTCAAGCCTCACCTTCTCATATTTTATTCCTTTGGATGCATTTGTGATCCACACTCTGTTATTAGGTCCAGAGCAACTCTGGACTCAAGTCTACATAGAGTCCTTGGATAAAGAATTCATGAGTTACTAATAGACGACCACCATGTCACTAATGGGACAAGGCAATGGTCCAATGTGGACTAGTGGAATGAGGGAGGAGGGCCAAGGAACCAGGAAAGTTGATTCTAGCTATGTCAGGGCAAGCAAGCTGATAGAGGCAGTCGTGAAGTGCCCTAGAAGTTAGGGCCAACCAATCTAAGTAATTTTCACTGACTCATAGTCATAGACACCCTTGCCAGTATGGTGACCCATTGTGATGTGTTGTCAACATTGTAATTGAAGAAATTTTTAATTTGAGTTAGAGGTTAGTGAAATTAATGTTGTCACTTTCCTCCTCATCCAAATTCACAAACCTCCTGAAATCTCTTCATGATAAATGGACCCCAGGTTAAGAATCTGTGTTCTAGAAAGAATTTATGGCAGGATAAGAGACTGGACATGGTTACCTCTACATTTTTTCCTATGATATTGTCTGATTCAATGATTTTGCCAGGCAAATGAAATAATATATGCAAATATGGTTTATGCTTAAGTCTCTTAACTACTGTCTGTTTTAGTTTCCTCATACACAAAATGCAGATGATAAAGACACCTACTTCTCAGGAATGTTAGGGATGTTTTAAAGATTAAATGAGATCGTATTTGTAAAATGTTTTCTTTAAAGTGTCTTTCCCCTTTAGCATGCTATACAAATATTATTATTATTGTTATTATTATTACTATTATTATATGACAGTCCTGTTACACTGATTTCAATCTACTTCTACCATGTTTTCCTAGGTAGCATTTTCTCTTTGCTTTGGTATCATCATCTCAGATTATAAGAATGACAAAGAGCTACGAAAAACTTAGAAATTCCCCTCTCCCCATTATAAGGATCCAAAATTTAAGGTAGATACTAAAAGTTATACATGCATTGGGAAGACCTATTCACTAGAATAGATTCTAGAATCAGGCATTTATGATTCTTGGTTTTCTTCCAGGTTGATTTCTTAAATTTCTTTTAATCTTTTTTTTCCTTCTTAATTTTCTTAGTGTATTCATTACTATTTGAAATTATTTCTTCCAGTGGTGGGTGTCTCTTTGTAGATTACTTATTATATTTTAAAATCTGCTTCCTAATATACCCCATTTAAACTGATAAATACTGGGATATTTCAATAATTGTTTTACTTTGTGCTGACCTATTTGGTCCAGCTCTAATTTTCATTTATAAAAGTCATAGAAATGTGTGAATTTATTACCCACAGGTAGCCTTACCTCAAAGGTATCTTTGAATTAAATTTTGGCAATGAAAGGAAACATTATTTTAAATAATCATTCATAGATGAAGGCAAGGGTTTTTAAGAAAAGATAAGTGAGTGCAGAGGCAGTAATTAACTTGCTAGTTCACTTTAAGCCAATAACTTCACCCTTTCTGTCTTCAGTTTGTTCATCTGTAAAATGATTGGACTGGACTAGATAATCTCTATGAATCTTTCTGTCAGAGACTGCATGAGCCCCAATTCTGTAAAGCAAAAAAGAATATTAATAATACTTAATTGACTTTTCCGTCTTCACTGGTAAGCAGTGCAGCCTCAAGTAGTATTTAGTGCCTTAATTTTCCCTTCTGTAAAATGTAATTGATAATATTTGCATTCTCGTGCATTGTAAGATAAATGACATGGGAACACTTTGGAAAGTAAGTAGTCTGTACTTTTATTGATATAAGTGTTCTGATATATTTGCAGAAACAGTGAAGCTTGCCTTTTTCTTTCCATCTGGATGTGATCTCTCCCTCTCTTAGTACTTGTTTATACCTCATGGAACCACGAGGTTCTGTTCGCTTCCTTCCTCTCTCCACATGTAGAATAATGCACTTACATGTGTTTAATACAGGATTAAACATGCGTTTCTTGAAATAGAGCTCTGGAAAAAACAGGTTTTGGTGAGGCCTATTAGGAAGTAACTGGAGCCACAGAGCAAGTCTTTTTTTTTGCTTTTCAGAGGGCAATTGGGGTTGTGACTTGCCCAAAGTCACATAACTAGTTTTTGTGTCAAGTGTCTGAGGCTGGATTTGAACTCATGTCCTCCTGACTCCAGGGTCGGTGCTCTATTCACTGTGCCACCTAGCTGCCCCCTGAGTAAGTCTTAAGCCCAAATCACTCTGGCTCTCACTGATTGGCCCAAGCCTCCACTGGTCATGTTTTTGGGTTTTGATGGCGCATAGTGAGTGTAAATAGCAATTGCTTCTGTTTTGTACAGAAATCCTGATGGTCTTCCCTTTCCATATTGACTGTTTTTGAGAAAAGGAGGCTTTCTTTTGCCTCATTTATTACCTAGCCTTCACTGGATGGGTGCTGCCTTGTACCAGTTGACTCCTGAGAAAGGCCTTACCTTAAAAAGTCCAAAGTCTCCCGTTGCATCTTGGGTCATTTCCAGACAGTTCTGGGAGAAAGAATGAGGCTGTTGACTTTGCACAACCCTATCTTACTTAAATCCAATTCATTTGCAAGGCATCACATTCCTGATATCATTGGTTCTCTTCTAGAATGAAGGACAAACAACAAGAACCAGGTTCTGTTTTTCCTAGTACTTTTCCCCTCTCAGCTCATCTAATAGATCCTCAAAACGAGACTCTATCAGTTTCAGGATACAATATGACTACCCTAAGTATGTGAAGACTTTTCCAGGTGCAATAGGTCAATGAGAATGATTTGTTCTGATGGTCATGGAAATGACTGAAGTAGGTGCTGCAGAGTACTTTTACCTTGGTTAGGCATCAAAGATACCAAGGGTCATTAACAGTCATCCTGACTTTTTAACTGTCACTGGGCTTTGATTACTTTGGAAGAGAGTGAAACTGAGAAAATTGTGCAATACTTCCTCACCTAAATCCAATTCATGAATGAGCCAAGAGTAGACCTGGAATCAGGAAGACTCATTTTCCTGAGTTCTAATTTGGCCTTAGATATTTACCATCTGCATGACCCTGGGCAAGTCATTTAACCCTGTTTGCCTCAGTTTTCGCATCTATAAAATGAGTTAGAGAGGGAAATGGCAAATTACTCCAGTATCTTTGCCAAGAAGACCCCAAATGGGGTCACAAATAATCAGGCATGACTGAAATAACTGAACAACATCAGCAGCAGCAGCAGCAACAACAACAACAAGAGAAGGTAAATAGCTTGTCCATGGTGAAATGCAAGAAAAATCCAAGATATAGTTTCTGGGTAATTAATAATGAATTTGTTAATTAGGCTAGCTGATAGTAAATTGATGATCAGTGGTTTCTCTTGGTGATCAAAGACACCTGATGGAGACACTGAATGCCTTTTCTTCTGAAAGATAATGCCCCTGACAGGAGAAATCTTGTCCTTCTCTTAGTCTAATGGAATTCCCTAAGATTTATTTTCTAAGTTATTGAAGACTAAAAAGACTGCTATTTACAAAGTGACACGTGAAAAACTGAGGTTTCTCTAAGTATGCTAGATTCTAACATGAAGTTGCCCTTGAGAAGTCTTTTGAGAATGCTCAGTTTGCCTAGTGTACAGCCCACAATGTTCTCTACCCTATGGGTGGGGTGGCCTCTTTTGATTGGTTGTCTGTGTATTTAAAACTGGTGACAGAGTTATTTGCCATCTTCTCTATCATTTGTTTTCTGCTGTGCTCCTTTCTGCTACCTAATGTGGGTACAATGAATGAAAATAGGAAGAGGTGGAATATTCACCTTCACTGCTACCTTCCTTTGATTTAAACTCTAAGGAAGGGGAATACAGGTACTTCATTCTGTTGTGTGTTGTATGGTCTCATTTTCAGTTGGCAAAGGTGATTCAACAAGGGATCTGGGTGTTTGAACCATGGCAACCTTGGAACTGGGATTGACATTAGGGTGGAGCAATCAGACCACTCAACATGGAAGCCCTGAGAAGTCATGGTTCCTGGGATTCCATGCACTGAGGGAGTCATTTGAAGGGCTTTCACCAAGAACAGTTTTCCCATTTGAGAAAGGGACTGAGATAACTTCAGGTCCCAAATCCCTCTAGGGAGTGCTCCATATGTCTTGAAAAGCTTGACATAGATCAGGTTTCTGTTTGATATGGTTGCCTGTTTTGTGGATTGAGAAAGGCTTTACAAGGCTAGTAAGGCTAAATAAGCAGAAATATATGGTAAGCTTTGTAAAATCCTTCCTATATTGTTGGCTTATTTAAGGAACTTTCTGAAATGTTCCTTGTTCTGTGAACCTTTGTATTTGGAGATAGTTAGGATTTTCATCTTTATGTGTAGGATTGTGTAAGATAATGCGACACTGAATGTTTAGAAACGTTCCCATATGGCATTGGGGAAGCAACTGAATGGACATCGTTTATACTTCCTCAGAGACCATAAAGAACTATTCGGAACAGGATGAGGACTATAACAATGTGGATGTGTCATGTGTCTTATTTCCTCAAATTAAGCTGTAAAATCCTTGAGGGCTTATAGAATTTATTCATTTTTTCCCTTTCACATTGCTCAGTGTATTGTTCTAAAAGTAGATGGTTAGGATTTAGAGTTGGAGAACTTTGGAAGTCACCTAGTACAATCCCATAACTATACAGATGGGGAAACCGGGTCCCAGAAGGGCAACTTGTCTAAAGACAAATAGGTGGGACATGGCAAAGCTCGGATTTAATATATTGAATCTCTTTCTATTCAACTCTATCACATCTCTTATTAAATATTAATTGAAAAAATAATGATGGCTTTTTCTCAATCCTCATCCTCCTTCACCTCTCTGTAGTCTTTGATACTGTTATCGCCTCTTTATCCTAGGTACTCTCTCCTCTCCAGGTTTTTGTAATACTGTTCTTTCAGTGTTCTTCACATGTGTCTGCTTGCTCCTTCCTAGCATGCTTTGCTGAAATGATGTCATGCTCACTGACTATATGACAGAAGACATTTATGTCTTCTAAGGATTTTTCTTTAGTCCTTTTTTCTACTCCTATGCTGTTTCACTTGGCAATCTCATCAACTCCCATGGATTCAATTTTCATCTTTATGTAGATGATTTTCAGATCTATCTATCTAGCTCTAATCCTCCCTGATTTCCAGGCTTACATCTCCAAATGCCACAAATTAGAAATCCTACAAGTATCTCAAATTCATCATGTCCAAAAAAGAATTCATTCTCATTTCCCCAAAACTCTCCCCTTTTGCAAACTTCCCTATTATTGGTGAGGGTACCACCATCCTCTCAGTCACAAAGCTATCAACTTCTGCATCGTGCTTGATTCTTTATTTGCATTTATCTCACATATTTAATCTCTTTCCAAGTCCTGTTACTTCTACCTTCACAACAACACATATATTTCAACTTCACTTCTCTGATATTGCTGCAACCTTTATACAAGCCATAATCACCTTCTACTTGGGCTATTGCACTATCTTGATGGTTGATTCTCCTGCTTCAAGTCTCTCCCCACTCTAGACCACCCTTTATTCAATTGTTAAAGTGATCTTAAAGTGCTGATCAAGGGATGTCTTTCTCTATGAACCTTATTTAATAACATCTGGGACTCCTCCAGAATCTAATAAAATTTTCTATTGGGTTTTAAAACCCTACACCATTCAGCAACTTATTACATCTCTAGTCTTCTTAGATTTCACTCCCCTCCACAGAATCGACAAACTACAATTTTCTTTTTTATTTTTCTTCATACACAACCCTTCATCTCCTGATACTTTTTCTCCCACTGGCTCTTATGCCCAGACTTTTCTTCCAGCTCACCTATACTTCCTGGCTTCACTGGCCTTCTTTAAGACTTACCACAAACCCTATTTTCTTCAAGAGGTAATTTTTGATCTTGTTCCACATCCCATCCCCACCCCCATTTATTTTCCTTCTGAGATAATCTCCAGTGCACACTGTTTATTATCTGGCATATACCTAGTTATTGGCGTAATGTTTTCTCCATAAGAATGTGGACTCTTTGAAGGCCTTGTATTTTTGTCAGTCTTTGTATTCCAGCACTTAGGATGATGTCCAGAACATAATAATGGTTTAATAAATACTCACAGACTGACTGACTAAATGATGAATATGGTCTTGTATTTTTAGGGCATCTTCAATTTTCTTTGCTTATTTTATGCTTTACTTTGAAGACTCTCTCTGCTTTATTTGTGATTTGTTCTGCCAGCTAACTTAACTCGATTTGGCTACAGTTTAATGATTTTTTATTTATAAGTTACATTTCCTCCTTCCCCCCCCCACTGAGTATGCTTGCATTTGATTCTGTATCATTAACTCTGCACCCTGATACTAAGACTGGATTTCTTTATTGCAGTAATAGTTGTAGAATGGATTGTTGAATTAGCGACATGCAATCGGCTGTCATTTCAACACAATATTTGATGGTTTAAAAACACAGGTTTTTAATTATCTCCGACCCCTACTCCACTAATTTCTCCTGCATTGACTGCCAAAGATCTTTATTACCTGCAGACAGAAATCTATGATGGGGAAGTGAAACACAGAACTGGGGCAAAAAAAAAAAAATATCTCACAGAAATGGAATGCTGGGATGCCGACCTCTATTTTTCTCCCCTGCAGGGTGGCAGCCTTAGGACAAAGCAGAAAAATGATAGCAGAGAGATTCCCTCTAAAATATCTTCAGATTTATTCGTTTAGATGAACAAACTATTCTTTAAAAAAATCAATCTCTGGATGGTGTAATACATTAAATAATCTGGTTTATTTATTAAAATAAACCACTCTGAGAGACTTATTTTGCTTGGGAAAAGAGAGAAAGAGGGCAGAATGATTTTAGCTAGGAAGAAGCATTTTCTTTTAAGGGAAGAGCAACTTCTTAGAAAGAAGTGTCATGAATGCCAAATACCTCAATTCCAAAGTATATTTAATGCTTCATTAGTCATTTTCTGAGTTACTTGAATATCTAAGTCATTCTTAATCCCTCCCCATCTTTTCTTATTGGGATAGAACATGGCAAACAGTGAGGCAGTCAGTTTCTGGGGGCACAACAACTGAGACAGGGGTGTGCAACAAGTGGTAATTTTTCATTTTCTGGTTTTTCAGAATTGGAAGAGAACTTGGAGTTTACTTATTTGTTCTACTGATTTTACAAATGAGATTACTGAAGGTGAGAGCAGATAGGAGACTGTGCTAAAAATAGGATGTGGTATAGCTTGACAGGAGTCCAAATCTAGTGTTCTTTCTACCTGACCACTCCATCTCTCTCCTTTCTAGAAATGCCATATTTCTAATGCCAGAAAGTTTAGCTTTCCGTATCATATAAACATTACATGGGATAGTAAGCAAAAACAAGCTAAATGCTGTGTGAATTGATACATTGGAACCTGCTCAGAGGTAAAGGATTGAGTTGAAAGTCTGCTGATCTTGGTGGATCAGGTAAAGAACAATATAGTACACACACACACACACACACACACACACACACACACACGTACACGCACACATAAGTGTTTAAATGTGTATTTATAAGTCTATGGACATAGATCTGTACTCACACATTATATTCACAGATTGTATCTTAATTACTCAGGTATAAACTATAGAGCCCTATCAGAAGTACTACAGTGGTCTTTGTCATTGTTAAAAAGAAGAGGAGGAGAAGGAAAGGGGGAAGGGAAGGGAATAAGGAATTATTAAGCGCTTACTATGTGCTTGGCAGTGTGCTAAGAGCTATAGAAATTTTGTCTCATTTTATCCTATGGAGAAAATATTAGCTATTTATGCCGTATTAATATTGTCAGTCCTACCTTTTAATTTGGAAAACCCCAAACACAAGCTTCTAAATATTCCTTACAATCATCTGGTTTCCCTGAAGTGCTTCTGAGGTCATTCTGACCTCTACACTAAGCTATTGTGTTCCCCAAATTAGATTGATTTACCTCTTGATAGACATTCCAAACTGCTCTTCTCTTGAAGAATACCTACTTCCTACTTGAGGCCAATCAGTTCTTACTTCCTCCTCTGAAACCCTATTTAATGCAAACCTCACACAGAATAATGAAGTGTCCTTCTTCCAGCTTTTCTCCTCTATCAAACTTCCTAATAAATTTCTTTCTAAAACTATTTCAGATTTTGGAGTTCACTCATATGAGTAAAAATCCTTACAACAGCCCTTTGTGGTAGTTATTATTATTTCCTAGGAGTAAATGGGAAGATGAGAAGAAGGAGGGGAAGGAGAAGGTTGAGGAAGAGGAAGATGAAGAGGACTGTGTATCCTATAGAGTCAAATCAAAAGTAACTTTCTGGTGCCACATTTAAACATGTGTAGTGAGATGTTGGTGGGGAAGAAATCTAGAAACAACTATTTGTTGTTTGATAAGACAAACCTTAGACAAAGCTCAAGGATGTTCTCCTTTTCTACTTTTGTCCCTCGGCATACCCACCACCACTTTACTTTGGAAACTGTGTAGTCTTGTTAGCTGCAGGGCTACAATGGGCACACTTTGACAATGTGTAAATCCTCATAAAACCTCAAAGATCTGACAGAGGTTTCATATTATATACAGTTAGACTCCAGTATAATTTACCCAACTCGTCTGCTCCTGTTTCTGTTGTATATGATCCTATATTGACTTAGAATATGTAGTATTGTCTCTAAGGAGCAAAACCAGGGAAAATGATTTCTTACTTGGTTCGAGAGACTGGATAGTTGGTTAAAATGCAACCTTTGCTGTTTTGTTTTGTTTTGTTTGTCTTTTGGTTGGGGAGGGAGTGATGTGTGGAAGATATTGGGGGAAAGAAGTTCCTTCTTAAGATGTTAAATTGCATCAGAAGTAAACTTTAAATGATTAATATGTGTATATTGATTCTCATGAATATGGCATATGAAGGTCCCTGGAAGAAGATAATCATAAAGAGGATTAACAAAAAAGGTCCCTGGAAAAATTAGAAAGAATGGACACAACTTTATTGCAAACTCTGAAGTGAAGTTAGGTAGTTCTATAAATCTCTTCCAAATACCAGGTCTCGCCAACAAATTAATTATATTTTCTTTTTCTTTCTGTAAGTCATTATGTGACTTTTTGTATTTTACTGACAGCTTTTGGCAACTTCCTACTACCATATGCTAATGTACATGAAGAACCCAGTTGGTTCACTTGCAATGTTTATAATTTTTAAAATAAATTAATTTTTCATCCCTTTGTGGGGTGGGGTGAATTTGACTCTTTTTATCTTTGTCTTCTTTGAGATCTTTTGGAGAATGGCACCATGCCCATGATTTGATAGGTGTAGGCTAGGTGAATCTTTTTCATGACACTGCTGAGATTGTAGGGTTGAAAGTGCTAGTTTTAGGTCATTATGTCCATTTCCTTACCCCCAAGCAGTGCTAGTCAGGTTATGATCATGAATAAAAATCGTTACAACAGCCCTTTGTGGTTCCATACTCATACTTAATAATCATGGTGGTACAGTACCCTCACTATCACGTTATGTGTAGCCATGATCAGGTACTGAGTGACTACTAGAAGCCAATTCTACTGATCCTGAGAGATTATGGTATTAATAGAAAGGAATCCAAACTACAATGGAGATCAAAATTATTTTCTGTTTCAAACTATGATGGTATTCTTGTCATAGAATTTATGTTCATAACTATAAACATAACATGACAAAGTTGGCCTTTTATAGGAATAGTCTAAAATTCCACAAAGTTCACGTTTTCTGTGAAAGTAGATTTTTGCAAATAAACAAACAAAAGCTAGATGCCATATACCTTACACTTTATTGAGCAGGAACTCATTTTTTTTCTCTATTGAAAATTAGGAAAAGACAATTTCACAAATGTTGTACACACAAAATTGTAATAGCAATTAAAGCTATATTATGCAACACCGTCTGTTCACATGAACCTTCTTTTTCCCTCTTTATCTTAGCATATTCAAGGTAGTGGCAAACAGGAGACTTATGTTTTTGTAACTAGAGGCAGAAGAGGACGCATGTTTTTAATTCCCCAGACATATACTTAAGCTTATATTAAACTATATGATGCCTTTTAGTATTTTCTAAGGACGGTTTGTGTGTAACTATGGCAAGAAGTTTTGAGCTGAGGTGAAGATATTCTTAGTGGGTCTGCACTCATATCTATCAGTTGGAACTAGTGTCCCCACTGTTGTTGTAAAATTGTGAACAGACTGATGTAAGCTGCATGACACTTTATGAAGACGCATATAAGAGCCACTTGAGAGGCTGTAATGGCAAGAAAATGACTACTTAGCACTTTGTTTCAGTTATTTAATTATTTAGCACCTTGTTTCATTTCAAGTGTCTTTGAGCCTTGCCAGTGATTATATTAAATCTTGGTTAAGAAACAGAACCTGTGAATCCCAGGAACAGGAAGGACATAAGAAGTGGGCAGAACAGGGAGGAAGTAAAGATCATATAAAAAGCTGAGCACAGCTAAGAAGGGGGAAACTTGTGGTGTCTGGCATTCTGTTTGTCTGTGTTGATTTGTGTTTGTGATACTTTGTACAGAAGCCATGGGACCTTACTAGAGGACTTGAAAGAGGATTTTCTTGTTTTCTGTTTTTAGAAATTCTGGAAAAGTATTTCAGAGGCCTTGGAAACTATACTTATGATTTGTGTTGAGTTCTTAGATCTTGTTTGTGGGTCTGTGTTGATTTCACAAGGAGACAGAGAATTGATGATGGTGCCAGCAATGTGTGTGAATGTTGTTTTGGATTGGTTTTGAATACACCACTTCAATTTGATTATACTAGCCTCTTGTACATGCCCAATTCTGTGAGAAGATGGGATATTCATTACCCATGTCATAATAAGGATTTCTGGTAGTTTAAATTCATCCAACTGTTCAACCACAATCATATGACAAATAGTGGGGCTATGCAGGTATCCTTGTGGCAAGCAGGTGAAAGAATTTGTCTGCCCTGCCAAGTGAAAGCAAACTGTTCCCATTGTTTAGAGTCCAGTGGGGTGGTGCAGAAGGCATTCTCCAAATCAATAACTGTGTACCAAGTCCTATCATTTTTCTGGATCCATCCTATTAAGGTGACAGAATCTGCAGCATTGGCATACAAGGGAGGAGTCATCTTATTCAATTGTGTATAATCCATGGTCATTCTCCATGTACCATCAGATTTTCATACTGGTCATAGAGGATTATTCCATTGTGTGGGTGTAGGGACTAACACTCCTGCTTCAATATATTCCTTTATACTAGGGTAATTTCATCTTGCCACCTGGCACATGATACTGTTTAGAAGTAATTACTTCAGAAGGTTCAGGTAAAGTGATTGGGTCCATTTTTATTTTTCACACTAAAACTGTATTAATTCTTGTCTTCCTTACAGTGAATTGGTATCTTTCTTCAGGTAAATTCAGAGTCATACCTCTCAATACATCTATTTCAATGATGTATTCAAGAATGGGTACAATAACCACAGTATATTATTTCTTAGGTAATTGTTCAATTTTTCATTGTCAGTTTAACTTGTCTGGTAGTTCCTCCCAGTCCTATAATGATAATAGGAGTTCCATGTTTAAACTTATCCGGGTTTCCATGGATAAAGGAGGCCTCTATCCCAGTATCTATCAATGCCCTAGTTACAGTGGTTGGCCCATTTTTCCAATATATTGTTAAACCAATATGGGGTCTGTAATCTTGTTGGTGTATTTCTTTAATCTGTGCTGGGGCTTGGTCTATTTTCTGTTCTCCCTGAAGGTGTGGCAAACTTGGATACAATGATTCAGGAGTATCTATAAGGGTGGTTCCCACTTCCCTATTCAGTACAATATTAAGTAACTTTTTCTGGTACATATTATCCACCTTTTATGTTGGAATGCCATCTATTCTTCTAAAATCTACCCAGCTTTCCAGTAGAGCAGTAAACAATTCTCTTCTTGTCAGTGTATTCTGGATTTGAATCAGCTCACTATTTACTCTTCTTTCTTGAGGAAATTTATCTTTTCCCCATTACCCTAAGTCACTTAATTGTGAAAGTTTATCCAGCATCTTCAAAAGGGTGTTCCCTATTTCCCCAATTAGTAGAGTCAAAATTAGATACTTATAAGCAGGAGGAGCTGTCTTCACTATGATATTTCTATGAGGAACTGGTAAGGGGATATTGTGATATGCATTTACATCTCCAAGCATGATAGCAGTTTTCATCACCTCTTTCTTTAGCTTTCTCATGCCGTCTCCAAGTGAGTACCAGGGTCTGTCTTCGCCAGGTCACATAGAGTCAGTAGGATATTGCATATTGCATCCCTCTGCAGATAAAGCTAATGGATTAGTTATATTGTTACCTCCTTCCATATGGTAATCCCTAAAAGCTTGGAGTACAAAAGAATTCTGACTAATGCCTATAAATTTTAAGCAATCCATACTATCTATTGATACTCCTTCATCTCCTTCATTACTGACTCTTACCATCCAAGACACTAAAGACTCTCCTATTCTTTGGGTGAAATGACTTAATATATCAGTAACCTCTTGTTGAGTGAAATCCTCATTTATCTCCCCGAATTCTGTTTGGCTCTGGCAGTTCTCCAGCTTTCTTCTTAGTATGGGATGAATTTAGTGAATTAGAAGTCTCCTCATCTAACTTTGTTACATTTTTCTCCCATACCTTCTCCTGGCAGTTGTTGGGGCAACTATGCCCAGCCTGTATAAAAGCTGCATGCACATTCCTTCTGTTAGTTTTTCACTTCTTTTTTAGCCAAATGAACAGTAACTTGTTCTTCTACCAGCTGAGACCCTTCAGTTTGCTCTTCTAAAGGAAAGCCTGAATACTGTGGCATAGAAAAATTCTCACACAAATCAGCCAACTCTCTTGCCATCTGAGCTTTCTCCTCTAGCAGCTTATCTCTACTTTTACACATAAGACGATAACTTGTTAGCAAGATCCAGCCTCTCCTGCACGTACCTGCCAGTTCTTTCCCTGGTTCTATTGGTATCCCTTGCAAATATCTTTCCAAATCTCTGGGTTCTCCCTTCTGCATCCTCAGTTCCAATTTTTCACAGACCCCTGTGTTTTTAGCCCATTCTCTTGCTATGGTGGGATAAGGCAAATCCTCACATCCTGGGATAGTTATTTCTCCCTCTAAAACCCTCCTGCCTCCAAATAGAGGTCTGTTATTTTGTGATCTCATCCCCATAGCCAAATATAATGCCAATGTGATATTCACAGTGCCCACAGTGGCTATAAATATGCTGGTGTATTTGTGAATAACAAAATGTAACAGACTCTTCACATGTAGGAAAGAACTAAAACATTTATTCAAATATCAGAAGGGGAAATCCAAAAACCAGAAAGCCAAATTCATCATAGTAACCACAAAGTGGGTACATATAACCAATGCAGTGAACACCAACATTCCCAAGCCTTCCCTCTGTCAGGTCTTCAAAACAAAACAGACTCCCTTAAGCAAAAATGTCCATCTCTCACTCACACTAGCTGCTCAGACTCCATACTGCTTGCTCCCAGCAGTTCTTGCTCTCTCAAGCTCCTTCCTTGTCTAATCTTCCTGTACCACTCTTTCAGCAAGCTCCTGCCCCTGTGGGCTCCATGTGATCATATTTAGCCTATAAAGGACAGAGAAGATCTTTAAATACCCTTAAGCCTATTAAGGGGCAGGGAAGAGCTTCAAATCCCCATTGGCATTATAGAGGCATTATAGTATAATGTTCTGAGCTTGTAATCAGGGCGATCTGAGTCCAAAACATACATTTGATTCTTATTAGTTTTGTGACCACGGAAAATGCCTAGGATCATATTATTACAGTGAAAAGAAACCTTAAAAGATCATGTAGTATAATCCCTCCCTCCTCGTTTGATATTTGTGAAATGAGGAAACCAAATCCAAGAGAGTTCAAGTTCATATAGATATTAAATATCAGAAATTGAATTTGAATACAGATACCCTGACTGCAAACACTATGTTACTACCATTGTAACATGATGCTTGCCTAAAATAGGGATCGTGATAATTGAAGTATCAATTTCAGGATTAAATGAAATGATCTATATGAAGCACTATGTAAACTTGAAACATTAAATAAGGGGTAATTATTTTTATCTGTAGCTTGTCTATAGGGTTACTTGTATTACATCACAATTGTTTATTCCACATATAGAGTTCATAAATCCAATTCATTGAAATTCCTAAAGAAATTAATATGAAATATTTTAGTTTATTTTATTTTTAAAAATTATTAATTTATTTGTTTTTAGTTTTCAACATCTACTTCCATAAGTTTAAAATTTTCTCCCCCACCCCAAGGGGGTATGTAATCTGATATGGATTCTACACATACATTCCTATTAAAGACATTTCAACATTAGTTGTTTTGGATATAAGAATGATAATGAATGGGAGAAACCACGGGAAACAAAACAAAACAGAAGAGAAAATAGTCCACTTCACTCTGTATTCTGACTCCATAGTTACTTCTCTGGATGTGGATGGTATTTTCCATCAAGAGTCCTCTAGAAATGTTTTAGGTCCATGTGTTATTGAGAAAGGCTAAATCTATTAAAATTAGTTCTCACACACTTTAGCTGATACTATGTAGAATGTTCTTTTGGTTCTGTTCACTTCACTTAGCCTCCTTAGTTCATATAATTCTTTCCAGATTTTTCTGAAGTCCACCCATTCATCATTTCTCATAGCACAATCACATTCCATTCCATTCATGTATCACAATTTGTTCAGCCATTCCACAGTTAATGGATATCTCCTAGAATTTCAGTTCTTGACTACCATAAAAGGATCTCCTATAAATATTTTTGTCATGTGGGTCCTTTTCCCATTGTTATGATATCTTTGGGATACAGCCCTAGAAGTGGTATCACTGAGTCAAAGGGTATGCACATTTTTATGGCCATTTGGGCATAGTCGCAAATTAGTTTACAGAATGGTTTGATCAGCTCACAGCTCCACCAACAATGAATTAGTATTCCAACTTTTCTACATCTTCTCCAACATGTATCATTTTCCTATTTTATCATGTTAGCCAATCTGATAAGGGTCAGGTGGTATCTCAGAGTTATGTTGATTTGCATCTCTCTAATCAATAGTCATTTAGACTATTTTTTCATATGACTATAGATAGCATTAATTTCTTCCTCTGCAAACTGCCTGTTCACATCCTTTGACCATTTATCACTTGGGGAATGACTTGTATTCTTGTAAATTTGACTCAGTTCTCTATGTATTATAGAAATGAGGCCTTTATCAGAGACAATAACTGCAAAACCAAAATTAAAACAAAACAAGACTTTGAAAGAGCCTGTTGTTTTAGTTTCAGGATCAAGCAGGCCTAATACTGATCTTAATGACAATCAGAATATTCCCAATCCTCCACTTCACCATTATTAACCATATCTGTTCCTTTTTGCTTGAAATGACTATAATAATAGGCGGATTCTGGAGAGCAATTTGGAACTGTGCTTAAAGGGATATAAAACTGTGCTTATCTTTTGGTCCAGCAATCCCAGGTCTCTATCTCAAAGAGATTTAATAAAAAGGGAAATAGGCCTACTTATACAAAAATATTTATAGAAGCTGATTATGTGGTGGTTAAGAATTGGAAATTGAAGGGATGCTAATAATTTGGGGAATGACTAAACAAGCTGTGGTATATGACTGTGGTGGAATAATATTGTGCTATAAGAAAGGACAAGTAGGATGATTTCAGGAAAAAAAATACCTGGAAGGACTTATGTGAATGGATGCAACATGAAGGGAGAACAACCAGGAGAATGTTATACACAGTAACAGCAATATTGTATGATGATGAGCTATGAATGACTTAGCTATTCTCAGCAATCCAAGACAATCCCAAAGAGCTAATGATGAAGCCACACTATCCACTTCAAGAAAAAGAACTTATATTATCTGAATGCACTCTGAAGCATGCTATTTTTCACTTCCTTTTGTTCTGTTTTTTTTCACCTGAGTCTTCTTGTACAGAATGACTAATTTGGAAATAATTTACATGATTGTTCATGTATAGGCTATATCTGATTGCTTACTCTCTCAGGGAGGGCAAGGGGGTAGGAGTAGGAGGAAAAGAACTTGAACTCAAAACTTCAAAAATGTTAAGAGTTCTTTTAACATGTAATTTGGGATAATTACACACATGTATGTGTGTATGTGTATGTGTTTAATGGAGCCTTTGATTCCACAAATGGAAGTACAAGTGTAATACAATATAAATTCCAGAGTGTTAATAAAGTGGTGTGAACAAGGCAGGATATAAATGATGCTAGATCCTTTCTTATTTTGATAGTAAAAAGGCACTGATTAGGAAAGTGAAATATGATGGCAGGACTAAGTGAAGAAAACAGAAAAGGGATATAAGAGATGACAAAGACAAATTTGATTCCACAGATGTTTAAGAGAAAAGTTGTGCCTGATTATTTTCATCAATGGACAGTTAAGGAGAAAGTACTAAGAAGAGTACTCAATGTCTTGCATCATTTTATTTTAAGGGAAGGCAAATTTAGAAATGAAGCCAAGAGTGATAAAACAAACAACCATTCTCCCTTCACCTTCAAATCAAACAAACAACAATCTGTATGTGACAAATCAAATCTGGCAAGAGCAGACAAACATATTAAAAACTTTTCAAAGGGAAGAGTGCTTCTCCTCCTTTGTACCTCACTTCTTATCACCCCCAAATGTCTGATGTTTTATTGACTTCTCTGGATCCAACAAAGAAGTTTTACAATGGAGATAGAATGCACTTTGAAGTGCCATCAACAAATTCCTGGTTCTCATTAGGGAGCTGTGAACTATTTTAAGAGTAGTAGTATTATATTCCTATAGTTGCAAAAGTACAGTTCCACAGGTTGCTAAAGGGAGATCTTTTCCAAAAGTATAATTTGGGAATAATAACACATAGTGATGAAAAAATATACTCAAGAGACTCAACCTTAGCTTTAAATAGTTTTACTAAATCATAACATAATTTGCATATTGGTTGGCATGAGATAATGTAATAGTAATGGGAATTTGAAGATCTTTTCTGCCCTTTGATAGGCTTAAGTGAATTTGAAGACCTTCCCTGATTCAAAAATATATTCTGCCCCCTAATAGGCTGAATGTGATCAGGTGGAGCCTGTGGTGAGAGACTTGTTTTTCAGGAACACCCACACCTTGTTGCTTTGTGATTGGGCAGTGGGGTCACAAGGGTTCTGATATTGTCTGACCCTGGAGAAGGCTATATATACCCTGATGTGAGTTTTTGCTTTGGGTCTCAGTTATGAGAAGGGTTGTGTGATTTGGCCAGATGAGACTCTGGGCAGCCATTGAGCCTCTGGCTTTAAAAACCCACATGTTGGTGCTTCTCTCTCTGGTAACTAACACTGTGTGTGTGTGATTGTCAGACAATTAAAAGGCATGTCTGTTGGTCTGCTGAATTGTGTAGTTTTCTCTGTCCATATTGTTTTTTGTCTGCTTCTAATTTCTGTTTGTTTTCTCTGAAGTTCAGGGTGTTGACTTTTCCCCCTGAATTAGGTAAATGATATATGTTTGATTAAAGTAAGATTGTTAACCCCATTTTGAGTTGCTTTCCTAGTAAAGCAGATCAAAATACCTGTGCTAGCAGCCATCCTGGATATGCTGGGGTGCTTGCTGCTACAAATATCCTAGAACTATATTCTTTTGAATTTCCTCTGTCAAGGTCCTCTGTGAAAATTAAAGCCACTCTCTGAAGTTTGTCTGATTGAGACAATAATAAAAATAAAAAAGGACATCTCATTTTCATTGAATATTACTCTGAATGACTGAAAAATATTCGCTGGCATGCATTTTTCTACTACTATAAAAATTTTGTTATACAGTGGAGAATGGGAATGTACTCTTTAATTAAAATGGAAAGCATGCAAAGCACTCAGCAAAAAAAGCTTCTAGAAAGGTAGATAATAAACTATAGATGGTTTTGTTGTAGAGACGCTTAACATCTTCTAAAACTTTCATAAACTCAGAATACCTAAAAGAAACTTGCTACATTCTAGGCTAAATGACATGAAGAAGACATAAATTTATGTTAATCTATTTACAGATAATATACCTGAGTTTCTTGCTAAGAGCAACTACTCCCAAGGTTCCAAATTCTTAACTGAAATTCATTTCAGTATTGCAAATGCAAGTATGAGGTCTTATATTGAAAATAAAGGGGCAAAACCACTTGTAGTTAAAAGAATGCATAGGTTAGTTTTGTGGTCAGCATATACTCATACCTCAGTTGACAAATAGAATGGATTCAGTGGCATGCTGATAAATATTTAAACAATGAGCTCTCAGGGAAAAAAGCATGACTTGCACAATTTTAAGTGTAACTGGCACTATTATATATTTTCCAGCTTTATTTAGGCTAGACAGTCAAGAAAACAATATATCAAATCCTGATGTACAGCTTTTACCTACTTTTGAGGTGCAAGTACTTACACTGAAAATTTAGGAATCAGCTCTAAAAAGCCAGTTTAAACTTGGTTCAACACAACCCTAACTGGATTTAAAAAATGCTTATTTGTCCAGTATTTGGACCATGGAACAGTTTCCCCAAGAAACAATGTAATTACTAGATAAAAACTGCTTTATGAATGGAGCCATTTCTTATTTAAATTTAGTATCTTCCCCAATAACTAGCATAGTGCTCTGTGCACACAACAGCTTATAAATAAATGTGTATTTTTAAAAGCTGAATTGCATTGTGTTGTGTTTTATTGTCTAGTTAAAGAAAGGTACAGAACTTTATGTATTTTTACATATTATATTCTTTTTTTAACTTGTGTTTATTTTTAGTTTGCTTCATTAAGTTCCATGAGATTTTGATTTACAGATTTTCTCCCCATCTTTCCCCTACTCAACACCCCAAAACAGTGATCCTACTATATACCCCATCTCTCAGCTCTCTCTTATATCCTCCCTCCCCACCCCTCTGACTTTACAGTAGGGCAATATTGGTCTCCCTACCCCAGTACCTGTATATTTCCCTCCTTTCTATTCCACTCCCCACTTGTTCTGTTCTCTAATTTGTCCCTATCCCTTTACAAAAGTGTGTGCTTCTAACAACCCTCCCCCCCAACCTCCTCTCCCCTCCATCCTCTCCTTTCTCACCCCCTTCCCTCTACTCTCCTGTAGGCCAAGATACCCAATTTAGAGTGTATGTCATTCCTTCCCTAAGCCAACTTCCAGGAGAGTAAGGTTGACCTATTCCCTTTTGCCTTTCTGTTCTTCCCCTCCATTGTAACAATTATCCCTTGCCTCCTATATGAGAAGATTAACCCCATTCTGTCTTTCCTTGTCTCCTCTCATACTATTCCTCTCCCATCTCTTAATTTCACCTTTTAAAATATTATCCCATCCTATCCAATTCACCCTGTGCCATTTGTCTATGTACACATATATACACACACTCACATATGTATTCATACACATATATGCTCTCCTATATGGACATTTGTACATGTATACACACATATGTTGAAGTTGTCTTGCAGAAGGAATGACATACATACATACATACATACATATATGCACACACATTTATATTCCTTTCAACTATCCTCATAAAGAGAAAAGTTTTATAAGTTACAATTATCATGTTTCCATATTAGCATATAAATAGTTCAACTTTGGTAAGTTCCTTATGATTTCTTTTCCATGTTTACCTTCTCATGCTTCTTGTATTTGAATGTAATATTTTCTGTTCAGTTCTGGTTTTTTTTGTCAAGAATGCTTGGAATGCTCCTCCTCATTGACTGACCCTATTTTCCCCTGGAACATTATATTCAATTTTGCTGGTAGGAGATTCTTGGTTTTAATCCTGGCTCACTTGACCTCTGGAAAATAACATTCCAGGCCCTTAGATCTCTTAATGTAGAAGCTGTTAGATCCTGGGTTATCCTGATTATGTTTCCACAGTATTCAAATTGTTTATTCTTGGAAGCTTGTAATATTTTCTCCTTGATCTGGGAACTCCAAAACCTGGCTATAACATTCCTAGGAATTTTGTTTTTGGGATCTTTTTCAAGAGGTGATTGGTGAATTCTTTAAAGTTCTATTTTGCCCTCTGGTTCTAAAATATCAGGGCAATTTTCCTGGAGAATTTCTTGAAGGATGCTTTCTTGGTTCTTTTTTTGATCATGGCTTTCAGGTAGTCCAATAATTTTTAAATTTTCTCTCCTGGATCTATTTTCCAGGTCAGTACTTTTTTTCAGTGAGATATTTCATACTGCCTTCTATGTTTTCACTTCTTCAGATCTATTTAATAACATCCTGATTTCTCATAAAGTCATTTCCTTCCATTTGCTCCACTCTAATTGTGAAGGAATCATTCTCTTCAGAAAAATTTTGAGATTCTTTTTCCATCTGGCAAATTCAGCTTATTAAGGCATTCTTCTCCTCGTTGGTTTCTGGGCCTCTTTTACCATTTGAGTTAATTTATTTTTTAAGGTGTTATTTTCTTCAGTCAGATTGTTGACTCTCTTTTCAT
This sequence comes from Pseudocheirus occidentalis, assembly GCA_028646575.1. Lineage (NCBI taxonomy): Eukaryota > Metazoa > Chordata > Mammalia > Diprotodontia > Pseudocheiridae > Pseudocheirus > Pseudocheirus occidentalis. Next base: position 77,424,182 of record CM053599.1, read on the forward strand.
GATTTTCTTCCATCATTCTCATTTCTCTTCCCAATTTTTCCTCCACTTCTCTTACTTGGTTTTCAAAATCCTTCTTAAGCTGCCCCATGGCTTGTGTCCAGTCTGCATTTTTCTCGGAAGCTTTTGATGCAGGAGTTCTGACTGTGTTGTCTTCCTCACATTACCTGCTTTGATCCTTTTTGTCTCCCAAAAAGGAATCTAAAGTTGCATTGCTGGGTTTGCTTTGCTTCTTTTGCCTACTCATCTTGCCAGTCAATTACTTGATGTTTACGTTCAGTAGAACTCTCCTTTCAGAGGGGAGAGCTCTATCCCAAATCACTGCGGTTTTTGCAGCTGTTGGAGCTATTTGGAGGCCCCTGTTTCTGTAGCCTCCACAAACTTTGGTTCACTGGTCATGCACCTCAGGACCACCACTCAAGACCTTACTCTGATCCAGGTAGCTTAAGGTAAGTGCACTTAGCCTCTGAATGATTGCTTGTCCCCCCCCACCCCGATGTCTGCAGGCCGGGAGCTTCTGAAGCAGCCAAGTGGAGTTGGCTGCACGGCCACTGCTTCAGCCACTCCTAGCTCTTGGGCAGTTGGCCGGACCCTCTCCCCCAAATTTATCTAAGTTCCACTGACCTTTCATTTAGTCCTTATTTCTTATGGGTTGGTAATTCTGGTAAATACCACAGCTTCCAGTGATTCACGCTCCAGTTGCGGCTTGTTCTGGCGGCCTTAGGGCTCCAGTTGTAGGTTCATGAGGTGCTGGTCTGGGCTCCCAGTGTGCTGAGATGAACCCCTTCCCATCTGCCTGCCAGGCTGCCTTCAGTGGGAGCTTTGATATTCTGTCATTTTGTGAGTTTGGGAGCTTTAAAATTTGTTTAAAGTCATATTTTATAGGTTTTTGAGGTGGTTAAGGGGATAGCTGTGTAGTTTTGCTGCTTCTATGCTGCCATCTTGACTCTGCCCCCTTCCTTTCTTTCCTTTATGCCATTTTGTTTGACCCCATATACTACAGGGCTCCCATACAAACCTATATCTTCTTCAGGGGGAGAAGTACCTTATGCCTGTGACTTTATCTTTCATCTTATGTTTCGTAATTTTTATTGTCCCTTGTTTTTAGACTAAAATTATTCCCCTTTAATTCTTCTCCCCTAATTATATACCCATTTTGTAATGAAGAGAAAGCAGCAAAACCAAGACTCAGGGACATTGTGTTGTTTTCTCATAGCAGATGTTACCTTCTACATTTGGA
>CM053599.1:77425918-77441275 GCA_028646575.1 Pseudocheirus occidentalis
TTTACAGTGGGATCACTGTTTTGGGCTTGGGGGTAGGGGAAAGAAGGGGAGAAAATTTGTAACTCAAAACCTTGTGGAAATGAATGATGTAATCAAGAAAATAAATTAAAATTGATGTCTAAAAAAAAACTTGAACTCAGGTCTTCCTATCTTCAAGTTAGTAGTTTGTACGCACTATTTCACATTGTCTTCTGATCAGGCAGAACAAGCAGAATAATATTTCTTTCATATAGTATCTATCTTATTCCTCTCAAGACTTCTGTTCTCCAGGGTAAAAATCCCTAATTCCTTCAAATGATATTCATATGACATGGCCTAAAGGCCCTTCACCCTTGTGATTGCCCTCCTCTCTAGCTTAGCAATATACCTTTCTTAAACTGAGTCACCCAAAATGGATTCAATTTCCAGACAAGGTTAGAGTAAGTCAGAGTACAAAGGGATAATAATTCCCTTCTTCTTAGAAGACAAATTTCTCAATGAAGCACAAGAATGTATCTGTTTTATTGTGCTCCACCTCACACTGCTGATGAATAATAAACCTATAGTCTTCTAAAACCCTGTGAATTTTTTCAGATAAAATGCTATATAACCATGCTATCCTGTCTTTGTGAAGTTGACTTTTTTAACACAACTGTAAGACTTTGCATTTGCTAATATCAAACTGAAGTAAATGTTATCATTACTAGAGACTTGAGATCTCTTCTTTTGGGAGAATCTAAGTATTTATTATTTTTTTAAAGTAATAAGGAGGAGGAGATGAAGAGAAGGAGACAATTTTGAACTCAAACTTTTTTGCAAGTATTATTTTATTTTTTCAAATTATATGCAAATATAGTTTTCAACAATTTCTTTTTTTAAATAAAATTTTGAGTTCCAAACTTTTTCTTCTGCCTCCTCCCCAAACCTCTCCCCAAGATGGCAATCAGCTTGATATAAGTTATAAACATTACAATAATAATTTCATTATTATTAGATTTATTCCAATGAACTAGTTTATCAAAAAACCTTTTTAATTCTGTGATATCCAGTGAGTTATCAGTTCACACATAGTTAGTGTTTTCCACAGATTTTATGAAAATGCCTTCTTTGTCTTTATGTTGCTGTTATTGTTAAGTGGTTTCAGTCATGTCTGACTGTGATCCCCTTTGGGGTTTTTTATCCATTTCCTTCTCCAGCTCATTTTACAGATGAGGAAGCTGAAGCAAACAGAATTAAGTGACTTGCCCAGGGTCACACAGCTAGCAAGTATCTGAGGTTAGATCTGAACTCAGGTCTTTATGACTCTAGGCCCAACATTCTATCCACTATGCCACCTAGCTGCCCATCTATGTCTTTATACAAGTATTTAATAAAATATTAAACAGTAAATGATCATGCCAAGATGCCTGAATCACTCCCATAGGGGCCACTCTCCTGCCATGTGAAATAAATGAATAAGTGAGTGAGGGAGTGAATGAATGAATGAAAGAAAAAAGTATTAAGTTCCTACTATGTGTCATACTCTCAGATAAACACTTGGATTACAAATACAAAATTTAATATAGTCCTTTCCCTTAAGGAGTTTACATTATAAAAGGAAGGACAATGTATATAAAAGATCAGTCATAATGAAAGGGAATATTTGTTTGCAAAATTACAGTGGTATTGAGTAGAACCATAGGAAATAATTGGCATACTCTTTCTAGAAGCAATGACAGAGCTGATTTGATTACAGTTCAAGAATTAGAAATTGAGGAATGGGAAGGGGAGAAAAACAAAGGATACCCAAGTTGTGACAAGTCAGTTACTGAGAAGATGCCTAAAGAATGAAGTAAAACATGGATGGAGCCAAGTCTAGGTATGATGGGTGACTGAAACAACCACTAATAAGGATATCAGGGGCCCCAGATAGAAAGTTTCTAGGGTGTGAAAGGGTTAAAACCTCTGGAGTATGAATTCTTGAATAGCTGTCATGATTAATCATGAATGGCTCTTCTGAATACAACTAATCAATAAGTCTGAATTCACCTAATTGTGTTATCCTTTTGTCTGTCTATCTTTTCAACAAAAGTGGTATGAGACAAAGAAATAATTTATTAAAAAACCTAGGTAAACTATTTCTACAGAATCTCATAATCCAATAGTATAGTAGCCTTGTCAAATAGAGAAAATCTGACTTGCTTAGTACTTCCTATTTTTGATGAAACCGTATTAATTTATCATAATTAATACTTACTTTTACAAATCTTCACTAGCCATCTCTTGAATAATCTGTGCTAGAATTCTCCAATATATTGAAGTCCCATTTTCTGGCCTTTAGTTTGCAGCTTTTGTGCTCTTGTGATTCTGGAGAGCTGGAATGACATTTGTCCTTCCTCAATCTTTTGGAAGTTATTTTTATCTTTGTGATATTTCAAATATCATTGTTAGAGAATCAGCAGCCATATCCATTGATTGTTTCAGGTTTGTTTCAATAACTGAGGATGTTGTTCAGCTGAGTCAAATGACTGTTCATCATGGGCAAAGTGTTATCTTTATCCTCTCTGGATTTCTCTTAGTCAACAATTCCCTGTTAACAATTTTTGTTCTGCCACTTCCAATGCAATGGTCATTCTACATGGAGAGAAATTAGAAGGTAACACTTACTTAGAACTGGTGTTTTGCCTCAGAAACTCCAGGAATAGAGAATTCACTTCTTTTCAGAACAAGTCATTTGAATTTGGAAGGGCTGTAATTCTTAACAAGTTTTTCTTATATGTTGAACTAAAATTTACTTCTCTATAATTTTCACCTATAAATTCTAATTCTGCCCTCCAGAGGCAAGAAGAACAAATGGCAACTTACATGTATAAGGTTAAGAAAACATTTTCTCACAATAATTACATGAAATTAGATGAATAATATTATCTTTATTTTAACAGAGGAGAACCATGTGGCTCAGAGTATCAGTGTAAGTTGCCAGACACACAGATAGTCAATTTCAGAGCCATAACTCTTCTGATTCTGACTCCAGTGTCCTTCCCCCTACATTAAATTGCCTCTAATTTCTCTAGATGAATCATAGCACCTCTGTCACACCTTCAAATATTTGCAGATGGCTATCCTTTTTCCTCTTAGTTTTTTTATTTCTTTTATTTTATTTTTTTGCTTTTTTGGAGGGGGGAAGGTAGAGCTATTGGGGTTAAGTGACTTGCCTCAGGTCACAGGCTAGTTTTTTTGTGTTAAGTGTTTAAGGCTAGATTTGAACCCAGGCTTTCTGACTCCAGGGCTGGTGCTCTATTTGCTGCACCCCCTAGCAGCCCCCTTTTAAAATTTATTTAATATAAAAACCCAGATTCCTTCAATTTATTCACTTGTGCCATGCTTTCCAGTTTTCATTTCCTTCATCATCCTCAGAAAACATACCAGCATATAAATGTACCTCTTATAATGTGCTTCCCAGAAGTAAAGAAAATATTCCAGTGTGATTATATTGGAGAGTAACACAGTAGAAACATAAGTCCTTCATTTGAGTTTTCTATAACATACCATACTCTAATGAGGTTTCCTTCCTTTCTCACTTGTGTTCTCCCATTAGAATGGAAGCTCCTTGAAAGCAGGAACTGTCTTTCGTTTTACTTATATTTGTGTTACCGGACAAAGTACAGTACCTGACTCCTAGTAAGTGCTTAATAAATTCTGGATGAATTAATTTATAAAAAACACTTGGTGGCTCATCTAAATCTCCACTTTATAAATGTGGAAACTGAGTCCCAAAAAGTTGAAATGATTTGCCCAAAGTCACATAACTAGTAATTATCCTATCTAGGGTTTGAGTCAAGGTTCTCTCAGAAATCCAATGATTTTTCCAAACAGTGTGCTGTCTATATGAACTGTTTTCTAATCACATTTTCTTCATCCTATACTTATACAATTGGCTTTATTTTACCCCAAATACAGCACTTTATATATCTCCCTATTAAATATAGAAAGAAAGATTTCAGCTTTATGTCAAGAAAGAACTTCTGAACAATTAGATCTATTCAAAAGTGGAATAGATGAGGAGGTAGTGAGGTAGAACTTTTCTCCTTATTAGAATTCTTCAAACAAAGACTTCATGAAAACTTCTTTAGAAAGCAAGAGAGAGAGTAAGAAGGACAGACAGACAGACGGACACACACAAAGAGACACAGAGGAGAATGAGGAAGAGGAGGAGTAAAGGACGGACAGAAAGATAAAAGAAAAGGAGAGAGAAGGAAAGAGGAAAAAGTAGAGACAGAAGTAAAGAGAGAGAAGGGGGTTAGGGAAAGAAACAGAGTCAGAAAGACAAAGATAAATTTGAACAAATGCTTTAACTGTGAATCCTATGCTTTTTCCACTAGCCCATGCTGATGGTCAAGAATATTATGACTCAGGCTTATGTTTACAAATGGAGAGAACTGCAATTTTTGCCTATTTTGCTAAAGACGTACGAAGAGTGAACTAATAAGTTAATGTTGTAAAGTGCTTTATGTCCTTTCACTAGAAGGACGTGATGCAGTTCATAAATTGTTTTAAAGTACTTTGTGAAGAGAAAGTTCCATAAGAACAGTAAATTACGGAAGTAATCATTCTTATTAAGGGAAGATACATGCAATGAAGAGGTGGCACATGTGGCTGACTGACAGTTTGCTGCTTCGACATTATATTATACCGTGCTATGGTGTACTGAACTCTGCAGAAGGTAACAGCAGCTTTATTATAGAATGGGTAATATCTAACTTATGCTTTCTTTATGATTCCTTCACTGTTGGCATGTAAGATACCCCAATTTATTTTTTTCAATTATCTATAACCTTCCAGTGACAGTACTTAACAATCATTCTGGCCCCATTGACAGTGTCACATTTCTGAGACTTTGACCTTTTGAACTGGCATATTTTCTGAGTTGACTTTGAGTGTGGGGAAATATATTAAATCAAATGTTTGGAAAGAAGACCACTCCAAAATAACAACAATTTGTGAGTTGTCTGGATAGCCAAGCTCCTGTTTCATGTCCAGGAGCCGTGAGCAGTTAATGTCCCATAGGATTTCCTGTAAACTATTAAGTGATGGTATATGATCCATCTCTCCTAAAAAAAAGGGAAAAGTAAAACCATCTATTTATAAATTTTTTGGACTGTGGGTTTTTCATACTTCCCTTTCATCACAACCCAGTTTATGTAGTAGGGCCAATAAAATAATATATGCAATGACAATTATTACTTTGTTTTAAAATTTTACTACTGCACAATGTTTGATATAATAAGTTCTTAATAAATACTTGCTTGATTTGTTGCAGTCATGTTCTCTTAATCATAATGATAAGAAAGAGAGAGACAGGAATTATTCTGGATTGCATGAAAGAAGAGTAGCAAGTACCACCTTCCTAACCCAAACCTTTCATGGCATGTGGTAGAGAGAGTCTACAACTGAAATCATGTTTCAAGCGCTAATAAAATCAATCCATAGTCATGCAGAATTAGAGTGGGAATCAGAGTGGGAAGGGCCATATAGTTCAATTCATACATTAATAAAAATCTACTCTGTAATGTACTTTATATATGCTTTTCAAGACTTTTTTAAACGATTTCAGTGAGGGAGCTTACTAGTTTTCAATACCACCCATTTTGTCTGGGGACTAGCTACTTGTTTGGAAACAGGTTGGTTTTGTTTTTTTCTTACATCCTACCTAAATATGACTTTTTGTAACTTAATCATTGTTCCTAGAGCCCTCATCTGGTGTTATGCAGAACAAGTCTGGACCCAACATGTTCCCTGCGAAATCTCTTTAAATACATAGAAACAGTCATCTTGTCCTCTTAAAGTTCTAGCTAAATATTCATAGTTCTTTCAACTAGCTCTCCTACAGGATGATCTTAGACCCTTCTCATATTCTGATTGCCCTTCTCTGTACATTTCTCCTATTTATCAGTGACCAACATCAAATTTAGTTACTCTCAAATTTAAACTAATACAGACTCTTACTGTTCTCAGATTCATGATTAAAGCATTGTGACTCTTTTGCCACACCAAACCCACTAAAACCTTTAACGTTCTGATTTTTTTGTGAGCACATTAGAAGAGCAGAATTTTGCCAGGCACATATAGTATCTTTCCTCTGATGCTCTTTCTATGGAGATGCACACACAATCTCTCTGGCTAAAGGGATGGTGGCTCTGCCTGGCATTTTAATTAGAAATCTTCCCATGTTCCCTAAACAAGATTGGCATTGGAGGACATAAATACCTGGGCATCTATACCTGAAACTCACTTTCAAATTGCCTGAGAATCTACTTTGGAACAAATGCACTGACACACTTCTTTAGTTTCTACACAATCATTACTCACTAAGCACTCTACACCAACATCATTATCACTATTATGATTTTCTTGTCCTCTGGATGGACTCAAGAATTGCTTCATGTTCTGTCAGAAGCACCAAAGAGCCAAGATCCTAGCCTGCCTATTCTACCAATTAGCAACTTCAGGAGACCATCTGGACCACTCTTTTGCAATCCTTCTGTTATCTGTAAATGTTAGTACTTAGTACTTAGTCTTCTCTACTCTAAGTTGCTAGCTAATCAGTCTAATATGATTCTACTAAGCTGGTCATAGGGAGTTTAGTTACTTTCACTGTTTCCTTAACTGAAGACAATGCTTTCAGAATCAGCTAGAAGATATTTTCAATCTGGCTTCTCAATGACCCACATCCACTTCACTTTTTAATCAGAAAGTTACTATCTGGTAATAAAATGACACTTAATTTTAAAATGATGGACTTCTCAAAGCGCTCTCTGCCGTGATTGAGTTGATGGTTAATAATTAGTTGATCTGTATTTAACACGCTAGTCCTACTTTAATGAACTTATATTAAATGCATGCCAGAGCTCAGAGCCTTAAATCAGAGCTGTGTCATAATGAGCTAACTGGAAAATATTGAAGACATTGCCATGAAAGCACATTCTACTGAAGCTCATCAAATATTCACCCAATTCTGACTTTTATAGGCTGAATAGTCTCTTTGGACAGCAGCTGCCTCAATTTTCCACTTTTATCCTAAATAGTCACCAGCCTTTGAAATCAAAAGGGAAAGATATGTAGAAAACTAAAAGAAACATAAAATCAAAAGCCATCCCCCAATAGATAAGTGGTTAAAGGATATGAACAAAGAGTATTCAAATGAAGAATTATGAATTCTTCATGCCACCATATGAAAGACTGTTCTAAATCATTAATGACAAGAGAAATACAAATCAAAACAACATGAGATTTTACCTACCATCCAGCAAACTGGCAAAGGTGATGAAAGAAGGGAATAGTGAGTGTTTAAGGGGCTGTAAAAAAAAGAGGAACACTGATAATGGAGCTATGAATTAATATAATTTTCTGGAAAAAATTGGGAATTGTGCAAATAAAGTTACTCAAATGCATAAAACCATTGACCCAGAGATTCCAGTGGTACAGATATATCCCAGGGAGTCAATTGTTAAAAAGTGCCCATTAATAACAAAATACTTAGAGGAGCACTTTTTAGGGTTTAAAAAGAGTAGAAACTAAGTAGATATCCATCGTTCAGTGAATTGCTAAACATATTATGGTATAGTAATGTAACAGTAGACTTTTATGGCATATAATGAATACAGAGAGGCATAGAAAGACTTTCATAAGTTGATACAAAGTGAAATAAGCTGATACAAGAAAATAATATACTAAATGACTACAATAACAAAAGTAGAACACTTTAATAAAATAATAATGAAAGAGGAAAAATAATAATGAAATAATGAAACAGAAATGGATAATAAACATAGAAACAATAACAATGATGAAGTAGTTTAAAATTAATGTTGCACAACTGTAAATAAATACTTGGCCCCAAGAGAAAATGTGAGAAGACCTCTCTTTCTCTTCTTTCTAGAGATGGGTACATCTATGGATATAGAATTTTACATATAATATCATTAATTTTGCATAGGGTTGTTTTATTTAATTTTTTTCTTCTCCTTATTGAGATAAAGAATGAGTCTCTGAGAGGCAATTGGATGAAGCATATAGGAGAAAATTTAGGTGATATAAAAAACAGAAGATATCAATAAAAAAATTTAAAAAGAAACTGGAGAGAATCTATTATCTATTTTGACTTTAAATTCCATATCCATTTAGGGACCAATCACTAAAAATGTAGGAAAAAGAAGGTAGGATAGCATTCTGTTTCCAAAATCTTTATAGTTATATTTGCTAGGAAGTGATTAAAACTCAAATTATTTAAACTACCAATTAGATATGAGGTGAGCTAAAGATTACTTATTTGGTAAGTAAGGAATCATGAAAATTAATGATTTAAATGTATGACTTATTAGGTTGCTTAAAGTAATAAGCTATCTTATAGTACTACCAAGGTTTTCTAAAAGAATCTTTTTCCTTAAGAACAAATCCCATGTTATTGTTGTTCAGTTGTTTTCAGTTGTATTTGACTCTTCATATCCCATTTAGGATTTTCTTGGGAAAGATACAAGAGTGGTTTGCCATTTTCTTCTCCAATTCATTTTGCAAATGAAGAAACTGAGGTAAAACAGGTTACATGATTCATATGCTCAAATAATCTACTCTCAATTTAGGAACTTGTCTTTGAAAGCTTCCTGAGTTATGTAAAGGTTTGATGACTTCTCCAAATTCACATAGCTAGAAGTGTGAGATGTGATTTGGACCTAGGTCTTTCAGACTTTAAGCTTAACACTGTATTCACTACACCATGTTGCCTGCCTTGTTTTTAATACTGTAAAAATGTGATCTGACCCAAATCTAATCACATTCTGATAAAACTTTGTATTCAGCTTTCAATTAATGATGTATAATAGCCTAATGAATTCATCTCTTCCATATTCTAGAAATGCTAGCACTTTTTGGATCACTGAATTTATTTTCTCTCCATCTTCTGTTTTTCATAAAGGACCCGGTTGAATGTGCCAATGCACATTTTTGTTTTGCTTTTTATTTGTTTTTGGAGTGGGGAGGAGAAGCAATCAGGATTAAGTGACTTGCCCAAGGTCATATAGTCAATAAATGTCAAGTGTCTAAGGTCACATTTGAACTCAGGTCCTCTTGACTCCAGGGCTGATGCCCTATTCACTGCATCACCTAGAGGCCTCAGAATTCAGCGTCATGTTAACCAATTCAATGTATATGTATTAATCCTCTACAATTTGCAAGGCATTATGTCTGGTGTTAGAGATGCAGAACAAAAATGACATAGGCCCTGCCCTCAAAGGACTTCCATTCTACTGTAGATAAATGGCATCTATTGAGATAACTATAATACAAGATATGTATTGATGGGGGCAAAAAAGAAATCAAAGTTCTCTAGGAAATTATGGGGAATACATTTTTTTCTGTTAGTACTTGAGCAGAACTTTGAAGGAAAGAGATACAGAAAGAAGTGTGTGTGTGTGTGTGTGTATCTGTTCCACATTTGTCTACTGAAGTCTATGAATTGAGGCAATTATGGTTTTATAAATCTTATCTTTCTTGGCACTAGTGAGAAATCTATTTGCATGGTTTCAAAGAGATGTAAGAATGAAAGATGGCTCCTCTCTAAGAGCAGCAACTCCTTTTAATGAAGATAACATACTGCTATAGAAGTCTCATAATCAACATCCATGTAAAAGATAAAATGATCCCCAAAATATTTATGAATGTGTATAAAATTAACAAATAGATAAAATGTTTATTAAATGAGATTAAATGTTTTTAAATGTAATTTAGTTCCCTTCTCTCCCAAACAGGATTGCTTCAAAGCTTATTTTAAAACTTGTATCCATGCCACCAACTGTAGCAGCATTCAAAAGGCCTTTGAGGTCCACTGAACCAATAATAATTTGAGGCTAAAGGATTTATGGGAATGTCAACAGAACACATAATAAAGAAGAGAGCTGGCAACTCTGTTTTATTTGATCGATGCAGACAGCCAGACCAGAGCATTTATTCTCCAAAGGTGATCTTTGGGCCTAAATGAACTTTCCTCATTATCAATACACCTAAATTAACTGGACTAAATTATCACCTTCACTTTCCACTGCAGAGATCTAGCCCCAGTCTGAGTGTCAGAGTAGAATTCTCTTGGTTTTATTTCTCTTTCAAAAGCCACTGAAAATGAACCTTTAACAATCATTAAAATAGTTGCTAATGTTACCAAGCAACAATGATTCACACAAATATCACTAGCTGGCAAGAATCTAAGAGCTGGTTAATTACTGAAATGACTACTTTACGTTAAAAGCTCATCTAAAGATGAGGAGAAAGTACCACAGAGTATGCTAGAAACTGTGGCAAGACATGCTTTCAATAATAGCTGTGATACATAGCTTAAACAGAAAATATTGGGTTATCATACAGTATTGTGACGATGGATAAGTGGCCCTCTTGGGCAACTATGGGCAATAGAGTAGACCAAATTCTTATCCGGGGCTGACCTTGTACAGTAGAAAGATGAGAAAGCAACCTACATGATGTAGTGTGAGGGATGTTGCTGAAAAGACCCCTTTATCAATCATCTTTCCACCACAGAATCATTCAGTCTCAAAGTTGGAAATATAGAAGCATATAGTTCAAACTATATCTAAACGGGAATCTCCATTATAAGATCCCTGAAAAGTACATAGTCAGTCTTTGGGAACCAACCTCCAATAATAGGAAAACCTTTTGGAAAGACTTATTTGTTTGGAAGTTTTGATTGAGTTGAAATCTATTTTATGACATTTTCTAGAGTTAAATAAGATGAGTTTTCTTCCTTTTCATCCTTAGTGCTTGTAAATTCCCAAGTCTACTCTCATCCCCTCCACTCCACCTTAAATCTTCTTCAGGTATATTCTATTTTCCTCAAGGTATCTTTCTATATCATGTCATGAGCAATTGGATTATTTTCTGAAGGATTGAGTTTTGTAGTTCTTTTTTTTCCTTTTAATTAGTAGTTTCACTAAAAAGTCATAAATGGAATCAGAGACAACATAACTTGAGTTTGTTGAGCAAATTAAGTGGAAATTTCAATTGATAGTTAAAAGAAATATTAATTAATCAGAAAATAATAAATTTTCTATGATTTCAGTGTATTTTTCTGGATTTATTTTACTATACTCACTTTTATGCACTTTGTATTTAAGTCAAACAAACCTTGAGCTTCCCTGAACTCTAGGATTCCATACTTCCTCCATACCCCTGACTTTCTTCAAAATCAAACCCATATATACCCTCTTATGGGAAAGTTTTACTTATTATTAATAATAATTATTTCATTATTATAAAGTACAAATTATTAGCATTCTCATCTTAATAGTACACTTACTCATCTGCTTACATATCATATCCCATCAGTAGACTGTGAACCTCTTGAAGGCAGAAGCAAACTGTTTATATTTTGTCTAATATTTCTAGTGCCTATCCAGTGCCTTGTCATATATAATAGAAAACTTGAATTACTCAGTGAATCTGTGCCAGTGTTTCTCCATGCATATATAAATATCTTCTTTTTAATGTTTATTTTGTATTCTTTATATTAGTACCTCCCATTTCCTCTACTCAAGCAAATAAATTTAAACCAATGGAAAATAAACCTTAATGACAAATATATATAGTCCAGTGAAACAAATATGTAAAGTGGCCATGTCCAAAGATGTCTATCTTGTCCACATTTTATACTCACCATTTCTCTGCCAGGAAATGGGTGATAGGTTTTATCTTCAGTTCTGTGGGCATAGGTTTTATCATTGCATCAATCAGACTTTTAAATATTTTTCAAATTTGTTTTTCTTTATAATGTTACTATCATATTTTTTTCTACTTCTGCTCACTTTGATCTGTTAAGATCATAGAAGTCTACCAAGTTCCTTCTGAAATTCTCCATTTTGTCATTTCTCATAGTTACTACATGGCACAGTAGTAAAGAGTGCTGGGCTTGGAGACTAAAAGAACTGAGCTAAAATCCTGTCTCATATAAGTACTAGCTGTGTTACTCTGGGAAAATCAAGTGACCTCTTTTAAACGAGTTTCCTCAGTATAAAATGGGGATAATGCTTGCAAATAAGTGAACATTTTGGCAGTATTTCCAAGTCTTTAAGTGATATATAAATGATATTAATAATGTTTTCATTATTTCTATAATGTAATAATTTCCCATTACAGTCATATACTATATCTTGTTTAGCCATTCCCCAATAGGTTTCACAGGTCAGGGTTACTACATAAAAAGAGCTATGACACATGCTTTTGTACAAAAGTGACCTTTTTCTCCTTCTTTTATCTCTTTAGGGTACAGTCTATAGCAAAGGATATGTACTGTTTAGTAATATTCTCCTCAGATCATCTTATAATTGTCTTGTATAAACTTTCACACATTTTTTCTCCTGAAAAAAAACTGTAAGCTTCTTGAAGGCACAGACTGATTCATTTTTATCTTTGTATTGCTAGTACCCGGAATAATTCTTGATGCATAGTAGGTACTTTATAAATGCTTGTTGATTCCATTGACATGGCTATTTCCTCCATGAGGAAAGATTGAACTCCATCCATCCGTGCCATCTCACCCTCCATTTCTTGTCCATATTTTCCCAGAATACTGGCAAAGTTCTTCTACGGCTTTTGATATTTCATGGAACCAAAGCACCATGCTTGAACTGTCCACATGGTATCTCTCACTAAATAACTGACCCATTTATTGTTCATATAAAATATTTTGTCAATTACTTTTCATCCTACTTCTTGTGCATAAATCAGCTTGGAAATACACTTCAGTTTATGTGTACCCCCACACTATGTATCTCTTTATTTCTCTTGCACTGTCCATTACCATACTTCTTCAGATATTAGTGTGTACTAAATATTGGGTATTAAAAATGAGTGAGCAATTCCACAGTATTATTGGGTAGATATCTCTAGAGATTTTTTTTAAAGATGGGCTAGCATGCATTTGAGAATTTCCCAAACTGCGTATCAATCCTTCCCACATTATAGATATGACTCATGTTGAAATATATTCCTATAAAACCATTTGCCTCAATAATAGGTAATACCATAGATAATTCCTTAATGGCCCCTTCATGGGTACCTTCATGGTCAATTTAGGTCTTACAGCTTCCTGCTTTGGGGACTTAATTCCTCCTCAGACTATATCCCTGTCTCTCTTAGACTTTCTCTACAATTTCCCAGAAACTACTTCACCCTGAAGGCTAATTCCACCCTCTTGACACTGAAAGTACGTTCTTCCCTTTCAGTCACTCCATTTGATTAGTTGTTTTTTGTTTTGTTTTGTTTTGTTTTTCCCTAGAACCTCCCATTTAAGTAGGTGGCCCAGGTCAGCCATATTATCATTCCTCTCCAGTATATACTCAGGGCTCTCTGAGAAAATCCGTACAATGCCTGTAAGCCTTTATCTCTCCTCCCCATGTCCATTTCATGTGTTATCTTTTGAATAAAATTTCCTTGAGGGAAAGGTCTATTTTTTTTAGTTTATATTTGCATTCTTAGCATTTAGCATGATTCCTGGCACACAGTGAGCACTGAATAAGTGTTTGCTGACATAATGAAAAAATAAAGCATGATTATTTTAGACTCAGGAATTGACCTCTGCTGAAATTCACATCTCTCTTCAAGGGTTAAGACATGAAAAAACTATCATTTGTCTACCCAGGCTATCGTGTATCTGCCATGTCATAACCCCAATTCTTTCCACTTTGGAACAGTACCTCTGAACCAGGACTTTAGAAACTGTCCCAAGTGTCCTTTGGAGTTATGATCTCAATATTTGCCAAACTGAGTTGACTATTGATTAAGCTGATGTAAACTCAACTCTCCTATTGTATCTAGCCGACCCCAAATCACCAGATTGTTTCACATCATATCAAATCATCTACCCCAGTCATTTTGCTAGACTCCATAGTACCCCTAATCCTAACATACACATATACTTTCCAACTCATGCTCTGAGCTTTGTAATCAGATGAATGCCACAATACTACTATAGATCCCAGAAAGAATATGTCAATTTTCTGCTTAATGGATCAGTTCACCATGATGTGGCACTCTTCCTTGCTTGCCTGATATGGGTCAGCTGTCTCTATCAGAATATAAATTCCTTGAGAGGAAAAGTTGTCTGCATTGTATTTATATCCCCAATACTTAGCCCAGAGTGATTAGCAAAAGACTGTCAATTTATTCCTCATCAACCTAGTATTTATTAATTTGTCTTGGTTTAGTAGTAGCTGGATATTTAAGGCAAAAATATTACAGCCACTTTACATCCTAATAGAAGGGGGAAGGGCCATGGGATTGAAATATAGGTCAAATATATTTTGAAAGGTTAAAGATATGAATGGGTGAATGAATGGATATTATTTTTATAAGATTAAGCATTCAGTGTGTCAGACATTGTGTTAAATGCTAAGAATAAAAATTTAAGGAAGTTGTATTAAACAGGGGAAGAAAACACATTATGGGAATAATACTCAGTAAAGGATGTTTGGTCCAGAAAGTGACCAGAATGGAGAAGGGAATCACAGAAATAGTTAACAGATACAGCTTTTCTAGAAGTAGCAGGGTATATTTTCATTCAAGTTCACAATGTTAGCTAGAAAATAGGAATGGAGTTGGGATGAGTTATATGCCCAGAAGCATGGTAGAAAAATTCCAGAATGAATGTAAAAGGTTACTAATAAAGGGATTGTGTAAGTGAGCTGTCTCTATGTTGATAAGTACAGATTTTGTATAACAAAGGGATGACACCAAGATCTATACTATATTATTAGATAATCAAGGAAGGGCTAGTTGCCAAAAGGAGTGTCAACCATAAACTTAACTTCCTCTCTCATTCTGAAGACTACTGGACTTCCTAATAGTTGTATAAATCCATGAATCATTATTAGTAACAAATTAGAATATTCCAAAGCATTCATAAGCCTTCTAAATAAGTTCTCAAATAGCGTACATACTGGAAAATATATCAAAATGCTTGGCTGTGCTCCAAGTTAAAATAAAAAGGCATTGGGGGCGGAGCCAAGATGGCAGCATAGAAGCAGCAAAGCACTGCAGCTCCCACACAAACACACTAAAAAACTCATAAAATGGGACTCTAAAAAGATTTTCAAGCTGCAAAACTCTCCAAAAGACAGAAAGCACATCTGTTGCTACAGGCAGCACAGCAGGCGGGGCTCTTTGCAGCAGTCTGGGACCAGCTGCGAAAACCCTGGCCAGGTCAAGCCCTGGGGCATTGGGTGGGGAGCCACGTCCATAGGAGAGCAGATCGGCTGCACTGGAGGCACAGTTACCACATTTATCAGGCCAGAAGACAAAAAGGCTAAGAGAAAGGTCAGTGGATTTTGCTAACTGGGGAGG
>CM053599.1:77441775-77463613 GCA_028646575.1 Pseudocheirus occidentalis
AAGGAAGGAAGAAAGAAAGAAAAAGAAAGAAAGAAAATGACAACAATAAAACTACCTATCAAAAATTTTGGAAGCATTCAAAGCTAGAATTCAAGGAAATTGTATATCTCTAAAGATGCATATCAATAAGAAGAAGAACAGATCATTTAATCTGAAATGAAAATAAAAATAGAGGGGAAAAAATCTCCTATTAAAAACCAATGTGTATATCAGTAAGCACCCTAGCATACCCAGGGTGGCGGCTAGCACAGGTTCTTAGATCTGCTTTTCTAAAGGAAAGCAACTCAAAGTGGGTTAACAATCTTACTTTAATCAAACAAACATGTATCATTTACCTAGTTCAGGGGGAAAAGTCAGCACCCTGAATTTCAGAGAATAAAAACAAAAGTTACAAGAAGACAAAGGAACAGATCACCAGAGAGGGCTTCCAACTGTCTGACCATTACATCCATACCTAGTTAGTTACCAGAGAGGAAAGCACCAACATCTGGGTTCTTCAAAGCCGGGGGCTCAATGGCTTCCCAGAGTCTCATCTGGCCAAATCACAAAACTCTTTCCAAAGTGAGCCCCAAAGTAAAAACTCACATCAGGGTATATATAGCCTTCTTCTGGATCAGAGAATGTCACAGCCCTCTTGATATACTGCCCAATCACAAAGCAATAAGGTGTGGGCATTCCTGAAAAACAAATTTCCTACCACACATTCCACATGAATACATTCAGCCTATTAGGTGGCAGAGTATATTCTCAAATCAGGGATGGTTGTCAGAGTCACTTAAACCTATTAAAGGGCCTGGGGGCAGGGAAGATCTTCAGATTCCCAACATTAGAAGGATAATTTGTTCATGGCCTTATGTAATTTGAATAATAGACCATTGGGAAGAAGTACACCTCTAGCCAGAATGATGCAAATCTAATATGCAAATCTGCATATTAGAAAACAGCAAACACATAAGATCTCAAACATTGAGTATTGGACTTTGAGGACAGAAGATGTCCCAGCACCTTACCCAGGTTTGGTGCAGTATGATTTACATTATTTAGAGGACTTTTGGTTGAACAGAAAAGAAATAAGAAAAATCTCCACTGGAATATGCATAAGAATCCCTAAAAATCACTTTGGACAGATTTTACCCAAATCAGGACTAGCAGCTCAAGGAATACATGTATTGGCTGGAGTAATAGATTCTAATTATCATGGAGAAATTGTTGTGACATTCCATAATTTAGGTGAAGGGCCCATACAGATTAATAAAAATGATCAGACAGTTCAAGTGATTATCATTCCTTTTAAAACAATACCACTTGTAAAAACTAAACCTCCTTCCAAAATAACTATCAGAGTAACTGAAGGATGTGGTTCTACTGATAGAATAAAATTGGGAACTAATAGTTGCATAAAATGGAAGCCAGATGATGTTCCAAAGGCTGCAGAGATTATGCCCATGGGAGGGATAACACTGTAACTATTGTTTATTCTGGAGAAGATGATTACAAAATTGTACCCTTAACTCATATTTTCTACCATGAGTGAAAATATGGGTGCATGGACTCCAGTAGCATGGCTGATCCTATATCTACCTTGTTTCTTGTTCTTGTCTCCTTGCTTCTTCTTGGCTTGTTCGTTTTACTAGATTTGTTTCCACAGGCTTAGTACCCTGCACCTGTAGATGCCTGATAGCTTAAGCTAGACGTCACCCCCTGTTCACAACTTTGACATGTCACCCCTGGACCTGGCATCAAGCACATTCCAAATGCTGGCTAAAGTATTGACCCCTTGGGACAGGAACAGCTCTATGTCCAATTTCAGCAGCAAAAAGCCATTAAAGAAGAGACCTTCGCCCCTTACCCCAAGAATTTGGGATCCCATTTGTTCAGAGGGGGGAATGACAGGGAACTTGTGCTCAAGCCCCATCCTAAAATAGTGTTTTCTGTGTTTATTGAGTACTATCCTTGTTATATTATTGTAAAATTCTGTTGATAACAGTTATTCCTAAAACCCCTATTAACCAATGTGATGAAGTGTATTGTTAATGCATTTTTGCCAAGTACGGGGCATGAAAGATCTTGGGGGTGAAAGTAATGGTTATGGGATTTGAAGATCTCCAATGCCCCTTGAATTTGCTGATGTAGGAGGAAGAGGTGGGGCAAGAAGAAGCTAAGCCAAGCTAGAGTCAGCATGGTGACTAGAAGCAGAAGCAGTGCCAAAGGCTGAGGCTGTGGTGTGAACTCCTATTTTTTGAGCCAGCCAGAACTTATGCTAAGGACTCCTGCTGAGAACTTCCAGGGACAGGAACTGTGGGTGACCAGAGCTGCTGAGAGCAAGCTGCGTGGAGGCTAAGCAGTTGTGAGTGAGAAGAGGAGGATCTTTGCCTGAGGTAGCCTGTCCTGTTTTGAAGGCTTGCAAATGTGGCTATTTACTATATTAACAACGTGTCAACTTCATAACTACTGTGATGACTTTCACTTTTAGGTTTTGGGACTCAGTTTTCTGGTATTTGAATAAATGCTCTAGCTATATTTCCCATGTAGAAAGCCTGTTACATTTTGTGATTAATAACCATATCAGCATATTTATACTTACTGTAAGCATTGCGAATATTGTATTGTTGGTGCAACAGAAAATGCTGAAAATTAAATAAGAAATTAATAAAAGTGGAAAGTTTAAAAAACTAAAAGTAGGAGATAGTTTTTTTAAAGTACTAAAATATATTAAAATGGACAATTTGATTTTTAAAAAAGAGAGAAGAAAACAAATTGCCAATATCAATAACAAAAGGAGTGAAAGTAAATATAATTTACATGCCAATATCAATAATATAAAGAGTAAATACACCACCAATGAAAATGAAATTGAAGCAATTATTAGGAGGAATTTTGCTCCATTATTTGCCATTAAAACTGGCAAAGTGAAATGGTTAAATATTTACAAAAATATAAACTACCCAGATACAAAGAGAATTTTTATTGGAATATTTTTATTAGAATACCTAAATAACCTTCTTTTAGGAAAAGAAATTGAAAAAGCCACAAGTGAGCTCCCCATGAAAAAATTCCCAGGATCAGTAGTATTTACAAGTGAAATCTACCAGCATTTAAAGAACAATTAATCCAACACTATATAAACTATCTGGAAAAAAATAGATAAAGAGTCCTATCAAATTCTTCTTATGACACAAATATAGTTTTGATACGTAAACCAAGAAGAGCAAAACAAAGAAAACTGTAGACCAATTTCACCAATGAATATCAATGCAAAAATTAGATTAAATACTATCAAAAGGAATATAGTGATATATCACAAAGATCATACATATATCACAAAGATCATTACTAGGTAGGATTTATAGCAACAGTGCAGTGTTAGAACAATATTAGAAAAACAATTGGCATAAATGAACATGCCAACAATAAAAACGACAGTACATGGTACTATCAATAGATGCTGAAAAAGCTTTTGAAAAAATCCAATACTCATTCTTACTGAAAACATTGGAAAGCATAGGAACAAAGGACACTTTTTAAAAATTATAAATAGTATCTATTTAAAACGAACGACAAGCATCATGCCAGTGATTCAGTCCCCTGAGGTGTGTTCCAGAGTGTGTGCCCTGCCCACGGTGGAATGTGCTCTTCTCCCAGACTGGTGCAACACGCCATTCCTGTTGACCTCCCAGGTTGTCTTGGTCTGGACGTTTGTTTCATTCTGTCATTTTGGGGGGTATTGATGCTCTAGAATTTATTTAGTGTAATTTTTACAGGTATGTGAAGGGATTTGGGGGAGAGATCAAGTAAGTGACTACTTTTACTCCACCATTCTGGTTCCACCCCCTATAAAAAACTGAGCAGAATCGTTTCAAAGAAAACTGTGAAGACTTATATAAACTCATATATAGTGAAGCAAGCAGAATAAGGAGAACGTTATACATGTAACAGTGATATTGTAATGATAATCAGCTGTGAATCGCTTAGCTACACTTAACAAAAAGCAAAAAATGATCCAAGACAATTCCAAATGACTCTCAATGAAAAATGCTATCCATCTCCACAGAGAGATATGATGAACTCTGTATGCAAATCAAAGCATCCTCTTTCAACTTTCTTTTATTTTTCTCGTTTTGTGTAAATGTGTGTTTTCTTCTGCAACATGTCTAACATGGAAATATGTTTTCATGACTTTACATGTACATTTTATATCATTTCGCTTGCCTTCCCAATGGATAGGGAGGGATTTCATAGGAGGAGAGAATTTGGGACTACAGGTTTCCAAAAATAAATCTTAAAAATTACATGTAATTTGATAATATTCAAAGAAATTAAATATAATATACAAAACAGCAGGATATTGGAATATTCAATAATTATTTCTATCTCAACTTTATAAAAAGATGATAACAATGTAATGTCACTTAAAGAAATAATTTCTTTTTTCTGTGAACATTTTAAAAATAAAATACACACTTCCACTAGTGTTCTTAACCTCTGCCTAGATTCTTGGATTTGGATTCCATAGTTCCCACATCTATTTGCACGATTTTTCCCTTCCCAACATTTACTGCCTTGTCCAAATATCTGCTTCTATATGTCTTACATTTGAAGTGTCAAACACACACCCAGCTGGCCCACAACACTGCCAGAACTAGATTAAAATGTAATTGGGAAATGTTTAGCAAAATAAATAAAAATAAAACAGACTATAGAGACTGTTAATATCTGATTTTCTTAGTCAATATACTGGCCACACTAATCCTTATAAATGTTTTAGTAGCTCTCATTTTTATTTGAATTTGACATCACTATTTTACATCAACATAGACCTAGAACATTGAGAATTCTGTATATGCAATAAAGCAAAGTGTTCAAAATGATTATATACTGACAAATGCAAAAGAGGAAAGAAATAGCTTTCTTCTATCTTTGTGCTCTAAGATATAAAATGTAGTAACAAAAATTCATTTACATAGTTTTTGTTTTATTTTTATTTGTTCATTTTTAGTTTTCAACATTCACTTCCTCAAGATTCTGAGTTTCAAATTTTCTCTGTCTTTCCTCCTAATCCCCATCCCAAAACAGCAAGCCTACTGAATACCCCTTCCCCAATCTGCTTTCTCTTACATCCTCTCCTATTCCCCCTCTAACTTCATAGTAGGGCAAGATGGATTTCTATATCCCAGTGCCTGATGATCTTATTTTCCAGTTGCATGGGAAAAGCAATTTTTTAAACATTTGTTTTTAAAACTTTGATTTCTAAATTCTTTCCCTTCTTCCCTCCTCACCCACCCCCCCACTGGGAAAATAAGAAAATCAATATTGGCTGTACATGTGTAGTTGCGCAAAATGTTTTCATAGTAGTTATATTGTGAAAGACTAACTATATTTCCCTCCATCTGATCCCACGTAACACTTATTCTATTTTGTACTTTGACCCTGTCCCTTTTCAAAAGTATGTGCTTCTAACTACTCTCTCCCCAATCTGCCCTCCCTTCTATCATACCCCCTCTTATCTCCTTCCCCTCTACTTCCCTGTAGGGTAAAATACCCAATTGAGTGTATATGTTATTCCCTCCTTAAGCCAAATCCAATAAGAGTAAGTTTGACCCATTCCCTTTCACCTTCCTGTTCATCCTCTCCTTTGTAACAGTTTTCTCTTGCCTCTTTTATATGAGATAATTTACCCTGTTCTATCTGTCCCGATTTCCTTCTCTCATTATATTCTCTCTCACCTTTTAATTTTATTTCTTAGATATCATCCCTTCCTATTGAACTGATCCTGTGCCCTCTGTCTATGTATACATGTACACATATATACACATACTCACCCATATATTTATATGCACATGTACCCCCTATATGCCCCCCATATAAACATATATATGTATGTATAAATTTACATACACATATATTCCCTTCAACTAACCTCATACTGAGAAAAGTTTCAATTTACAATTATCATTTATCTGTGTAGGAATATAAATAGTTCAACTTTAATAAATTCCTTATGATTTCATTTTCCTCTTTGTTTTCTCATGCTTCACTTGCTTCTTATATTTGAGAGACAAATTTTCTTTTCAACTATGGCTTTTTTTTTTACCAAGAATGCTTGAAAGTCGTCTATTTCATTGAATTACCATGTTTTCCCCTGAAGCATTATCCTCAGTTTTTTGACTGGGTAGGTGATTCTTTGACCTCTGGAATATCTTATTTCACACCCTTCAATCCCTTAACATAGAAGTTGCTAGATCTTGTGTTATCCTGACTATGTTTCCACAGTACTAAAATTGTTTCTTCCTGGCTGCGAGTAATATTTTTTCCTGCAAATGCAAACTCTGGGATTTAGCTATGATATTCCTAGGAGTTTTCTTTTCGGGATCTTTCTCAGGAGGAGAATGGTAAATTCTTTCAATTTCTACTTTGCACTCTGGTTCTAGAATATTAGAGCTATTTTCCTTGGGGATTCCTTTCACATAGCCCAATAATTTTTAAATTATCTCTCCTGAATCTATTTTCCAAGTCAGTGGTTTTTCCAGTGAGATATTTCACATTGTCTTCTATTCTTTCATTTGTTTGGATCTGTTTTATAGTATCTTGATTTCTCATAAATTCATTAGCTTAAATTTCCTCCAATATAATTTGGAGGAATTATCCTCTTTAGTGACTTTCTGAAATTCCTTTTTCATCTGGCTAATTCAGTTTTTTAAGGCATTCTTCTTCTCCTTGGCTTTTTGGGCCTCTTTTGCTATTTGAGTCAGTCTATTTTTAAGTTGTTATTTTCTTCAGTATTTTGGGTGTCTTCTTTAGCAGGCTGTTGACTAATTTTTCGTGATGTTCTTGTATCATTCTCATGTCTCTTCCAAATTTTTCCTCCACTTCTCTTACTTGATTTTCAAAATCCTTCTTGAGTTCCTCCATGGCCTGTAATTAGTTCTTAATTTTCTTGGAAGCTTTTGATGCACGAGTTTTGTCTTTGTTAACTTCTGCTGGTTCCATATTTTGATCCTCTTTGTCCCCAAAACAGGATGCTATGCTCTGATTGCAGTTCCTCCATTTGTTCATCTTGCCAGTCAATTACTTGACTTTTGAGCTCTTTGCCATGGTAGAACTCTGCTTCCAAAGTGGAGAGCTTTGTCCCAAACTCCTGGGGTTTTAGCAAATATTGTCAGAGGTCTGAGGAGGGTGCCTTCTCTACAGCCACTACAAGCTCTGGCTTATGCTGGCATTTCTTACCCAGGACCTCCACCCAAGACAATGACCCAGATCTAAGCAGGTCAAAGCAAGAGTGATCACCCATTGAGTAGTTGTTTGGTCCCCCTATGATCTGTAAGCCAGGAGTTCTGGAGTCAGCCACATGGCAGCAACTGCAGTTGCCACACTTCCATCACTTCTCACCTTGTGGGCAGTGGCCATACCATGCTCTTCTGTCACATGGTTCCAACAGAGTTCCCCAATGACCTTTTACTTTCTCTTTGGTGTTTATGGATTGAGAAGTCTGGAAACCACCACAGTTGCTGGTGATTCACTCTCCTGAAGTCAGCAATAGCCAGTCTGGGCCACTGGTCCGGGTTGCCGAAGGGCCAGGACTGTGGGCTCACATGGGACCATACTTGGCTTCCAGATTAGCTCAACAGACTTTTCCTGTTGGCCTCCTGGGCTGGCTTCAGCGGGAGATTTGTTTTTCTATGTCACTTTTTGGGTTTGGTATCTCTAAAATTTGTTTAGAATCATATTTTACAAGTATTGGGGGTGATTGTGGCAGGAGCTCACAGAATTTCTTACTTCTACTCTGCCATTTTGGCTCCACCCCATATATATTTTTAAGTTTTGAAAAGAACTTTGCATAAGTTAACTCATTTTATATAAGAATTTTGTCTGTAGTTATCCACATCTAAAATTTCACCTTGTCTAATATTCATTTTTTGTTCCCTTATCACATACCCTCAAATTTTAGAAATACATAGCTCATGGTTTAATGGAAGAATTAAGTATACTCTCATTAAAAATAAAACAAAGCAAAAAAATTAAAAAGAAGTCATAGTGGATGGAGCATTACCTTTCAAGCTAAGAAGACCATGGTTCTCATCACACTTTAGATGCTTACCAACTGTATGACCCAGAGCAAATCATTTAAACTCTCTGACCCTCCATTTCCTTACACATAAAATGAACATTTTGAGTCTTGTGGCCTCTATCACAAATGGATGTTGTGAGGCTCAGAATTAAATTTCTATAGAAATATCAGTTGCAGTTAAGAAGAAATGTTTTCACTTTGTCATTCTAAAAGTCCATCTGCATGATATAGTTAATTTTGAGAAGGAACTACCTCTTTTAAGACATCAGTTATGAAATAAAAAAGCTACTAGGTGACACAGTAGATATTGTGCTGGGCCTTGGGTCTGGAACACTTACGTTTAAATCCAACCTCAGACACACTAGATGTGTAACCTTGGGCAAGTCATTTCACTCTGCTTACCTCAGTTTCCTTTTCTGTAAAATGAGTTTGATAAGGAAATGGCAAATCACTCCAGATTGTTGCAAAGAAATCTTCAAATGAAGTCATGAAGAGTCAGACATCACTGATATGACTGAACAACAGCAAATATGAAATAAAAGCAGTCAATTATTCATTCATCTAAAGGTAGGATTCTGTTAAGTAGATTAGAAGTAGCTGAGTTCCATTAGTGCAGTTCCATTAAGTATATTGCCCATTAATACTAGCTCAGAGTCATTAAGAAGGAATTGAAAGAAGGTGGGGAAAAGAACCCTTAGCAAAAGGGTACCTGGGAGGACAGTGGAAAGTGCTTAGATTTGGATCTAGCAATGATAGAGCTAGGAGTCATTGAGACTTCTATGCTGATAAAGTAGTACAGGGGTGATAAAGAGTCAATTATCACCTACAGCAGAATTTGAGTTGAAACAAATGGGGCAATAAGCAGTGATTAAACAAGTCATTAGTAAGAAAAACAAAGAGCTGGTAACACTTGTTAGAGATTAAGTACTCAATGTGTACTTAGAAATTTGGTTTTTTGTTTGTTTATTTGTTTCTGGGA
Organism: Pseudocheirus occidentalis; assembly: GCA_028646575.1. Lineage (NCBI taxonomy): Eukaryota > Metazoa > Chordata > Mammalia > Diprotodontia > Pseudocheiridae > Pseudocheirus > Pseudocheirus occidentalis. The sequence goes on from CM053599.1 coordinate 77,450,820, forward strand.
TATTTTACTCTAGAGCAAAAGAAGTTAGTCATTATTTTTCTAGTCCTTTAATCTTTTAATATATGCTGAATTAAGGGGGGAGGAGAGAGGGAGAGAGAGAGAGAGAGAGAGAGAGAGAGAGAGAGAGAGAGAGAGAGAGAGAGATTACAGCTTTCATATAAAAAAAAACGCTTTAGAGTCAAGGAAGCTAAGGTATGCCTAAATCCTGCCTCTGTCACACCTGGTGATTGTGGAAACTGTGCTTAATCTCACACAATTCTAGGTAATGCTCTAAAACTTAAATCACTGAAGTGTTACTGTTCTGATCAGTTCAGGGGATATACTACACTGAGTTCCCTCCCCTCCCCCACTCCTCACTTAAATTACAACTCTATTCTCATTCCCAACCTTCCGCTAAAAGATACAAAGAAAAGATATTTGGAGTCATGAATGTACACTTCTTAGGCATATAGAGGATTTTAGTACTAGGATATACATGAATTGTTTCATTTTTGTCTTGCAACACCACAGATGAATAAATCCTGATAAATTGATTGATTAATCTTAAGACTCCAGACATACATGTGATGTTGATGGAATGCATGTTCAAAGTATAAGCTAGTTGTCACATCGCTCTTAATTACAGAGTTTGGGCTGTCATCCTTCATGTCTGAGTCACATACCTATTTGGTGATTATCTTGACCCACAGACTCTGAGATATTTTTCTATACCTAGTTTTTGTCAGGCTGCTTTCTAGTTTTTCCAAAAGTACTTTTTTGAAAGGATGAGTTGTTTCCATAGTTGGCACCTTTGTATTTATCAAATGTTAGGCTACTGTGCTCTTTGTTTCTTAATTTGTAGTTTAGACCATTGATCAAACTCTCTATTTGTTCACCAGAAGCAAATTGTTTTGATAATTACTGCTTTGTAAGACAGTTTGAGATATTGTAGTGGTAGACCAATTTCCTTCTCTCACTTTTTTTCATCAATTCCTTTAAGATTCATGAATTTTTTTTCCCGTCAGATGAATTTTATTATTTTTTCTAGTTCTATAAAGTAATATTGTGGTAGTCCAATTGGTATGGCACTAAATAAGTAATTTGGATAGTATTGTTATCTTTATTTTATTGACCTACTCATGAATAATTAGTATTTCTCTAGTTAATTAGATCTGCCTATATTTGTGTCAAATGTGCTTTGTATTTGTATTGATATATGTCTTATATGTATCTTAGAATATAGATTTCCAAATGTTTTATTCTTATTTTTGTTATTTTAAATAGAATTTCTCTTTTTAACCTGTTAGATTTTGTTGTTAATATCTAAAAATATTGATTACGTATGTTTATATTAAATCCTACAACTTTACTGAATTTTTATTTCATCACCTTTTTTTAAACTTTCTTGAATTCTTAAAGTCAACTATAATTTCATCTGAAAAAGTAATAATTTTGTTTTCTCTTAATATGATATTCATTCAATTTCTTTTTATTGCCTTATTAGTTATTGATTAATAATGGCAATAACTGATATCTTTGATTTTACCCATCTTTATTTTACCCCTGATCTTACTGAAAATGCCTGTGTTTTTGTTTTGTTTCATTTTATTTTCCCAAAACAGATAATTCTGACTCTTTTAGGTTGAAACCACTTATTATATTAAAGAAATACCTGTTTGTTTTTATGGACACTATTAGATCTTAAACAACAATTTACATAAAAATAAGATGAAAGCAATAATAATCAACGCAACATAAGCATTCAGCAAGATCAAATGTATGAATAGTCAATGAGTCATACCTACAATTATAATATATATTTTTTTTCTCCTTCCAATATACTCAGCATCCATTGGGGAGAGTGAGCCTACACTTATATAAATCTTGGATAGAGATATATGAATAAAGAAAACTTCTGTGTTCAGAATAACTCAAAAATCTGGAACTCATAGGAATATGTGCACCATATCAAATCTCTGTTCTACTAACTACATTCTTTCAGATACCTCTTGCCACTTTCCTTCTGAACAAATACTCTTGTGCTTTTGACACAATGAAGGACTGTTCAGTAGTTCTGTCATGTCTGACTCTGTGTGTCCACATAGATCATACTTTCCATGGGGTTTTCTTGGCAAAGATATTGGAGTGGTTTGCCATTTGCTTCTCCATGAAGCACTGACAAGATCTTTTAACTCATACTCGTTCTTTTTTTGTAGTAGTAATTTGAGGGTTTATTTAACACAATAAAAATGCACAAATCTTTTTTTTCATTTTCTTCACTCAGTCTGCTGTTTGGATTGGTGATCTTGATAACAATAACTTTCCAATTCTAAGAGGAAACATTGTGAGGAATCTCAGCACAGTACAATTTGTTGCACATCAGGAACACTTCTAGCTCTTTGACATTGTGCACCAAAAACTTTCTGAATCCACTCAGCAGCATGTGTTTTGTCTTCTTATTGCTTCCATAAAGAATACTGGGCATCAAGATCTGGCCCTTGAAGCACCTTCCCACTCTGTTGTCAATGCCTCTTGGTTTATGCCAGTTTCTCTTGATCTTGACATATCTGTGAGACTAGTGCCAGATGAACTTCTTGGTCCTCTTCTTGATGATCTTAAGCTTCATGAGAGGGTCTGAGGGCAGGCATGGCTCCAGTGAAGAAACAGTAGCCCCTCCACGGGAAGTGCCGACAGAAAGAGAGGTCTTATACTCATTCTTAAAGAGGTTGTTGAGAAAGTGTTATACTATAGTGCTGTATGGCAATTTCAACCAAAAAATTGTGAGGCTCATTAAGGTGGTTCCCTCTGGGCAATACAGACAAGCTCACCAACTCTTCATTGATTAAGAGTCTGTGATGTCCAATCATCTGTCAGCCAGTCAATTCAACAGCACTTTAGTTTCAAAGTCTGTATTTCTCTTCTGCTTTTTCCTCTCAAGCCAGCTAGAGCAGCAGAGTCACAGTCACTTATGAGAGGCTTGATCTTTCTCACATGGTAGAATGTGCTAAAGAATAATGCATTTGTCTTCCAATAAGCTTTAGTTGTTCTCTAGCAAATCAGGAGCTAGAGGCTGAATCCTTCCTGACAACTGACTATTTTTCTACAGTCTTCCTTACAAAGCTCTGTTAAACCCCATTTTTCCACTTTCTCTTGAGTTCTCTCTCCTGCCTAACTAGGTTCTTTATCATTTTCAAAGGGTCCAAACAAAAATTCCTTGTAGTCAGACTCACCTCTCTTTTATATAGTACAAACTCATGAACTCCATTTTTCTATCAGTTATAAAACTGAGAGTTCTAATTTAATCTTCTTAAACCTCCAAATAGTTATATGATTTGTCATTTTCTGACTTTTAAGTCTTAACTAGTTACATGCAAATGATCTGAGGAAATAGAATGCCCTACAACCCCTAGCCATATTTATCATTTTTCAACCTAATCCTATTAACATTACTTGTCTATGAAAATCACGTTTCTTTACAATTTTCTAGTATACAAAATGCTATTTTTTTCCATTTTCATCACTAAATTGTTGATGTTCAGGGCATCATGAACCTAAGTTATTTACAAGGTGATATAATCCTCTTTATTTATGTGAATATCCCTTTTCTTTTCCCTTTGGTAATCAAATCATTCACGTCTATAATCTGAAATCTGCAAGTTTTTTAGGTGTGAATTTTAGCAGTTTTAAAAAGTTGTTTTTCTATCCATTTCAGTCACCAAGCCAAATACTTATGAAAAATTTAATAGTTTACATTCTTCTCAAGTCATCATTTTTTCTTATTGATATAAAAATATTTTTCTGTCTTTTCCAGCAACAAAACTGTTCATGTATTAAGTGGGGGAGAGTAACTTACACCAACAAAAAGACTAAAGAATTTCTTATGGATAAACAATATGTATCATTGAGTAGGAAAGTGCAATTTGCAAACAAAATTGGCTCTATGCACCTATTGCAGAGGATTGATTCTTTCTGCAGTTAGCTGAAACAAAGCAGATAGGAGGAAAAAGATGAGAGGGTACTTATAACTACTAGAGAAAGACTGTTCTGTGTCTTTTCAGACATTACACAATTCACAACAAAAAAATTACTAAAAGGAAAATAAAACCTCTGTGGGAGACCCATTTAATAGGATATCCCTAAGCTATGACCCTTCCCCTAGTTTTGCTTTTTTTAAACCTATCTTTCCAATTCAAGTCCCTTGGGAATCCTTGGATATTGTGAACACTCTGTATGTTTTCCCTGGATTGGGTTCCCAACTCTTCATTAAAGGAATTTCATTAGCTCAATTGCTTTTGAAATTATATCTATCATGCTTTGCAGCTTCTTAGCATACTCGTGAAATTTTATGTGATGCCATGTTGAGGACAATTTCTGGAATTGCACCAGTGACCTTACCAGATGGTGGGCAGAGTTGACTAGAGATATACAGAAATGGTTCCCTGCCTTTTAATGTATGGACCCTGCAAAGGTACCTATAAAATTACTTTACTAGCCAATGTGATACTTACTTGGTGGTGATTCATATGTTCCTACATAATACAGTTCTGATTCATTCTGATGCCCTTACTTGATCACTGAGGGCCATAGAGTAAGTTCAAAGATACCTCTTGTGCTTCTGGTACACTTTGTTCATTTAATATTACTGTATTATGATATTCCCAAAACCTCACAGTTGGAAGGGTCCTGGGAAGTCATCTAGCTCAAATGGTAACTTAAGAAGAATCTATAATATTTTATATCTAATATATATTCTTTCAGTTTCATCTAAAATACTTTCAATGTTGGGAAACACATTACCTTCTCAGATGCCCCAAAGTGTTCCTTATATTGAACAGAAATATGCCTCTTTGGAATTGCTCTTATCTCTGTCAAAGCAGAACAAATCTACACATTTTCCACAGAACAACTCAATAAATACTACAAGACAACAATCATTTCCCCTACCAAGTTTTATCTAGATTAAATATCCCCAGTTCCTTCAAATAATCTTCGGTCTCACGCTGGGGGTTCTCAAGACCCTTTGTCATTCTGGTTGTCCTCTTCTAGGTGCTCTTCAGTTTATCAGTACCTTTTCCAAAGGTACTGATTGCCCAGAATTGAACACAATACTCTGGGCAAGGCATGCTCAGAATTTACTACAGTGGGACAATCAGTTCTTTATTCATGGACCCTAAACCTTTCTTAATGAAGATTATGATCATATTTGGTTTTAGATGATACATCACATAGTATACGCATTGAGCTTATATTCCAGTAAAACCAAACAAAAATCTTTTGCTGAACATATGACTTTCTCATATTTCATCTATGAAGGTGATTTTCATAAGCACATAAAGGGCATCAGATATTATAAAATAGACATTTGCTTATTCTATTTCTCCAAATTCAATTTGACCCAGTGTTCTAGCCCACGGAGTTGTTTTTCAATCCTGACCTTGTCATCTATGTATTGGTTCTCCTTTCTGAATTTTATCTGTGGATTTGATAAGATGCCTTTAGCAGTATCAATTGATAAAAAAAAAACAGAATAGTAAGGTAGCCATGGGTTTAAATTCACTAAGCATCTGCAATGAGTGGAATCTGAAGAGACATTGGCTCAGGTCCACTGATGTAAAGAAAGTCCTTTTACTTTGCTAGGTTTCTTTTATAAAGTATTATTGAAATCTGGTTATCTCATGGAAAAAGGAGGCAAGACAGAGAAGAAGAATGGAGGTCCTTGCTCCTTAGGACCAGCACATGCAATTTATCAGGCACTAATGGAAGGACAATGTGCCTACAAGAAGATCACAGACATGCAAATCTGGAAAAAATAGTCTACATCATTAAGTAAGTGTAGTAGGGCTGTTACTAGGACAACAGAATAACACATGCTAAAGCATGGACTGTACATGAACAAAGGTAAATAAGAGCAAAGACGTGATGTGAACAAGGGTAGAGCCATAGTATGTGGAGAAGACTTAGAAAGCAACAATGTCTATCACAGTAGCATCACAGGAGTGGGATGTGGGTCATTAATAAAAAGTATTGGATTATGTGAATGAGAAACTCAACTTAAGCTGCCCATATGCAGGAAGCTTATTTATCATAGCTTTTGGCAGGAGCTTTGGAGGTTCAAGTATATAATTAGATATATCCCAGATTTCTACTATATTACTCAAGACCACAGGACTCATGAAAGAAGGGAGGGTATGGAAGTAGCATATACACATGTGTGTATATATATATATATATATATATATATATATATATATATATATATATGTGTGTGTGTGTGTGTGTGTGTGTATGCATATTTATATAATACATGTTTGTATGTTTATACTTTCAGTCTAGTGACAATGGCCTCATTGCTATTCCACAAACAATATACTCCCTCTATTTGTACCAGGTATTTTCTCTGGCTATCTCCCATGCTTAAAATGATCTCCCTTCTCAACTCTACCTATTAGCTTCTATGGCTTTCTTTTAAGTCCCCAACTTAAATTCCAATTCCTACAGAGTTTTTCTCAACCTCACTTAAATTCTAATTCTGTCCCTCTGTTAATTATTTCCTATTTTTGCTGTATATAGCACATCTCTATTTATTGGCTTGATTGTTGTCTCCTCCATTAGACTGTGATATTTTTAAGGGCAAGCAAGGATTGTCTTTTGCCTCTATTTGTAGCACCAGCGTTTAGTACATGGAACATAGTAGTTTATTGATTGATTGGTGTATATATACACACATAGATGATTTATATATATACAGATTTGTAGGTAGACATATATGCACATATACACATATACATACCAACTTCATCCTCCCCATTATCAAATTTTTAACTTTGCATGCATTACCTCTCAATATTATATATGTATCTCTACACATGTGAAATGCAGTTGTACATGTGTATGCATCTATTATGATATATATGTAGCAATATTTGTATATATAGGCTATAGAACATAGCAATGTGCATATAGCTGTATATATAGATGTGTGTATACATACACACAAACTTTATTTTCCCCTTACACACACATGCAACACACATATGTACACACATATGTGTATATACAATGATGTATAAATGGTATATACAGTAATATATGTGTGTATGTGTATGCATACATGCACATATTTGCACAAACTTTATCTTTCCTATTAGCAATCAAATTAACAGTAAGTGCAACATCACCTTTCTCTCCTCCCTCTCTTCAGATAGAGAGTGATATACATACACACATATGTATACATATATACATATAGTGTGCTCATGTATGACCTATGAGCATATTTATTCATCCAATTTTTTTTCTATTTTCACTAAGAGTAATTATTGAAGCAACAGCATAGTTGAAATATTAGTGACTTATAGTATCCAAGATCCCTGAATTCAAATCCGGATTCTCATTCTACCTTTATAAGCTTGGTCAGCTCACCTGTTAATTAAGGAAATTGGAATAGAAGGTCCTAGTTCTGTTCCAGTTTCAGATCAATGATACTACTTTAATCAAATTCTTCTATTCATAGTCAAGGTGAGTCATGGTTCTAGGTAAAAATGTAAAAGTCTCCCTAGGATGTGTCCATCCTTTCTGAAGTAATGTGAACAACACACATTTTAATTGATTGATTTTGCTTTGCATGTTACCAGCAGTCTTTTGGCAAAACAGTCTTTTGGCCTTATGACTAAGGGCAAAAAAAGTCATTCTATATGTCTTTGGAGTATATTTTTAAAGTAAAGGAACCTAAAAGTCAAAGTCAGTTACACTTGCTTCTTTGTTTATGGATCCCCTTTTGCAAATTGTACAGTTTCTAGAACATTCAGACAGGCACATATCAGAAGAGAAAGTCAAGAGTTGATTGTTTTTCTTTTTTATTCTGGCATTTTCCTCTTAGTCTTCTGTCTATCACATGTGCATACTTCAGATAGCATTCTTCATATACTGGATTTCTGCAGAGGAGTGAGGATAATAAAGCAAGAAGAGGAAGGGTGTTGATTGGTAGCTGGCTTCTATACCCTTATAGACCATTGTAACAGAGAATTTCTACAGCCTGTGTCTGTTGTATTCCGGATCGACAAATACTGAAACTGTTAGCAAATAACTGACTAAGTAATCCATTTTGCCAATCATGTTTATCTAGTTTCTTAAAAACATTTTGGATGAACTAGTATAATCTTGCTGATCTGTAATTCTCAGGGAACAGGCAAACCCAAGTTCCATGCAAGGAGTGGCACATGGAAAAAGGAACCATTTGAGTGACAGATTATAAACCCTTCCATTTTTATTTATTTATTTTTTGGGAACAGTACCCTTTGGAAAGTGCTGCCTCAGTTATTTCACATAAATGTACAATCAATTTATCAATCTATCACCAACTATTTATTAAACATTTAATTGTTCTTTAGCATTTTGGAGTTTTAGCAGTTCAGAAAGGAACTTGAATAAAGAGGCAATTGGGTGTGGTAGAAATAAGATTGAACTTTGTATTCTAGAAAATGGAATGCAAGTCCTATTTTTGCCTAAGTAATGCAAAATCTGTGTAATCTTGGACAAGTTTATTTAGTTCTATGGGATTTAACTTCCTCATCTATAAAATGATGGCATTGGATAAGATGCTTTCCAGATTTAACCTTCTAGGAGACTATATGTTGACCTTTTTAACCTAACCTTGTCTTCATAGACAAGTAAAAATTAGTTGTGTAAACAAGAATGTAAGAGGAAAAGTTTAAATAATTTAGCCCTCAATCATTTAAAAGGCATTAACTTAAATGACAAGGAACTGATAAATCAATTCCAAATCAACTATTTGTTAAAACAAACCACACTAATATACATATTTGAATGAACCAATCAATAATCTTCATTAACTTAATGGGAGTCCCAGTTTTAGCCCAGTACTGATTAAAGTCAATAAGTATTTACTGAGTACCCACTATGTTCAAGTCTTATGTGCAAATCCCTTATTGATAGGAATGTAAGGAGTCTAAATGTAAAGGCTTGTTTGTTTTAAGTGGAAAAAAATTCAGATTTTTCTCCAATCCAGATTAATCTTCTACCTAATTTGTTTGCATTAATGAGATCTGATCACTGTTATTTCTAGGTGCTAAACAACACATGTTGCTTCAAATACACTAAAATATCAATTTTTTCCCTGTTTGTTTTTCAAAACTTTTCAAAATTTCAAGCCTAAAACCAAGATGTCCATAACTACAAATTATTTTAAAGCTAATTCTATGTTATGATATTTAAAGAGAAGCAAAGTATTCAGAATAAAGATGATATTTCACTGTCCTCTGCCCTGGTAAGATCATAGCCACAACATTGTGTTCATTCTTGGGGATCACATTTTAGGAAGGACATGGAATGTCCATTGGAAGTCTGTGAGAATGGGGAAGCTAGGAGAGATCTTATCACCTGAAGCTAAGTCAAAAGACTTGAGCATAGGAAGATTTAGGAGAAATGCATGTGCTGCTGAGTGACATATGAGTGGGAGAGGAGGGAGAGTACAACTCAGAATTAGCACAGTGCTAATTCCTAGAGATGCAAAGAAAGGCAAAAAATACCCCACAGTCTTTGTTCTCAAGGAGTTCACAGTTTAATGGAGGAGACAAATGTACTATGGACAAGATATTGTTGCAAGCATTGGAGACACAAAGTCAAAAATTAAACAATACCTGCCCTCAGTTAAGTTGCATTTTATTGTGAGGGAGACCATGATCTGTACACAAATAAGCCTAATTCTAGATAATGTATGGAGGGAGATATCATTATAAGGAAAACTTAGTGGAAGATGTTGTACCAGGCCTGAAGTGTAAGGGGAATAGAGATTTCCTACAGACAAAAAACAATGTATTTCAGACATGAGAGGTCTTTTGTGTACATGTTTCTAGATTGGGGAAATGATGTGGAGTTTGTAGAATGGCTAGTAATCTAATTTGACTAAAATTAGAGTTCATGATAGGAAGGTATATCAAATGGGGGAAGAAACGTATTCTGGAACAAAATTGAGATGAGCCTTGAAGTCCAAGCTAAAGATTTTGTACTTTATCTTAGAAACAATAAAAAAAATCACTGAAAATTTCTGAACAATAGGATGACATAAGCATAACTGTACCTCAGGAAAATTATTTTGGCAGCTTTGTGGAAGATATTTTGTGGAAAGGGAGACTAGAAGCATGGAAAACAATAAAGAAGCTGCTATGCTGGTCTTAGGCAAGAGGTATGAGAGCTTGTAGTCATGTGGATGGACAGAAAGGAGATATACATAACACATGCTACTATGAGAGAATGGACAATGCAGGATAAATGATTAGATATAGGGGATGATAAAGAAGGAAGACTTAAAAATGAGTCAAAAGGGCAATCCTAGATGACTAGAAGATGGATATTCTCTCAGCACATAAAGGGGAATTCAAAAATAGTCTAATTTATGAGGGCAACTGAATTCTCTGGAGAGGAAAAGGACTTGAATTTGAACTTAAATGTTCTTTTTTTTCCCTTTTTCTTTTTTTTTTGTAGCAGGGAGGGTAGGGCTATTTTGGTTAAGTGACTTGCCCGTCACATGGCTAGTATGTCAAGTGTCTGAGGCCAGATTTGAACTCATGTCCTCCTGACTCCAGGTCCGATGCTCTATTCATTACATCCCTTGAACTTTAATATTTTTAACTAGGTCAAGCCCTGTATCCACTGAGCCATCAATGTTATATGGATAAAAGGAGAAAGAAGAAACAGCAATGTAACAAAGTTAAGAGGAAAAAGAGAGTATCCAGGAGACAGGGCTGCTCAACAGCAACAGGAAACTTGAGAGAAATCTAGGAAGATATGAACAGAGCAAGGACCCTCACATTTAACAACTAAACATTGTTGGTAGCTTTGGAGGGAGAAGTTAGAAGAAGTAGCTTGAGAGAACGACAAGGTCAAGTAAAACTTTTTTATCTTTTTAATATGTCTTTTAATATACTTTTGGCCACAATGCTTGCATATCACCCTGTTTCTCTCTTCCTCCCTCCTCATCAAGACCTATCTTCTATAACAATATTTTAAAGGAAAAAAAATATCAGCAAAAGCAGTCAATTCATTGGAAGACATCTGGTACTACATATAGTATCCCATATCTGCATCCCCCAACTTTTTTAAAGTAGTAGGAGAGAAGTGTCTTATTCATATCTCTTCTTTTTGGTCAAACTTGATCTTTATAATTGAACAATGAAGGGAGCCAAAACACCTGATCCAGGAGTCAGGCTGGTCCTAGGTAAGTTAGCTCTGTTTTTTTCCAGTGACCAGTTTGTCTTGTCCAGTCCTGGTTTTCTCTGTGATGCAACTGTAAATCAGAGCCTTCTTGATATTCTGTGATGCATAGCTGTGCCTTCTTCTGGGATTATTCCAGCCAGAAGGTGTTACCTCACCCATACATTTTAGATGGTATGGCTTAGATACTTTAGATACTATGGCTTAGAAATCATTACAGGACATGATAATCATCAAAGCCTAAATTGGCATCACTATCTGGCAGCTTGAAATTGAGCAAAGCAGTATTAGAAAACTAAGTGACATATAATTACCTTCTTTGTTCCATTACTCCATAAAAACCTTTCTCATGGTATCAATAAGCAGATTGCTTGACAATCACACCTGGACCAAGATTTTTCAAACTTCCACCAGCTAGTGTGTCAGTTTAGAGCTGTCTTAAGAAACCACTAAAGCTAACTCTACAATTGGCCCCTGGAACAGTGACCTGAAAGAAGTTTTGAAGGAAGTGGTTGCCTTGGAACTCCAGAAAAAAGAAATCCTCATGAGAAGAGGTACCTCAGTAATTGCAGTGGCATGGTAAGAGGTTAAGGAAGCAATAATTTTGCCTTGTGTCTAGCAGTTTTTAGGGCTAGAGAAGAACTGGGCTATTAGGGAAAACTTTTAGCAGTCTTAGAGCTAAAAGAATTTCCAGGCTTAGTAGTAGGCAAGGGACTAGAAACATTAAGATAGGATCAGGTCTTGGTAAAAAGCTGTGAGGAGAAAATGGGACAGGTATAAAGTGAAAGTAGAGGCTGAGAAAATTATCTAAAATTGTTAAAAATCATAGTAAAAGAAAATTGAGAATCAGCCAGGAGTCAGAGGAGTGAGAGATTTATGGAGGAAGGACTCCAGCATTTCCTCATTTTTACCTTTTTTCGATAGAATATATTAATGATATGTTTAACATCAGAAATGAAAGTGCCAAAGGTGGCTCAAACCATTCAGTGTGATACAGTTGCTTCTATTAGAAACAGATACAAAGAAAAGGATCAAAGAGATCTCCTACTATGCTGTAAGCTTTTGGATCTATTCTGCTATTTTTCTGTATCTATCTGCTTTGTTTTTGTATCTCTGTGTGAATGAGTGTGTGAGAGTAATTTATCATTCTATAAGATTTAAAATGCAGCTGGACTGCTTGATTTTCCTTGAAATATTGTTATCTTGTTCCCTTTCCCACTCCCTTATTGCCTTCCAGAATTCACAAATGGCTGGCAAGAGATAAGGAAGTATGAGAGGGAATAAGTATTTTATTATATGATCGTTATGGCAAGAGTGAAGAAGTGTCAAGTTAGAATTAGAAATAAGGTATGTGTGGGTTTTGTTTTGTTTTGTTTTTGAGTTTTTTATTTGTTTCCTTGTTTACATCATTCATTTTCATGACATTTTTCAATTACAAATTTTCTCCCCATCTTTCTCCTGCCCAAACCCTAAAACACCAATCCCATTGTAAAGCCCCTCCCCTGCTCTGCTCTCTTACTTTCTGGTAGGGCAGGGAGGATCTCCCTATCCCAGCCCCTGTATATCTTAATTCCTAGTTGCAG
>CM053599.1:77464113-77482626 GCA_028646575.1 Pseudocheirus occidentalis
AAAAAAAGGATTCTAAAGTTTTATTGATGTTCTTATTTTGCTTTCTTTTCCTCATGTTGGCCAGTCAATTAATTGGTTGATTTTTTTAGGTCTGTAGCATTCTGCGTCCAGGGGGGAAAGCTCTGTCCCTAATTGCTGGGGTTTTGCCAACTGCTGGAGGTATTATGGGGGTGCTTGCTGAAAGCACACCCCAGGACCACCACTCAAGATCATGATCTGGATCCAGGCCACTCAACACAAGAACCCTTGGCCCTGATCGATCAACTCAGCCCCCCTGCAATTGGCAGGCCAGGAGCTCTGCAGTAGCCCAGTGAAGGCAGATACTGGTTTTAGCAGATCCTGCCATTTCCCTGCTGCTTCCTTGCCCTGTTAGCAGATCCCCCAAACTGCTTTTCCTCCCCCAATTTTAGCTTTAAAGCTTGACTTTCACTGGCCTTTCTCTAATCCTTATTTTTCCTGGCTTATTAAATGTGGAGATTGCTCCAGATGCCACAGATCTGCTCTCACGTAGACTCCTGCTGTTGCACGGCTCATCCTGTCTCCCCTGGCACCTGGCCACAAATTCAGTTGTGGAGTGAGCTGGCCTTGGCTCTCAGCCTTCCACAATGAGCCCCTCCTGCTGAACTGCCTTCAGTGAGAGCCGTGCTTTCTGTATTTTTGTGAGTTTGTGAGCCCTAAAATTTGTTTAGAGTCATATTTTGTGGGTATTTAGGGTGGCTCTGTGGGAACTGTGAGACTTTGCTGCTTCTACGCTGCCATCTTGGCTCCACCCCCCACATGATTTTGAGGGAGGTAAAATAGTAAAATTGTAAAATAATAAAATAGTATAATTATAAAATAATTGAATAGCTAAATAATGAAATAGGAAAATAAAATGGTATCAGTGGTGACTTTTGACTGGCATCTAAATTGTATTTAAGTGAGGCAGGGTTGTGTAAAGTTGTCAGCCTTACTCTCTCTTCCACAGTTATCTAAACCCAGCAGCAAAATAAAAATCAAGATGACTCGTGATGCCTTGATATGCAGTGGATGACCTAAGTGTTCCACAGTGCCTTTTCCCACTGCCTTCATGGCCCTTTGAAACAAAATGTTCAAATCAGTCTATTCCATTGGGTAAAGTCTTCACAAGGGTGAGTTTGACATCCCCCTCATGTATCAATGTAATTTAGGCCCATCAATTACCTCCCAAGATAGTTTTACCAGGGTGTGGCCACTGTACATGGTACCACTTCTTGGAGTCACAGGTGAGAGTTGGATAAGAAGTGAACACCAAAGGTAGATGAGCAACCCTTAAAGGTTTTGGCAGACCTCACATTAGAGGTGAGAGTTTTACCTGAACATCCCTTATACAGCCACAGAATTTGATAGGCTTGGTTTGAAGATTTTCCCCTGCATTCCAAGTGACATAAATGACCTCAGCAAAGGCAGGTAACTGGCAAGAAACAAGTCATCTTCCCAGGATCATCAGTGCTCTATTAGAATTGTAGCATATGTTTTATATGGGGAGAATATTAGGACAGTAGAAGTTTAATTTAGGATAAGGTTGTAGAGGGCCATAAATGTCAATCTAAGGTCTTAAATGTTTACTGGAATGAAAGGTCAGAGGAACATCATAAATGTGGAATTATAGGATCATAGATTTAAAGTTAGAAGTATACTGATAAATCATCTAGTCTAACCCCTTCAGTTTTACATATAAGGAAACCGAGGCACAGAAAAGATAACTGTCTTGTATTTAGGTCATGCAGGTCACAAGTAGTAGCAGAGTTGGGGTTTGAACCAACTTTGATTCCAAATCCATCTCTCTTTCCATTGAACTGTGATTCCAGGGTACCTAATTTCTATCCAGTTATTTGACCAAGTCTGTCATAAAATCTTTGCATACCAGTGATATCATCATCCAATATCAGTGAAAATTAGTTCTTATAGCAACTACAACCATAAATAGGCCATTTTTAATAATTGGGAGAAGGGTGAAGTTTCCAGTCAGGGTTGGTCAATGTCAATATCCCAAATTAAAAGGTTGTCTTTGTCCTGGCAATATGTTATTTTGTGAAGGCAAATATCTCTTATACAATGAAGGATAGCATAGATGATGTTCTTCTAAGATGTATTCAAATACAACAAATGCCTTTTATAAAAATCTCACCTTGGATCCTTCTGGGTAATTTTTCTGAACTGCAGATGTCATAAATTCAAGATGAGGGTACAGGAGCAGACAGAATCTATTTGTTTCTATATAGTGGTAGGGGTTGCCCTTTAATGCTCCTAATCTAGTAATAAGTAAGAAGCCTTTATGCAACAGAAAATAATTAGTTTCAGATTAATTTTGGTTTGCAGCACTCCCAGTAGACAAAGGGAGTAATTTTATAAACTCAATTGAAGACGGGGACAGCACAACCAATTTAAGTTTCTTATTGATCTCTACACTAAATGTGAAGTCCAAACAGGGAAATATCAGTGAGCATTGGATAATGGATAAGGAAGAACATTTCTTCCTCTCCATTACTACCTGATGAACTGGGAAGCAATGAAACTCATTTATTCTGAATAAGGGAAGAGAGAAACGACAAATATAACACCTAACTCAGGAACTAGAGATTGCAGCAGGAACATCCTGGATTTCTAACTACTATTAGATTTTGGAAGTGGTTATATCCTTAGAGGGGGGAAGCAGCCTGTTCTATGAGAAGGAAAACAACATTTGTAAACAAACATATTGGTGTTTCTCAGCAAGCCATGGAAAGTATCCAAGGATGGACCTTTAGAGAATACTTTTCTCAAGGATGTGTTTATTTCTAAGTAGTAAGTTACTCCACAAAATGAAACTAGTTATTGTGTTGGGACAACCTCTTTTTGAAAATGGCTCCTGGCAATAGACTATTCTATTACCCTTGTGGATTCTTTTGGTCTTCCTTTCCTTTTAAGTTTAGGAGGAAAATAAGTGATTTCAATTAAAGGCATTTATGAAAGTGAGACCAGAAGCCATGAAAACCAGGGGAGGAAAAGACTTAAGGTAATTGTGATAATTGTCATCAAACTTTTGAAGGGCTGTCATTTAGAAGAGAAATTATCTTTACTTGCTATAGTCAAAGAATAGAGCACTAAAGCACTCAATACAGGACACATGGAATCATATTTTCATATAAAGAGGACCTTTCTAAATTTAGACTATTCAAAATTAAAATAGGCTGGCTTAAGGCGGTAAGTTCCCCATCATTGAAGTGTTCAGAGGCTAGATAACATCTTAAAGAAGATGTGACAGAGGGAATCTTTCAGGGACTAGAAGGTTAGATTTATTTTTTTTAATCCAAATTTAAGATGCTATGACTCCTTCTAAATTTGCTGACTGGGTTTTTATGGGTACTATGTAGAAAGACTTACAATTTTGTGAATTTATTTTATATCATGCAAATTTGCTAAGGAAGACTGTTTCAATTACTTTTTTTGTGGACTCCAGGGTTTGTTTGTTTGTTTTTAAATATACCATCATATCATCTGCAAAGGTGATAATTTTATTTCTTTATGTATGGCTATTATCTCAACTTTTTGCTGCTGTCTGGAAGGTGCTAACAATGTGAAATACTGTATGCACTTTCAAATACTCACAATAGTATCTGTCTTACTTTGTTTCAAGAGATCTCTCATAAAGTGCCAGTAATCTATAAAAATATGTAATGTCAAAAGATGCAACAATAATTAAAAAAAACATTCTATGATTGAATGAAAAAAATAACTGGACAAGGCTAGCCCTGGGGAAAAAAAATTGAGTAGGTAGTTTGTCTGATTTACTCCTGCTTTTCCTTTCTATGATTTTCTTTACCTTTTGTTGACTATTGCCTCAGAAGGACAGTGCTAACATCTGGGAATATCTGAAAGCTGACAATTGTGTGTGAAAGGCAAAAGGTGGGACACCGCTATTTGCGTATGTAATGTTAAGGGATTTTGAAGATCTTCCCCGCCCCTTAATAGACCCATATGGTCATATGAGCTTTGAGCATTGGTCCAGCCCACAGCTTGAGTTACTTGGAGCCCATAGTGGGAGGAACTTGCTGAATGTGTGGAACAGGATGGGTGGCCCAGAAAAAGAGAGTGAAGCAGAGCTGATGAGAGTGAGGCAGACTAGTTAGCTAGCATGAGTGAAAGAGGGAGTAATTTTGTCGAGGGAAGCTTGTTTGTGGGGAGGCCTAAAGGAGGGAAGGTTTGCTGAAAGTGGCAATTCCTTGATTGGTGATGTGTATAAACTTCATTTCCACATGGAATTGGCTTTTTGGTATCTGAATAAATATCTTGGTTTCATCTCTGATAAACAGAGTTTGTTATATTTTGTGATTCAACCCTTGAAATATGTCTGCATATTCATAGTGGCTGCCATGGTTATTGCATTGGCAATATGACATGTTATTCCTGCCCCTTGGTCTTTAAGAGATCATCAAAAGGCTTTTTAAAGTTAGTCTGCATACTCAATTCTCACTATCTACTATTCTATTCTACTACAGTCATGCACAGAAATAGTCATGCCTTTGATTTTTCCATAACACAGAAGCATTTCATTTCATTATTCATGAACTCTGAAATTTCTGATCACTCCCCTTTTTGTTACCTTATAACTCCTAATTTTGCTCTTCGTCCTCAGTATAAAATCCATTCCCTTCACCTCTCTTGTCTTTTCCATGCCATCATCCCTAAACTTGCTACATTCTCCTGAGTTCATTAGCTCAATTCTTTGGTGAACCAACTCAATTCTACATTATCTTCTATACTTAAATCCCTAGTCCCCTTATCACATTTCAATGAAAGTAAAATTAGGGCCACATGAAAATAACTTAGCCTTCTCCTCTCCTACTTACTTTACATCACTCAGACATCTTTCCTCAGCATTCTTACTTTATTCGCTTCAGATGAAGCAATACTCTTTCCTCTAGCTTAGGTCAACCTATTAACATAACACTTTCAACCATTTTATCTTCTAGTTATCTCCACTAGATAATCCTTGTTGTCTATAATCTGCTGAATCCTTCCTTACTGCCTAAAAACATAACCATAATTCCCATAGCATTAAAACTAACCTCACCTCGTCTTATCATCACCACTGGCTTCTATTTTTCCTAACTAAACTGCTTGACAAAGCCATTCACATTCAGTATCTCCATTTCTCCTTTCCCTTTCTTCTAAACTCTCTTGCAATCTTCTTCCCACCATAACACTCAATTGATCCCGCCTTTTCCAAAACCAACAGTGATCCTAAAACAAATGTCTTTTTCTCCATCTTTATTCTTTTTTTAACTATACTGCAACATTTGACATAGTTGATCACCTATTTCTGCTTAATAGACTCTCTTCTCTAGATCTTTGGATTCAGTCTTTTCTCCTCAGTCTTGTCTTATCTATCCAACTACTTCTTAGTTTCTTTTGCTGGCTCTTCATTCACACCATGCTGACAAACCATCTGTGTCTTCCAGGTGTCTCTTCTACTTTCACTATGCTGTATCACTTGATGATCCCATCAGCTTCCCTGGGTTCAATTATAATCTTTATGCAGATGACTCCCAAATAAAAAAAAATATCTAGGCATAGTTTCTTTCTTGATTTACAGTTGTGTATCAACTCTATTATCAGTAAATCTTGAATTAGATGTCCAATGG
Source organism: Pseudocheirus occidentalis (assembly GCA_028646575.1). Lineage (NCBI taxonomy): Eukaryota > Metazoa > Chordata > Mammalia > Diprotodontia > Pseudocheiridae > Pseudocheirus > Pseudocheirus occidentalis. Next base: position 77,469,759 of record CM053599.1, read on the forward strand.
CCACCTTAAACTCAACATGTTTAAAATATGTTCTGTTGTATTTTTCTCCACTAACCTCCCCCCCACCTTTCAATTTTCCTATTATTATTGTAGGCACTATAATCCTTTGAGTCACCCACATTCCAAATTTTACTATAAGCCTGGCCTCCTCAATCTAACTGATCCAACATATATGATCTATTGTTAAATCTTTCAATTTCTACTTTTACAACATCTCTCATGTATATCTATAGATAGGTAAATAGACAGACAGACAGACAGACAGATAGATAGATATAGATATTCGTTTATTCTACATATTCTTTTTTCTTCACTCATGAAACTTGCCCCCTGGCTCACTCTTCTCCTGTGGTGTGGACTTTGGCAACAACCTTATTACTGTTATTTCTTCTTCAAATATCTCCCTACTCAAATCCATTATCCATTCAGATGTCAAAGTGATTATTCTAATGTGTATATCTGATCATATTATATCCTGATCTTTGGGTTCCAATAGCTCTACATAAGGGGCATGTAGTTAGCAGAGTGGATAGAGTGCTGCAATAGTAATCAGTATCTGATCTACTTAGCCCTAAGTATCTGATCTACTTAGCCCTAAGTATCTGATCTACTTAGCCCTAAGTATCTAATAAACTGATTACTATTACAAGTGCCAGACTTGGAGACAGGGAGTTCAAATATGGCCTCAGACACTTACTAGCTGCATGACCTAGGGAAAAATCACTTAGCCTCATTTTGCCTCAATTTTGTAATCTGTGAAATGATCTAGAAAAGGAAATGGCAAACCATTCCAGGATCTTTGCCAAGAAAATCCCAAAATAGGCACAACTGAAAATTACTGAAAAGCAAACAATAGCTCTATATAATTTCCAGAATAAATTACACTGGATTTTGAAGTTTTCATAACCTGGCACCTTCCTACATTTCCAGGCTTCTTACACTTTATTCTTCTTCATGAGTTTTAGGATAAAGTTCCACTGGTCTACTTGTTCTTTGTCCAGCATGATGTTCCCTATTCCACATGCCTGACTTTGGTGTCTTCCCTGGCTGAAATGCTCAGAGTCCTTATGTATGTTCTTTACCTTTGCCTCAGCTTCCTGTGATCTTCATGACTAAGGTCAAAATTTATCTTTTTCTCCAGGAGTGTATTTTTCTGCGTCTATGGCCTTTACCTTTGAGAGTACTTTCCATCTACATACTGGGTATTATACAGTGTATTACACTGTGTACATACACCATGTGTTATCTTCCCCACTAGAATGAAAGCTCTTTGAGAGCAGAGGTTGTTTTTATCTTTTGTTGTCATTTTCTATATTTCCTTTCTTTGTATTGTCAATGCTTAGGAGAGAGCCAAACATATGATAGCTACTTAATTAATGCTTACTGAGTGCCTTTTGAGCAGTGAAACAAACATTGTGGATGCTAGTCTCAGGATGTTTACAATAAAATGTTCTTGAACAGAGTTTGAATGTATGGAAGCACAGAGTTAATAATTAGTTAACATGGCTGTGCAAGCAGTCTTAATGTGAGTGACCTAGTCATAAATAGGATGGGAGCATAAAAGCAGGAAAAGTATGAGTGGGTGCATTGTCTGATCTATGTGACCTCATTACCCCCTTCTACCATTTGCTACACATGGCCCTTGGCTATGACTGTTAAGACTACTAAGCCCTATTATAAAAGAAAGTGTGTAAAGTCATCCAGGCTGAAAAAGAATTGGTTCATTTATCAATGTCCTTGTTACTGCTGATTCCCCATATTATTTCTTTGCTACTTTACCTGTTTGTTTTTTGCCAATTCTTTTTGTCCCAATGCTGAAAAAGCAGGGTTGGGGGAAGTAAATCAGCGGGTATAATGTCGAGCCCCAGTAAAACACTAGAATGTAGTTTGTGTATATTTGGAAAGAAATAGTGATCAAATATAATAGATTGCTTTCCTCCACATTTCTCCCTCAGTATATGTATCTTCCTTACAAAAATATCAGTATGATTTTGTCTAACGTCCCCACTAATACATAAATGCACATACTTAAAATGAGAAGAAAACATTTTATGACCAACAATATAATAACAATTAAACATATAGGGACATAATTGTCAGAAGTTAGAAGGCTGAGTTATTTGACAGCTTAGTCCACTAATCTTATTCATCATTTCTTTCAAGGGGCCAACTTATTTCCAGAAGGGTAAGGACTAAAGAAAGATTTACCATGCTTGGTTTCTTGAGAAAGTTCTCAGCAGACTGTTGGAGGCAGGAATTTGGGGTCAAATCACTTAGGGACCAAACAATTCAGGGGGAAGAACAAATTATCAGGGTAATGGTTAGCCCTAGGAAGAGAGCACAGGACACTATAAACTGGGAAAAGGAGACCCAGACTCCTCCATCATTTGCCATCCACTGCCCTGGTACCTTATTCTACTCGGACAACTGCCTCCCTCCCCTATTTACCTTGTGAACATAGGCTCTGTAATGACTATAAAATATATTAGAATGTCCCTTTTTCACAGGGGAGTAGGGCAATGGAGTTGCACATTCATCAGCCAAACAGGATGATTTCTGAAGGTGAGAAATGCCTCACATACCAGTGATCCTTTGCAAGTGAACTCTAGCCAATTTGGACAAGCCAGTAGCATCCAGAGACCATAGAAGCAGTCTTGACCGGCTCAAGGTCAACCTTGATCAGCAGCTTCAGGTTCAGGACTTGCTCAGGACTTTGTAAACATCCTTCTCTCTGGCTTCCATACCTTTTACACACCCACACACCCATTCCGTGCTCAAAAGTTTCAAGAAACTATAAATATCTCACCTTTTTTCCACTACCCCTCTTTGAGCAGTTGAGAACTCTAATTCTGCCCCTGTCTCTGCCTCTGTCTCCCCCAACCCCTGCAAGTTTTCTCTTCTTTGCAAACTCCAGAACTATGGATGACATAGGGACCACAGATATCAGATTGGCTTTATAAAACTGAAGCCTCAATTCCAGAATGTATTTCAAATACTGACTTATATTTTGCTAAATGAACTCCAATTATCCATAATAATGGAAATTATTATTGTTGATATTATGACAGGCAGCACATTGCAGTGAAATGATCATTGATCAGGGATTCGGGATGTTTGGGTTCCATTTGTGTCTCTGCCACTAAATAAATGTATGATATCATGCATATTACTTCTTCTCTCTATGACTCAGTAGTCTCACCTGTAAAAGGGAGAGAGGAAGTAAACTATATATTTGCTAAGACCTCACATCTTATGGTTCCAGAGTTAAGGAAATCACATGTACATAAATGTAAGCAGTGTCCCAGGTGTAGGTTGGTTATTAAGTGGTGAATATTTATGGATCCTGCTTAATTTTCATGAAAAAAGTTGAACCAATACATTATATGTGGATCAAGTAATGCAATTGTCTTATCTAATACAATAGCAACAGAACTGATTTGCATCCATAGAGTTGTTTACTTTCTACGGGGTGGCAGCTGGTGTTTCATTAAATAGAGTTCTGGACTTGAAATGAGGAAGACAAGTTCAAATCTGGCCTTAGACATTTATTAGCTAGAATACTAGTTAAACAAGTCACATAATTTCTGTTTGCCTCAGTTTTCTCAACCATAAAATTGGGATAATTATAACAACCACCTTGTAGGGTTGTTGTGGGGTTCAAATGAGGTACTTGTAAAACCTCTTAGCACACTGCCTGGCACATGTAGGTAGGTGTTATATAAATGCTTATGCCCTTCCCTTTGCCTTTCCTACTTGCTTCCTTTTTCATTTTCTTTCTTGCATTAGCAATCATGTCAAGTTATTCTGACTATTCATAGTCACTAGAACAGAGCTCTTAACCTGAAGCCAATGAATTTTTTAAAAAATACATTTTTATAATTATTACAATGTGATTGGTTTCCTTTATAATCCTATGTATTTAATCTCAAACATTGAAAATATCATGAGAAGGACATCACAGGCTTTCCCAAACTGACAAGGGGGACCAGAAAAAAAAGGACTTCTTTTACTATGTCAATATTGAGATTCTGAAAAGATGCAACTATATTGATACATACCATCATACACTGGGCTAGCTGTTGATTTCATACAGTGTAGCCTACATTGGTCAAAATGAGTTTACTCACTGTCCCCAGGAAGTGAGCAAGGAAATGTATCTCACCACTTACCAGCATCATCCTTTCTACTAAATACAAGGGCATGCATAATGAAATCATTTTATGATGTAAAACAAATGCAAAAAAATAGTAAACCACTATGTTAAATTTAATCTAATGAAAGAAAAAAAGTTAAGTGCTAGTATGTGCAAAGAACTATACTAGGAACTAAGGTGGCAAAGAAATCAAGAAACCAGCACATGACCTTAATGAGTTTATATTCTGCTAGGTCCAGCTTATATTATTTATCTTACTTTGAATTTTTTTTACCCTCAGCCTATAGTGTTTAGGTAAATTTGATTTGTATCATTTATAACTTAGTAATTGGGGAGAAACAATAACAGCATGAAGCTTTACACATGTCAAATTTCATAGCCCTTTTATTTCAACCTTATCAATTAAGACATAAGGATTTTCAAAATCAATTGACCAAAAACATTGGAAATGGATTAAACATTCCACTCTTTCTTCCTAGATCTTTTTGTGTTAAATGTCAAAGTTCTGAATTTTATAGTATTCCAAAAGCAATTTGCCAATAATAACTGACATTTAAACAGGATTTTATGCTTTACAGAATCATTTCCCAACAAAACCAAAATAATCCAAGGAACAAGTAGTAATATATTATTATAGCCATGCTACTTATGACTCTATTTAGGATTTTCTCTTCCTCCTAAAAAACAAACACACAAACAAACAACAAAACCCTTTGTATACTGTATGATAAGAATGTGTCACATTGAACAGGGCTAAGACGGTGAGGACAGGGACTTGCCTGAGCTCTCCCAAATTTCCCTTTAGATAAGATTACAATAATTTCTCAAAATGAATTCTGGAGCTGCAGAACCAACAAAGGACAGTATGAAACAATATTCCAGCCCAAGTCAACTTAGCAGGTTGGTAAGAATTTTCTTTCTCTCTGGTGTAAGAGTATGCCCTGCTAAGCCAGAAGCAGGTGCTGAATGACAATAAAATTGGTGGTGGTAACTTCCAAAGCCCTCAGTTCACAGATAGCAAGGAGGTCAAAGCTGGTCAGATAGAGATTGCAGGGGACCCTTTAATAGCACTAAATGCAGGACTCTGTTGTATTGTCTATACAGAGCTTCAGGTTGTAGTCCCAAGGCAAAGACAATCAATACCAATTGGATAATGCAGCTGTCAGGAGTAAGGACTCTAGTCACAGTTCCAGAATGGAAGTACGCTTTTTGGCACACACAGACAAGAAAATGTCCAAGGAAGCAGTGATCAAATATCTTCTTAGATTACACTACCTTGGAAGGATTGAAAATTTACAGATACCCAATATTAGTTCTGAAAATAGCAGCTTGAAAAACCTGAAGCTTGGGACAGTGCTCCCTACATCTAGTTAAGAAGTGTCCAAGATAAAGTTAAAAGTTAAGAAAGGTTAAGAACAGTTAAGAACAACCTTTTTTTTTTCAGAGAAAAAAATGATTATGGTGATAGAAAATAATAAAACACAAATGCAGAAGAAAATTAGGTCAAATAGCTACATCCAAAGTCTCAAGGAAAAATGTGAATTGGTTTCATGCTCAGAATTATTCCTGGAGGAGATCAAAAAAGATTTTAAATATCAAATAATAGTGGTAGAGGAAAATACGGAGTGAGCGGCGGAGAAAATTATGCAAGAAAATCATAACAAATGAGTCAATAGCTTGATAAAAGGAGAACAAAAAACAAATTACTGAAGAAAACAGCTCTTTAAAAAGCAAAATTGGCCAAATGGAAAAGTACAAAACAATCTACTTAATATTTTTTTTAATTAGAAGTAGGTGAGTAGAAGCTAATGACTCCACAAGGCATCAAGAAACAATGAGCAATTTTTTTTAAATTAAGAAAATGAGAATGATTTCACTGGAAATACAAGTGACATCAAAAACAGACTGATGAGAGATAATTTAAAAATTACTGGAGTGTCTAAAATCCATGATAAAATAAAGCTTAGATACAATATTTCTTGAAATTATCAAGGAAAACTCTCTTGATAACTTAGATCCAGAAGGTAAAATAGAAATTGAAAGAATTCACTGATCAACTCCTGAAAGAGATCCCCAAATGAAAACTCCAAGAAAACTAATTTTATCAGAGCTCCCAGGTGGAGAAAATATTGACAGTAGTAAGGAAAAAATAAAATATCAGAGAAAAGTCAGGATAACACAAGATTTAGAAATTTCTGCATTTAAAGATTAGAAGGTTTGGAATATAATATTTCAGAGGGCAAAGAAGTTAGGATTACAGCCAAGAATTATGTACCCAAAAATGAAATAAAGGACCTTGTGCATTCCTGATGAAAACATCGGAACTGAATAGAAAATTTGACTTTCAAATATGAAACTGAATAGAGGTATAAAAAGGTTAACAGGAAAGAGAAATCATAAGTGATTCAATAAAAATAAACTGTTTAAATTCCTACATGAGAAGATGATACTTTTAACTCCTAAGAACTTTATCATTTTTAGGGCAGTTAGGAGGCATATACATAGACCTCTAGAGGGCATAGGTGTGGGTTGACTATAATTGCATGATATCTCCCAAAAAAAAGGAGGTAAAAAAGAATGATACATGGTGAGAAGGGTGAATGTAAGAAGTAGAATTGGATAAATCATCTCATATAAAAGAAGTGTAAAAAAGTTTTAACCATGGAAGGGGAGGCTGAGGGGGCTAGCAGGCAATGCTTAAATTATCCTCTCTTCAGAATTGACTTACATTGACAAAATCAACAGAATTGACAGGGAATAACATCCACACTCAGCCAGATATAGAGAACTATCTTAACCTCTAGGAAGGTAAAAAAGGAGAGGAAGAAGGAAAGGTGAGAGAAGGTAGGGTATATTGAGGAGACTATGGTCAGAAGAAAAATACTTCTGTGGAGATACAGGGTTAAAGGAAAGAGAGAGAAGGATAAAGGTGGAGGGGAATATAGGGTGGAAAGAAATACAAATAGTGATCATAACCGTGAATGAGAATGAGGTGAATTCACCCATACAATCAGATTGGGGAGTAGATTTATAACCAGAATCCTAAAATATGTTGTTTATAATAAACACACTTAAAACCCATGCAAACAATTGGAATTTCTATATATTACTAATGAAACCCAACAGCAAGAAATAGAAAGAGAAATTCCATTTAAAGTTACAGTGGGCATTATAAAATATTTGGGAATCTGTCTATCAAAACAAACCAGAAACTATATGAGCACAGTTACAAAACACTTTTAACAAATGTAAAGTTAGATTTAAATAATTGGAAACAAAAACATCAGTTGCTTATGGATAGGTTGAGCTAACATAATAAAAACAACAATTCAACCTAAATTGATTTACTTATTCTGTGCCATATCAATCAAACTATCAGAATTATTTTATAGACGCATATAAAAATGAGAACAAAATTCGTCTGGAAGAACAAAAAGTCCAGAATATGAAGGAAAATGATGAAAAACAAGTGCTAGGGAATGTGATCTAGCCATACTAGATCTAATATTGTATTATACAGCAGCAATCATTATGGTACTGGCTAAGAAACAGAGTGGTGGATCAGTGGAATTGTTTAGTCACACAAGACACTGTGGTCAATGACTATAGTAATCTACTGTTTGATAAATAATAACTCACTATTTGAAAAAATCTACTAGAAAAGCGGAGGAAAAGTAGGGCAGAAACCATATGACCTATGGTATAGAAACCTTTGGCCCATAGCATAAACTAGTATCTAACACAATATACCAAAATAAAGTAAAAATTGGTACATAATTTAAATATAAAGGCTGATATTATAAGCAAACGAGAGCAAAGAGTAGTTTAGCTGTCAGATTTTAGAGAACAGAAAGAAGAATTTATAATCAAACAAAAAAAGAGAGTACATCATGAAATGCAAATGAGCAATTTGGATTACATTAAATTGAAAAGTTCTTGCACAAAGACAATGCAACCAAGATTAAGAGGAAAGCAGAAAACTGTGAAAGAATTTTTACAACCAGTGTCTCTGATAGAGGTTTCATATCCAAAATATATAGAGAAATGCATCAAATTTATAAGAATATAAGGCATTCTCCAATTGATAAATGTTCAAAGGATATAAACAGGCAGTTTTCAGATGAAGAAATTAAAGCTATCTAGTCATATGAAAAAATTTCTCTAAATCACTATTGAATACAGAAGTGAAAATTAAAACAATTCTGTGGTACCACTCACACCTATCAGACTGGCTAATATGCACACACATGCACACATACACACACACACAAGAAAATGACAAATGTTGGAGAAGATGTGTGAAAATTGGAACACGTGCATAGTGGGTGGAGTTGTGTCTTGACCTAACCATTATGGGGAGCAATTTGGAAGTATGCCAAAAGGGCTATAAAACTGTGCATACTCTTTGATCCAGCAATAGCACTTCTATAGCTGTGTCTCAGCCTGAAAATGGGGAAAACCCCACATATACAAAAATATTTAGAGCAACACTTTTTTGGGTGGCCAAGGATTGGAAATTGTGAGGCCCATCAATTGTGGAATGGCTGAACAAGTTGTGGTATGTGAAGTAATAGAATAGTATAGTTGCATAAGAAATTATGAACAGACACACTTCAGAAAAACCTGGAAATACTTGACTCAATTGATGATGAGTGAAATGAGCAGAAATGGGTGAAAATTGTACAGAACTACAATAACATTGTGTGATGACCAGCTTGGATAGATTTAGCTCTTCTCAGAAATGCAAGGATTTAAGACAATTCCAAAGGACTCATGATGGAAAATGCTGCCCACATCCGGAGAAAGAGCTATTGAATCTGAATGCAGATCAAAGCACACAGTTTTATCTTTTTTTGTGTTTTTGTTTCTTCTTTCTATGGTTTTTATCTTTAGCTTTAATTCTTTTTTACTATATCCGTAATGAAGAAATATGTTTAATATATTGATGTTAATATATCTATGACCTGCATCAAACTGAATGTTATATTAGAGAGAGGGAGGAGGAATGAAAGGAAAATTTAAGACACAAAATATTATAAAAGTGAATATTGTAAATGAAAAATAAATAAATAAGTGTTTAAAAACAGAGAGATAGGAAGAGAAATCAAATATAATCATAGACAATACAAAATATTTTGGTGTCTACTTGTCAAGACAAAACCAGGAAGTATATGAAAAAAATTAAAAAGTATTTCACACAAATGCAGTCATTATTTAAACAACTGGAAAGCTCAATTGCTTATGGATAGGCTGAATCAAAATAAAAAAAATACAAATTTTACATAAGAAATTTACTTAGTGTCATTTAAGCTTTCTTTTTTAGACAAAACTCACTATTTTACAAAAAAAAATACTGGGAAAACTGGAAAGCAGTTTGGTAAAAACTAGATATATATGACTGGGTCATACTCTATATTATGAAGATAAGGCAAAAACTGGTTCGTGATTTAGACATAGAGGGTGATGGCATAAGCGAATTAGGAGAGCAAGCAATAGTTTACCTGTCAGATCTATGGAGAAGGAAAGAATTTATGACCAAACAAGAGATAGAGAACATTATGGAATATAAAACATTTAATTTGATTATACTGAATTAAAAGTTCTTTATACAAAAGAAACCAATGTAGTCAAGCTTAGAAGGAAAGTAGAAAACTGGTGGGAAGGGTGGTGGTGGTGGTGGTGGTAGAATATACCTTTTCTTTGATAAAGAATTCATTTCTCAATTTTATCAAGAGCTGAATCAAATTTATAAGACTATGAATCAACTGAAAATGTCAAAAGATATGAATGGCAGTTTTCATAAGAAGTAATCAAAGCTATCTATAGTCATATAAAATGTTTCAAAGCACTATTGATTAGAGAAATACAAATTAAAACAATTCTGAGGTGCCACCTAAGGCCTGTCAGATTATTATTGTGACAGACAAGAAAAATGATAAATGTTGGAGGGAATTTTGAGAAAATTGGGATATTAATGCACTGTTCTTAAAGTTGTGAACTTGTCAAACCGTTTTGGAGAACTATTTGGAACTATGTCCAAAGGGCAACAAAATTATGCATACCCTTTGACTCGTCAAGACCATCACTAGATCTATATCCAAAAGTGCCAAAAAAAAGAAAGGAAAATTGTATATATGCAGTTATTTATACCTGCTCTTTTTGTGGTGACTAAGAATAGGAATTAAGTGGATGTCCATCAGTTGGGAAATGAATGAATGACTTTTGGTGTATGATTGTGATGAAATGCTAAATGATGCTTTCAGAGGATGTTTTCAGAAAAAAATGGAAAGACTTACATGAACTGATGCAAAGTGAAGTGAACAAAACAAGGAAAACATTGTACATGGCTACTTTCAGCAATGCGTTAATCTAAGACAATTCTTAAAGACTTACATCAAAAATGCTACCTATTTCCAGGACAAGAACTGAGGAAGTTTGGATATAGATCAAAGTATACTTTCAATTTTACTTTTTTCCCCATTTTTTTGTTTTGTTTTTCCTTTTCTTTCACAACATGACTAATATGGAAATATGTTTGACATGACTGCACACGTATAATGAATATCAAATTGCTTTCCTTCTTAATGAGGTGGAAAGGGAGAGAGGAAGAGAAGAAGACAATTCAGAATTTATTTTTCTTTATGTTAAAATTTTTACTTGTAATTGGAAACAAAATATCAATAAATGCACCACATTTAAGTACCTTACCAATGCCTAAAATAAATATGAGTTTCAAAAAGTCATTTTTCCTTTTTTATTTCAAAAGTGTATGTGTCTACTTAAAATACTTTAGGAGGTTTGCAATTTAAATGTGTTTAAATTTTATTGTTACTGATAATAGGCTATGCACTTTACACATATAATATATTCCAGAAACGTGTTACAACATGTTGCTTTTTTATGAATGCATATTATTTTGAATCTCTAAGGGGAACTCAGTATTTACAGGAATCTTATGATCTTTAATTACTCTAACAAACCATTTATAAATCATAAAATCAACAGTAACTTGTCAGTTCCATTAATTGAGAAACTGATATATCAAAGTTATATAAACTAAATCTGTCTACAAGACAGGACAGGAATTTCTAAGATGAAGGAGCAATATGAAATACGCTGGACATAAAATAATCTAGTAAATGTGATGACAATTTTTAGAATTTATATTCCTTTACCTTTTTAAAAAAAATTTAAAGAATGTAGGAGTATTTGTGTCATTATAAGGTTGGCATTGCACTTTTTTTTTTTACAAACTTAGTTCATTACTAACAGAATCATTTAAAAATATGTGAAGATATTTGCCTCTCAGTATTTCCTGATGCGTATTATCACAATTTTACAAAATAAAATTTATTTTTCTCTAACAATGAATACGATTATTTAAGAAGACAAGACTTATAGGTACCTTTACCTTAACTTTATAAGTCATTCCGGTTCTATACTAGTAAACAGATTACCAAATCATGATACAAAAGGCTCTACTCTGACCTCCTAACTTTGCCACAAACTGGTTGTGTTATTTTGTGTGTTCTTTGGATGTTATTTTGGAATGCATGACACAGTTAAGTGTTAGTCTGAGGCTATATTTCAACTCTTGGACCTGTAAAGGAGTCCTTTTGATGGGTATAGGCAAAATTGCAAGTAAGGTTATAGTAGAATATACCACCACCAATTTGTCCTAGGTATGTGTTTGTCAATATTTTGCGAGAAAGCTTTTCATATAGAACAGAAAAGAAACTCTTTCTGCTTGAGCACAGAGGCAGAATTGGGAGTTATGAATGGAAGTTATAAGGAGACAGATTGAGGCCCAAGGAAAGTACAAGTTTATTTTACTAATTAGACCTATCCTAAAGCATAATGTACTTACTTCATAATTGGCCTCAGGAGATAGTGTACCATGAGTCCTTGCTCTACAGGACTGCAGACAAAGGTTGAAACACCATTTGCCAAGTAATGTAAAGAGTATATTCTTATTCTGGTATGAGTTGGAATTAGTAGCAACTGAAGTCACTTCCAATTTAGAGGTTTTATAATTCTGGGATTTTGTAAAGTATTAAGTGACTTGACCAGATTGGCACAGGAAGGAAGTTTCAATGTGAGGATTTGATACCTAGGCTCCAGCCTTGTATATCAGCACTCTTACCACTACCCTTGGTAGTTCTTAATAATCAAGCTTACTTAAATCTCCATCATACTACTTTGTGAAATGTATGGATGTATGCAAAAAGGATGTGTTAAGTGCCAAATATTGCCAGCCACTGTGCTAAACATTTTACAGTTATCATTTCATTTTTATCTTCACAACACTCTGGGAAAGAGGTGCTATTATTATTCCCATTTTACAGATGAAAGAACTTGTAGGGATTAAGTGACTTGTCCAGCATTTATAGGGATAATACGTGTCTGAGGTCAGATTGGAAATCAGATCTTCCTGACTCCAGGCCTAGAGCCTAGCTGTTTCTTATAAGAGAGAGGAGAAGGAGAAGGATAAGTAGAAGGACAAGGACAAGGACAAGGACAAGGACAAGAAGAAGAAAGAGAAGGAGAAGGAGGAGGTGGAAGAGGAGGAGGGGGAAGAGGAGGAGGAGGACAAGGAGGAGAAGGAAGGAAGGAAGAAAGAAAGGAAGGAAAGAAGGAAGGAAGGAAGGAAGGGAGGAAGGAAGGAAAGAAGGAAGGAAGGAAGGAAGGAAGGAAGGAACAAATATCTGGGGCTAT
>CM053599.1:77483126-77499963 GCA_028646575.1 Pseudocheirus occidentalis
TTATTGAAGAATACAAATTCTTTTGGAAGATGAAAGATGCAGATAAATTACTTCAGACTTCCAGTCTCACCCCACTGGCCATTTCTCTCTCTATAGTGCAAGGTCCAGATATATGTATTTGGCATTATTTTCCTATAAAATCACACTAAATAAGAATAAAATGTAAAAAGAAAGAAAAAATAAAAATACTACTGATATCTCATACCTCAAAGGTTTACTCTGAAGATCGTAAACTAATATATATATATGTCTTGAATTAGGCTTTTGTATTTGTCAATTACATCAAGGACTCATGAGTTCATTCATTTGAGATCTCCCTTTATCAAAGCAGATGATAATCTTTCTACAAATCATTGAACAAATTTTAAGGGATTCTAACAAGAAATAGTCATGGATCCTTGAATAGGCTGGGATGACAATGAACACAATAGTGCATCTCTAAATAAGTTCTTGTTCACAGAGAAATTAAGTGATTTTTCCATGGTCATACAACTTGTAAATTTCAGAATCTGGGTTTAGCCATGTCTTTAGGACCCCATTGCTCTATTTGTAATATCATGTTATCTCTGGTTTTTCCTGTCAATATAAGAAGAGTATATTGATGTGTTTTTACAATGACATAGTTGTCTTTTAAGTTAAATGGATTCAATAACAAATACTTGTGTATGCCAACAATGATATACTAAAGTAAGAAATAAATATCTTATTTGTGTTAGAAAGTGCAAAGAGAAGGTACTTAAGGCTACATGTGGCCAACCATTTGCTTATGCATATTTTAGCTAATTGGATACAAGAAAAGTATCAGTAACTAGATCTGGCATTAATTCCACTGGGTAAGTACATGGCACAGTGGATAGAGTACCAGGTTTGTAGTCAGGAAGACTCATCTTTGTGTGTCCAAATATGGCCTCAGACACTAACTGTATGACTCTAGGCAAATCACTTGACCTCATTTGCCTCAGTTACCTCATTTGTAAAATGATCTGGAGAAAGAAATGCAAACAACTCCAGTATCTTTGCCAAGAATACTTAAAATGGGGTCAAAAAGAATCAGACACAATTGAAGTGATAGAAAAGCCACAACAATTATTTCTGTTATTAGACCTAGGGAAAAAAACCAACTTTCCAAATCTCCATAGGGTAAAGTGGTCAAAATATTTCAAATGAGATTTTGAATTCTTATGTTCCTAAAGGGTGGCTATATGTGCTGGAGACAACACTAACCAACTTGTGAAAGTTTATAGCTAAATTTTTATTGTGAACATTTATACTACATAAATTGGCAATAGCTATAAAACAGGACATAATATATTATTTTGTATACTCCAGACTTAATGATATATTTATTATGCAAATTAAACTTAAAATTATATGCATGTATTCTTCCCCTAAGAGCGTTTGGTTAAATATTTGTCAGCACACCTCCATTGTTTTATAATCAGAGATTGAGCTCAACACAAATTCAATAGAAAACTCAGGGGATGAAGCCATTAAAAATAGTAATAATAACTAAAAATGATAGTGTTAATACTATTACTACTAATGACGATAATGATGACAATGATACCAACAATAGCAATGAGTTTCTTACAATTCGGGATTCTTTGGCTAATTGTATCTATACATCTAATGTTTAGTGCAGTAAATTAAGTGACTGATTAATTGATGTTGTTTTTTTTAAATAAGGAAATAGCCCCTCTATTAAGGTTAAGAATTGAAGGGGAAGGCTGATATGTATATAGGGAAAATGTGTCATTTATGAACTTGGCTACAAATGTCAATACGCCCCTTCCCCCCCAAAAATAAAGGCAGTGCCAGAATGTTCTCCTCACCCTGATTGCAAATTAGTATTAGCGGAGACAAAACCTTCTCATGAAGTATGACATTGTATTTAGAATAGAAGAAAATGTGAGAGGCCCTGGGGAAAAGTAGAGAGGGAGAACAGAGGGAGGGAGGATAATGTCAACAAAAAATGAAGCTGATGTATAATGACAGATTTTTGAATGTCTTAGAACAAAAACTAATCTAGGTGAGAGAGAGAGAATGTAAGTGAGTAACCCCCAGGCCAATTTGTTGATGACTATATACATGGAACAGGCTGAAGTAATCAACTTCATCCCAGCTAGCTGGTTAGGGATATTATGGACCCTGGATTCTATATTCAATATACACTGCATCCACATTGCATATGCACAGGGTCGTCCAGAATGGTGAACAGATTTAAGATGATGTGATACAAGAATTGCTTGAATGAACTAGGGAGGTTTAGGCTCAAGCAAAAACTTCGGTAGGGGGGATAGAGAGTTCTAAGTCTTACAGTCAAATATTTGAAGAGCTATCATTAAGAAAAGAAATTGTATTATGCTTACCCATAAAAGAAGAAAGTATGAAAAATAGATTAAAGAAAATTACAAACAGACATATTTAGGATTTATACAAGGAAAAAAATCTAACAAATAGTGCTATCAAAAAGTGGGATTCCCTCATTGAGAAGTAATGTGTATCCACTCCAGTAATTTTTTTCAACAAAAGTAAGGTATCATCTTATAAGCTGTGGTGTCAAGGGGTCCTTATTCATGTTTGTAGGTCCCTTCTCATTCTGACTCTGAAAGGTCTGAAGGGGTTGAAAGAAAATTGCTTGATGAGTTCAAATCACAAAGTATAGACAAACTATGTCTTAAGTTCCTGACAAAACTTGGGTTAAGCTGACCAAGGTGATTGCTTCAAAAACAATGTAAACTGGGAAATATGCTATAAGACAGAAGATTGGCCAACACTGTCTGAATTTTCCTCAAAGTCAATTCTTCACACTACAGATTGACAATCTTTATTTTTCTTCCAGAAAAAAATTGCAAAGCATAATTTTAAGGGGATGATTTATGAGTACTGAGAAAAGGAAGCAATCACAGAAACTAGAGTTGATAAATATGTGTTGGGTGGGGCAGGTCAGATTTAGAGGTTATCTGTTTCAAAACCATGATAAAAATGGGATAATTTAATATCTGAGCAATTAAGTGAGTTGCCCAATGTGACACAGGTCATAAATAGCAGTTTGGATTCAGATGAGATTTTCTTACTTCAAATAATTTTTTTTCCATTACATAATTTTGCAGTGGTTACTAAGCCCTATCTTGGATACATTAATCAACATATTATCTCTGACTAATCTCATTTCCTTTTATGATGAGCCAATGAGCCTAGTAGGTCAGGGGAATGACAAAGAAATAGTACACCTATATTTTATCCAGGAACTTTGAAAAAAAAGTTTCTCAAGATGTCTTTGTGAACAAGATGAAAAGATAGTAACTAGATATTAAAAGTAAATGGAATTTCCATTGCTTGACTGACCAAACTCTAATCATTGTAATTAATGAGTCAATCTCAACTGAAAGGACTACCCCGGGGATTTACTTTTTGTGTTATTTTCTTCAACATGTGAATGCAGTCATGAAAGACACACATCAAATTTTTGGATAAGATGAATCAGGGAGGCATAGTTAATACAAAAAATGACCTAAACAAGACCTCAAAAGATCTAACCTGGTCATTATGAGGGTCATAACCAATGTTAGTATTTTGATATGGATAAATATAAAATACTCAGGTTGGGTCAAAAAAATATCACACAGATATGGTTGGAGCCACAATAGGAGAGTAAATTCACTATGAGCCAAATATGGCCATTTAGACAAAAAAAATGGAAAAAACAAAACAAAACAAAACAACAAAACAAAAAGCTCCATGTATAAACCCAGCAATAAAGGAAACATAGTGATCAGAATGAGTGATGACATTATAACTCAGCTACACTTTGTTCTAGAAAACAGAAGAAAACAAAATATCAAAACAAAAAACAGGGGTACCATGTTTTATATTCGGTGCCACATTTTAGGGAAGACAGCAGAGGGATTCTTTTTTATTTCAATTTTAATAGACATCACATACAACATCACTTTGACAAAACTATATTAGATTGAACATTTAAGACAGACTATATTAGATATTAACAACCATCAACAATATAGATTGTCATCTATATACAATCATTATGAGATTATTCTATGTAAACATATAGGGTATCATAGATAGAAATGTGAGACTAGAACAGGATTTATGAGGACTAAGAAAAGGAAGTCAAAATATTTGAATAAAAGACTTACAGTTCTCTATCTCACCCCACATCTGATTATTGTCTTTAGGTGATCATACAATTTGACTGAGAAATGTACACAAGGTCCTGTTGCATTTGTAGTTTGTTAATTCATTTCCCCCCTCAAAAAAGGACATTTAACGTGGCAAAGCAAAACAGTAAATGTGTTTCTCCAATAGGATTTCTCCCATAAAAAGTAAAAATAATTCAGTTTTCCTTGATAGATGTAGATAACAGAGATAATTTTATTTGGTTATTCTCTCATTATTAAAATGAAAAGTATTTTAGACTTTTAGTGTGCAGCCAAGTCAGTATACATCAAAAGTATGTCAGGCCAAAAAAGTCAATTCTTACTCTTGATGAGGACCTCCAGATTTTCCTATGTGTGCATGTTATTGTAACTGTTTCACAAAGCTCCAGAATACTTCAAGGTGCTCTCACTGTGATCTATCTGGACTCTGACAATCTTTCTGAAATTATGTAATAAAACTAACAAGGGATATTTTAGAATGCAAGATCTTATAAATAGTAGAACACCAAATGATGTATCTTGACTTAAATTTAGTTATATTAAAAAGATTTATAAAACTTTAGTTGAATTACAAAGATATATGAGGGAACCCAAAATAAAAGAGAATTTAAGTAATTCTTTAAAATATTTTATTTCACAAAATTGGCAAAAATATTTTTATTTTATGTTTTATAGAAATTTCATCAATTCTCAATCTCCACAGAGGAAATCTCCAGTGGATAAGATGAGGATTCGTACATATTTTAAAGAAAATATTTTAGGTACTTTTGTAATACTGAGGTTTTCCATTTATTATCCCTTGCTATTGTTATAGGATCCCACCTCTTATTTATGTCTGAAAGAGATTGAATTAATAATCCATATAGTAAAAAGAAGAAATTAATGAATGGGTATTGCATACATTATAGGATGAAAATGGCATCAAGGTCAACTACCACATTGGTAAATTATTTAACTTGGAAAGGTAGCAAGTGCCTGTTTTGAAGAGCTGAATGATGATTTCTTCCAAGGTACAATGAACCCTGTGAGAAAAAGTCCCTAAGGGATGTCAAACTAGATAAGTCACAGTTCTATGACATTGTCTTAGTGTGTGATTCCACTGACATCTGCAAGATCCAGAAACTTTGACAGAACTTTTTCAATTATAAGGAACTTAACAAGAGTTCAATCCTGATGAGGCTATTGTTTGTGGTTCAACTGTCCAGGACACCAGCTTCTCTGAGGAAAATCTGAGAACATTCAGGACTTGCTGCTATTGAATGTCAATTCTCTTTCCCTTGGCATTCAAACTCCTGGCAGAGTCATTACAATGCAATTGTGCCCTTCCTACCAAGAAGACACAATCATCACTACTTGCTCAGGCTACTATCCAGTGTGCTTATTCATATTTATAAAAGTGAGAGATAAATGACAATGGAAAACACCCTTGTTGACAAGAAGTTCATAAAAGACCTCATTGGGTATTCTTCAAATCAACATAACCTTTGACACTGAGTAAATGGCCTCTTCAATGTATCTACTGTGGATAAGAGTGTGGGAAAAGAAAATATCATCATCAATAACCAATGTCACATAAAAAAGATATTATTTAAGATGTGATCTAGAAAACTGAGAAATTGAAGACCAAAAAAAAGTGAGACAAGGTATCTTTCAAGAACCCACTTGAATCTTAAGCTTTTAACACAAAAGCTACAGTGGAAGATGAGAAACTCTAAGGAAAAAAATTGGAAGACAAGGAAATATTTGATAAACATGATGCAATAATTAACTGACCAAATAAGAAGTAAACTGTCAAGAAAGAAGCATTTGAGCATCAGTAGAAAAAAAAATTGAAGTCTGCTATCGCATGAAAATAAGTTGTAGCAGAGAGGAGGGGGCACTCCAGGATGTATATTGGTCTGATTTCCAGGTAGTGGAAAATCTCTATCCTGAAGTGCTTCTTCTTGACCTGTCACTGAATAGGCTGACTAAGTACGCCAGAAGAGAGCCTTCCACACAGGTTTTTTTTGGTTTTGGTTTTGGTTTTTAATGGAAAATTAAATTTCTAATCAAAGCTGAATGCAGTGGCAGTTTAAAAATAACATTTGGGCTACTATACAGACCTGGGCATTCTGCATATTTAAATTTGTATAGAAGTTGAGAAGTGAGTAGCATTGCGCTTTGTCAATACTGTAAACACATGAATATTTAATTCTTTTGCTGGAGAATAAAATCTATGTAAAACTTGCACTAGTAAAAAAAAATCATGTTTTGTGATCATCAGCTGGATTGCAAGCTCCTCAAGCACCTATGTAGCTATTTTCTGCTTCCTTTATTTCCTTCCCCTAGGCATTAATACAGTGCCATGTGCATGTATGTGGTAAGTACTTTATAAATGCCTGTTGAATGTCAGACACTTTATGTGGCCTTTCCTATTGTAAAGTGTCTATTATTCAGGTGTTTCTAATAAGACATAGCATGCATACTAACAGGTTTGAAAATGGCTTGGTACATTTATGGGAAGAATTATTGATGCCATTCCTAAGGGGTTCTATAATGACTTCAGTAATATTAAAACACGGAGCTGAAGAACTGTCATAGATATTATGCTCTTTTCCTGAATTGATTAAACAAAAACGCAAATATAATGTCAATTCTAGGCAGACCATTACTTTTAATTCTTTCTTTATTACATCACCTGTGACAGATTCTTCATTTGAAAAGCCCTACATCAGTGTGCACAATCATGATGCTGGGCTAGCTGCTACAAATTAGAGGGAGTAAACAAGCTGAATTTTCATTTTTCAAAGACATTACCTATTGATAATATTTGCATTCCTACACTAAGATCCTATATTTATGCCTTGTTGCTGCATGTGTGGCATTATGTTTTCTAAGGTTATGCCCAGAGTTCTAACTCTTTAATATGACCTTTCAACATAGAAAGCCTCTAAGTATGAATGCCTGGTGAACCAAGCCAGTTGTCTGAAGATCACGCTCATAAATTCTGTGAAGATTTTCACTAGGTGGCATCACGAATTTGTTGGCCATGTCATTGCTCAAAGAAAATCGATTAAGTTACAAGAATTACAATATATATTGGGGGGAAAGCATAACCACCTCAGTGAAACAGAGATCTTAAAGTACAGAAACATAATTAATTGACATTAATTTTTTTTACTGTGGATCCAAATCACATCTTAAAATACTGTATTCAGTTTATTAAAATTCACTTATTTTATTTATTATTTTGAAATAAAATATTTTAAAGATATGTTTATATTAAATCATCCTTTCCCTCACCAAATCTTGAAATTATAATTGGATTTGCCTTTGGGGGCATTTTACTCTTTCTTCCCATATTCCAGCTACAGCCAATTGGTTTTCAAGTCTGTAAGTACTACTTCTGTGATAACTCTGAAGGTTGGTCTTCTTCATACTCTCACTACTTTTATACTTATATATTAAGTCAGGTGTTTATTACTAGACAACCATAATTTTGTGCACTATTTGAACATGATTATTTCAACTTTTATAGAATTTAAACTTTATCTATGATACACTTCATTGTATTAAATGTCACATTTTTGTCTATCCTATCAAAACCTTCATTTAATACTGTCCTCCCAACTTTGTGCCATCTTTACATTTTGTAAATATGCTACTTAAGCTTAATCTTTTTGCATTCTTCCATCTTTGTACATTCCCAAGGATCATTTGTATTCCCCCCTTTTTCCTTCCTTATCCAGAAATCAGCCAGTGTGAGAAATCTCAGACATGGATTTATTGAGGCCAATATCTAATCAAGCAGTAAAACAAATTTTAACTTTGGGTTGATGGGTGTATTCCTGCTCATTGCATTTGCTCAGACAGATCTCAAGAAGTGTTGGTTCTCCCTTTCATCAGACAGGTGATATGGAAGTCAATAAGTCTCTTTGACCAAGACTTAGGGGACCTAAGTCATGTACCCTAAGCCATTCACTGTAATTTATCCCAGTCTTCCCTTGCAATATTCATTTTCTCATTAACTGTTAACTGATCAGAGTTGATTGCCACCTTCAGGAACACCTACTCTTCTAAGGACATAGAAACTGTGAGTTCATTGCCATTATTAGGAGACTTTGGTCTAAGAGAGACACCAAATGACCATCTGTTTTTTTTAAGATGCTGGCATTATTTAAGAGATTTTTAAATTTCCCAGAAATTACATCTCTCCAACCTTTTCAAATGCCACAAATCTGTCTCTCAGGATGCCTTGCTATTTCATCAAGGCTGTCTTATGTGCCCTGAGTTTGTCAATTGGTTGGTAGTCAAGGTTTCTGTGGGTACCTTAATGATTATTTATTTTCCTTAAATCAAAAACAAGATAACAGAATCAAAGACTTCAGTGACTTGTCTAATATACCAGATCTATTTAGGGGCACTACAAGAACTAGAAACAAAGACTCACAATTCATGGTCCACTCCTCTTTCCAATAAGCCACAGTCTTCTGATTACAGTGCAACTATTCATTTAATAGAGATTCCTTTTGTGGCAAGTTTATTGTGTACAGAGTGAATTGAGTGCTGTGTTTGAAGTCAGGGAGATTCAT
This sequence comes from Pseudocheirus occidentalis, assembly GCA_028646575.1. Lineage (NCBI taxonomy): Eukaryota > Metazoa > Chordata > Mammalia > Diprotodontia > Pseudocheiridae > Pseudocheirus > Pseudocheirus occidentalis. Next base: position 77,491,879 of record CM053599.1, read on the forward strand.
CTCCCTGACTTGAAATCTGGTCTCAGACTCTTACTGTGTGATCCTGAGGAAGCAATTTAACCCTGTTTGCCTAAGTTTTTCATTTGTAAAATGGGCTGGAGAAAGAAATGCCAAACCACTCCAGTACTTTTGCCAGGAAAACCCCAAAATGTGGTTGTGAAGAGTTGGACACAACTGAACTGACTCAACAACACTTTAGTGGTAAGCTTTACTCCTATATGAGCTAATAATAAAAGTATAATTAATAGGAATTAAAATAATGGAAGAATTACATACCTTTAAAAGGTATTTACTTGTTTTATATACTGATTCCAGATAGTTCTTCGCTCCCATGGCTCAAATTCTTTCACAGAGCTTAAACAACTAATGAACTAGAACTTGAGAAAATAACTGAGCTATGCTTCATCAATTGCACCCTTGTGTGCAAAGAAGGGAGCTGGCCTTAGGCAACATGGTAAATTAGATAAAGGTAATTTTCTCCTCCAAATCTCTTCTTTTTTTAGCTTTCCTCCATTTCCAACTTCTCTTTGCCAGTACTGGCCTCAGGTACTCACTGACTTTATGTCACCCATTCTAGTCACCCAATATTCCATACTGGGTTATGTTACTCAAACTGTTTAATGTCCTGTGTCACTTAGCATCTCTTTATTCCATCCAAACTGCCAAAAACCAAGCAAACAAAAACCACTTTACCCAGTCTCTAGTCTCATCTTTCTTAGTTAAGGGGAGAAGATACTTAAAGCCAATCAGATAAACCATTTTGAACAATGAGGTTAATGGTTGATGGTTGTTTTACATTTTCTTTTCACCAGTAACTTGCAGAATCCGAACAAAATGAGGGATCCAAGTGAGAATTGCAGGCCTCTCGATAGGAACAATAAGGAACACATTGTGATTAACTGAGCCCTAAGAATACGATTGACTGTGTTCTGCTCATACACATAGAACAAATTGGTAGCCAAGTTCTATCAGTTCTGTCTACACAAAATCTCTCAACTCTACCTTCTTCAGTACTCAGTACTTCTCCAGTTGGATTCTTCTAACCTAGGTTAGGGATTCCTCAAACCTTCACCTTGAGTACTATAATAATTAGGTCTCAGGAATCAGACTATTTCAATCTATATAGAATTTTATATCAATCCCTTAAAGTTTCTCATTTTTTCATTCAAAACAACCTTTTGCCATTACTATTAATTACCCTTGAAAATCCTACCAAGCTGATTTTTTTTGGCATCATATGGACTCTTTTCATCTAAGTTTCTTGACTTTATGAAACTACCTGGGCTACATAACTGAATTGTAAGTCATAGTTTCCTCTATCAGTGAAGAATTCAGAGAATTATAGAATGTTAAAGCAAGGAGTCTTAGACATCAGTTCAGACTCTTCTTTTAACAGATGATGGATCACAGATGGAGAGTGAAGACGTACAGTGCCCAAAGTTGCACAAGGTGAACCAAATTGCCTGACCATAAGTCAAGAAGACAGGGTTCAAGTCCTACCTGTGATATATACTAATTATGAAATCATGGATAAATTGGAACATTTCTGTAATTTAGACTACTTTTTGAGTTACTAAATTACAGACAAGTTGTGCTTAGGCACAATGCATGGCGCACAGTAGGCACTTAAATGTTTACTGGTGACTGACTGATCTGTATTGGAGGAGCAATTTCCACGCTGAGAATTTTCAGATTGTGATACTATCATGTATCTAAACCTCAACTCCATTCCCTGCCCCCTAAATGGGCAATAATGAACTTCACTGCATTAAGCACTTTATAAGGAATTTTGCTTTCCATGAAAGTGGAACCATCTCTGAGGACTGTGAGAACTCATCTTTAATTAGAAGATAGCATTTGAAAATTCAGTGCTGTATAACCCAGCTCATGCCTCACTAGCTTGATGGTAAGCAGGGATTGACTCCTGAGGTTAGGCTCTCTTTGATTATAACTCTGAGTAAATTGTACATAAAAGATGAAAAACACCTCCTCTTTGAAAAAATATTTTTTATTGCATTGCCTTTCAGAACTGTATCTCTAATTTATCTTGGTCAGCATGCTCTCATGTGGGACCTTAGTCTAAAGATATTGTATATGTCTTTAGGATTTTTAAAAAAATATCTCTTTCTTCATATTTAGGCTACACATTAATAAAGGCAAAAATAGCCACATTGTCTGATTTCCCTTTTGATAGCCTAGAAGCACCACAGTGTGATGGACAGAGTACTGGACTTAAAATAAACCAGACGTGTTCAAATCATGTCTCTGAAAGTTACTAATGAAATGGACACCCAGCAATGCACTTACTCTACTCTAGCCTTATTTTCTTCACCTTTAAACTGAAATTGAACTGCATTCAAATATCTGTCTCAGAGAGGTTTTAAGGTTCAAATGAAATCATCCATGTAAACCATTTGCAAAATTTTAAAGTGCCATAAAAAATGCCCGTTTTTATTATTACTTGTCTTTGTTCAAAGAGACTCAGCTTTTGAATGCAAAACTTTGAGGCTGTTATTGAACAATGCTTTCTTCCTTTGTTAAATTGGTAGTCAGAAGAGCAGCTAGCAAATGGGGTCCTATAAACCATAAACATTTGATTTGCAGTTTTATTTATGTGGCTGCCTACCCATAGTTCCTTCCACCAGATCATAATTAGAGCTTTAGACTAAATTGTGTCATTGCTGTGCAGTTTCAATTTATGTGTGTGTGCGTGTTTTTAAATCCCTATACATTTGTTTCATATTGGAAAGCTGATGCACAGATGGGACCATATCCTTCCCCTGCTCAAGATACTTCAGCAGCTATTACTTCTAGGATAAAATAGAAATTCTTCTGTTTATCATTTATCACCCTTTGTAATCTGACATCAGCCTATTTTTCCAGTCCAAAACTGCATTACTCCCCCTTTCATACTTTGTCTTCTAATCAATCTGGTCTTTTTGTGGTTCCTAATGTGCAGCATACTATCTTCCATCTTCACATCCTTGCACAGACTATACCCCCCCCCCCCAAACCTGGAAATCTCTACTCTCTGACCTCAGTATCTTATCATCCCTGGAGCTTTATTAAAGCTTAACATAAGTATCATTTTCTCTTATGAGTTTGTTTTCTAAATCAAAAGTATTTGTTAGTACTATTCCCCCTACCACAAAATTAATTTATATTCAGGCATCTTTGTATATGTAAGCTCCTTGAGGGCATAAACAATTCCTTTTGGTTTTCCTATCACCTCTCACACAGTGCTTGACACTTATTAGGCATTTATTAAACATTTGCTCACCTGAATATCATTTTAATTAAACCATATTATTAAATAACCTACAGATGTTTCCTGGTTCTTGAGGGACATGGTTCTGAATAAAGATTCAGGAAACTTTCTACCTTGTCCTGGATTCATAAGTGACGTTGAGTTTTCATAGGATTAAGAAAAACATGTAAATAAAGTATCTGGAAATCTATGGATAAACATTATTATATAAAGATAAATGACAGCTATATTATCAGAATTTGTCAAGACATTTATTATTCTGCTGCCAAAGGGTTAGAATGATGAGCAGAAAAGAAAGTCTCAAACTCTTTAGAGTTAAAAAGATTTATAATATGGTATCAGTTATCTGTTTTGAAGATTATGCATTATATAACTTCCTTTGAAATAAACACATATCTGAACTACATCCTTATGCTGGTAACAAAGGCTCAAGAAAGGTTGTACAGGGGAAGGAAAAGTGGACTGGGAGATGAGAAAGCTGGACTAGTACTTACTAGCATTCCATGAGACCTTAAATGAGTCATTTAAACAGGAAGACTCCATTTCCTTATAGGAAATAAGGAATTGGTTTCAAGTATTTGTAAATTTCCTTCCAATCTAAGCAGTGTATGACTCTATAAACACAGCAACAGCTATGATTATAGAAATATAAAATTTGTAGAAATCTCCAGTCAGTGACTTGGTCTACAAAGACACAAAAGAAATAATCTCTGACTTCTAGGAGCTTGAATTCTTTTAGGGGACAAAAGTACACATATAACCAGATATAATAGATAGATAGATAGATAGATAGATAGATAGATAGATAGATAGATAAAATAAATACATAAAGGTAATTTCATAGGAGATATTACCAACAGGGCAGATCAAGGCAGGCTTCATATAGAAAGTTTCATTTGAGTTAAGCTTTGAAGGTAACTAGTGATTTCAATATAAGTGAGGGGAGAGTGAATTCCACACATGATGTAGCAACCTGTACAAAGGCATAATGTCAAGAGATCGCTTATGATATATGTCAAGAATGGAAAGAATCCTGATTTGGCTAGACTGTAGAGTGTATGAAGATGAATAAGACATAAGATTAGAAAGACCAGTTAAAATATGGTCATAGGAGGGATTCAAAATGCTTAATAGTGGAGTATATATTAGATCCTAGAGGTAATAAGGATCCATTGGAGTTTTTTGAGCAGTGGAGGAACATGGTCAGACACATACTTAAGTAATATCACTTTGGCATCTGTGTGCTAGAGAGGAGAAAGACTTGAGACAAGGAGGTCAATTAGGAAACTATGGAAATAGTACAATTAATTGAATAAAATATTTATTGATTGAAGCTCTTTAATCTGCAGTCAATACAATCTGCTTCCTATATATCTTATCCTAAAAGTAAACTTTTGTTTTAGTGGTAACAAGGGAATCAGAATTGAGAAATAGCAAGAACATTATTTACTTTACTATTTTAAATCACGCATTTTGTAGAAGAACTAAAGGGAATGCTTTAAAAAGTGTTTGAGGAAAGGACCAGCCTGGGGGCCAACTGGGAAACAGACATAGCTTGGTGTTGGTGACTTACTACCACCTCTTTCTGAATCTCTGACTTCCTGGATCTCTTCTCCATGCATCTATCTGATGACCTTTTCCTATAAGGCCCTATGTTCTCAGCTTTTTCACCTAACAATCATGGAGAGATTATGAATTCCCAATAAGATTTCAGACAATTGCTAATCATTTAATGCATTCTTCTCTCACACACAAATGTATTTTCAAGAAGATAATGTTCTGAGTCTTCAAGACCAAGTGAAGCATATCTTTAATGTTGGAATTCCAGGTCCTATAGTAAACCAATGGGAAGACACTTTCAGGTTTCATATAGAGATTCAGTCATCTATTATACCCAGCTAACATAATCTGTATATGTTCATCCTATATCTAGGCAGTGACAATGCCTAGGTGTTAGGAGACAGAAGAGTATGTTGAACTTAGTTCTAGGCACATGAATAGAGATTAAAGACATTCTGGTTGATTAAATGAGTAGGCCAGTTCTTTGACCACATGGACTTTTGTTCCTTATTGGTATTGGTATACTGGTATTGGTTTGAATTCTACTATGAGCATAATAGTATCCTTTAAGACAGATTAAAATTATATTCACATACATAGGGTTGTTGGTTCTTTTAACTGACTGACTGGCTTTACTCTTTATTCACCTAACTGATTGAGTCAAATTTGTGTTTGAAGCATGACAGAACATTAGAATTCCAAGAAAGAAATTTGTCAGTTCAGCATATGTTCAAATTAAAAACGTTTTTAATTTTTTTTTGCTTAAATGTGTCTGTGGTGATAACGTCAGAAGTTATTTCATTTGTCTCTGCTGAAACGTTATACAAAGAGTCTCTATTCTTGTTTGTGAGGTGGATGTCTATGTGTAGGCATAAACATTCCAAAGGAATTTAATTTGTTATTGATTAAGTTCTTGATTAGAGAAATTGATGATTTACAATTGTAGCACTAAAGAAATATGAGTAATTAGTAGCAGCAGCAGAAGCAGCAGCACTAATAGTGGTAGTAATAGTAGTAATATTAACCCTAAAGTCCAAAAAGGAAACTACAAGAATATTTTTTCTTTAATATGAAACTACTTAAATATGTATAAAACATAAACATTTCTCCCACAAAGGTAATTTAAAATAATCACTAAATTTCTCCAATTGTGTTAAGATAGAGAAGGTAAAAAAGTCATCATCAGGAAAGCTGGCAGACTATGCAATCAATCAAAGTATTTTACTTATTATACTATTGGAAAGTCACAAATACAATTCATGGTACAAGTTTGGCACACATGTAGTTCAAATATGTGGATAAAATCAGTTCTTAGGTCAAATAAAAGGTATTTGGGAATTATTCGTTGCTTTATTTTTCTACACTTTTGTATTATATAAAAGGAGTTTATCATAATTATTACTCTCTTTATTTCAATACTTCATTGTGGTATGGAGCAGTGTCTTGAGGCCATAAAGGTAGAACTAAATCACTGGCAGTAACTACTAAGCTGAAGAGGCTTTAAAATTGTGTTCAGTGATAGTTTGTATGTCGATTACTCAAGGACAATTTGAGATAAATTTAGAGATTTCTTATTAACAGAATGTTTATTGGTCGATTTTTTTTCAGAGATCATATACTCTGCTATAGCATATATGTATGCTATAATTATATGGCATAGAGACAATCTGTTTTTTTACAAGTAGAAGGAATATTCACACCAAGAAAATTATAGGTCTCTTTAAAGTAGATATATAATTCACATGAATTTGATGGCTTTTGTCCTACTTTCCATGCAAGTCATAATGAGAAATGTGAGACAGTTATTTGGATAAAAAAAATTATTGTAGTTCAGATGAAAAGGAAACAGGGAAGGGGGGCAGGAAGAAATTTTTTTGTATCATTTCCCTAATAAAGTCCAAACTTCCAAGACACATCAGGATCTGATTCAAATGTTAACAATAAGACTAATTTGCTAATTGATAAAAGGTCTAAAGATTTAGTGTTCTTCATTTGTTTTCATTTTTTAAGGTCAAAGAGATTTATTATTCTAATGGGACCATAGCTCCTTTGTGCCTTTATAATCTCGATCTCCCTTCATGTCCTACAGAAAGCTTTGTCGTAAGTGCTTAACAAAGAGTTGTCTAATGAATGAAAGACATCTTCTATTATTTTAGAGAAATGATCCAGAGCTCATCTTACTCTGCTCCAACACCCCCCTTAATACATACAGAAATAGGGTCCTTGTAAAAAGATGTAGGATATTTTTAAATTAACCTAAACTGCTTCAGAAGTATTTACATAGTGAGTTTTTACATTTCAGTCCTACCTGAACTCATTGAAAGGACTTTCCTTTAAGATCAAAGAGAGATATGAAACTTACCTGAAGCTTCTGTATTGAATCCACTAATTCTGAAGCAAAGTGAAATAAGGGTTATAATTATGTAAAAACCAGACTTCAAGGTAATTGTCTGAAACTACTGGCTGTGAACAACTGCTTGATCCAATGACTTCCCTATTAGTGCCCATTGAGTTGGATTGAAACCAGTGACACAAAGGTGAAGGCTTTTAATCTCTTGTGCTATCTAGTTTTATTCAACTAAACTGTCTCTGTTCATGAATATATTACCCCTATAATGACTAAAAAGTCAGAAAAACCTTGGGCAATCTTCCACATAAACACCAGGAGTGCAAAAGAAAGCTATCTCTTCCCTAGTTTTACTGCAAATTGCATACATTTTAAGTGAAATGTTTTAACAAGCCTAACTGTGAGAACACCTCTCCTTTCCCCTTCTGCTTAAATTGAGGGCTCCCTCCAAAACATCAGAGCTCAGTACCCCCTTACTGGAAGAAGACAAATTAAGTTCTTTAACATGCAAAAGTATTGTTCTGAAACACTCTGCCTTTCACTGGCTACAGAGGAAACTGGGACTTAAGCCCTGAATTATGCAAAACTGTGCTCTGGGAGAAGTGATGAAGGTTGAATTGAGCCTATTTTTCTTTTTGACTAAATGTGTACTACTTTCCTGGGAATAAAATGTGCCCCAAGAGCAAATTTTAGGGAGATCTTCTAATTTTAGATGTATAGACTGGGAACAATCACATAATTTCTCCAAGGCTCATTTTCCTTCTCTTATAAATAGTACTGACCTATTTCTAGGCAAGGTTGTAGGATGAAAATTTGGACAATCAAGAGTTCAAAATATTTGGAATAAAAGAAGGAACAAATATAAGAAGCAAGGAAGGAAGGAAGGGAAGGAGGGAGGAAGACAAAGGGA
>CM053599.1:77505785-77524703 GCA_028646575.1 Pseudocheirus occidentalis
GAGAGAGAGAGAGAGAGAGAGAGAGAGAGAGAGAGAGTGGGCACAGGGTAAGTTGAATATGAAGGGATGATTTATAAAAAATAAAATTAAGGGATGAGAGGAATATTCAGGCAGAAGGAAAGAGGGCAAGGTAGAATGGGATAAATTGTCTCATATAAAGAGTCAAGAAAAAGCTGTTACAATGGAGGGAAAGTGGGGGGAGGGGAGAAGGAATGAGTGAACATCACTTTCATCAGATTTGGCTTAAGGATGGAATAACATACACAATCAATTGGGTATGGAAATCTATCTTTTCCTATAGGAAAGCAGGGGGAGAGAGGATAAGAAAAGGAGGATGATAGAGGGGAGGGAAGACTGGAGGAAGAGCTGGCTAATCACTATGTATGCCATTAGGAGTGGGGGGAGGAGAGAGATAGGGAGAAAATTTTACCTCAAAATCTTGTGGAAATGAATGTTGAAAGCTAAAAATTAATTAATTAAAATTAATAAGGAAAAATAAAGGACAACATTTAATAATAATTTTATATAGCATTTAATATATGCCATGCACACTGCTATAAACTTTATACATATTATATAGTTTGATGATCTCAAAACCCTAAGTAGGTCCTTTTATTAAATCCATTTTATAGATCAGAAAATAGAAGCAAAAAACATATAAAAAGACTGATTTGTGCAGGGCCATCTAGTGGTTAAGTCTCTGAGGCCAGATTTAATCTCGTCTTCCTGGCTCCATGTTCTATTCTCTATCCACTTTTCCATGTACCTGGCCATATTTGCATGCTACAGGAAAAGATCCACTGTAAAGAAACCACTGGAGATGAGATGGTGTGAAAACAATCACTATTGCAAGCATTTAGAGGAAGGAAGAACTTGAGGATCAAGTGCACATATAAAGCAGTTGACCTTGGCAAGGTTGACCATGCTCTTCCTTGAAATCTGTAGAAAAGGGAGAAAAGATAGAGGAAATGCAAAGGGGTTCTCAGGTATGTGTGAGGAGAGGTGAGAGAGTTAATGAAAATTTCCTTTTATTTTCTCTCTAAAGTAAGAAACAAAGACTGTCTGATGAGGGAGGAGAACTAAAGCAAACTTAAGGAGAAAGGAAGAAATTCAGAATAAAAAATGTAGTTAATTTTGAGCGTTCATTAAAAATCACAAAATATAAAGTTGTTAGCTTAGGTCAATATAATAAAATGACAAATTTAGCGAAGTTAATAGAAAATGTATTCCTATGCTAAAAATTATCAAAGGGAAAGTTATTCCCCAATAGATAAGTACTCAACAGATATTGACATTTTTATTGGAGAACTACAGATTAGCAAAATCATAAAAAGGATGCGTCACATCACTAATAATAAGAGAAATACACAAGAAAACAGTACTGTCACATTGATATAAAGAAAATGTCAAGAGATCTCAAGAGGATCTAAAAAAGCTTGACTGAACTTATGTGGTAGCTTTATAATAAGGCATGACCAATAGTTGCTCAGATGGGTAGATGCTTTGTCATATGTTTACTTGGGAGTAGTATCCACATTGAAGGGATTACACATTACAGTAAGAAAGTAAATCTATGAGAAAGACACTACATAATTCACAGAACTACTCTGTTAGAAATCTGTGATAACCTAGAAATATGAATGTGTTACAGCAGAAATACTGTGAGCCCACATTTTTGAAGTATTTTTAGCACATTTATATGCATCAATCAATTAATCAGTACCCTCTGAGTTACTGGTATTGCAAGGAATAGAAGTCTAAAGTATGAGGATATTCTGCTTGTTTCACACCCTTTCCCCCCACTCATAGCCAAATTGATGGACTATATTTATGGGATCCTTCTAAAAAAATGAGAGAGTAAATACCCAAGAGAGTAGGAAAAGTTCATCCTACAATAGAATATCCACCAATGTCATCAAGCTGAAAACAAATGACTTGAAGACCTAGAGGGAACTAGACCCTTGCGTCCTAAGATTTATTTAATGCCTAACCCATGTACAATGTTCAATAAATCATCACCCTCGTTAGTAATGTATTTAAGAACCTGAAAGCACATGATTTTGTAACAAGAAATTTGTCTTTCACTATATTTATAGGACAGAGGAGATGCCTGGTCAGGCATGGGTTTTCAGGGTAACCTCTTCAGGTGTTGCATAACTCTGTGATTGTATATCAAGATAATACTGGTTGTATATATTTATTTCAAGCATGTAAATAATAGCAGAATCTCTTCTGTGACTTCCTAAGAGTTGGGTATCCATAGCTGGCTTGTATCCTTACAGTAATGGGAAACTCATGCTAAAAGAAGTAAACAATTTCTTATTTTTAGAGTCCTAATTGGTAGATGTGTTTTCCTTCTAATGGATGAAACAACTATTTCAATAACTTCCATTCACTATTTATAGATATGTCCCCCTGGAATTATGTATAATAGTACTAATCACTTTTTCCAGGCAACATCTTTTCAAATATTTGAACATAGTGATTTCATCCAATTTTTATATGTCAAGCTAAAGTGGTTTAACTTTATTTGAATTTTTTGGCTACTGGCTTCATAGTCTTTTTTGTAAGAAGGCTGAATACAGAGCAAGCTGCCATAATTTATTTCAGACGGTATGCATTAATGTGAACTGTGTTTGGTTTGGTTTGTTTGGTATGAATCTAGTTAGAATACAGTAGTTGAAAAAGTGCTCACAGTCTTGCTTTTGAAATATCCTTTTAATAACTTATAGTTGCATCTTGGAATAAATATTCTTTCAAATAGTCTCAGAAAAATTTCAAAACATTTAACCTTCAATAATTATTTTCAGAATCCATAATTTACATTGACCTCAAAGCATAAAAAACAGGCATTATCAAACCATATAAAACGTGTCCCCTCATGTTAGACTTAAAAGAAACATTAACCAAAAATGTTCAGAGTTCTTCTACCTGCAATGCCCACAAAATTAACCTGAATCAAAAGGGGAGGGTGGGAATTCAATTTCTTCATGGCTCATTGCCTGTTTTCCATTAGGCATTTATTACTGAGGTGAGAATAAATGAAGACAGTGAATAAATCCTATGCATTCAGCTTCCACATCAACATTATTCCGGAGATGAAGTATGGCTTCAAGGCATGGAATAACACAATGTCCAAAAATTTAAGTGGTAGGTCACCCAAGGGGCAATAGAAAAGTGCATAGTGGGCAAAAGTAGGCTGCAACATTATCAATGAATAACTGCAAAAGAGAGCCATAGTAAGGGCTAGGCTATGAGAGATATGAGACCACAAAAAAGGACGAAAAGTGTGAGCTATGTAACAAGAATTTGGAACACCTGAAGGTCAGTCTGTCCACCACTACCAGATATTATAAAGAAACTTGGAGTGAGGTCTTCAGGATACTGGGTGGACCAGTAAGATTTACTGTGAAAGATTTACTGGAGGACATAGACAATAGTTAGTGAAAATGTTTTGATAGGTTGTGACCTGAAATGGTAGAAGGAGTACATATATTGATAGGATGAATGGACCATAAAACTAGGTGTTCTTCAAAGGAGAATATATACTTCTGACATATCTTTCTCATGCTGGCACAACCTAAACTTGTTGAGGGCCAATATTCTTGCAATTATCTAAGCAGTCAAAGGAAAATTAACACTACAAAATAAAGAAACAGTTTTACTGTAAAAGAATGAAAGGGTATGAAAGAGAGAAGCTGGGGACAATGAGGAGGATGAAGAGAAGGAAGAAAGAGGAGGATGAGGAGAAGGAGGGGGGAAGAGGAGGAGAAAGCAGATGAATAAAGACAGAGGCAAAACCACTATCAGAGAAACAGAAACAAAGATTGAGACAGAGAGAGAAACCTGTTTCTGGTTCTTTGTTCACTCCTGGAAAAGAAAGGCAAGACAGAGAAAGACAAGCTCAAAAGAAACTGCTTCCTATCTTCAGAGTGGAGAACAGATTGGGAGCAGAGCTAGTGCTCTCATAGCTAGTGGAAAGCGAAGTAATTCCACAGAAAGATCCCCTCCCACTCTATAACTGTGCTACAAAGTCTTGGTCAGTACTGCTGTACAAATCAATTTATTTGCTTATTACATCTTTTCTTTTGGGGATCTAGGTTTATTCCACTTCTCCCGCCTGAAAGATGTACAAAATATATTATGTTTTCTATTCTAGAAGTTGGCTGCTATTAATTTTAATGAATACCTCCATTTTTAAAAGGATAAGGCAAGTTTGAATCAAAGCATTCCTGACCATTAATAAACAGAAAGCCACCTTGTTAATCTTTGACCTATTGTGGATTTTCTATTTATTTAGACCTATGGTTATGGCTGGAATGGAACACAAAAGGGCTGACATATTTTGGCCCTACATCCCTCGATTAATTTCTAAGCAATGAGGAGGAAATTCATTGTCAATTTTTAATTATGATTCTGCCAAAGAAAAATGTCCAGGAAGAACCCTAGTGAGAAATTACGCCATTTTTTCTAAGGTACTGAAATATCTTTGAGCCTGTATAATTGCTTTGTTGCACAGCTTTTGTTTAAATATTCTGTTTAATATTTTATTTAAATATTTAGTTTATTATATATACATAAATGTGTATATATGTGTTTGTGGAGGGAGAGAGAAAGAGAAAGAGAGAGAGAGAGAGAGAGAGAGAGAGAGAGAGAGAGAGAGAGAGAGAGAGAGAGAGAGAGAGAGAATAAAACCTCAAAAGTTCAGTATAGGATTGTGATGTCATATTGAGTATATACTTGACAATAATGGTAGAAGTAAAGCACAAACATACAAGGATATAAAGCAATAAGGCTAGTAAGAGAAAAAAATAAGGCCCCAAATAAACAGATAACTGCCACCCAATTTTCAGGGAAAAGCAACAGGTAGGGAATTGATTGACTTTGAAAATAAAAGGGTAAATGAATTAAACAATGTGTGAGGTTACTTCTTCTGAATATTTAAATTCAAGAATCCTAGACGGAAATTCTGAAAACAGTTCTCTCCTATATTAATATGACTACTAAACCCACAAATACTGGCTTGGGCCACTTATGAGGGGATAGCTTTTTTTTTCTCTGTTATTCACGGAACCACCAACCACCATCAAAGAAAGATGTGAATCACCATCACAGTCCACCATGGAAATATTAAAGCAAAGGATGAATGACTTCCTGTCAGGTATGTCATAAATGGAATTCCTATTTAGATAAAAGTTAAACTAGATTCCATGTGAAGTCTTCTAAAACTCCAAGATTCTGTTAATGTAAATAATTTACTATTTCACAATCACTCCAGTGTGCTCTGATTTTCCATATAAACATTAGCCATAGAACCATAAAATATCAAATGTGAAAGGGATATTAGATAACATGTATTGGGACCCTTCCATTTTAGAGATAATGAAGCTGAGCCACAGAAAGAAGCAAAGATCCTAAGAATAGTTAATTTCAGAAACAGAAACAGAGCCTAATTATATTGACTTTTACACAAGTGCATTTTCATTGTCATAAATTGTACATTTTCATGTATTTTCATTTGGGTCAGTCATCATTGAGGGTTACACTTGAGCTTTCTTGCATTTTGACAAAATTCTGTTTCTGCAAAGATATTTTGAAATAGAATTTTTAGAAAAATATTTTGTCAATAATTTTTTCATCCCCATAAACATTCTCTTCATCATCTTGAGGGTGTCAAGAATTGGAAAGGGCAAAGGAAATCATCTTACCATTCTTATTAAGTATATTAAAGGTGCACTATAATTCTGTCCTCACGTTCCATGTCTCAGGATTAACATAAAGATGGAAAATTCTTTATAATGAAGTCTATTTAGTGCTTTATTGATGGGTGCAGAGTCTGAGATTGGCCTATTCTGTCTTTGATGAATAATATGGTAACAAAATCCCAACATATCTAGTTGTTTTGTTATTCTTATTTCTATTAAGTTTAAGCCAAACAGCCTGTCAGATGATGGCACTTAAGATCCTGCTTACACATTTTCAACTTAAACTTCCTCTAATGTACTCCCACACAAAGTAAATTACAAGATGGGTCATTCTGTCAATGGGCCCTATGAAGTATTTCTCTTTTTTCCTGTTGGGGGGGGCATTCTTAGGCTTAGGGTTTTGATTATTGTTGAACGCAATTCTCAGGATACAGTAGGAGCTTTTCAATGACTTGGTATTTCCACATTGAGTTTCTGCTTAGGCAAGTTTTCTTTCTGTGGATGTTATTAAATCCATTTGACTTAATGACGCAAAATTATGCCATTAATATATTATTAATCATGGACCAATTAATACTAATAATTTATTCATAATCCTTCCTTGAGGCAGGAAGTAAAACCATTGACCTCTTAAGTTATCTCCAAGATCTATGCCTTTTGGGGAGGTTGTTATTTCAAGATCTTTGCTTTCCTTGGTATAGGAAACTGCTGGCACAAGCTCGGGCAGCTGTTATAAAGATAGACAGGAGACTTAGTTAGATTGTGGCCCTAGGGAAAGGTTCTTTCTACTGTATGAGGATGAGCTAGCTCATTGTTAAGAGGCACCTCTTAAAATGTTGACTGGTAGGTGATGAACTGCAGATATTTTTAATACATATTAAAATACCTCTACTCTGATCCAGCTAATTTGTATCCTACTTGAGAGAAAGATATTTCTAATCTGAGGTTTCACAATTAACTGTTGATGGAATTTAGGACTTTGAATTAGACCTCAACAACTATATCTGTGTTTTTAATATATGCTCATTTACATGCACATTCATACACAATGACAATTCAAAGGATACAATGTTGAATTTTTCAATCATTTCATCCACTTATCAACTTTAAACAAAATTTACTCTTCTAACATTTCACATATTCTAACAGGTGGCTACTTCTCTAACTCTATCCCCAATTACTGACCTGGAAGACAATTGGGCCTTGTCCTTTTTTACTCCACTATTCCTTCCAGATAATGTCTTTAACACTTTCGCTCAATGCCTTTTTCTGGATAGAGAGTAATCTTAACTGCTTGTCCATATATTCTTTTTTGTTGATAGGCTGAGGATCAGAGAGAATAAATGACTTTTCCAAAGTCCCATAGATATGAAAAAGAGGAGTCAGAATTGAACCTAAATCTTATAACTCCAAACAGAGTTTTTGCTATAACACCATGCCGCCACTAATGTCCAAACTGAGCTCATTATCTTTCTCCTCAAACTTGCTGACCCTTTTAACTTAAATATTTCCTTTATTCACAAATGGTACATATTTCTTACATTCACAATCTTGGGGCTGTCTATTGTTTTTAATTCTTCCCCATATGTTGCATCTTGCCTCCTGATTTAGATTGTAAGTAACTTGAGGGCAGGGACAAATGTTGTCTCTTTTTGTATCCCCAGTGCTTAGCACTGTGCTTGGCAAATTGTAGGCACTTAATATATAGTTATCAATGATTATGATGATGATGATGATGATGATGATACTGTTAGCACTCTACCACTCACCCTTATTATCTTTCAACTGAACAATTTAAGTAAGTGTACTTTCTGGTCTTCCCACCTCCAATCTCTCCTTAATAAACCCATCTTTCATATCACTAAGCATACCCCTTAATATTCCTGTTTTGTAATGATTTATTATAATCTCTATTCCTATTAAGAAAATCTCTTTCCAATTTCATTCTTATTGCATTATATATGTGTGTACATATATATGCATACACACATATACACATATATGTTATATGTATATACATACATAAAGTTTTAGGAGTATTATTAAGTTTATCATATCCATCCTACAAACCTACATATATTTAGGTATCGCCATTTATTTACATTTTTTCTAGATAAATCAGTCATGATGATTTTATAGCAGTCCTTAAACAGGTCACATGCATTTTTATGTTTGTTAGTGTCAAAATATGTAATGATTTCTGTTATTATGAGTGAGTTTCTTTATCAGTTATGTTCATTGTTAATAAGCAAGAATACCAATAATATTGAAGGGTCCATCATGTGCTTTGTGATTGCTGAACTCATTTTTTATCTCCATTTTCTTTTCGCTGAACAAATGACTTTTTTAAGATGTGGCATTAGGCCATGTGCAAATAGTAGTGTTTTCCTCTCCTTATATTCAGTGTTAAAGCCTCAAATGATTTTTTTCTATCTTGGTGCAATTTCTACAATTGTAAATTATATTTTGGATGAAAAATAGGAGATTTTCCATCCTTGTTTTGTACCTGTTTTAAGTGGAAATGAATCTAATGCACATTTGTTAGTTCTTGGCTTTGGAGAGATACAAGTGGGGATGAATGACATCCAATGGCAACATCAGTTCAGAATACAGACTTGCTTCTGAAATTTATAGAAGAGGGTGTTGGAAGACTGTGAACAGTACTGTCTCACAAAACTATAAGAAGCAGTGGAGGGAAAAACTATGCCTCGAAAACTTTGTGAGAGACCAGATTAAGTCAGATCACTCTCTATTTATAAATATCAAGTGAGGCATAAAACAAAAATATTGATACCTAAGGTGCTTGTCATTGTCATAGAAAAAGTTCCCCACAGAATTTAAATGGGAAAGGAATTCCTTATAGATGGAGTGATCTTCCAGATGTCTCAGATTGTGAATGATATTTAGCTGATTTTGTTATGACCCAAAAGATCATTTCTCTCTTAAGAAAGTTTGACCCTATTACCTATACAAAGAAGTCTAGGGGGAA
This sequence comes from Pseudocheirus occidentalis, assembly GCA_028646575.1. Classification (NCBI taxonomy): domain Eukaryota; kingdom Metazoa; phylum Chordata; class Mammalia; order Diprotodontia; family Pseudocheiridae; genus Pseudocheirus; species Pseudocheirus occidentalis. The sequence continues at coordinate 77,514,480 of CM053599.1, forward strand.
AAATAAATGTATGAAGACTATCTTATGTCTACAATATACTGTGGGTTCAGATGAACTATTCATATATTTGTAGTTTACATCTGATTAGACACTGGAAACAAAAAATAAGCTGGGTTCAGAAGTCAATTGGAAGGGAAGAATCAGCCAGTTAATAAGCATCAATAGGTACCACTATGTTCCAGAAACTGCTAAATTTTGGGAATAAAAAGTAAGTCAAAAGACAGCCCCTGTATTCAAAGAGCTTACAATCTATTGGAAGACAAAATTAAAATGATATACAAAGTAACTATATACAGGTCAAAAAATTAATCAGTGGAGGGAAGGCACTAGAATTAAGAGTGATTAGGAAAGGCTTCTTGTAAAAGGTCATATTTTAGCTGGGACTTAATGGAAGCAAGAGAATGGAAATAAGGAAGGAGAGTATTCTAGGCAAAGGGAATATCTAGGAAAAATGCTAGGAGTCAAGAAATGGAGTGTCTTCAAGGAACAGCAAGGAGGATGGTGTCATTAGAACAAAGAGCGTAAAGAAAGGTATGTAATGTGTAAGAAAATCAAAAAATGAGGGCTAAGGGACTTGAATACCAAACAGAGGATTATTCATTTGATCCTGGAGGAGATGAGGAATCACTGGAGTTTGTTGAGTAAAGGAGTGAGATGGGCCCACCTAGGTCTTAGGAATATCACACTGGAAACTGAAAAGATGATATATTGGAATGGGGAGATACTTGTGGCAGGCAGACCAAATACCAGGCTATTGAAATAGTTAGACATGAAGAGTTGAAAGCTTGCACTAGAATTATGATAGCATCAAAGGAAAGAAAGGGATATATCCCAGAGATGTTGTAAAGTTGAAATCAATAAGTGTCGACAACAGAGTGAATCTGGAGTAAGGAGCAAAAGATAGTGAAGAATTGAGGATGATACCTAGGCTGCTGTCTTAGAGAACTGAGAGGATTGTGGTTCCCTTGTAAGTAGTAGGAAGTAGCAGGTTTGATTGAATCAGGAAAATAGCATATTGCCTTAACTATTCTATACTTCTACATTAAACAATGACCCATGATTTTAATACCAGTATTCCAGATATTTTGTATGGTTACACACCATGAATTGTCGCAGACAATGAAGAATTAATTTTGCAGCTCACCCATTACAAAATAGAGAGGTATACAATGGGTGTGAGAAACTTGTTACTAATAAAAATGAAAAACTCTGCAAGAGAAGCATTGTAGAAGAATGTGAAAGAAACTGAATATATAATAAATACAAAATAAAATGTTTGAGTCCACAAAATGTGAGCTAGCTAGGTATTTTGAGTCAGTAAATAAGTCATGGACAGTCCATGCACTCCATCAGCATAATCAAAATTGGCCATCTCTCCATCCTCAGCCCCCTACAGAAACATGAAATTTCATAATACCTAGAGGAAGACCCACAGCATACTTATTAAACCCATATGTAGACTTTGATGAGTTGTGGTCTCTACTATTAGATGAGATTACACAATTCCAAGGTCACAGATCCGTCAAAATATTAGGGCATTATGATTAGGTATTTATTACCCAAAGGTTCTATACTACCAACCAAATAAGACTAAGCCCCTTCTTATTTTTAGTGTTCTGTTCTTCATTACTGAGTATCTCTTTATCTTTCCAAATATATCTCATATTACCCTCTTATACATAACCATAGTTTAGACAAACTAGAATAGTTGTCATTTCTAGCACACACCCTATGTTTTCTTGCTTCTGTTTTTGTTGACTTAATTAATATACCTGGTATATTGTGTACTACTTCTTTTCCTATTACAATCCTAGCCCTCCTAAAGGGTTCACTTCAAAGGTCTCCTCCTCCATGAAGCCCTTTATGATCCCCAGTGGAAATTATTTTTCTTCATCTGAATTCACAGTTCTTTGTAAGTACTTTAGTAGAAAGTTGTGGATGGTCTGCAGGGTGTCAGAAAAGTGATGGTAAGAGTATGGGAATGCTCCTGGTATAGAAACTCATATCACCAAAGCAGATCTGCAAGTGATCTGTAATTAAAACTTTTGGAGAACTTTATGGGAGTACTGAGCTTACGGGATTTTTCCAAGGTTATATATTTAACAGATATGAGGAGCAGTACTTGCACCTAGTTCTTTCTGATTTCATAGGTGAACTCCTCTAATTTAATTATGTACACCAATGCACTATATATTCCTCACCTTCCTTACTATATTGGGTCATATTTACATTTGCTTTCCATTTCCATCCAGCACAATGTGTTACACATTTAAAATGAAAGGGTGAAGTAATAAATGCTACTACATCATAGTTCATGGTCTCCTTCAATTCCAAGTTTCTTATCCCCTGGGCTAAAAAAATTGCTTCTAACATATTAAAACCATGAAAATATTGACTTTCATGCTTTTTGGGGGAGGAAAGTTTTGGTAGTGCTGCAGAGCTTGGTAGGTTGACAGAGAGATGGCAGAACGTCAAGAGGAGAACAGCAAGAAAAAGTTTGAAACTATAGACCTAGAGACAGAAAAAAAAACAGAAGTTTTCCATGATAGCTTCCTGTGGATTTAATAAAGCTGCTAGCACACACCAGTAAAACTGTCCTTCATTTCAAGCTGGATATGGCATGTTCCAGGCTATTTATAGCCGGGGTATACACAGTAATCATTTCTGCCTCCAACCTTCAGCAATGTGGCTCCTGAGTTACTAATTCTATTGCACTCACCTTGCCAGGTACAATGATGCATAGGGCTCTGTACATTAGATGAAGCAGGGAACAAGAAAGTCCCAATCACCTTGACATAGAAGCTAGTAAAATAGAAAATAATTTAAGAATGAGAATATAAAGATGTAGCTCTTTGTTATGGGAAAACAAGAACTGACAGATGGATAACAATGTAAGGTTTGCAAAGCACTTTAAGTATATTATCTCATTAACATACATTACAGCTTCATGATGGAAGAAACTTTCTACATCACCATTATGGTGCTCCAAATGAGATATTAATATGGGATTTTATAGTTCTTACATTTGAATAAGTCATATGAAGAGTATATAGCATCGAAGTTGTCAGGTAAATATTGTTTTCATTAATAATAACAACAATGACATTTTCATGGTGCTTTAAGGCTTATGAAACTCTTTAAATCTGTTATTTCACTATTTTCATAATGACTTTGGGGAGAGGTAGAAGGTATTTTTACAGATGAAGCAGTGGATATAAAGGGAGGTCAAATGACTTAGCAAAGAAGTGAAACTAGGACTTAAACCCAAGTTTTAAATGCCAGCTCTCAGGCTCTTACTATGCCCTCCTGATGGGAAAGTGATTTAACAGATCACTTGGCAAGAAGATCCAGCACCTTCACCAATAGGTGCACAGAATCACAAGAGACTTTTAATGTGAACATACATTTGCCGCACTGTTTTAAGTCTCCCCATATCTCAATTTGTGTAAAGAAACCATTTTTTGTATAGTTCATATCATTTGTAATAGAGGAAGCATAGAATAATGTATGATATATGGGAGGCAGAGGAGCACCAATATGAGTCACAAAATTTATATTTACTATATGACCTTGGGAATCACTGATCTCACAGAAGCACAGATTTTCATAGGTGTAAAGCATCTTTAAGACGACCTAGTTAAAGAGATAGCTGAAGAGGAATAACATTAATTTCCCAGCAAGTGCTTTTCTATTCTTTCATATGAAGGTCTTTAGTGGAAGAGTATCTTCTCTTTCCCAGGGGAAACCTGGGAAAAAAACCTTTTTTGAAGAGTTATAATTGGGCTCTTCTCAAAGACTTTACAAAGTTTTTCTTTCCACTGAGCCTAATTTTGCCTCCATGGTATGACCACAAACCTTCCTCATTTTTTGTGAGTCCAAACAGAAAAAAAAATTTAAAAAAACTATTATCGCTTTCATAGAATAATTTTTCAGTGTTTGATGGTAAAATCGTATTGTAGCAAATTCCTCTCTTTTCCATGTTTCTTCCTTTGGTGATTATACACTATGGCCACAAGGAATATCAGCATGCTTGTCACTCTAATTTGGATGGTTTCTAGCTGATCAATGTCTTTCCTAAAACATGGCACTGAGAAATAAACACAAAAATCCAAATGTTTCATCAGGTCAGAGCAAAAAGTTTATTACCTCCTTGGATTTTCTCTGTTCATTAATGCTTCCTAAGATTACATTTTTGGCTACCTACTATTGATACATTGAGCTTACAAGTCCACTAGTACTTGACATCTTTTTGAAAGATGACCTGCTATTTAGACATGCCTCCACTGTTTCCTACATTTGAAACTGATTTTGAAGACAATTATTTATAAAAGATTTTGTATTTCTGTCAATATCTTGTGAAAAGATAAATTATATGTTTATGAAATCAGGAAACAGCACAGTCCTTTTTTTTTGGATGTGTAAAGTGTTGGATAAGAGTATCCAAGTTGGAGAGTCAATACGAAAATGATCTCTATTGATTTTAAGTTTGGATTCAAATATGCTAATTTTATAGATATTATAATAAAAATAGACATTCAAATATGCTGATTGTATAAGGATTATTATAAAAATATATGTGTATATTAGAAAATTAAAACTGAATAAAATACAGGGAAAGTACATCTAAATAACTGTGAAGTTTTTTTTAAGATTTTATGGATTTTATTGAACTGCAAGATCAATATTCATCAACAAGATAATATCAGAATTAAATGGGATAACATAACCATAGGCTACAATAAGAGAAGCACAATAATTTGCAACCCTTAACCAGTGTATAGCACATAGTAGGTACTTAATAAATGTTTATTGATTGGTTAATAACTAGAATGCATGAGGTTATAATCCTGCAGTTCTCTGCTACCTTTAGACAATCTTTTGGTTATTATGTTTCATTCTCTATGTCAAAACTTAGTGGAAAAAATGACAAAGTTCATGTTGTTTGGACACAGGTGTGTAGAGCTAATGATGTTTAACATCAGGAAAGCTTAAGGAAGAAAGGAGAGCTTTCTTTAAGGATTTAAGTCTGTCATGAAGATTAGTGATATTATATATTCCTTTACTCATTAATATTTATTCTGTACCTATTATGCTTTAGTGATAGCAATAATCACTTAGTATATAAAGAAAAAAATGGAAATGTGATGATCCTCAGATACATTCCATTGGAAGATGCCAAAAATGTAAAGATAAGTAAACATAAAATATCTGGAAAATAAATAAAAGTAATATTGTGGAGGAAGGGCACTAACAATCCAGGGAGGATCAAGAAATCTTACACTGGGAGGTATGGTTAGAGTTGGGTGTTGAAGGAATCTAGATATGTAATGAGACAAAAGGAAAGAGTGAGCATGGTCTAGGAATGGAGAATAGCTGCTGCAAAGAAAAAACAAGGGAAATGGGATATTAGATGTGAAAAATACCAAGCAGATCAGCTTATTTGAATGGTTAAGGACATTAAGTCAAGTACCAGATGAATTTTATAATAAAACGTAGAGAGAACAGGGAACCACTGAACCTTTTTGAGAAGAGAAGGCACATATTCAGAACTCTACTTTATAAACATCAATTCGACAGATTGTGTGTGGATTGAAGAGTGGGATTAAGGACAATCATGAAAACTAATTAGGAAGTTACTTAAATAATCTAGGGGAGAGTTATTGAGATCCCAAATTAAACTGGTGGTTGAATGAGTGGAGAGAACAGATTAGAGAGATGAGACAGTTTAATTAAAAAATACTTAGCAAATAATTAGATAATGAGGAGTTAAAGAAAGGGAAGCATCAAGTTTTGACTACAAAACTGTAAACCTGAGTTATTCAAAGGGTAGCAGTCCACTCAACAGAATAGGAACGTTGGAAAGAGAAATGTTTTTTGAAAGAAAATAATTAATGATTTTGGATACGATGTGTAGAATTTTAGATGTCTTTGGGAGACTAGTATTTCATCTAATTGAACCCAAATAACAGTTATAGGAATAATAGGTAGAAGTTATAAAGAATCAGAGTTCATGATAAAACAGTCTGTCTCTGGAGACAATAGGTCCTCCCTCAGTAGGAGTGAGCAACAAAATTAGGATGACCATTTAATGGCAATACTGTAAAAGGATTCTTCAAGTATTTTCTGTGATAGATGACCTTTAATGTTTCTTCTATCTTAAAATTCTATGATTATTTGAAAAGAGAGAACCTAAAACATCAATCAACAAGAATTAAATTCTACTTTATGTCAAGAACTATATTAGGCAGTAAGGACAGAGACAAAAACTAAAATCAATACTTTTTTTCAAAGGACTTTTATAGCCTACAGTGCAATATGAATTAAAGCTGTTGTTTACTTCTTTTCTCAGTATAATGAACGTGCCTTGAATCTGGTGCCTCCAGGATATGCTATGGTACATTTGTTGCTGCTAATATGATAATGTTTTTGAAAATATTATTTGGTGGTGTTACTATCCTTTATATTTGGCAAAAATTGTTCAACAACTAACGTGTTTCTAGTCAACAAAATTGAGTTCTTATTCCAAACCTGGCAGAACCAGAAGGATTGAGATCCACAGGAACTGTCAGGAGTATTAAATGTCCTTTGGTGAGTTTATATTCATTTAACACCTCCCTCCTCTTCTGATGGAATAAGGAACATGCTAAAAATGCCCTAAAAATATCCATAATGATCCAGGTAACAAGATGAGATAGCCAAGCAGCAGAATGGTTAAAGAGCTGGTTCTGGAATCAGGAAGACTTGAGTTCAATTCTGGCCTCAAATACCTACTAGTTCTTTGAATCTGGATATGCATTCAGGAGGCAAAAACCACAACTGAATAGCAAATTCGACTTTCAAATACAAGCTACAAGATAAACCAAAAATGTAAACAAGAAAGAGAAATCATAAGATCCTCATTAAAGTTAAATTATTTTTTCTTTTCCTTTTTTGAAAGATGATTCATGTGTCTTCTAAAAATTTTATCATTATAAGGACAGCTAGAAGAATTCTATATGGAAAGAGGGTCAGGGAGTAAGTCGACTATGTTAGGGTGATGTAAAAGAAAAATGAATAGACAAGAAAGAAGGATGTCCTGGGAGAATGAAGAGGAAGAATAGGGAAAATTTTCTCACATATAAGAGGAAAGTGAGTAAGAATTTTTATAGTGGAAAGGAAAATGGTTTTGGGGAGTAGCAGGCAAGGCTTAAACTTCACTCACATTTAAAATGGTTCAAAAAGGGGAAAATTATGTGCACACAGACACATACACACAAACACACATAATTTGGTAATAGAAATCTATCTTGCCCTACAGAAACAAAATACAATAGAAATGGAAAGGAATAAGAGGGACAAGGTGGTTGTTAAAAAGGAGGAATGATAAAAGAAGGCAGTGGTCAGAAGTAAAACAGATTTTAGAGGAGTTACAAGATAAAAAGGGAGAAATAGAAGGATAAACAGAAGAAAATGGAATGGAGGAAAATGCACACTTAGTAATCATAACTACGAAAGTGAATGGAATTAACTCACCTATTAAATAGAAGTGGATAACAGAATAGATTAGATACCAGAATACAATTATCTGGTGTTTACAAGAAACACACTTGGAACAGAGAGACACACATAAGTCTAATGTAAGGGACTGGGGAAAAATCTGTTATGCTACAACTAAAGAAAAAAATGCATGGTTATCAATCATGAGCTCAGATGAAGCAAAAGCAAAAATAGACCTAACTAAAAAAGGATAAACCAGAAAAATACATTTTATTTAAAAAAAACCAGACAATGAAGTAATATCAATATTAAACGTAAATGTAACCAAATGGCATAGCACCCAAATTTTTGAAAAGTTAAATGAATTTCAAGAGGAAAAAGACAATAAAACTATATTAGTGGGGGACCTTACTTTTCTCCCCTAAGAACTAGATAAATCAAGTCATAAAATAAATAAGAAAGAAGTTAGAGATGAAAATAATCATAGAAAAGAAAGATATGACAAATCATTGGGAAAAATGAATTGGAATAGAAAGTAGAACACCTTTTAGTTAACAGTACTTGGCACCTACACAAAACTGGTCATGCACCAAAGCATTAAAACATCACAGCCAAATGCTGAAAAACAGAAATATTAGATGCACCCTCTTCATACAATAATGAAATAGAAATCATATTTACTAAAAAGTCATGAAAGCATAGGTTAAAAACTAAAACATCTAATTCTAAAGAATAAATCAAAGAACAAATAGTAGAAACAATCAATGATTTCACTAAAGAGAATGAAAGCAATGAGATAGCATCCAAAATTTGTGTAATACACTCAAATCATTACCTAAAGAAACATTTATATCCCTAAATGAATATGTTAAAAATAAAGAAAGGGTATAAAAATAAATGGAGCATGCAACTTAAAAAAAAGAAAACAAAAAAAGAACAGTTTATTAAAATGCTGAAAATCAAAGGAGAGATTAATAAAATTGAAAGGTAAATACCATTAAACTAACAAAAAAAATAAGAGCTGGGTTCATGAAAAAATAATAAAATAGATATAATATTGGTTATTTTGATTAAAAAAGAAGGAAAACCAAATTACTAGTATGAAAAATTAATAAGGGGAATGTAACATAAGGGGAGATAAAATTAAAGCAAATGTTAGAAGTTATTTTTCCAAATATAAGACAATAAAACTGACAATCCAAGTGAAATAGATGAATATTTACAAAAATATCACCTGCCCAGATTAACGGAAGAGGTTATAGGACACTTAAACAACTATCATAGAAAAAGAACTTGAACAAGTCATCAGTGGGTTCCATAAGAAAAATCCTCAAAACAAGATGAATTCTTTAGTGAATTTTGGAAATATTTAAGGAATAACTGATCTCAATCCTATATAAATAATTTGAAAAAATTGTTAAAGGAGTCCTACCTAATTCTTTTTATGAGACAGATATAGTTTTTATACCTAAACCATGGAAAGCAAAAAGAGAGAATGAAAATTTTGTCACATTTTCTTTTTTCTTTTTTTTAAATTTAGTTTTTATTTGTTTTCTTGTTTACATTATTCATTTACATTACATTTTTGAATTACACATTTTCTCTCCATCTTGCCCCTACCCCAACCCTAAAACCGCAAACCCACTTTAAAGCCCCTCCCCTGCTCTGCTCTCTTATTTTCTGGTAGGTCAGGCAGGGTCTCCCTATCCCAGCCCCTGTATATCTTAATTCCTAGTTGCAGGTATTGCAGAACTTTAAATTCTAGATGCTTTTGATTCCTCCCTTGTCACCTACCCCCACTGGAAAGACACTCAGTTCAATACAGGCTATGGATGTGAGATTATACAGGACATCTTCATAGTGGACATATTGTGACAGTGATCGTCTGTCTCTCCTTCCTATCCCCCTCCTTGTTCTGTTCTCTACCCTGTCCCTGTCCGTTTACTGAAGTGGGTACTTCCAGCATCCCTCCCCCAGACCCTGCCCTCCCCTCCGTCATACCTCCTCTCATCCCCATGCCCCCTACTCTCCTGTGTGGCATGATGCCCATTTTAGAGTTTATGCCATTTCTTCCCTAAGCCACATTCAATGAGAGTAATTGAAATTAAAATTGTAATAGTTATTCCTTGCCTCTTCTCTATGGGATGATTAATCCCATTTTGTCTCTCCCTGTCTCCTCTCATTCTAGTCCACTCCCACATCAGAATTTCACCTTTGAAAGTATCATCCCTTCACATTTAATTCATCCTATACCCTCTATATGCACATATACACACATTCTCAGATATGTATTCATATGCATTTGTAGTCTCCTTTATGGAGACTATATGGACATACATTTGTATTCCCTTCACCTGTCCTCATGCTAAGAAAAGTTTCATAAGTTACTATTATCATGTTCCCATATTGGCATGTAAATAATTCAAATTTGAGAAGTTCCTTATGATTTCTTTCCCATGTTTACCTTCTCATGCTTCTTCTGTTTGATTGTCAAATTTTCTGTTCAGCTCTGGTTTTTTCAGCAAGAATGCTTGAAAGTCCTCCACCTCATTGAATAACCATATTTTCCCCTGGAACAATATGCTCAATTTTGCTGGGTAGTTGATTCTTGGTTTTAATCCCAGTTCTTTTAAACTTTGAAATATCATATTCCAGACCCTGCGATCCCTCATTGTAGAAGCTGCCAGAACCTGGGTTATCCTGATAGTGCTTCCACAGTATTCAAATGGTTTTCTCTTGGAAGCCTGT
>CM053599.1:77525203-77541528 GCA_028646575.1 Pseudocheirus occidentalis
GTTTTATTGGTGTTTCTATTTTGCTTCCTCTTCCTCATGTTGGCCAGTCAATTAATTGGTTGGTTTTTTTAGGTCTGTGAAATTCTGCTTCCAAGAGGGGAAGCTCTGTTCCAAATCGCTGGGGTTTTCCCAACTGCTGGAGCTATGAGGGGTGTGTTGCAAGTCCCCCCAGCTTTGGCTTGCTGAAAGTGACCCCCAGGACCACCACCCAAATCATGATCCAGATCCAGACCTCTCAACACAAGAGCACTTGGCCCTGATCAATTGATTCAGCCCCCCTGCGGAGTCCGAAGGCCAGGAGCTCTGAAGCAGCCTGGTGGGGGATGCAGCTGGTTCCAGCAGTTCCCTTCCCCCACTACTTCCTTGCCCTGGGGGCAGACTGTCCGAACTGCTTTACCACCCCCAAATTAATTTTCAAAGTTTCACTTACACTAACCATCTCTGACGATTTTAAGATCCCCTTAGGCAGGTGCTTTTGATTTTCTTTGAAGTAGACTCAAGCTGCGTATTGGGAGGCTCAGAATCTCTAGGCCGCCCTGGGGCCTAGCCTGGCCATGGCTGTGGTTTTGGCCTGGCCTGGTCTCTGCTCAGCTGCGGTGCAAGCTGCCACTCTTCCGTCCCTGTTCCTCATGCCTTGGCAGATGTGGAGGTGCTGGAGGCTGTAGAACCTCTGAAGACTGGCTGCAGTGCCCACTTGGCTCAGCTCAGCCAGACTCCTTCCCACCGTCGCAGGCCTGGCCATGGTCTTGGCTTCAGGCTGTTCCAGCCTCCATTCCCAGCTGCCATAATGAGCCCCTGCTGCCAAGCTGCCTTCAGCGAGAGATGTGTTCTCTGTATTTTTGTGTGAGTCTGAGAGGCCTAGACTTTATCTGGGCTCATACTTTTACGGGTGTTTAGGACCGTAAGCTACGGGACCTTGCTGCTTCTACACCGCCATCTTCAACAATGATCTCCCTGGAGCTGTTTTAAAGGTAAATTGATTTTTATAAGAGATAGCTTACATTTTTTTCTTTATTTTTTCATTCTTTTGACTTAGTTTTTAGAGAATTCTTGTTGTCATTTGGAGTCATTCATTTCCATTTGGTTTGTTCTGAATTTTTGTTTTTTCTTTAACTAGGGTTCTGTATATCTTCTCTTATATATTTTATTCTTTTTTATATAATTTTCCCCTCCATATGTCTAATTTCTCTAATATCTATTAAAACCTCTTGCATTATCTCTTCAAAGAATTCCAAATGTTCTTGCAGGTCAGCTGTTTTTTTTTTCCACCATTTGAGGTTTTGATTATAAGTGGTTTTCACTATCAATGTATTTTTATCTTCTCAGATTGTGCCCCGGCAATCACTGGCATAAGAGGCCTTTATTTTGCTTTTTGATTTTTGTTTATTCATTTTTTAATTATCAGAGTCCTCAAGAATTGAGTTTTATATCCCCCTCAGCCTTCTACTCTGGGTATCAACTCAAGTTGAGGATCTTCCCATTACTTGTGGCTTTTTCTTTTGGAGGAGGGGGAAGTCCAGGCAATTGTGGTTAAGTGACTTTCCCAAGGTCACACAGGTAGTAAGTATGTTAAGTGTCTGAGGTTGAATTTCAACTCAGGCCCTACTGACTCCAGGGCCAGTGTTCTATTCACAATGTTCCACTTAGCTGCTCCATTTGTGACCTTTCTTTAAGTCATTCCCTTTTCCACAGAACCCAAAATTTTCTTCACTAGTGATCAGCATCAAAGGAACCTCTTTACTTTCAATGAGGAGAAAGAAAAAGGACTTTGCCTTGAATCCTGTATTAAATGGACAGATGCCTTTCTGTTGTGGCAGAGAACTACTTGAGGGGGATAAAGAGATAGGTTGAAGTCTTTCATTTTATAAAAAAATTGTGAGCCTAAGCAAAAACCTTTTTCCCCTTAAAACTCAGCATTTCACCAAAAATAATAATTACTATGTATATAATTTTATGACATTTCACTTTATATTTTATTTTTTTAATCTTAGCACCAAAATGTGTCAGTTTCACTTTAGTGCTTAAGGGATTCATTTCTACTAAAGCAATTGAGGCTTTTAAAGACTTTCACTTTCATATTCATTACTATTTTCACTTTCATTTTCCTCCCACAGAAAATATCTTACTTCTGAAGTCTGAAGCCTTTTGATTTCATCCCAAAGAGGATCTACATCATATTTATTGCATGTCAAAGGGGTCAGTTGTCTTGTAATCCAGTTATCTAATGGTGGGATAGAGCTGACCTGTAGTGTTTCCATCTGCTCAGCTAACAGCTAACATGGTCGCCTGATGCCAGAACAGTTAACTAGAAAGGATATATGTACTAATTACAAATTGAACAATTCCAATTAAATACAATAATAGAAATCCTGAATGATTAAAAAGAAATTAACAAATGAGAACAAAAAACAATTAATAAATAAAATTGGAGATTTTTTGCAACAAAATAAAGTAGAAAAAGCCTAACAAATCTGATTAAAAAGGACAAAGACAATCTAATTATCAGTATTAAAAAATGAATTTTCAACAAAGATGATATAAAAGATACTATTAGGAACTACCTTGCCTGATTATATAAATACAAAACCAGCAATACAAATAAATAAATACATACTTTAAAAGAAATAAAATTAACAGAAAAAGCATAATTTAAATGACCTAATTTCAGGAGAAGAAATTAAACATGTCAGAAATTAACTAAAGAAAAGAATTCCATCTCCCAGAAGGATTCTAAAGTATACTCCATCAAACACAAGGAACAATTAATTCCAATAATACCTGTATCATTTACATAAAAAACAGCTAAAAATTAAAATCATTCTACCAGTTTTTTTCTATGACATAAACATGGCCTGAAACTCAATAAAGAAAAAGGAAACAATAGATTAGTACCTGTAATTAAATAAAAAATTACAAAGAGGTCTAAACAACACATCTTAAAGTTGATATGCTATGATGAGCCTGTATTTATATCAGGAATTTAGAGTTATTAGGAAAACTATAAGGATAAATAGCTATATTAGTAACAAAAGTCCTCTGAGTTATGTAATCAAGTAGGATCTTCCCTCCTTTTTTTCTTTTTAAACATTTTTGTTCATTGGTTTTTAAATTTCTTGTGTATATCTTTTTTTTAAAGAAAAGTTTTCTCCTCATTTTCTTCATTCTTTAATGATCTTTTTCTGTGTAATGTGGACTTTTATTGTTTTGATTCATGATTCTTATACTAATTGATGGGCTGAAGATCCTTTCTTTACCAGTCCTCAAAATCCAATTTTTACATTTTATCATCGAAGATTTACATCTCAGGAATCATAAAATGTTAAAAATCAGATGGAGCCATTGTTTTGTTGTCTGTCCAGATTCAATACAATGTTGGAGAAATTTTTAATAATATAAATTAAACATAAAAAATGTATTTTGAGTACTTTTTGTTCTTTCTCCAGAAAGCTGGTTGTTAAACATTTACCAGCATACCAATCACTACTTATACTTAGCCATTCATTCTTAAGTTTCTGTATTTCTCATGGAATTAACATTTCAAAAAAGCCTACTCTGGGTTCTCTCATTCTAAAGATTGCATTGAGAATCTAGCCCTTCATCCCAACTTATCTATTTTTTTCTCCACTCTTAAGAATAAAAATTTCTGAGAGAGAAAGAGAGAGAGAGAGAGAGAGAGAGAGAGAGAGAGAGAGAGAGAGACAGAGAGAGAGAGAGACAGAGACAGAGAGAGACAGAGAGAGACAGAGAGACAGAGACAGAGACAGAGACAGAGAGAGACAGAGGGAATTTTCATCTGTCTTTTTTCAGTTCATGGATAATCACACCCATTTCATGTCCTATCCATGTTATTTTCTCCCCATTTCCCATAAAATATCCCTGAGTCTAATCCCTCACTCTCTTCCTGTCTCCAGGAACTTTATCATAAAGAGCCATCAAATGCTATGTTTTGTAGGATGCATTTTTATTGGTTGTAAGCCTTTATACCTTTCCTTCTGGAATACTCTATTTTCAATATTTTCTCTTCTTGGTGGCAGTAAATATTAAATGTTATGTAAACCTAAAATTTTCTTTGGCCCTTAAACTCATTTTGCTTGACTACAGTATTTTTTTCTTTGATTTGAATGCTCTGATTTTAGTTTTTGCCATCCTTGGTAATTTTTATTTTGTGGTTTGTTTTAGGAGGAGAACAGATAATTCTATCTTTACTTCACCCACTGACTATGATAGCTATGCAATTTTCTTTATGACTTCTTGAAATATTTTAGAGAAATATTTGTGTTTTATGATAATTTTTCTGTTGTCTCATTTTTCCTAATTATATCTCTTCATTTTTTTATTCAGCTTGAGTGCTTTTGATCATAAATGCTTAATTTTTTTTCCATTTTTCAATCTTTTGACTTTGTTGTAATATTTCTTGTTGACTCATGTATTCATTGACTTATGTCTTGGGATATGTGTGTATGTGTATGTCTTTATGTATATATGTATATATATACAAGCATATTTATATGTATATGTACACGTGCACATATTATATTATACACATACATGTGTGTATCTGTGTAATATATATTCATATTCATGCACACCCACATATGTGTATATGTGTGTATATATGGTACACACATACATATATACACTGTGTATATATGTATATATACACAAATGTATATGTATATATGTATATATATGCACACATTTACATACACACAGGTGCATGCAGGCATATGTATTTATATGTATTCCAGTAGTTGGTTAAGATTTTCTATCCTTTTTCTTCCAGAACACAATTCATTTCTAGTTATACTTTTATATATTGTTTCATTTATTCTTTTCATTCCTTTGTCCCTCTAACATTCCTAATTTTTGGAGAGTGCCAGCATTCTTGCTTCTATCATTTCCATCATTTAATCTCCCAACATTGAAATCATATTCAATTATTCCCTTTCTTTCATTCCATTTGATTCATTTCTAACAAAGTCAATTTATTGTCATTCGAAGGGTATTACCAGGGGTTAAAAAGACAAAAATGTAACAGTCCTTGGCTTTAATGAATTACATTCTGTTGGTTGAAAACAAAATATGAGTAGAAAATGAAATACAAAATACATGTAAAATAATTTTCCGGAATGCTTGCACTGGCATATACAATCACTTGTCAAGTTGTGGTATTGCTGCCTCCACAATATTTCTATGTGATCCAGTCATTCCCTCTGCCATACTGTTACCAACCCATTTGGACCTAATAATTTCCTAAAACCTTATAACTTGTCTCCTTTCTCCAATTTAGACCTTCTCTAATACATCCTTCACAGAGTTGTCAAAGTAACCTTTCTATTGATAGATCTAATGACCATACTCTTCTGCTAAGAAATCTTAAGCTGATTAACATTGCTTACCAAGTCAAACATTGTAATGCCATGCACGAGCAGTTTCCCAAAAGAATGCTACTGTGAACAACTTTTAAGGTTCGGATTATACAGTATAGTGAATACTCCATTTATTCAATTACAAATCAAAGCAAACATTCACAACAAATCACAATATAATATTCACAACATTAAATCTTATCACAGAATATGACAATATGGTGTATACAAAAGCTTAATATTACAATGGCCTCATAGTTTTTACTAGAATGGCCACAATATTTAGAACAAAGAACAAAAGAATAATCATCTGGTTTCCCTAAGGGGGGAAACCCTCCTTACCTAATCATTCAGTCATCTCAAAATACAATAATCAATCTTCTACTCATGGGGAAATGATAGATTAAATTAATCAGTCACTTATCCAGATTCACAATTACTAAGTGTCATTAATTAATAAATACAATCATTAGAAAATTACACAAACCCTCCACCCCTTGGTGTCTAGAAAATGTCAATTTCATCACTCATTAAATATCCAAGGAGAGGCCTTTTCTTCAGCTTGACTCTGGATGGTCTCTCAGATTCCCTGGAACTCCTTCCATGGTCCTAGCTCCTACCTAAATCCACTAAACAGACACCTGGATTCAGAGGCAGACAGCTCACAGGTTCCTGTCCAGTCTTCCAGGCAGTTCCTGGTACACACTGAAGTTCACATCTCAAAACCGTAACCACTTCTGTTTCCAGGAACTCAAGGGTTGACCAAACCACAAAGTCTTATCCTGATCATGCTTCTTCAGTCCTCCAGTGGTTCAGCAGGCCCTAGGACTGAGGAGAAATCTCAGCCTCCCAGGTGGCCTTCTCAGCATCAACTTCAGCCTTCACCAGATTCTGGTTTCTTAGAAAACTCCAACTCAGTTTTCAGTCCAGAAGCCCAGCTTCCAGATGCTTTGAAAATTCTGCTCCCTCCACCAGTAACCACTGGAAGGAAAATTCTTGATTCTGATTCTCTGTCCCTGGAACCCTTCTTATACACACACACACACACACACACACACACACACACACACACACACACTAGCTTCCTGTCTCAGCCAACCCTTTCCTGCCAAGTCAGCAACAGGAGACAGAGTTCTCACCCTCTGCATCTTTCACAGCAGTACTTAGCCCGTAGTCACTAAGGACCAAGTACCTGCTAAATTCATTACCATTACAAACAAAAACTAGTAGACTTGGTTTTCAAGGACTTATACTATCTTGCTTCAAATTGCCATTCCAATCTAATTTACTTACTACTCAACTTCATACAAGCTATGTTCTGGTCACAAAGTTCTATCAGCTATACGTTGATCTCATCCTACTTGTCTCCATTTTTCTATAGTTGTGAAGACTACTGGCCATGCTTAAATAGAATCGGTGCCCCACTCTTGTGATGTTGAAATCATTTTCTTCATTTGAGGCCAAAAGCAACTCTCATCCCTATAAATCTATAAGATTTTCTATCCTAACTCCTCAAATGAATGTGATCTTTAAAAAAAGAAAAGTCTCCTACACATCTGTTCGATCTTTCCTAAGTGCTCATTCCATTTCTACTTATAATAAATTCCATATGTCCATCCTTCAGTGAAAGTATGTATTCCTTGAGTATAGGGAGTATGTCTCATATCTTCATATTCTAAGAACCTTGCACAGAACTTTGTGTACATTAGGTATTGTATAAATAGTTAAATATTTTCTGCTTTATACTACAATTGCTATTATTATCTGAATGTCTAGTAACACTTATAAGTGATGTTTTATATCAGGAATGGGGAATATGAGGCCTCAAGACCACATGTGGCCCTCTAGATCCTCACATATGTCCCTTCAGACATAATGATTCAGTCAAAGGGTCACACTTTAGAACCTAGAGGGCACATGTGGACTCTAGACTGCAGTTTCTCCATCCCTGATTTATATTATTCAAAACTGGTAACAGTAGATAGAGTGATGAATTTGAAGTCATGAAGTTCTAAACTTAAACCCTGCCTCAGACACTACTGAGAAAGTCACTTAACCTTTCCTAGACTCACTTTCCTCATTTATGAAATGGGGATAATAATATCTACCTGACAAGGCTGTCAGGTATCTCACATGGGATAATATTTCTTGAGTGCTTTGCAAATCTTAAAGCATTCGGTAAATATTCACTGTTATTATTTTAATAGAAAGTTATTATCACTATTACTAACAACAATTTTTTACTATGCAAATTTCTCCAACAGTTGACAGGAAGGAGAGTATAGATTTTCATTTGAATAAGAAATTTGACATTACTGCTCTCAAACCTGGATTGAAAATAAATATGTTAGAATAGCTAAACTAATTCTACTTCTATATCTTAACATACTTGAACTTCTGCTTTTTTGTTCCAGTTTCTTTTTAGTTTGTCTTCTTTGTATAGATTTTAATCCAGAAGCAGTGATTCATTCTGCTTTTTTTTAATGGTCCCAGGTGACTAGTTGAAGTGTAACAACCAACACTTCAAGAAAGCCAACATTCCACTTTTCATTCAATAAAACTGAATTAGGCAATATATTTTTTTTTCAGAAAAATAGAGGTACATTATGGCCTGACATGGTGAGAACTAATTAAAATAACAACTAGTAGCCCCTGGAGAAATATCTGTGTAGAGGTTTTCGGTGCTCAAAATACTTACTTTCCTACATAGATATCTTTCAAAACTCTTATGTTTTCTTTGTTTGTTCTTTTAATGGAAAAACAAGTGTTCAAAGAAGCAGGTAGTCTATTGCTGAGAATATTGGACCTTCCGTAAACTAACATTTTCTCCTATGTTTTGAAGAATGTTGTAGAATAAGTGTAGAATTATGTTAACGGTTGGGAAAATTCACTCTTGGAGGGTTTGTGGGAAGGCAGGCCAGTTAATTTACTGCTGATGTCCCAATACATTTGTTCATCTTTTATGGGAAATCATTTGTAATCATAAAAAGAAAAAGATATTTAATTGTCTATGATGTTTGGGCTAAGAGATTCCAAGGCTGGCATTCCAAGGCAGTTATTGACCAAAACAAGAACAAAAAGTTCCAATGGCATAAAAATATTCTTAGAAGCATTATTCATGATTTCTTAAATCTAGAGAAAAGGGGAAACAACAAATTACAAATGGTGGAACAAAATATAGTTTATGGACATAATGGAATGCTACTCTGCTATGAGGAATGAGTCTGATGAATAGAAATATGGGAAAACATATGAAGTAGTTCAGAGTGAATAAAGTTGAAAAGGAACAACAAACACAACTAAAAACATAAGCAGCTTGTGAGTGTTAGTAAATGTTTACCAATTGGATTTCTGAAAAAAGATAAACATAAAACATACTTTTAAAAGTTTAATTTACATGAGCATTTTCTCCACTTTCTTAAGTCTAAACAATCAACCAAGCAATAGTTTACAATCTAATTGGCAGAGTTTGCTGGTCTCTACAGTAAAATAAACCAAAAGGAATAAACTGAAGATTTAACAATTCTCTTTCAAGAACTGGTATAACCTGGGTTCAATATGCCCCTGGATTTAAGGGAAAATAAAATGAAAGAGATAGAACACAAATATGATCCAATGAAATGTTAGAGTTGTCCTCATTTCCCAAAATTTGCATTCTTGTATTTTGTTAATTACTAGGGAACTAAGTCTTGTGAGGCAATAAATTTTAAAAGACCAGTTCCTTGGATGTGTGTTGAGAAGCATCTCTTTTGACTGAACAAAAAGGATCATTGCATTTCGTGCCAAACAAAGAAAGAATATTGGTGAAGTATAAATACAGAGACAATTTGCACAATGTAATTTGTAGGAGTTGTAATTCCTGCCCAGCTATCTAGGCCCAGTTCAGGTCACACCTCCTCAGTGATTCTCTTTCTAACTATACTATCTTGCAGTAATGTTTTCCTTATTCTGAACTCCTGTCATACATTTTACAGCCCTCTTTTGGCACTTAAATATAGTGCTTTAAATAACTAGTTCTCTCTTTCTGTGCACAGGTACACTTGCCTAAGGTCATCATTTGATTTTCAGAAAAAAAAAATGTCTTTAAATGGATCAGCTTTGTGGGGGAGGGGCACTTAACTCTGTAGCAGTGATGTTATAAATGGAAAATAAGTTCCAGTGTAGTGAAAATGGAGACTTTAATATCCTAAAATTGGTCTTTTCAGAGACTTAGTAAATACAGTGGAGTACTATGAGACCAAAAGAATTTACTAACTATACTGGAGTGTGTACACCTGCATACCCAAATCATCAGAGACCCCTGAGCTTTTCAGTTAGTAAACGTGAGATAGAGAGCAAAAAATTTCTTGTAAAAGAGGGCAAAGGATTATGGGGTCTGAGGAAAAGAAATAAATGTGAAAAGGGTTTCCTGAAAGTCAGGTAAAGAAAATGGACAAACACAAGCATTTAGTGACTTCCTGAAAGGAGAAGGGAGAAAAGGGGCTTTTTCATATTGATAATATAATTTAAGATCCTCTCTCCTCTAAGATGAATATCCTGAGTTGCTTCAAACAATACCTCTATGTTATGCCCTAGAGACTCTTCAGGATACTTAATCATATCCCTCAGGATGTTCCTTAACCTGTATGTATCCTTCCTTATATGTTATACCTAGAGCTAAGCCAAATAATCTAAATCTTATCTGAAAAGAGTAGAGCACAAGGGGACTATCATCTCCTTATTATCAAATATTATGTTTCTTGATTCAGCCTAAGACCTCATTAGATTTTTCCTTCTGTTGAATTATTGAGTTTGCAGGCCATTAAATTAGATTTTTTTCTAACTTTGTCTATGGTAAATAATATATCCTACAGTATTTAATTTTATATATATATATATACACACACACATATGTGTGTATATAATTAAATACTGTATTTAATTATATATGTATATGTATAAAATTAAATAGTGTAGGATATATATGTGTGTGTGCATGTGTATATATATATATGTATATATATACATATATATACACACACACTCACATATATATGCATGTGTATACAAACATAATGTCTAGGAAAGAATACTGAATTATTTTCTCCTCTCTATTGTGTCCTCCTTAGTGAACTAAATAAAAATCTATTGAAAACAAAAGGATGCTTTTGTTTAGTCAAGGAAAAATAAAAACAAACAAAAACTACTTCAGTTGAGGTGGAAATAGATGCCAGATTATATATTAAAGGGCTCGTGTTCTTCAGGTCAATCGCAATAGTAGTAGTTGGGGAAATTTTCCACTTCCCTCATTTTAGTGGTAAAATGTCTAACACGTTGAAATTATATGAATACAATTTATAAGGAGGAAGGAAGGAGTTGATTTGGGACTGAGTCTCCATTGCTTTTCAAAGTGCATAGACAAATCTTGTGTCACAAATTAGATTCAGGGAAAACAATAATAGTTGCCCCAAATGTAATAATATATACTTATGCATTGTAAAATAATGTAATCACATATATGTTATCCCTTAAAAAGGAAATGAATACAGAAGTTAGTGGGGAACAGATTTGGGGCAACATGAATTAGATCAAATAAAAAGACAGAAGCTAAAAGAAACTATGCCATTTTTTCACGAGGTGACCTGGTTGACTTCTTGGACTGTAGTGAGTCACAGTAGAGACCACATTAGCAATAGAAATAAAATTTCCCTTTAGGCACAAGGGGTTAGAAGACCTAGTTATGAACACAAACTCCATCAATAATTCGATGTATGAATTCAAATGCTTCATTTAGTTTCTCTGAGCCCTGTTCCACATCCATGAACTAAGGGGTTTACAGTAGGCCATTAGTATCTAACATTATGACTACTGGGGATCCATTGAATGGTCCAAAGTGGTAAATAGTCAACCAGAAAGTGAGAAAATGGATCTTATTTCATCTTCCCAAGATTAGCCAATTGTGACCTTAGGACGAAAATAAGCATCCTACCCCCAACTTCCACTGTTGTCTGATGTTCCCAGATTCTGCCCCCTCCCATGACCAAATAAGTTCCCAAACTCTCACTTTATATTCCATAATTGACCCTTTCAGACTATTATAATCTAGACACAAATATGTTTTTTGGCAGTAGCACAGGTACCACTGGGAAAACTTTCTTACCATTATCATAACAACCATAACAACTATAACCACAACCACCACCACAACCATAACAACAGATAAATTGTATATAACACGTTATTGACAAAGTCTTTAATGTATAAAATCATATTAGATCTGCACAATAACCCTGTCAAAGAGGTGTCAATTTTGGATGACATTATGTCCCTTGGCTATCTCTGTGCTCCAGAATACTTGAGTAAGAGCACCACGCTTCCACTCCTTTCAGATTTCCGTAGGAAAGAGTAAATGACACAGGATGAACAGGTATGGATGGCTTGCAATCTGAATGGTAGATTTCATTACATTATCTTTTACCCAAATCTGGCACTCTTCTAAACTTTTCTGTTCTAATTGAGGCCACCATCACCCTTCTAGTCATCCAGGTTTGTGACCTCATCCTCATTCATACCACATATCCAATTAGTTGTCAATTTTTTTTCATTTATACCATGTAACATCTCTTTTATCTGTCCAATTCTTTCACTCACATCTACCACCCTGGTTCAGGTCCTCATTACCTCTCACTTGGACTATTGCAATTATCTCCTAATTGGTCGGCCTGCCTAACCTCTCTCTCTTCTCCAGTATCTTTTGCACAGTTGTCAAAGTGATTTTCGTAAGGTATATATCTAATCGTATTACTCTTTTACTCAACAAACTCCAGTGACTGCTTATTTATTACAATACTAAATATTATCTTTATCTCTTCTCTAATTTCTTGTTTTTACTTAAGTTTTATAATCTATATAATTAATGGTACATTTATATAAATTATAATAATAATTTCGGGGTATATGATGAAATATTTTTACTTATTGGATATATGATAAAAATGTTTAGGGACTAATTGTCTAGATAATTTCTGTGATCCCTTGGATCAAGGGAATAAGAATATATTACATATTATACATTATATTACAAGTAATAATAATACAAGTAACAGTAAGAATATATATGATACATAATATTGTTATGTATTTCCTATAATATTGAATTGGGCTCACTTGGCTGGCTGAACACTTCTTTTCACCATGTCCTTGAAATTTTTACAGGATTGTACATGCTTTGGAGGTCAGAGGAAAATATAGTTTACACATGGAAAGAACATTAAGTTGTCACATCATCCAACTCTCTCTTCTTACAGATTGTATCAATAATGCAATATTCACAACACCCATGGTGGTTATGAATATGCTGGTATAGTTGTGAATCACAAAATGTAGCAAACTCCTGACATGGAGGGCAGAACCAAGGTCTTTATTTAGAAACCAGAACACTGAGTCACAGAACCAGAAAGACAAGTCCCAGAACCAGAAAGCCAAGGTCATTATACTGGTAATGAAGTTGATACACATGGTATATGACATGATATAACTCTGGTCCTCCTGACTCCGGGGTTGGTGCTGTATTCACTGCACCACCTAGCCGCCCCGACTCCTATTCATTCTTAAAGAAAATGGGATTATGGTATCACAGAGAGACTTTAAACTATATAAACTGCATGCCAGATGCTTCAAGATTGCTTCCCACTTTGCCCTATACTTCTAGAACAAACAGTCTGAATTGCCCTAAGGCACTGGTGTAAATAAAATCAGTATTGGAATTTAGCCAACAATAGAGTTTTTATGTGCAAACAGGTGGCACAGTGGATAAGGTACCAACCTGGAGTCAGAAAGATGTATCTTCCAGAGTTCAAATTAGACACTGAGTTGCTGTATGATCCTGGTTAAGTCACTTAACACTGCCTCAATTCCCTTATCTATACAATAACCTGAAGAAGAAAATGGCAAACTACTCCAGCATCTCTACTTTAAGGAAACCCCAAATGAGGCCATGAAAAATTGGAAATGATTGAAAAATGACTGAATAACATTTATTTTTTTAAGTATCTTCTGGCTTGGTCCCTGATAGATGTCAGTCAAGGCCAGTGCTTAGAACACTATGTTCTGTTAATTTCCTCCACTGTAGCTTTTATAGAATATTTTGTGAAGAGCTGAAGTTCCTGATAGAAAAAAAATCTGTCTTGCAATGGTGGCCCCATTCTGAGAATTTAATTTCTTAATTTCAATTTGATTGTCATTCTGAGCTTAATTAGATTGTTCTTAAGCATCATGTTCATTTTTTCTTCCTTCTCTTCCCCCACTTTAAAATCATTTCAACTCAACTAACCCTTCCTGAAAGCCTGGTATAGGGCACACTGTTTGGCATAATATTCTATCCTTAACAGGAACCAAACACTGCTATAAGTGCTCCCCAAATTCAGGTCACTTTTAAACTTTGATGTAAAATGGAGGAATACCTGTTGTGATTGTTGAAGTGATTTTTTTTACTAGTTTACTAAGAGGCCAAATATTGCAAAGATGTGGGTGACTGTTTTGGAACTATAATGTAATTATTATAATAAAGGTATAATATGGCAGCCCAAAACACACAAATAAAAGAAATGAATGCTTAATTAGTGGCATGGCATAGTGGATAGAAGACTGGACTTGGAGTCAGGAAGTCCAGGTATAAAATGTTGCTTCATTGTGCCTGTGATGTCATTTTACCTAAACGAGTCCCACTTTCTGCATATCTGAAATAGAGACAATAGTAGCACCTACTTCAGAAGGTTGTTGAACACCAATGAGTTAAATTGTGCAAGAGACTTTGCAAACATAAGTTCTTTATAAATGTCAGACATGATTATTATTACTCTCATTGATCCTAGTCTTCATTAATATGGAAATAATTCCTAAATGACCCTGGACAGTACCATTGTACTCTAAGAGCACCTCTTGATTATGTTGTTCAGTTCTAGCTTCCATATTTTAGGAGAAATAAGCTGAAGAGCACTTAGAAGACTGTTAGGACTCTTGCATATTGTAACATATGAAGAATGCTTAAAGAAACCAGATATTTCTGGAGAGCAGATACTTATGGGATTTTGTACTTCTCTTCAAGGACTTGAAGGACTTTTTAACAAAAAGACAGACTAGACTTATTCTAATTGACTCCAAAAGGAATAGATAGAAGCTAGAGAGAGAGCCAGATTTCAGTGTGATATGAGTAATATGTGTGTGCATACATGTGTATATACATATAAATATGGACATTCACACATTCACATGTATATGTGTGTATGTATGTATAAATTTATGTGTGATACTACATATAAACACACATGGAAACATACTGTTAAAAGTGGAATTAGCTGCCTTGGGAAGCAGTACATTCTCCCTCAGTGGAAGTTCTTGTGGGAAGACTTGAATATGATCTTTTGAGAATATTGTATCTCCTTGGTGAAGGTTCCTTCCACTTCTGAAATGCTATTATTCTACAGAATCTAAGTTATCAGGAGCCTAAAATAAACTTTGTGGAGTTTGGGAAGAATTATCAATTGGCTCTCCAACAACAAAGTATTAAAGGAAGTGATACTGCTTCCTGTTAAAGTTCTGCTAAAGTTGGTCAATCATGGAGTGATTTATGTTGTTTTGGATTCTTCATTTCCATTCTACTCACTTATTGTGTTAAGCTATTATAGATTAGGGTTACAGCTATATTTTTTTCAAAATTCAAGTAGCAACATGCCAAAATCCACAATTACTGCCCAATTTGTGTTTAAAATGAAAATCACTTATGACCATAGGCCTAAGATCTCAGCCAACTTGAATGGTGATATACACAGTGCCTGTGTCTTTGTCCTGAGAGTTTAATGGATTTCATTTATCTAGTAATTAACAGTTTTACAAAGTTCTTCAGTCACCCTTCTCTGAGCTCAAAGTAATGGAAGAAGATTGACTTTAAGTCACTTTAGGAAAGTAGAAGCTAGGAAGTAGAAGAACTAGGACTCAAATCTAGGTCTCCAAGTCCAACACTTTTTCCATTAAGTTTTGTAGTCTCTTTAATGCTTTTAAAAATAGCTCAAATAAAGGAAGAAGTTACTCAAAGTCACATTACTAATGGGAATAAACGTATTATCCTAAGTGAGAACCATTCCTTGGTTCAGATAGTGCTTGCTGTCTTATATTGGTGGTCTATACCCAAAGATGGAAGTGAAATTATTGTTAATAATTTGCAAATCATGTATATACATGTACATATACATATGCATAATATATGTACATACTTATAGGTTTATTGAGTGTGCATACATATAAGCAGACACAAAAAAGAACATAGTTTAAAATCTTTGTTCCATGAAAGCAGAGATCTTCATCTAAATGCAATTACTCAAATTCCATTAAATCTGTTCCTAGGTTGATAACAGAAGAGAAAAAAAGATAAATTCTACATTTTAATAAGCTTTGCCTTTTCCCACCCTATCATTTTTCTATACATTACCTTTTCACAGCTAGCCTGACCTCTTTTAATGAAAGCTACTTGTTGAATATTCCTCTCCCTAATACTGTGATATACCACTTTACCTGTATTATTTAGGTATTTAAAACTTTTGATTAAATATCTCTTACATGTAATTTTATTAACCAATTTAAAAATGTCTTCCCTTGAATCTTGTTCTTTTTTCTCTCCCCATTTAAGTCAATATTCTTAAGAAAAAAATGAAGATATGGATACTGATTATGGTTTTTAATCTGGCCATCTATATATTATTGCCAGATATGATTGTAAGTGACTATTGTTTAAATTACATTATGTCATTTTCAACAACCAAAATTAATTTCAAGGCAGAGATTTTTTTTACTACATTATGGTTGTAGGTATGTGGAAAACACCAAATAAATATTTATTAGTTGTTCATGGGAATTTAGATAAATATTAAGATCTTATTTGTATGTCACTTACCCTTTTTCTTTCATCTTTTTCTTTTTTTT
>CM053599.1:77542028-77567457 GCA_028646575.1 Pseudocheirus occidentalis
CCCTCAGGCAGGTGCTTTAGATTTTCTTTGAAGTAGACTCACCCTTCGGCTTGGGAGGCTCCGCTGCTCCTGGTGGTCGCCCCAGGGCCCTGCCTGGCCGCATGGTTTTGGGCTGGCCATTCTCTGCTCCTCTGCGGTGTGAGCTATGCCTCTCCGTCCTGCTCCTCAGCCTTGGCAGATGTGGGGGTGCTGGAGGCTGTAGAACCACTGCAGGCTGGCTGCAGGGCTCGACTCAGCTCCTTTCCACCGTCCCAGGCCTGGCCGCATTCTTGGCTTCCGGCTCTTCCAGCCTCCACTCAGGCCGCACTTAGCCCCTGCTGCCGAGCTACCTTCAGTGAGAGCTGTGTTCTCTGGATTTGTGTGAGTCTGAGAGTCCTAGACTTTCCTAGACTTTGTCTGGGCTCGTATTTTCTGGGTGTTTAGGGTGGCGGTGTGGGAGCTGCTGGACCTTGCTGCTTCTACACCGCCATCTTGGCTCCACCCCCCCTCATCTCTTTTTCTTGAACAGTGAAACATCTAATTAAAAGAAGGTCGCAGAAAGAATATTGTTCATTTGCTCTTTAAACGATCAACTAAGTCAAATCATGTTACTACATGTATGTACAAAATAATGGAGAAAGAGATCATTTTCATGGCATTTTCAGCTGCCAGTTAATGTCTTTAATACTACCCTCTTTGGTCTTAATTTATTAAGTTCTTCTTTATAATCGCAGTAAAACTTCTGAGCTACTGCCTCAACTTGGCATTCACAATGGCAGGATGAGTCCCCAGGGGATGGCTGCTGCCTTGCTTATAAGGTACCCTCTGTTTATATACATATACATATACATATATATATATTATACATATATATATGTGTGTGTGTGTATGTATGTATGTATGTATGTATGTATGTATTTCTGGGCCTTAATTAAGGAAGGCCTTAATTAAAATCTGGCCTCAGACACTTACTAGCTATGTGACCCTTGGAAAGTCACTTAACCCATGTTTGCCTTAATTCACTGGAGGAGAAAATGGCAAACCATGCCTGTACCTTTTCCAAGAAAACCTCATGAAGAGTATGGCCTATAGAGTCACAAAGAGTAAGAAATGACTGAGCAAGTGAAAAACAGTGCATCTACCCTACTACTATTTTTACTTATGTCTACTATTCTCTATCCCCTAACCCATATATTAACACTTCACATTAATAGGAATCAAGGAGACATGATTAGCTGTTAGCAAAGGCATTTACTGAGATTTCATATTAAGAACAGTAACTATAGTATATTCTTTTCCTAAACCTGGGTTTACTGCTCCATGAATATACACAGCATACATGGGAAGAATCAGAACCATCATACAGTATAATAGTAACAAAGAAAACGTTTGACTTAGATGTGGGAACAAGACAATTCATGACTACAGAACAGTAGAGCCTTTATGCTCTTTCTTCCCTCATGTTCTCTTCTTAAAGTTGCCACTTAGGTAGGTTATCTCTGTTGGGTAGGCTGCTCAGCTAGCATTCCAGGGCTTTTGCTTCCTGTGTGATACTGCATGCCCTACTTCAGAATGGCATGACTGATTTTAAAATTCTGTTCTGCTCCCAAGAGCAATTCTCTCTTTTGGAAAGAGAGAATTTACTGCACTGCACACCCTGGTCTACCTATTATATTAAACTATTCAAGTGTATCTTTAAGAATTATTAAGGGCATAGCCCACAATTGTTTACCAATTTAGCATTACTCTTTTCAGACTAGGTGAGAAAGGTTTTCTTATTTTACAAAATAATTAAGTAAAATTAATACCTGGTTAACACAGTATCATAGAAACATCTTTTATTATATCATTTTATTTTATAAACTGATCTGGGAAGAGAAGGACTTGTACTTAATTTCTATTCCTTACCCACACCTACATATCAATCGATCAACTGCATGTAATGTGTTTTAAATTACCTCCACTTCCACACATTTTCCCTCTCTTTCTCCTCCTACATCTAATCAGAGAACCATTTCTCAGAACAACAAATAAAAAAGAAAGAAGGGAAATACCAGTCCAGGGATATTAACATTAATAATATTGATTATGACAGAATATGCACAGTTCCATATCCCCTTTATGCCCATTTCATCAAAGAAGAGCAGAGGGTGCATTTTCTTCTTTCTTCTTCAAGCCAAGTGTGCTAATAATCATGTTGCAACAGTCAACTTTGTTTTGTTTTATTTTTCTTTCTATTTTTATTGTCATGGACATTGCTTTTAAAGGTCCACTTCAGTTTGCATGGGATCATATAAGTTCCTATATTTCTCTGCATTTTTCATATTTGTCACTGCATACGACATGATAATTTCCCATTATCTTCCTATTGCAAAATTAGTTTAACCATTATACAACCTTTTTCTACTTGGTTTATATATGTGTGTGTATATATGTGTATACATACACACATACATACATACATATACATGCATACATACATATATACATACACACGTATATATGTATGTTTATATATATACACACACACACACTTGCAGCTCCCCCCCCCAAAAAGTTGCTATAAGTTAATTTTTCTTTTATTCTTTGGATTCCTTTGACTACATCTCAAAATTCATTTTTTTACTGGAATTGCAATCTTCAATTTATTTAGCCATTATCTTTAGATTCTGTTTTCTAGCTTTTTAATCATTCTCTCTGTTTATGGTGTTCATATTTGGAGTAAAAGGACCTTGAAAAAGAAACTTCCTTTTTTCTAGGTCTCAGTGTTCTCCTCTATAAAATGAGCACATTTCACAAGATGTTCCCTGAGGTTCTTTCCACCTCTAACATACTGAATATCTATATCTAACATACTATACATATACAAGATGAATCATCAGGTAGTGATTTCTATTAGCTACATTCTAAGAAATATATTGCCTTCTTGTACACTTTTGCACACTGCACTCAATTACAATGTTCTTGTTGGGGAAAAGAGTTTGCGGGGTGGCTAGGTGGCACAGTGAATAGAGCACTAGCCTTGGAGTCAGTAGTACCTGAGTTCAAATCTGGCCTCAGACACTTAACACGCACACACACAAAAACTAGCCATGTGACCTTGGGCAAGTCACTTAACCCCAACTGCCCTCCAAAAACAAAAAACAAAAAAAAATAGAAAAGAGTTTGTGCTAATGCTCTGAAGTAACTCCTTTATCCCAAGTTTTGTTTGTTTGTTTGTTTCTTTGTTTGTTTTCAGTTCTGTAGCTCTTATCATTCAGGGGACTCAGTCTCAAAGGACTTTTCTATTTAAATTATTTGAATTTTGGGTAAAATGGGATTTTCAAGCAAATGATTTCTGGTTTTGATGGGTACTTTAAATGATCTAAGTCATTTAAAAAACTATCATTTTAAAAAGAACTTTTCTTGTAATTGTATGAATTCTATGAGAGTAAAATGTGAGTGTGGAATTGATTTTAGCTTGGCATCAGCCCCAGCAGCTCAATGGGTATGGCAGACTGCTGCCCAATCCATATGTTTGACTCATTTATAATCAAGTGATCCAACTGTTCTGTGAGTAATTTGATAAGTTTCCTTCAGAGTAGATGATTTTCAGCCTGTACAATCAGAACAATCAGCTACTTGGAAGAACATGCAAAAGATTATTTTTTTCTCCCAGCCATAACACTCTCATTGTCTATCCACAATGACCCCATAGACTAAACTGCTGAGAATCTGGGCAGAATGTGCCTGTGAATAAAATTCCCATAATGCAGCTTTCCTATCTGTCTGTCATTGGTAATGTGCTATACTTCTGACCCCAATGCAAAACACACACACACACACACACACACACACACACACATCTCTGTATTTCTGGGTGTGTTTATTTTCTAGCATTTTAAATTTTTTTCCAAATCTCAAAAACTTTGTAGAAGCCATTATTCAAGAGAAAGATGTATCATTTGACCTTTTAATTGCCTACAGTAAATTGAGGGTTGAAAAAGATCAGTAAAGTAAGGCTAACAATGTTTTCACCCAAAGCTGTCATTTCATTGCTATGGAGAAGAACTTAGTGTAGAAATTCCTTCCACCGATGAAGATCAGCAGCTTATCTCTGTAACTTATTTTTAGATACCTAGGACATTGAGAAGTTAAGTGATATGCTTATAGTGAGGTAGTTAATATATGTTAGAAGCAAAACTTCAATTCAGGTCTTCGTGATCCTGAATCAAGTTTTCTTTTCACCACATCAGAGTGTCTATTGCTTTATGTCTATAATTACCATAATTCTATGATTTAAAAAAATACCTACTATACTGTTTTTAGGTAGTTTTATTGCATTTTATTCTTTCTCCAAATATTACACTTGATGTTCCTTGAAATTTTGTTGCTCTTTTAGAACATTTGAAAATGATGCTGGACTATTTTGTCCCTTTATTATTCCAAGTCTAAAGGGTTTCTTCAATCAGGAAGGTTATCTTTAATTCTTCCCCTCTCATTTTCTTTTCATACATATTAGGTCTTTATAAGCTCACCTGACGTGCACATCCTTTTAATACCTACCATATCCTCCTTCCTCTTTTCTGATACCGTCAAATACTAATCCTTGTTCATAATGCAGACGTATATGTAAAATAATATTGGATCTCACAAGAAGGAAATTTTTCAAAGCATTTAATCAGTATTCACTTCTAACCTGTGAATATTTTATCCACTCCTTGCTTTTTTATCTTCTAAATTTGACTATTCAGTCATCAAAAATTCTTAATCTGGCAAAAGGCATGTTAGCCAACATATATTTATGTTTCATATTGCTCTTAACCATGACATATAAAAGAAGGTAGTTCAGTGTCCTTCACTGTCTTTGGTCCATGGTCTACTGTGCATCAATTTGGGGATACACCCCAAAGATTTCCAGCTCAGCTATAAACCCAATTCTTTTCTTTTCTAACTTTTAAGAGGCCGTGTCTTTTAAACTATGTAGTAATAACTTGAAATGTCATTTGTGACTTATGATAACCTTTCAGCACCATTAATCACATGATACTGCCTAATAAATTACATCCCCTGGTCGGTGTGCTAGCTTGTTTGAAACTGAAGTCACATTTTTCACTTTGGGTAGTTTCCACTTTGGGCAGATAATGCTTAAATTGAAGGGTGGCCAATTTTGTGCTTTTCAAAGTTTCAACAAACTTTTATTATCAGATAGTTCAGAATTAAGTAAAGGGGGAAAATTTAACTATCTCATTATCATTCAGAATTTGATGATCCCTTTTTATAAAAATTATCCGTCTTCAACTTGTCAGATTTTTGTTCAAAACTGCTCTATTCACTAGTTGTAAAAATATTTTAAACATCAAGTCATTGTAAACAAAAAGATTAAATATTATGGTTCCGTAAAAGTAAATCAGTAACTTCCTGTGACTGAGGATGTATGTTTGTTTGCGGTGGGTAAGGGAGGTTATAATAAAGTGAAAAGACATTTAAATCAGTAGAGGGAAGGCAAGAGATAGAGGAGAGCCAGATATGCATTCCCTTCCAGAATGGAAGATAAACAAAAAGATTTTGTAATTTTCTTATAGGTCTTTATAAGAATGGTAAGTCATTGAAAAGTATAGTGGAGGGAGTGAAATAGATGAAATAGATGTCTAGTCTCATGCTAAAAGGGAAAACAAAACAATGCTATTAAGCACATTTTGGGTTAGTGAGGGAGGGGCATACATGTTACAGCTTTTTTGGTTGTTTTTGTTTTTCTGGAGAGAATAGGTGTGTTGGGAGGTCAGCTCTCATAAACCACTGTTGTGCTTCTTAAAGTCACATGGAGGGAGTAGGGATGGGGAAGAGAAAGGATTGGGGGAGTAGGATCCAAAGTGGTAGTAGATACATAGATGAAAAGTAAGATATTTTGTTCTGGTAAGGGTGTGGGTGGAAGGTTCACTGGTTATGAATTGTTCTTTTGAATAATGACTCTTATGTCTTATAACTCTATAAACACACTTTCCTTCCTCCTTTAAAAATGTTATTTTTAGAAATTATGGACAGAAGGCCCCAATAAAAGAGGCACAGGTAGTGTAATGGGAAGAGTGTTAGACTTGAAATTGTGACTTAGCATCTTTTTTAGCTGTGTGACCTTAAGCAAGTCATTTAGCATCTCTCAGGTTTAGTTTCTTCATCTATAAAAGGGGGATAATAATATCATCTACTTGACAGGATTATTGTGAGAACTAAACGAGACGACATGTACAAAAGCTTCACAAATCTTAAAACACTATATAAATGATATTATTGTTATTATACTTACAATAACAATTATGATTATTATTTGAGTACATACCTCCATCAGATGAGAAAGGAGAATTGTTTGAAATTCACAAATGTACTAACAAAGAAGTAGAGAGAGGAAGAAATTTAATTCTTCTACTCTGGAAGCTCTGCTTTTGATGAAGGATATAGAAAGAATGAAGAAATATGCAAAGTTCTATCTTATGAATGAGAAAGTAGAATTGAGAATAGTGTATAAAAGGATATAAACAAGAAATAAATGAACGTTTCCTACCAAAAGAGCACCAAAAAAAGGATGTGATTTAAAAGGCTGTACAGGGGATATCTAAGTGAGATGATTTTTTTTAAAGCAGACACTGTTCTATTCAGAAAAAGTAAATGTTCAAAAATGAGAGACAAATTAATTAAAGGAAAGTTTAGTTAACAATACAAGTAAATTTATGCAATTTGAGACAAGAAAAAGGGAGAAATAGAAGGCAAAACTTTTTTTTCCCTTTTTCAATGGTAAGAGGTGGCAAGGAGAGAAAAATGCTTATTAATAGAAACCATTGAAAATAAGCAAACTAGAACTCCTTGGTATAGATGAGCATGTAATTAGTCCAATAAAAACTAATTGCAGAAAGAAATCCATTTCTTAAAAGAGGAAGGTATAAAATCTTCACAAAAGAAATAATTGAGGAAAGCAAAAACCTAACAACAACTATCTTAATTGTGAATAGATTAAATTATCAAATAAAAGAAAATAGAATTGCAGAAAAAGAACATAAAATCCCAAAATGCATTGCGTATAAGGATCACATTTAAAAGATATTGGCACATAAAGTATGAAAATGTTTGACCGCAGCAAAAATCTGTGAGAGACAATTCCACAAAAGCAGAAGTTGAAATCACATTGTAAGACAAAGCAAAAAATAAAAAATGTGTCACATCCAGAGAGATAAAAGGAAAACCATATATTGCTCAAAGGAATATAGCCAATGAACAATATCATTAGTAGATGCCCATTGATAAAGTAACATATCTAATTTCATCTAAAGAATAGGCAATAAAGTGATAAAAATGAAGCAATAAAATAATTGTAATAGGCTTAAATGTTTCTCTCTCAAAGGTGAATATATTCAACAAGGAACAAAAGAGAGTATGATCTGAACAGATTCTTCAAAATGTTAGATTTGGAAGACTTTTAGAATCTTCAGAAGGTGAATGTAAGTGAACTATTCTTTTTATAACTTTTCTATGTATGTTTTCAAAGATATAATTCTTCTGAGATCTATTTTGTCTGTCTTCCATTTTTCCCCCCAGTGAGCCACTTTAACAAAAACAGACTATGTATCACCTAATAGGGAATTTATAAATATATGTACATTGTCAGAAAAATTTTAAATGACATAAAACGATAAAAGTTGCAATCAAGGAACATAAACAAAATTATAGATCTAAATGAAGACTAAAAAATGACAGCCTGAATGAGTAGGTCAGAGAACAAGTCATGCAGATATTTAATAATGATTAGAAAAAACAAATGATAGCAATGAGAAAAGATGACAAAATTTTCAGAATGAAAATAAAACATTTCTGAAATAAATATAAATACATATATGTGTGTCATATATAAGCATACACACATATGTTATGTGTGTATGCATGTATATCTAGAAACATGTTTGAGAACATATAATCAAAGGGAATAATGAACTAAAGCATATAATTTCCAATACATAAAATGCTGTAAAATCAACAAAAACAACAAAGCTAGAACAAGTATACACAAATCTTGAAAACTAGAGTATAAGCAGATAAAATGAAAATCAAAAGATAAATATATAATGAACTAATATTTATTTGTGAAAGTTAATTAGATCAATAAATATTTTCCTAAACTGATTTTTGAAAGAGAAAATTAAATTTCCTAACAAAAATAAATGAGGCCTTAAGAACTGCTCGTTGAATGACTTTACAACAAAGATGAAATTGTACGTATATATAAATATGCACACATATATGTGCATGTATGCACACATATACACCTATATATAACATACATGTATTTATATTAGCACCTACTTCCTATATTCCATTACATGGTAGCAAAAATAGTCATTTGAATAAATGAAGACAGTCCTATAAGAAGCATAAAATAACTAAATTAAAACAAGGAATAGAAAAACTAACAACAAAACCACACAAAAATCTCCAAAGTGAAATTGAGCAAGTAATAAAATAACCACCTGAGGGTAGGTTAAGGGGCAGGTTTCTGTTAAAATTTATAAGTGATTTATATTAATAGTGTCAAACTCAAATAGTCATTGAGTCCACTTATCTATACATAAAATGTTTATGTGGACCACATAGTAAATTAGTTTTTAAAATATTTTATACATTTTAACATATTTTATTTTAAATTTATTTGGTTAAATATTTCTGGATTGCATTTTAATATGGTTAACGTCACACTCAAGACTCTTGTACACTGCATGTGATCCAAGGGGCTGCATGTTTGACTTCTCTGGTTTGCACAGTTAAATTGAATTTAGGAATTCAAAGAAAGTTTAATACTAGGAAATTAGCAAAATTACTCACATTCAAAATAAAAACATATAAAATCATAGAACAATATTGTAGATGCAAAAAAATTATTTGTCAAAATACAGTAGTCTTCAATAGCTAGCGTTTATATAGCTTTTTAAGGTTTTTTTTTAAACACTTCATAACTATCATATTTATCCTAACAAAAATCCTTGGAGACAGGTGCTGTTTTCATCCACCTATTTTACATCTGAGAAGACTGAGGTGGGGACAGGTTAAATGATTTGCCCACAGTGGCATGACTACTAAGTGCCTTATGTTGGATTTGACCTCAGATCTTCCTGAATCCAGGAACAGCAAGCTTCTGATTATACCATCTTACTACAGTCATGCTGAATTATTGCTGAAAATTCCAACAAACAGAGACATAGAGTGGTCATTTAAAAATATAATAAACATATACATGTAAAAAAAAAGCTAATGTTATTTGCATTGGAGGAAAACTGGTTTCCCCAGAAAAAAAGTAGAGGCAAACAATGCTTCCCTCAATAACTTCTATTACTTTACATACTTCTACCACCAATAATAACAATAAGACAAATAAAATTAAATTAAATACACACATATCAGCAGAGGGGAGATAGAAATATCTGTATTCATAGATGACATGATAATTAGAAAAATTTATGTATTTAGAAAATCTCAGAAATCAGGAAATTTATTGGATGAAACACTTCCATTAATAACCATATAATATTAATCTCCAAAAGGTAATAGCATTCCAGTGTAGCAATAAGATAAACTAGGAAGAAATGGTGTGAAAAAAAATCTTATTCAAGAAATAGCAAAGGGCAAGAAATAACTGGAAGTCAACCAATTGCAACTCAAAACATAATTGCCATTAGAAAACTGCTTTTAAAACAGCAATGAAGATAAATAGCTTTGAGGGATATTTATTATTTATGATTGAGTCATGCAAAAATGATAACATTATGATACTATTTCATTTAAATTATAAACATTATGACAAATTAATGAGGTATTACTTTATAAAATTAAATAATTCAAGCCATCATTTTAGACCTGCATATTACATAATATATGACAAGAGATTTCATAAGGATTTTGAATATATAATTATAAAAGAATTATATTGATATATAAATTATTTGATCCTATATAAAATTATTTGATTTGACATAACATGGTATTATATATAAATATAATATAAAGATTATTTGATTTAAAAGGAGAAAATAAAATGAATATAAATATATTGTATGTATATTGCTGACAGAAGACTTCTTCAAAAACAAAAGACAAAATGACTCATAAAAGATACAAACATGTGATTACATAAAATAAGAAAATCACAACCAAATCAATACAGCTTTGATAAAAAGGGAGAACATTTTAATTATCACATAATATTGCCATCAGATATGTCTGATAAAGGTCTTATACCTAACCTAAGGGAATTAATACAAATACATAAGATCAGCAACCATTGTTCATTGGATAAGTGATCAAAGAATATTTTTTAAAATCTCAAATGAAGGATATATTTTAAAGCTATTAATAACCATGATTTTTCAACATAATTTATAACAAGGGAAATGTGAATTAGAACATTTCTAATTTACTCAACAAATTAGCAAAGATAACAAAGGATGAAATAATCAGTGAACTAATGGCAAATAAGTATACTAGTACAGTATTGATTGAATTCTGAATAAATGCCTCCTTTCTGAAAAACAATTTGGAATTACAAGCAAATAATGATTAAGTTATTTATATTCATAAGCCCAGAGATTCTTCTGATTGGTATGGTAAAAGAAGTTGATATTTGAGAGAAAAAAATCCTATATGTACCAAAATAATCCCAGAAGCTCGTTGAGGTAACAAAAAATATTGAAATATAGTTGGAGTATTTTTCATTGAAGAATAGCTAGACAAATCTTGTATAATAATGTGTTAGAATATTGTTGCAGGTTAGGAATTTACAAATGAACTTTACATGAGCAGGAAAAATATGTACAGTGATTTCAACAATGTAAAGGAAAAGAATGATAAAAACATAATTAAAGTTCTTAATTATGATGAAGAATCAATTTGTCAGAGGAAAAACAGTAAATGTTTTTCTTCCATTCATTAGCAATCTGGAGTACAATAAATGAATAATATTGTATGCTTTCTAATATGTGTTTTCATTGACTAAACATTACTTTTTTTCTTTTTTAAGCCATAAGTGTAAATTATTTATTCCAATGGAATGCTCACTAAAGAGGAATGTGAATACATGAAAATATGAATGAAATAAATCAAAAGTTGTCCATAAAGATTTAAATGAAAAACTTTAAAAAGAAAATAAAAGAAAAAAATGGAAGAACAAAAAAGGCAAATGTTTTAATTTTATTAATGAATTATATACATAGTAGGTTTTGGAATCTGATTTTCTCATTCAGAAGTTTTGTAAGGGGCAGCTAGGTGGCGCAGTGAATAGAGCACCGGCCCTGGGGTCAGGAGTACCTGATTTCAAATCCGGCCTCAGACACTTAACACAAAAAAAAACTAGCCGTGTGATCTTGGGCAAATCACTTAACCCCAACTGCCCTCCAAAAAAAAAAAAAAAGCAAAAAAAAAAAAGAAGTTTTATAAACAGGGAATAAGTTGTCCTTTGTCATACAAGTACAAGACTTGAGTTCTTTCTTTTTTAAATTCAGTTACTAGAGCAAGAAATATGTAAGTAGTATGTCTTAATGTTTAAAACACATTCACTGAGAGTCTCCCACTGTAATTGTGGACAAAATAGGTAAATGATGCCTGGTTAAGAGTACCTACAGTCTGGTAAATTTATAAGAAGTAAAAAAATAAAAAAGACCTTGATTCAACAGATTGATTTGTACTTAGAGAAAGACACCTAGTGACATTCTACAGGGCTTTGTCCTTGATCCTGACCTATTGAATCTTTTCAATCCATATTTTGGATAATGAAACAAAATGGTAAAATTGTTAAATTTATAGAAGATGAAAAAACTGGGCCAAATAGTGAAAATGTCAGATGACAGAATGTTGAATTCAAAAGAAATAATTAGTTAAATTTAAGAAGGTATGAATTAATAGAAATAAATGTTAAGTCCTACACACATATTCAAAAACTCATCTGGCACAATTGCAGTATAGGGAATAACTCCTTTAATTAGAGTTTGTGTAAAAACACCTAGAGTTTTGTTTGACAGTTTAGTACAATATAAGTTAATAGTATGATGTACCTAATTAAAACATATAAACAAAAATATACCCAAAAAGAAGCACAACAACTAGGGGGAAGGAAAAAAATTGTAATGGTCCCATTGTAGCCTGGGGTGTTCAACAATGTACGGAATACTGTGATCTATCCTTTGCTGATGCATATTAACAGACAATGAGAAACCAGAAAAGGTTTCAATGAGTATATTCATGATGATGAAAAGACTTGAATGGTTTAACGAACTCAGAAATTCACCAGAAGTAGAAAAAATTTGTGTGAATGTAATGTAATGTAATGACTGCTTCCAAATACTGGAAGGGTTGCAAATTTAGAAGTAGTGGTAGATCTCTTGTATAATTTCAAAAGGCACAGATAACCTATAGGAGGAAGATAAATTTGATTCAATACAATAAAGAACTCTGCAACACTAAGGAGCTGTTCCACAAATGAAAGAGTTACCAAATGAAAGGATATATTCCCCTTCATCAGAAGTATTTGAACTCACACTAAGACCAGACAATCGCTTTTCAGAGATGACGTGGATGATTTCAATATGGAGCCGTAGGTTTGACTAAATGACTTCAAGGAGCCTTTGAATCACAAGAATCTATGAATCAAATATATTAAGGTCATGCCTGATGACAGATTATAACGTATGGAGAAAGACACAACAGAAGTAAGCAGAGAAATATATACCTTCGCACTTTTGACTCTCATGAATAAAAAGAAAGTTGCAATATACAGAGAGTGTTTCCATTTTGAATTCATTTGATGGATATACATAAAAGGATTGCTGCTTTAGTAAACAGAAAATAAAACAATCATTTTAACTGAGCTTATTTTTAATTTTAAAATACCAACAAAAAATACCTAATCATCATTTTTGCCTACTGAAATTTGTATTATTATTTTAATGTGAGAATTTCATTATATCAGCAGTTTTGTTTCAGCAAAGCACAGTTGCACTGGTAAGTATTCATTAACTCTGAATCAATCCTATTTAGTATTTTGATCAATATTTCAAACAAGTGTGTGAACATAAAGACTTTCTAGGCTATGTCTGCTAGGCTCACTCATTAGGCTATTGAAGGTTTGCTTATGACAGTTCTTTCAATCCAACCTCTGTAACAGTTAAATAAAATTATTTTTAAAATCCAATTGGGAGAAGAGGGGAGCAGTGTATTATGTTTGGACTTGGATGGGATAAGGATGGGAGTGAAGAGATATTACAGTGTGGCATGGCATTTAGAAGGCTAGAGTTGGAGTCACATCCTTCCTCCACTCATTTTTAGGTATATGGTCCTGTGATCAGGGTTAAATCACTTAACTTCTCTGGGCTTTTGTTCTCTCATTTATAAATGGGATAATACACAATCTTGATTTACATCTATGAGGTACTACAAATATTTGTAGTACTTATTTCATAGTTAGTGAGATGCTCAAATGAACCTATTTTTTGTCAATTTTTTTGGTCTCTTGTCCTTATAGTAGGACATGTAGTTCTTATTTCACAAAAATATAGAGAGGTTCAAATGAACACTATTCCTGTCAAAGGAGCCATCTTTCCCCTGTCACATTTACGTTAAACTGGGTTCCTAACCCTACCTCAATATACATATTCCCCCATTTGCCAAGTATTGCCATTCCTAATTGCACATATATTAAATCAGACTCCTTTTCAGGAACATAGTTACCATCTGAGCTTAAATCCTTATCACCCCTCACCTAGATAGGATTATTGCAATAACCTCTCACTTAATTGATTTCATTATTTCAAGTCCTTCCAGACCATCCTATATATTGCTTCCAAATAATTTTTCTTAAATATAGATTGGATCATTTGACTCCCATACTCATTCTGCTCCTGTGCCTCCCTCTAGTCTCTAGGATAAAATCTAAACTTCTCTATTTATCTATAAAAGCACTACACAATCATGCCAGAAATAATCCTTCTACCCTTTCTGGGCATTACCACCTCACTGAACTCTATGTTACAGTCAAACTGGCCCTATTTAGTTACTCGTGCACCAAGCTACATTTGCCATTCCTTTTTCCTACCTCAGAGAGCCCCTTTCATCTGTTAAGAGCCAAATCAAGCCTCATCTTCTCTATGAAACATTTCTTGATTTTCCTAGCTGTTAGTTACCTCCTCCAAAACTACCATCTCTTTAACTATTTGGGGTTGTTTGTATCTACACACACACTCACACATGTTTACAGGTATACATATATAAATACACATATATCCACACATATGTCCATAACATAATATTTGTTGACTATATATGTATGTATATATGAATATATTTATATACATATGTACATACATATACATATATTTACTGAATCTTTCATTGGAATATAAACCGCTTGGTAGAAAGAATTTTCATGTTTTGTCCAGTATAGTTCCTGATACATAACACGCACTCAATAGACGCTAATTGATTGATTGAAATGAAATCATGTGTGTGCAACAATAAATGTGAAAGTGTATCCTTAGGGGGTCTATCCTCTCCACCATTTCCCCTCCCAACCAACAAGTACAGGATTGTGAATCTTCACAGACCTTGCATCCTGGGGCACCTCAGACATAGAACTCTTTCCTCTAGCCTCTCCTAACTCCCATCTTTTTTCAGGTAAAAGGGGCAAACTTTAGCCTCTCGGATCAGAGATCTCACTTGTAAGGGCACCATGACTCTAATCAGCCAATTGTTCTTAAGGTAATTGCAATTCCAAGTTCAATTTTGAGAGAGATGCTTGGGAAAGATATAGGGTCATGCATAAAACTAAATTGTGAATCTTTATTGTTGGAGGCAAAGAGAGTGTTTTAATATCCCCACACACACACACACACACACACACACACACACACACACACACACACACCAAATCTGGTTTCCTTGACTAGACAGCTAGTGAAATTTAAACAAACTAAAAACATTAAGATTGTTTCTTTCCCCACATTCCATCCCTCATACACACTCTGACCTCAAATAATGACATAACTAGAGACAAGCGGAGCAATCTCATTTATCAAAAGAAATTCAAGTTTACAATGGAGAACTCAAAAAAATAGGACAAGGTTAAGGGTATTTTTTCCCAGCATTGTTTAAGTGGACATTGGGAAGAGAGAGGAAATGAGAAACACTTCTTTTATAAGTTTAGGTTCAGGAGTGGGGAACCTGCAGCCTTGAGGCCGCAAGTGGCCCTCTAGGACCTCAATTGCAGCCCTTCACAAAACAAGTTCTATGGGGTTTGGATGCAGCTAAAGGGCTGCACTTGAGGACCTAGAGGACCACATGTGGCCTTGATCCTTCAGGTTTCTTATCCCAGAAGGGAAGAATTCACTACTTCCTAAGCCCTCATTTCACTACAGTCCCACCTGCCTGTTATGGATTCTGACTTTGGTGACCATAAAGGGAACATTACAGTGCGTGACCATAAAGGGAACGTTACAGTGTATCTCCACATCCCTTTGAACAATTTTTGCCCTGCTTCCCTACACTCTGTATAGTGGCATGTGCTTCTCTCCTATACATGCTTCACTCTCATCCTAAGTCATCTTCTACTCCATTTTCAATGGCTGCCAAATTTCATATCCTCAAACTCATGCTGGGTTTCCTCTGTCTTCCCTCAGGCTATAGTGACTGAGGACTAAATTTCCCAAGATGATTAGCTGTTTTTCAGAACATTAACTACAAGTTAGATCTGCAGCTCTGGCTGACACCTGTTGGTCATTACATAATATTAATCTGCATTTCAAGCTTTAAAGCAATATAGACAGGCAATAAAAATTTATTATGCACCTATTATGTTTTAGGCACAAAGTGATCAGGATCCAAAAATAAAAATGCAAATGAGGAGCTCACAATCTAATGGGGAAGTCAACATATAAATAAGTATGTATAGCAAGTTATATACCAAGTAGATTGGAAGTAACCAAAGGGATGAAAAGTACTAGAATTAAGGAATTGGGAAATGCTTTCTGTAGAATATGAGATTATAGCTGGAACTTGAAAGAAGACAGGGAAATCAAGAGATGGAGATGAGGAAGGAGAGTCTCATGCATGGGGGACTACCAGTGAACATACCTGGAGTTGGGAGATGGAGGGTCTTGATTGAGGAGAAAGGAAGCCAGTGTCACTAGATCTCATAGTAATTACGTGTGAAGGAAGGGGGAGAGCATAGTAATGTGTTAAAAAATGGGAAAAATTGAAAAGATGTCAATTGTTCTTCTGCACTTAGGTTTGTTAATTCATATTTGGGTCATGGTCATTACAATAGCAGACAGGATTTAATGAAGAAAAAATAGAACACCCGCAAACATTAATTATCAAAAAATTGCTGTTGTAAGTATCAGTATCCTCTCAAGTTCTTCAATGCCTTATTATGGTGTGTAGTTCGACATGGGCTATTGAGATTCTTGAAAGACCTTATGAACTTTGATTAATCCTACCTGTACTACCTGGATTATATGCTTACTATAACCAGTGATCTTATATTCAGAAAAATTCATCATCAGGTTGGCCACCAATTAATTTTTTGAGCCTACACAAATCTTAATGACGATCAACTAAAACATAGATCTAGAGCATGTGATCTACATTGGTAAAGGGAGGACCTGCCCAGGTTCCCAAAGTATTACACACAGATGTTCACATATAAAAATATCTGTAACTACATAATATGCATATATTTGAGAAGCAAATTAGCATAATGAAAACAGGGCTTGATTTGGCATTAGAAAGTTATGAATCAAAATCTTACCTCTAACAATATCTGAATTTATGACTGAGCAAGTTACTCAATCTCTCTCTGCCCAAGTTTCCTCAATTATAAACATGAATATAATAATAGCATTTGTACTTACCTCACAGGTTTCAGAGTTTCAAGTGCGATCATGTGTAAAGGGATTTTTTCCCAAACTTCAAAGTGTTATATAAGGCATATTATTGGTGCTATTGTTATATAGATTAAT
Organism: Pseudocheirus occidentalis; assembly: GCA_028646575.1. NCBI lineage: Eukaryota > Metazoa > Chordata > Mammalia > Diprotodontia > Pseudocheiridae > Pseudocheirus > Pseudocheirus occidentalis. The sequence goes on from CM053599.1 coordinate 77,559,026, forward strand.
CAATCAATAAATCTACCAAAAGATTTTTTTCAAGTTTTATGATGTTCTAAATATTGTGCCAGATGTTTTAAGGCTTACAGAAGTATAAAAAATATCCTCTATCCCTTAAAGAACTTAAAGTCTAGTTGCAAAGATTAATAATCATAAAACCATAGTAAGCTATACACAATAGCCTGTAGGTACATTTAAAATTGTGTAGCTGAGTTTATGATTAGTACAGGTGTTCAAAGAATTCCAGGGAAGTAAGAGAATGCTTCAGAGAGCAAGAATATGAGTGGAGTCATAGAGGATAGATTGGAATTTGATAGGGGCAGGGAAGAGAGAAGGGCATTAGGGCATTCTAGCCAAAGCAAAGAGTATGAGCAAAGGAATAGAAACCCTGTAAAGGACAACACATGTTCAAATGATAAAGAGTAGATCACTTGGAGTGAAGAATTTGTATAGGAGAATAATAAGAGAATAGATTGCAAATGTAGCTATGATCATTCAGGACTCAGACATGAAACAGTGAGGAAACAAATCCGATCAGGATTCAGTGCCTATATTGGATAGTAACAAGAAATAAAGTAGCCTGTGGGACAAAATTATGGATAGTTTAATGCAATTCCAGGATGAGCTTTAATATAAAAGTTTCAAAACAAATATTTATTGAATTGAATTGACTGTTGAAATCTTTCCATTCTTTCAAGATCCAGTTCAGTTGCCAGTGCTTTCATGAAACCTTCCTTAATCTCCTTCAAACTCCAAAGTGAAGTATAGCCTTACCTTATATACCCCTAGTTCTGTTTCCTTGATTTATCCTTTGTTCTTTTGTTATTCTTATTCATATGATAGTTATTTGTGTACAGGTCTCATCATAGGCCAAAATTTTAAGTACTTTTAGGGCTAGATTTGAAAATTCTCATCTTTTTATTCCTTGTTTCTACCAGGAAACCTTAAATGCTGTATACTGTAAATATGTGTTTGTTGAATAGTTGATGAATTTTGTTGCTTCTCTGAATCTAATTATCATATATGGCACCTTAATACCCTTATTGAGACTGGGAAACTAAAAACTTAGTCGTTCTTGTGTATAGAACTGAGGAGGGTCATTTTTAGGTGTGAGGGAAATTCATTTTTACAGATGACATTGCATTAGATTCCTTTCCAAGTAGCATGAGATATAGCTGTTGAAAAGGAATATAATTGCATACTGCAAACGAAAAAAAAATGAGTAGATTTTTCAAAGGAATACTAATTCCCAATTGAAATTAATTCTTAATCCAGTTTAGCAGCATGCTTTTTTTTTCACCCAGTAGCAACACAAAACTATAAAGCTTGATATCTGATATGCTGCTTGAGTTTTCATCCGGTGAAAGTCAAAATTGGGATTTCTCAGCCTTCCTATGTACCCTCCAGCTATCTACATTTATATGTTAATATAGATAGATAATATGGCATCTCTCCAATTAAAGTGTGAACTCCTTAAAAGAAGGGACATTTACTCTATTTGTATGCACAGTACTTAGGAAAGTGTTTCATACATAGAAGGGCTTAATAAAAGATTTTTTGTTATTTCTTCAATCTGGTATAGACATCTATTTGAGCTTCCAACCATGAATTGGCTAATTTTATATAATCATAAACCCAGAGATAGAAAAGACCATAGAAGCCATCTAGTATAAGCCTTGCCTAAAGAATTAATCTTTTCCTTAACTTTCTCTGAAATACTAATCCTAAAACATTCCCTAAAAAATGGTCATCAAGCTTTTCCCTGTCTCTTGTGTATTAAATAGGACTTTCAGATAATCAGTGTCACAGAATTTCAGAGTAGGAAGGAATTTCAGGAGTCATTTAATGCAGCCTGTACTTTAGCAAGAATCCCTATTCCTTCTACAATACTTCTGAAAAGGGCTCATCCAGTTTATACCTGAATACCTTCAGTTAAAGAAAATCCATTATTTCCTAAAGCAGCTCATTCTAATTTTGTGCAGCTAAAAGTTTAAATGCTTAGAAAGATTCATTTTTTTACAATGAGCCTAAACTGACTCTCTGCACCCTCAAGTTCCTACTTTCTGGAGTTAAGCTAAATAAGGCTAAAAACACTTTTAAAATAGTCCATTTAATACTTGAAAACATTGTATGACACTTCCTTTTGTCTTCTCTAAACATTATTAGTTTTTCAATCAGACCTTGTATGGCATGGTCATCATCCTAGTTACTAAATAATTACTCATGTTTTGAACAATAAGGGCTTGCATTTATTTACAGTTACATTTTATTTTAATTCATAATTATAATTTAAGTGATTAACAATCCAAATTGCATGGCAGTAAAACATTTTATGACTTTCTGAATGAATCACCCATAGTATGCAAGGTCTACTGAAAGTAAAGAAATATTATTCGGATGTTGGGAGTGTCATTTGAAATAATACTTGAAAACACTTGCTTGTTGTTCTTGTTCAGTCATTTTCAGTCATATCCAACTCTTCATGACCCCATTTGGGGATTTCTTGGCAAAGATATTGGAGTGCTTTGCCATTTCTCTGCACAGAGTCAAGTAAATAAAAAACCCCACCCTTTTATTGCAAGTTATGGTATAGTAGTATATAAAGATAGATTTGGGTTCACAAACTCAACTACAAATCCTAGCTCTTACATTTCTTTGTTGTGGGAATATAGCCAAGTTCCTTCATTTAAATTCTACCTTAGTTTCATCCATAAAATTAGGAAAATAATTGTATTATCTGAATGGTAGGTTTATTGCATGAAATATCATTAAGAAAGTATTTTAATACCATAAAATGTTATACAAACTTGAGTTGTTTCTGTTGTTCTCCCTACACCATGCCCAACCTTAATGCAGCCTGGTAGAAATAACAGTAGGCAGTGTTGGATGGGGATTCCCTTTGAATTATCCCATCCTCCTGATAGTTTCTCTTGAGCTGACCCAATTTTAAGGAGTCTTTCTTTTTTTTTTTTCTTTTTGTTACATGTAAATAAACTTCCATTATATGGGACAGGAAAGGAAGAGGTACTGTAGACAACATTCCGGATCTCAGTACAAAGAGTTATTCTGCTTATCTAAATAAACTTTCAGAATTGTAAATAAACAAGATACTCATTTGGAGGGACAGGAAGCAGACTAGACAGGCCTATAGAGGAGATAGGCTTAGATAAATAAATTATGATCAAATTAAGAAGAAACAAGAATATTGTCTGATGGCTGACATTCCTCTACACACACACACACACGTATATGCATATACATATGTGTGTATGTGTAATATGTATGCATGTATGCATGTATTTGTATTTGTGTAATTGGTCTCTATGGCAGCTTAGTAAAGCCTATGGACCCCTTCTCAGAACACCGTTCTTAAATTTATAAAACAAAGTACATAGGATTACAAAGGAAATCAATTCTATTAAAATGCAGCAATCAAAAAATTTTAAAAATACATTAAAAAAATGGAAACCAGGTTAAGAACCATTGCCCTAAAGTGTTTGGACTTTATCACATATACAAAGGCAAGTCATTGGATACTGTTGAACAATATGGACTGAATTGTATTATAGGAAGATAAATTTGGAGGGCCTTCATTAACTACTTATTTTTATGTTTCATTCTATTACATAGGTGATACTGATTTTTGCAGATCATGTCAACATGCGACAAATTTTGGTAAGTTTTAGTAAATTGGAGAGGTTTCAAGTATGGGTCTGATAATGGACTGTATGTGTGTTATCCTGGCATAATAACAGCTAGATCTGAAATCTAGGACTCTGGTAATCTAAAGGCAATGGACTAGAACAGTGATGTATGACTAGAGTCAATTATTCCTTTATTCTTCAGGGAAAGGGGAAAGGACTCCATCAGAAGCCTTTGACACTGGAGGTAACAGTTACGGACAAAGGCCTATCAAAAGACACTTGCCCTGCCTTTGTTCAATGCTGTCATCACCATGATGACTTTTTTTCTGCTGCCTCAGGTAAAGAAAAAACTACAAAAATAAAAAAGTATATTTAAAATATATAATTCCTCAGATTTATGTAGTGCTTTACTATTTATAAAGTCATTCACATATTTTAGCTCTTCATCACAGACTTGCTGAAGTCCTATAGCCCAAAACAGGTACAGCCTGTACTCAGACTCCAAATCTGGAATTCGTTACTTTATGCCACAGCTTCCTGTCTAGTTAAGGAAGCAAGAACCAGGCACTTCTTTATACTAATATTATGAGGGAAAAGATACTTTATATTCTAAACAACTAACTTTAATTAAAATTTTGTTTTATTTCTAACATGAAATACAATAGAGTAGGATGAAGTGTTATAATATAAGATCCCTGAAGACAAGGACTGTTTGAGTTTGTCTTTGCATGCCCAGTAACTATTGCCATGTCTCTCACATAGTAAATGCTTAATAAAAGGTATCTTGTTGGTGTAATGGATAAAGCAGTCTTTAAATCCATTCTTAAACCCTTACTAGCTGAGAGGCCCTGGGCAAGTCATTTAAAATTCTACTTAATTTTCCTTCTCTATAAAATAAGTATAAAAATGTGTAAAGCCATGCTCAAGCAGCTTTGCAGAGGACTTCTGCTGTGAAAAGCTTTCAAGATTCTGACTATATAGTGTAGCAAACTCTATTTATTCAACAACAAATCAAAGCAAAACATTTGCAGAAAATCAAGGTATGGCATTTACAATGTTACAACTTATCACAGAAAATCAAAATACAGCATTCACCATGTAACAACTTATCACTAATATAGCCACATAGTTTTCACCAAAGTGGTCTCCAAAGTTTTGAATGAAATACATTCATTTAGTCAATCACAAAATCCTTAATTCAATCACAAAGTACAAAAGTCACAGTAAATCATATTCTTCTCAGTCAGTACACAGTAACCAAGTAAAGTCTTTTTTCTTCACTTGAGGCTGGCTCTCAACTTCCATGGTTCCTCTTCCATGGTACCTGCTCCAACCGTCACCTGGTGCCAAGCCTGCCGGGATAAGAAGATCCCCACAGCACCTACCTTGTATGTGTGTCTCCAACCTCAGACTCCCCTTGAGGCTCTTCAGATCCTGAGATACTCCTGGATATAGACAGATAAGCCCGACACCCTCGTGAAGTTACAAAGTTCTTTATTGCATATCTCTTACTGTGATTAATGTGCCTTCATGCATCCTATCCCATCCTGCTCCTCCTTCCTTGCTCTTTTATTAACCATTTGTCTGTCTTCTGTCATGTGCCTTGGAAACAGCCACTTAGTACACGCGGAGAGCTAACTCTGTTGGGTAGACTCCCTACCCCATGCCCATTGCCCCCCACCAAAGTACCCAGTTCCCGTGGGAAGGAGTTCTGGGTCCTTGATAAGGAGACGAAAGGGAAGGGGCAAAGCTCACTTTTGGATGCCTCTTGAACACGTGCCAAGTATCAGCCGCGTCTGCAACGCCACACTGACCAAGGCCAGATGTCTGCTTTTCAAGGCAGACTTAGAAAACTAAAAAGGTGGCCCTTCAAAGGGGTTTTCTGAAGGAAAGGGCCCTCTCAGGGGGGAACTTCTGGCCTGTACAACCTTGGTTCAAAGGCAGGCAGCTCCCAGTTCCTTGTCCAGTTACTGTTCCATATTGAAGCACACAGTGTCCAGTCCACCTCAAGTTCTTCACATTTCCTGTTTCTGGGAAGACAAAGATTAACAGAACCACAATAATATTCATACCCATTGCTGGCACCATCATCAATTCACTATGTGCCTATGAAATCAATTCAGACCCACCAGCAAGCTCTGAGAACTCAACACAAATCATTAACTTAGAAATCAACACAGACCCACAAACAAGGTCCAAGAGGTCAGCAGAAATCATCAGTAAATTCCCAGTATATCCAAAACCCTCCTCCAGGATTTTTGTAAACATACAAACAGAAAAACCTCTTTCAAAGCTTCTAGTAAGGCCCCAGGGCTCTTGTACAAAGTATCACAAACAAAAATCAACACAGACAGAACAGACAGAGTGCTGGGATACCACAAGTTTTCTCATTCTTTACTCTGCTACCACAAGAGTGCTCTTTTCGGTTCTGCTCAATTCTCAGTTCATTCTTCAGTCTAGCTGCAGCTACCCTGCCTCCATGATGCTTATTCCAAGAAGTTCTGACTGTCCAGCTTGTGTTTTTCCTTATTATGGTATAGCTCCTTCCCTTCCTGTTGCAGGAGTTCATGAATTCTAGGGTTCACAAGTTGTGGGGTTCACATGCTCTGTTGCTTAACAGACATGATACAAGGATCAAAAGAAACTTGAATTGACACAAGATGTTAATTCAATAGCTGAAACAAGGTATGAACTACTTCTGGGCTTGACATTACACAATGTTACTTAAATCCTAGGTTTGTTGTAAGAATCAAATGAGTTAATAGCTTCACAAGCCTTAAAATGCTATATAAATTTTGACTATCACTATGCTAAATGCCTGTAGAAAGAATGAAAAGATCATAGAAACAGGGTTCAGGTCTTATCTCTGACACTATGTGAACATGATCAGTTTCTTTATCTGTTGAATGGGGATAATAATGATTTCACACAAACACACACACACACACACACATACACACTACTGCAAAGGGAAGTCCCAAGGAAAGCATTTAATAAATTTTAAAGCACCATATAAACACAAACTGTCATTCTGATGACTCCTATTTTTATCCACCATAATATGATTAATACTTCACAAGTTAAATCTTGTTCTTAACAAGTAATAACAAATTGGGAGTAATTTATGAAAGGATTTGGTCAATTTTTCTCAAGTTATCCATTTCACTAAATAAATCTGCAATTATCTACTTGTTACATATGGTTATTCAAGGCTGCTAATAGCCTACTCAGCAAAAAAAAGCTATTAATGAACCTCTTTTTATTAATTGTTTTTATTATATTCAAGAAATGAAAAGCCTTTTTAGGTGAGACTTTATAAGACACTATCACATGAAAGAATTTCCATTTAGCCCTACTATTTTTAAGGGTTAATATGTCCTATTATGTCCTGAAAATTTAGAACCATAGAAATAAAAAAGAATATTGTATTTGTTGGTCTACTAGGCCTAACATTTATGAGACATTTAATTGTAGATAATTTTACAAATCACTGTCACCATGATATTTTTTGTGTATTAACATTGCTTACTTATTTTTTTTACAAATTGTACTATCTACCAAAGAACTCAGGGCATATACTATTTTGTCCTACTAACCTCTTTTTCTTTTAGCATTTATGGATGGAGTAAAAAAACTTGTTTTGGTCAGAAAGAAACATGCATTACAGTCAATTTATACGTTTGTACCAAAATAGTTTTCTTCTTGATACATAATGGTTTTCTCTCTACATCACTGTTCCCCCTGCACTAGACTCTTGAATTTAATGATGATCATTGAGTTTTGGAAACATATAACTCTCTTTCCTCAGATGTAGTTAAGGCATCTAATATATTCTAAAGTATCCACAGGGGGGAGGGAACAAAAAAAAGAGTAAGAAAAAGATCAGATAATTGTGACATTAGAAGGGATTTTGGAAATATCTAACCTCATTATTAAACTAATGAGGCAAATGAGGCCCAAGGGGTCAAGTGACTTCTACAAGGTAATACAGCCAGCAAATGGAGGAGCTGAGGCTTGACCTAGTTCTTTCTCCAATTTCATGACAATTCCCACTATAGCACAATATTTGCTTCTTTTTCATGTTGTCATTTCACTTCTCACACATGAGTAAATATATCAATTGAGCAAAATTGGAAGTATTAATAATTTTTAGTCCACAGTAGGTACTCAATAAATATTTGTGCATAAGACTGATTCGCTTAATAGTATTTTGCTGTTCCAGCTATTCTGAAAAGAATTTTGGAATGATGCCTAAAGAGCTATTACATTATGAATACCCTTTGACCCAGTGATACCAATACTAAACTTATACCCCAAATAATTGAAAGAGGAAAAGCACCCATGTGAACAAAATTAATTATAGTAGCTCTTGTTGTGGTGGCAAAGAAATGGAGACTGAAGGGATGCCCATCAGTTGGGGAAGAGCTGAACAGGTTATGACATATGATATAATGGAATATTATTTTGTTATAAACAATAATGAAGGGAATTATTTCAGAAAATCCTGGGAAGACTTGTATGAATTGACAGTGAAGTGTTCTGATACAGGAGACCAAGTTGCAAAGTAACAACAATATCATGAAGATTTGTAAAATACCATCAAAATATTTAGGAATTGAGACCAATACAATGGTCAATCCCACTTTCAAAGGATTCCTGATAAAAATTGCTATTCTCCTCTAGTTAGAGAGCTGATGAACTCAGAGTGCATATTGAAGTATATTTTCTTTTCTTTGTTTTCTTCTTTATAGATATAACTAATAGTGGAATATTTTGCCTGACTACATGTATTTGAGA
>CM053599.1:77567957-77597662 GCA_028646575.1 Pseudocheirus occidentalis
CTCTTGGTCCGCTCTTCTCTGCTCTCTGCTCCATGCTGGCGCAGCTTCCTTGTGCTCAGTGTTCTTACCCCAACCTAAGTAGGAGCTTTCCTTGCCTAGGAATCCTCCTTGCTCAGTCTCTCTGTGGGTTTTATCTCTTGAATTCGTTCAGATTCACTTTTTAGCCTTTAGCACTAGAATGGCTCTGGCTGCCCCTGTGGCTTTTCCCCACTGCCCTGGGGTCAGGCCTCGGTTTTGGGGGCTAGGCTGGTCTTGGCTCCAAGCCTGCTGTGATGGGTCCCTCCTGCTGAACTGCCTTCAGCAGGAGATGTGTTTTCTGCAGTTTCGTGGATTTTGGAGCCATAAAATTTGTTGTTTTATGTGAATTTAAGGTGGCCGGGCCGGAGCTACTGATCCTTGCTGCTTCTAGGCCGCCATCTTGGCTCCTCTCCCCCTGAACTCAGGTCTTTATGACTCTAGACCCAGGGATCTATCCACTGAGCCATCTAGATGCCTCCATATTCCTCTTAAATATCAAAACCTTAAGAGGAGATGCTAGTTATTCCTGTAAATACAGGGCACTTCATTGTAGGGGAAACAGTGTAAACCTGACCACAATGTATGTAGATTAGATTCTTCAAGAAATGAACCTGCAATAAGTCAGATACCTGTCTCACCACAGCAGTAACAGTAGCCTGCAGAGCATGGTTTTGCTACTCCTCTAGGCATATTGATTTGTTCTATAGGACTGAATTATCTACAGAATTTAAAACCCTTAGACCAGGCAATTAGAGCCCATGAATTATTCCATTCATCTTATAATTAACTCTACCTGAAATTACCAGACTTCATTTATCTTGATGTTGTGAAATATTCCCAGAAAACAAACACATTTTTCTTACACAATAAAGCTGCCTACAGTTCAGTATCTGAATCCATTTTCTCCCCTTGAATATAGCAGATTGAACTATTTTGGTGACTCCAAGGAGATTATTATCTATATATAGTTCTTCACTTTCATGATATGCTTACTACTTACTAATTGTTTTAATTTTTATTATTATTTTGCTTTGTTTTTCCTGACATCTCTATTTCAGGTCTTCTTAAGATATGGGAGGCTTATAGATCGAAGGTGGGGAATATTGGAACTTGGATAGTAAAAAAATACATCTTTATTTTCATTCATCTATAATAGAAATTTATTTTCTTCAATTAAAAATATGGGAGTGGGGGAACAAAGATGGTGGAACAAAAGCAGAAACTTGCTTGAGTTCTGTTCCAACCACCTCCAATACCTGTAAAAAAAATTACTCTAAACAAATTTTAGAGCTACAGAACCCACAAACTTAGAGAGAGACAAATCTCCTGCTGAAGGTAGCCTGGCAGGCTGACAAGAAGGGTCTATCACACCTGACTAGGGGTTGAGGGTGCCAACTGAGACCTGCAGCCTAGATGGCCAGAGCATACCTCAGGAGAGTGAATCAGCAGTTGCTGTTGTGGTTTCCAGACTTTTCAACCCATAAACACCAAAAAGGGCAGAGTCAAGGTGGAAGTATAGAAACAAGAGGACTACACCAGCTCCCCCCCATTAACCACCTCAAATACCTATGAAATATGACTCTAAATAAATTTTAGAGCTCCAGAACTCATGACACAACAGAGTAACAGAGCTCCCACTGAAGGCAGCCTGGCACACAGACAGGAAATGTTCATCTCAGCTCACTGGGAGGAAAACCCAGCCCCATGCAATTTTAGCTTCAGGGTGTCCAGGAGAAGGTGTGGCTAGAGCTTTCAGGAGAATGGATGAACAGCAGCTATGACACTTTCCAGAAATACCAACCCAAAGGAGCCAAGGACAAAGGGATTTTGTCAGTGGAACTCAGCTAAATTTGGGGTAGAGGTGGAAATCTGTGATGTAAACTAAAAATAAACAAGTTAATTAAAATGTAATTAATTAATTAATTTAAAATAAATAAAAATAAAATATAAAAAAATAAAAAGACAAACTCAAATGGCAAAAGAAGCCCAAAAGCAAATGAGGGGAAAAATATCTTAAAAAGTGAAGCTGGCCAGATGGAAAAGGAATTTCAAAAACTCACTGAAGAGATTAATTCCTTCAAAATTAGACTGGAGAAACTGGAAGCTAATGACTTTAGGAGAAATCAAGATACTATAAAACATCTCCAAACACATGAAGAAATAGAAGGTAATATGAAATATCTCATTGGAAAAAACACTGACGTGGAAAATAGATCCAGGAGTTTTAAATTAAAGTTTTAAATTTAAAAATTATTGGAGTACCTGAAAAGCTATCATCAAAAAAAGAGCCTAGAAATCATCCTTCACAAAATTATCAAGGAAAATTGCCCTGCTATCCTAGAACCTGGAGCCAAAATAGAAATTGAAAGAATTTACCAATCACCTCTTGAAAAAGATCCCCAAAATAAAACTCCTAGGGATACTATAGCCAAATTCCAGAGTTCCTAGGAGAAGAAGAAAATATTACAAGTTGTCAGGGATAAATAATTTGAGTATTGTGGAAACACAATCAAGAAAACACAAGATCAAGCAGCTTCTACATTAGGGGATCAAAGGGTTTAGAACATGATATTCTGGAGGTCAAATGAGCTATGATACAAATCAAGAATCACCTACCAGGTAAAAGTAAGTATAATGCTTCAGGGGAAAATAGGGTCATTTGATGAAATAGAGGACTTTTAAGCATTCTTGATAAAAAAAAAACTATAGCTGAACAGAAAATTTGACTTTCAAATACAAGAAGCAAGAGAAGCATGAGAAAGTAAACAGAAAAAGAAATCACAAGACACTTATTAAAATTGAACTATTTACATAGCTCTATGGAAAAACAATAATTGTAACTCATGAGACTTTTCTCAGTATGAGAACAGTTGAATATATTATACACACACACGCACACACTCATACATATATGTATCTACACGAAGCTGTATGTCTGTATAAATACATATGTGAGTCTGTGGATATGTGTGTACATGCATACATAGACAGAGGGCACAGGATCAGTTGAATAAGAAGGGATGATATCTAAAAAACAAAATTAAGAGGTGAGAGAGGAATATAATAAGAGGAGAAAGGGAGATATTGAATAGGGTAAATTATCTCATATAAAAGAGTCAAGAGAAAACTGTTACAATGGAGGGGAAGAACAAGAAGGTGAAAGGGAATGGGTCAACCTTACTCTCATTGAATTTGGCTTAAGAAGGGAATAACATACACACTCAGTTGGGTAACTTACTCTATGGCAAAGAGGTATACAGTGAAGGGGATAAGTGGGGGGGGCATAAGAGAAGGGAGGGCAGGTTGGGGGTCAAATAAAGACAACTTCCAAGGTTCAGATTACCAGCATAGGAAACCCCATTTATTCAGCAAAATATCCACAGAACAGAGAAAGTGAAAATAAAGCATAACTCATTCATTTAGCAAGTAAATTTTCAATTCAATTGCAAAGTGCCAACCAAGATATCCCACCCCTGGATCAGTAGTCAAAGTAGTCTACTCCTGGGAAGTACATTCATTTAGTCTCCTCTCACATGGAGAATAGTTTCCAATCATAAATAAAGTACATTCATTTAGTCAATCACAGAGCACCAAAAAGTCCAAAGATTTCCCACCCCTGGACACTACTGAATTATAATACTGTCCATTAACACAAAGCACTTTCTCAAAAGGGGCAGGAGAGCACAAAAGGCCATCCACCCTTAAGTTACAGCAAGGTTAAGATATCATCTCAGCATTGAAAACCGAAGGTAAGGCCCTTCTTTCATCTTCATGTGAAGAAAGCCCCCAGCAATTTCAGTTCCTGGGGAGACAAGGCTCAACAAAGCCATAGCCAGCGTCCTCATCAAGTCACTTGCTGCTTATAGAACAGTCCCAGAACCCCTAAAAACATCAGCAAGGTCGTCTTCCAGGATTCTGTGAACATACCACAAGAAAATCCTCCTTCAGGGCTTCTAACCAACAGCAAGTTTCCAGGACCTCTACAACCACAACACTGTACTTCACCACCAGGTGAATCTGGCAAAATATTTTCATCAAAACAGACAGACAAAATACCAGCATCACATCCATGCCTCCTCAGTCCTTGGCAGCTCTGGGTGGCAGTTCTCAAAACTCCTGGGCAGCTCCAACAGACACTCAGCAGTCTTTGTCTCAGCAACTCAGGCGCCACTATACTGGATACTGCTCTCCAAAAGTCCTTCTGGCCTTCTCTGGGCTTGGCCCTCTCTTACAATTCATGGCTCCTCCCAGTTCAGCCCTCTCTTTTCATGTCAACAAGTCCATCCCACGAGTGGGACTCACAAGCTTTGGGTTTTAACACTCAACCCCAAAACCAAGCCAATACAGGAGCATCTCCAAATTCTATCACCATTACAATGGGAGAGGGTAGTTAGAAGGTCACACTTTTGAAAAGGTACAGTGTCGAAGTAGAAAATAGATTAAGTGGGGTGTTGGATAAGATGGAAGAAAATATAGTTAGTCTTTCACAATATATCTACTACGGAAATGTTTTGCATAACTCCACATGTACAACCTATATTGAATTGCTTATCTTCCCAGTGGGGGTTGATGAGGAGGGAAGAAGGGAAAGAATCTGGAAATCAAAGTTTTAAAAACAAATGTTATTTTTTTCATTTACATTCTACTGGGAAATAAGATATACAAGCACTGGGGTATAGAAATCCATCTTGCCCTATTAGAAAGTTAGAGGGAGGATGGGGGAAGGATATAAGAGAGAGCAGATTGGGGAAAGGGGTATTTAGTAGGCTTGCTCTCTTGTGATGAGGTATGGGAGAAAGATGGGGAGAAAGTTTGTAACTAAAAATCTTGTGGAAATGAAGGTTAAATACTAAAAATAATAATCAAAAAAAGAATGAGGGCAAAAATCTTAGTTCTGAGGAATGATTCTTAGGCCTCACCAGAGTGACAAAGAAGGTCGTGACAAAAAAGGTTAAGAAATCATTTTTTAGATAATGAATTTCACTAAAATCCCTCCCTCAGGGATGTTGGTGTAGGGAATTGATAGAGCAGCAATACTAGTATGTAAATATTATCTATAACCCTCAAGTTTCTTGGAATTCAACTTTTTGAAGGAATTTCCTATCACCAAATTTTATGTGGCCAGACTGCAAATGAATCTCCTAAAGAAATGGAAGAAAAAAATTAATGTGAGCTGCCCTAATTACACATGCTTCTCCTTCTGAGATGGCAGGGAAATGAGTAACAATTCCTTTATATATAAAGGATGGCCATACAGATCTTATATAAAAGAACATGGTATCCCATAGAATCCATGGCCCATAATGGCCCTGGATCATTTGCAGGCCCTAACAGATGGTCTGGCTTATAGTTTTATTAATCTAACCACATTTGGAATAGGAAGCTTCACAATAATATTGGAATACATTAATTCCCTGTGTGATGACTACCAACCACTTTCTTGTTGGGTATCAGCCATACTTTGCCTTTCCCAGATTCCAGCAGGGAATTTAAAAAGAATTCACTCTATTAATGTCAAAGTTTGCTAGCATATACAAATAAAGAAAATTGACAAGTATTGGTGTAATGGTAATGAAATTTGAAGATCCCTTTGAATTGGAAAGCTGACAGGTATTTAGCACATAGTTTCAAATTAAGCTTCTGCAAAGAAACAGGAGGTGTGAACCCCTGTTGCTGACATAACAGAAAGGGACTGAACAGGGAGGAGCTATATGGCATTTAAGGAAGAGCACAAAATGGATAGTCAGAACTTGATGGGATGAGTATCTAAAGGCTAGGCTGCTGCTGTTAGACTGGAACTTTCCTGGAAAAAGTGATTCTGATGTTGAGAATGGGAGGGAGGGATTTAGATTTTGAGAATAGAGCTGCTGAATACTTCTGAGGGCCTGCTGGAGCTGCTGAGGATTTCTGAGGACCAGTTGGAGCTGCAGAAGATTGAGGAAGCATGACTGTGGTGCTGGCATTTTGTACAACTGTTGTTCTGTCTTTGTTAAGCCTTGTCTTCCCAGAAGAGAGATTGTGAAGGATTTGAGATGGACTGGAAACTGTGAGCTCCAATGTGGAGCAGGAACTGCATGGAGAGCTGGACAAGGAGCCCTTGGGAGCTGTCTGCCTTTGAACTCAGGTGGCACTTGGTTAGATTTGGATGGGAGCTGGGACCATGGAAGAAGAGCCATGGAAGCTGAAAGCCTGTACTGAATCAAGATGAAAAGACCTCTTTGTGGGTACTGAGTAGTGATGCAATGGTGATTTACTTGTGACTGAGGGGTGGATAGCCTGTGTATTTTTCATTCACCTTTAAGAGGGTACTGAGTAGGGACTGATGACTGAGTAGTGACTAATGATTGAATAGTGACTCATTTGCAATTTAGTGTGCCACATGGGTGGAGGACTTTGACCTTTTGTACTTTACGATTGAATGATTGAGTTACTAAGTGATTGATTGACTAAGTGATTTTACTTTGTTCAAAACTATGTGACCCCTTTGGTGAAAACTATATGGCCACTTTAGCGATACATTGTTGACTTATTATGTCATTGTGAATGCTGTATTTTGATTTTCTCTGATGAGTTGTAACATTGTGGATGCTGTACCTTCATTTTCTAGGAATGTTTTGCTCTGATTTTTTACTGAATAAACAGAGTGTTCACTATACTATGCAATCAGAATCTTGAAAAGCTGTTCATAGCAGTAGTCCTCTGGAAAGCTGCTCTTGCATGGCTTTACAGTTGGACAATTAATTTGTCTTTCCAACTAACTGACAGGAAAATTCCCAGACTAATGTATTCTTAACCCATTGCCTACATGGAAGTTCCATCAGGAATAACAGCCATACCACCTGTAAGGAAACAGAAAACTTCTCTTCCTTTTTTGCTGTATCTGTGAGATTTTCTTTCTACTACTGAATTCTCTGTTTGAGCTTCACTGTACATACTTTGAGTATAACTACTTGTAATTGGCATGTGTTGTAGTCATAAACACATGTACATGTACATTTAGTTTTATACTTTAAGGAATGTGAGGTTTCAGATCCATTTCAGTTGTACCCTTTAATGGGGGCAGATAGCAACCCATCTACATAATTTTTTCTTGTATGCTTCTATTCCATAGCCTCCTATAAGTCTTTCAGGGACTGTTTATCTAACTGGGTTGGGACTTTCTTTTCCATATATTTATATTAAACAGCATTAATGGAATATATTACCTGTGCATCAGTTATCCCTTGATCTCATCACATGACCAGTTCACTTCCTATTCTACTCTTACTGAATATCCTATTCAATTCTTTGATGATAAAATATTGCAGTCTATTTACTTCCAACATGTGTTTCTCCAGTCTCCTTAACTTTGATTCTCCAGACCTAAGGTACACCATGACTTAAAGCTAAATAGCATCACCAAAAGAACAATACTATTGAAAAGACTGGTGATTATTTCAGTGGTAACAGCCTCATTAAAAACACAGTATGTTTTCTCATAGCAGCTGTCCTCTTATTCAGTTCTGGTCTCAGTTCATGATATTTCTAGAATGTTTTGCTAAGATGGGTCAGAGATCAGCTCTGTGACTTGGACAATTGACTATATTATTAATGTGAAGAATTCTTGAAACAAATAAATGTGCATAAATTTATGTAATAATAACATAATATACATATGCATACATATCTTTATATCACCAAATCTTTAAAATACAGATATGTATTTACTTAGAGATATTGATGTAGATATATAGATATTTACAGAAATCACTATGTAGACATATTCTTGTTAAGGACCATAGGCCAGTGGGTCTCTGACCCTGATGGCTGAACAAGTCCTCTCAGGTGTTTGGCCTACTGATAGGCCTGGATTAGTTCCCCATACCACAGGAAAGTGCTCAAATGCACAGGTATGAGGATTAGGTCCTCAAGAAGTATGAAATGTCCTCAGGGAAAAACAATTAGCAAGGGGATTTGTGGCTCTATAAAGCTTGTTCCTGGAACAATAAACATTGGCTCTCAACTTTCACCATTCTGAGAGTCCTGTCTCTCTTTTATGCATCTACTAGAAAGCTCTGGGTCAGTGACATTTTCTCAGCTCTGATTGGGGAAAGCTGGGTTCCCACACTTTCTCAGTCCTGCTGCAGGACAACAGGGCTCCCCAAACTTGGCTCCCCACATATATCCATGGTTTAATAAATACATGAAGTTTATTTCTATGTTTACTCTGCTCATCAATGTAATTTCAACCCATGCATGTAATGTCAGTGCTCTGGGGGTGTCTTTTCTCATTATTTCTTTAAATTTAGCATATAGAAAATATAAAAAAAAATTAGTTCTCCCTCTGCTACATTTAGGTTTTTCTGAACATCATTGCAGCAATTGGTTTGTCCATTCATTATTACCTGTGTAAAGTATGGTATTCCTCTCTCCCCCACCTCAATTGATCTAGTCACACAAGGATTTGCAATATAGTCATACAGTCACAAGATATTAACCAGTAATTAAACTAACTGTAAAAGACTGAACACAAATTAGCGGGGAAACCCACAAATATTGTATGCTCGCTGTTGTTATATGACTGGCCAACTTCCTTTGCCAGTCTTGCATGTTCTTGATAATTTTGATACCACTTCTCAAAAGCAAGTCATCATTGATAACACTTTGTTAACCTACTGGCACTTTTCATATACCTTCTTATTTCACTTTATGTGTTATGGATCACTGAAAATATTGATATTTAATGACCTATTTATAATATATGCATATATATGTTTATATAATCAATCTGATAAAATTTATTTAAATGCTTAATATGTGATAAGAACTGGGGATATAATTCATAAAAAAAAACCTTGTCCTCAAGAAGCTTATTATCTAATTGAGGGAGACACATAAAATAAGAGAAGAAAGCAAAATGGGAAGAAGGACACCAGGGGTTACCCAGTATAGGGGGCATCTTATTCTGTGGAGTTAAGAACAGGCAGAGTAGCATAGGTAATGAAAAGTGATTTGAAATTTCAGTTTCTGCTCTTAATAAAGGAAGGCATTGGGGAGAGTTTGGTACTCTACCCTCTAATCAAATGGGAAGAAGAGGTTGAGAGAAGGGGTATCAATCAAGGCTTCAGTTAGAAAGCTTTAGTTGATGAGATTAGAAGTTAGGAGTTTATTCTGGAGGGGGTAGGGAGTGAACATCTTAATTTGATGGAATCAAAACTAGACAGAGTAGCAGATTGCAAAGTGAAGTGTATTTATATGTAAACCTACATGTTTACATGTAGATATGTATATATTAACATATATGTATGATTACATAAAGAGAACTGTATGCATCTACATATATAGACATAGAGAATACAAGCAGGGTAGAACATGTTCTCAGTGATGATTTGTTAGCCATATCTATAATTACCAAAGACAGAGATGGTCAGTCATGTAGTATAACAATAGCCACCAGTAAGAGATGGGCAATCCAATTGTTGCATAAGCATTCAATAAATCTTAATGGAATCATACATAGATATCTAAGACTTAGTTACATTGATTCTAGGAGGATTTACAAGAATTTTGCTTAATTAAAAAAATGAAGTGACTGAAATTGTCATTATCATTTATTATAATACATGTTAATAATACATGTAAATTAAGTGAATTGTATTAAGATGTGCATATGTTATAGTCTGTGAATCATTGTATTGTGATTCCAATTGGTAATATGTCAATTTATAGAATTAGTATACTATATTCATATGTTTGAGTCTACATATACATTCTGTGCAGTGTAATGGAAGGAATGTTAGGTTAAGTCCGAAGACCTGGCTTATACCTCTGGTTCTGTCCTTAATAAACTATTTGACCTTGGTAAATCATTTAACTTCTTTGATGTTTAGTTTTCTTGTATAATAAATGAAAGGGTTGGATTCATCATTCCTAAGGTCCTTTTATCTTTCATATTTATTTATATATGTATATTTTGGGGTGAATCAATTCTAAAATTAGCATATCATTACTTAATATTATTTAACATTTTTATAGCACTTTATGCTCACCTTAATTTTTGATTTGGGTAGTAGGAGTATTATTATAGACCTCTTACAAGCAGAGAAAAAAAAATCTCAGAAAGTTTAAAAAAAACTGCCAAGGTTACATCACTATTAAGTCATAAACATGGCCTTCAATCCAGAGTTTCTCTTTCAGTACAAGTCAGGGTATGTGTTCTTTCTGGTAGAAAAGTTCTGTATAAGGGAAAGCAAATGCACTTCTTTAATTTTAAGATGATTACCTGGTATAATGCCAAGTTTTCAAAGCCTGATATTAGGATGAACAAACACAATTAGATCCTTCTCAAAAACAATATAGCCTGATGTTTTTTGAAAAAGCTATTAGTCACTTTTCACATTGAAGGGAAGCACATAATAGTTGCTTTCAATAGTGCCTTATGCATGAACGCATTTTTCAAATTTGAGAGAAACAAATATATTCTGCTGGTTGATTCCAGGATTTTCTTCATTAAATCTTTGAAAACTTTTGATGTTTTCTAATCCCTGTCACCTGACATGAGCCAGTCAGAGGCAGGAAGCCAACTTTTAACTTTCAGTCCTTATTTAAGCTGTATTTGTCTTTTTTATTTTTAACTAAAAAACTGAATGTGTATTTTAAAGGGTGGAGTTTTTAGGAGAAAAATATGGTAGATGCCTCGATATTAATGCATTTGTCTAAAGAAAGTGAAATATCAAATGGTTATGCCAAAAATAATCTCTCTTGAAAGGTTATTTGTTGCAGCTACAAAAATGCCCATGATCAATTTACCCTAACAAATGAACTGTCTCTTGCTCTTCTATGCTCCGTTTAGCAACTTTCTGCTTTCAATTAAGAATTTGTTAGGTTGAAAATGTTCAAATTTCAATCCCAAATGTCTGGTTCAGTAACATGGTATGCAAAAACAAAACAAAACAAACAAATAAATTAAAAAAATCATTTCATATTGACCAGACCTAACTGAATTATTCTAAGAGACTAAACAAACAGAGAGACAAAAAAGAAGTTGCAATAAAAAAAGGAATTTGAACCCTTTTAAAAAATTTGCTACTCGTGATATTGGGCAAAATCCTTTACCTCTCTTAATATGAGGTTCTTTAATTTAATAAAAGTATAAATTAAGTACATTAATCAGTCAATTTACACTTCTCTGGGGCCTACCCTGTATCAAGTGCTGTGCTAAGTGGTAGGGAAACAAAGAAAAAAAATGATATAGTCCCTTAGGAATAATAGACCTTAAGGAGTTTACATTTCACTTAGGGAGACAATATGTACTGTATAAGAATATGAATTATGTATACAGAATAGATTAAAAATTAAGGCAAGTATGTTTTGGAAGAGAAGGAAAGAGGAGTAAAATACTACTATAATGGAGTATATAAATGTTTTCTAAAATTAGTATTATTTTCTCGGCAATAAAAATTCATTGGCTACCTGGTACCTAAGATCACTTGGATGGATTTGTTTTTGTTCTTGAGTCACAGGAAGGAGCTTAGGTTAGTTTGATGTTTTCTCTGTTTCTTCTGCTTCTTCTTTCCCTTTTCCCAGACAGATGGCTTTAAATTTATTGGCTTACTGGTTCTGGGATTCAGTTTTCTGGTGACTAAATAATACTTAAGTTCTATCCTCTATCTGGAGAGTTTGGTATATTTTGTGATTAAATGTCATGTGATACTTATAGTTATGGTCTTTATCATGATTTTGGACACTGTAAATATTGCATTCACACTACAGCATGGTAAAATTACTATGCCTTAGAGCAAAGCTACTCTCTCCTCTCTCCCTACCCCACCCCACTATCCACGGACACCAGTTTCCTTTTTCTTCCTCAAACAAAACATTCCATCTCCTCAGTGGCCATTTTCTTTGATTGCCCCCATACTCAGAATGCTCTCCTTCCTCGTCAAATCCTGGCTTGAAATCCTAGTTAAAGTCCCACTCACACAGAACCTTTTCTAATCCCTCAATTCTAGTGCCTCCCTCCATTGATTAACTAAAATTTATCCTGTATATATCTTGTTTTCTCTTAGTTGTTTACATGTCTCCCCCATTAGACTCTGTGCTCCTTGAGGGCAGACACATTCCTTTGCCTTTCTTCATATACATAGTACTTATCACAGTGTCTGGCACAATAAGAGGGAGTTAATAAATGTTTATTCATTAATGGCTGATATGTTTGTTAATCTATCTAGGTAGAGAGAGTTCTGTATACCAAAGAAATTGTAACTTATGAATTTATATATAATTTCAATTATATATCAGGTAATATATATATATATATATATATATATTGCACACACTTAAAAAAAAAGAAAGAAAAAGTGTCTCCTGGTCAGATATGAGTTGAAACAAATGGTCTCTGAGATGCTTTCCAATTTTAGGATTCTGTAATTTTATAACATAAAGATCATATACTTAGATTTTTGTTACTTATTCACTTCTTCAGGCTAAAAATAATCATGCTCAGCAGTTTAGCAGGATTAAGAAATAATAGATAGCCACTGACAGGCATGAAAAAAGTCAGATGATGTCCAAGATTTGGGTAGATGATCTAAAAATCATGGTCAAGGATGAGGAAGGAGGAAAAAAAGTGTTTTACTATTTATACTGTTTGGAACCATTTTAATATTGAAGAGCATAACCTTCTTATATTGCCAAGTTGTTCCCTTCCCTCATTCAATATGAATCACATGGTTGATATGTAGCCATGGGATCTACCTTATTACTTATACACAAATTAAAAACAATAATAATTAAAACTGGCATTTATATGTAGCCTTAATGCCTTCAAAGATTTTACATATTTGATCATAAACCAGGCTACAAATAAATATGTGAGGTGTTACAGGTATTGTCAACTGTATTGTACAATTGAGGAAACTGAGACTCAGAAAGATTGTGACCTTTATAGGATGACACAGCAAGTATCAGAAGTAATGTTTACACTCCTTTCTTCTTACTCTAGGTCAAATTCATGCTTTTCTACACTACATCACATTCCACCAAAAATACAGCTTGGTATGGTAAAGAAAGTCCTGTATCTGGAGTGAGAGGATGTGGACTTGAATCTTAACCATTATTTATGAAATATAACTCTTTTACCCCCTGCTTCTTCATTATCAAAATGAAGGAGTGTGTCTAGGAGATCATTAAGGCCTCTTTCAGCTCTGTAGTCTGTCTTCTAGCTGTTCTCCCCCCCCCCACCAAAAACAAACAAAACTCACGACAAATTTTTAAGTTTAATCTGCATTGTTAAAATTTTGTCCATCAGCAGAACCAGGAGAACACTGTAGACAATTACAGACACATAGTATCTGTTTCAACTGACTTTTATAGACTGGACTCATCTTAGCAATGTAAGGTTTATAACACAGGTCTAAAGGACTCATGATGGAAAATGCTATCCACATCCAGAGAAAGATTTATAGAGTCTGAATGCAGATTGAAACAAACTCTTTGCTATCTCTCTCTTTTTTTGTTTTGTTCCTTCTTTCTCATTCATTCCATTGGTTATAATCCTTCTTTACAACTTAATTAATGTTTAATGTGAAGGTATTTGTACAACCTATATCAAATTGCATGTGGCCATAGGGAGGAGAGGAAGTGGGGCTAAATTTGGAAACTGAAAAGTTGGTGGAATTGACTGTTGTAAACTAAAAGTAAATTAATAAATGAAATTTAAAAAATTCTCCATCACCTTATTAAGACTACATAATTCACAAAACAATAAATCAAGCCCTGATTCACAAAATTTGCCAACTTTTGAGCTGTAAATGCAAATTCTAGAAAATTAAAAACCACCTTTTTCTTATTTACTATTATACTATTTATATTTTTCTTCATTTACATGTAAAAATAATTGTTAAAATTCCTTTTAAAACTTTGAGTTTCAAATTCTCTTGTTTCCTTCCTCCCCACCCCTCCCATTCAGAAGGCAAACAATTTGATATAGATTATACCTGTATAGTCATGCAAAACATATCCATAATAGTCATCTTGTAAAAGGAAACAAACAAAAAAACCTTAAGAAAAATAAAGTAAAAAAAGTATGCTTCAATCTGTATTCAAATGCAATCAGTTCTTTCTCTGGGGATGGATAAAATTTTTCATCATAATTCCTTCAAAGTTGTCCTGAGTCATTGTATTGCTGAGAATAACTAAGTCAGCCACAGCTGATCATTTTACAATATATCTGTTTCTTTGTAAATGTTTAAATTTGTGTCAGCTCACGCAAGTCTTTCCAGATTTTTCTGAGAGCATCCTGCTCATCATTTCTTACACTACAATAGTAATCCATCATTATCACATACCATATCTTGTTCAGCCATTCCCCACTTGATGGGTATAACCTCAACTTCTAATTCTTTGCCCTCAGAAAAGAGCTGCTATAAATATTTGTGTACATATAGATTCCTTTTCATTTTTAAAAAATCTCTTTTGGAATACAAACCTAGTAGTGGTATTGTTAGGTCAGTATGCATGGTTTTATAGCACTATGGGCATAGTTCCAAATTGTTCTACAGAATAGTTGAATCAGTGCACAACTCCATCAACAATGTATTGCTGTCTCATTTTCTCCTTATCCCCTTCAACATTTGCCATTTACATTTCTGTTTTATTAGCCAATTTAATATGAATGAAGTGGTTCCTCAGAATTGTTTTAATTTGTATTTCTCCAGATAATAGTGAGTAATAATAATTTTTTACCATATCCCTATAGTTTTGATTACTTCATCTAAAAAACTGAACATATCTTTTGATCATTTATCAATTGAGGAATCGCTCGTTTTTATAAGTTTGACTCAGTTCTCCACATGATCGAGAAATGAGAACTTTATCAGAGAAACTTGGGTCATTTTTCCCCCACTGTTAGTCTACCACCTTATTTATTGTATTTTCCCTTTCCTTTCACCTTGTCCCTAGTTAAAAGCATTTTGATTCTGACTGTCCCCTCCCCCAATTTGCCCTCCCTTCTATCACAATCCCCCTTCCCTTGTCCCCTTCCCTTCCTATTTTCCTGTAAGGTAAGTAGGATATATTTCCATACCCAAATGAGTGTGTATATTATTGCCTCTTTTAGTCAGTTCTGATGAAAGTAAGGTTCATTCACTCCCTCTAGTCTCCCCCTTCTTTCCCTCTAATGCAAAATCTTTATTCTTGCCTCTTTCATGTGATAATTTATTCCATTCTACTTCTCCCTTTTTCTTTTTCCCAGTATATTCCTCTCTCAACCCTTAACTTCACTTTTAATATATCATTCCTGCACATTCAACTCACACCTGTGCTTTCTGTCTAGATATACTCCTTCTACCTACCCTAATAATAACAGTTTTGTGAGTTACCAGTATCATCTTCCAATGTACTATGTACAGTTTACTCTTTTTAAGTCCCTTGTGATTTCCATTTCGTATTTACCTTTTTAGGGTTCTTTGAATCTTATATTTGAAAGTCAAAATTTCAATTCAGCTCTGGGCTTTTTATCAAGAGTGCTTGAAAGTCTTCTGTCTCAATGAATATCCATTTTTTTTCCACTCATGGATTATACACAGTTTTGCAGAGTAGGTGATGTTTGGTTGTAATTCTAGCTATCTTGCCCTCTGGACTATCATATTCCAAACAGTTGGGTGCTTTAATATAAAAGCTGTTAAATCTTATGTTATCCTAAGTGTAGCTCCACCATACTAGAATTGTTTCTTTCTGCCTACTTGCAATATTTTCTTCTTGATCAGGGAACTCTGGAATTTGGTTGTAATATCTCTGGGAGTTTTCCTTTTGGCATCTCTTTCAGTAGGTGATTAGTGGATTGTTTCAATTAAGATTTTACCCTCCAGTTCTAGAATATCAAGTCAATTTTACTTGACAGTTTCTTGAAAGATGATGTCTAGGCTCTTTTTTTTTTGATCATGGCTTTCAGGTAGTCTAATATTTTTTATATTATCTATCCTGTATTTATTTTCCAGGTCAGTTGCTTTTCCAATGAGAAAGTTCACATTGTCTTTTTTTCATTCTTTTGGTATTGTTTAATTTTTTTTCTTAATTTCTCATAGAGCTGTTAGCTTTCCTTGGCTCCATTCCAATTTTTAAAGAATTTTTTTTTCTTCAGTGAGCTTTTGAATCTTCTTTTGCATCTGGCCAATTCTGCTTTTAAAGGCACTCTTTTGATCATTGACTTTTTGGACCTCTTTTGCCATTTGGTCCAGTATATTTTTAAGGTGTAACTTTCTTCAGTATTTTGGGGGACTCTCCTTTACCAAGCTGTTGACTTGTTTTTCACGATGTTCTAGCAAGAGTATCATTTGTCTTCCCATTTTTCCCTCTATCTCTCTTAATTGATTTTCAAAATTCTTTTTGAACACTTTCATTGTCTGAGACCAATTTATATTTTTCTTAGAGCCTTTGGAGTAGGAGCTTTGACATTTTGTCTTCTTGGTGTATTTTTTTTATCTTCCTTTTTACCAAAGTAACTTTCAAATTTAAAAGGTTTGGTGTTTTTTTCATTGTTTGCTCATTTCCCCACCATATTACTTGACTTTTTACTCTTTGGTAAAGTTGGTGTTGTGGGAGCTCTCTCCTAACCTCCAGGGGTTTTGTATAGCTGTTTTTAGAGATACCCCTAGGACTTGTAAATTTTCAGTTTTTCCAAGGTGGTATGATCTAAGGAGAGGTTTTTACTACTCTCCTGGCCTGTGTTCTAGTCTGTAAGTAACCACAAGCACTCTTTTCTTCCCTGGAGCTGTGAGGAGGGTCCTCCCTCTACCTGTTGCCACAAGCTCTGTTATATTAGTGCTCCTCTTTCCTCTGCCACTCAGATCTACAACCCAGATCCAAGTATGGGCAAAGCAAAGAGTCCTGTGCTAGTAGAAAGATCCCTGTAATCTCCTTCTCGCCACTTCTTCCTCACCCTTATCCTCTGTGAACTGAGAGCCCCCAAAGCAGCTGCTGCCACTGCCACTGCTAATTCAGTCACTCTCAAGGCCTGTTCCTGGTTTGCTAAGGCAAGGGCTGTGCTAATGTGGCCTGTACTCTACTGCCCTCTACTCCCAACCAGGATGTGAAAGACCTTTCTTGCCAACTTTCCAAGTTGTCTTTGGTGTCTGTAGGCTGAGAGGTCTGGAAACTGCCCCTGTTGCCTGTGATTCAGTCATCCCTGAGACCTGCTTGAGGTTTGCTGGGGTCCAGTCTGTGATGGTGCAACAGACTTTTCTTGGCAACTTTCCAAGTTGTCATGGGTTGAAAATTTGTATCAGTCCATAATTTTTGTGGGTTCTGCTGTTGTAAAATTTGTTTAGAGTGATTTTTAAAGGTATTTGGAGGTACTTGGGGGAGAGCTCATGCATTCCCTACCTTTACTTTATCATCTTGGCTCCACCTCCACAATCAGCTCTTACAACCATTTGAGATTGTCCAACACAGCCCTGCTTCTAGGGCCTTTCTAACAAGCCTACAAATAGACCTTGATAAGTTAATTTTCTAATTCTGCTTACAAAAATTAGCACCAAAGTCATATTAACTTTCACAAGAAAGCTATATGGTAGCAATAATAAATACATTAATTAAAAGATGTAAATTCTAGCATATTTCTTTTTTTTTGGATTTGCCACTAACATATTTGCTTTAAAGTGAATATCTATGTCTAAAGTCGTACTTTTCCACTCATGGCCCTCATAAAATTAGATATAATTTTATTGTTATTTTTCCAGAAGAGAAAAATGACCCTTCAACAGGAAGTCATAAATTTCCACTTGAAAATGTCATAAACCTTTTAATTGCATATTTAAATAGCAAAACAGCAAGCTTAGATAAATTGTTGGTAATACATATTGCCACAAGCAACATTTTCCTTCAAACCCTCTCTTTGAAACACTAGTAAACAAAAATTCAGAATTCCATACTTCCTCTCTCTCTTCAAGGCTACCTAATGAATGCACATTATAACCTACATGTATCTAGACATAGAAAAGGGTCTAACATCTTTGCTAAGAAAATATATGACCTAAAACAAATTAGATGAAACTGGCTTCTTCTTTAAATTGGTTCATTCTCCATACTGACTAAAGTAAATTTATTTTCTTTCTTCTAATGACCAAAACATTGAATTATATGTTGTTTAATGTAAGATTTTTTTATATACTTTATATACTTGAGATAGAATTCTCCAGATAGTTCATTCCTCAAAATCTTAACTAGAAATGAAAATAGTAATATATATTTACTTAAATCATTTCATTTTATGCTCACAAAACTATGAGACAAGGAATCTCAGGTAGTAGTGACAAGATTTATAATTGAAAAAACTTGTTCAGGAAGGTTACTTGATTGCCCAATGTAACAGGGTTATTAAATGGCAAAGCTAGCATAAATTACCTTAATTGTCAAACTACAAGACCAATGTGCTTTTAAAAATAACTGCAACAAATAATAACATTTATATAATGCCAGACACTGTGTTCAGTGCTTTACAATTATCTCAGGGCAAAGCTAAGATGGTGGATAAAATACAGAAACTTGCCTGATCTCTCACAACTACCCTTCCAAAAGGCTTTAAATATCACTTTAAAATAAATTGTGGGGTGGCAGAACCCACAAAATAACCGGATGAAACAATTTTCCATCCCAACACAACTTAGAAGGATGGCAGAAAAATTCTATTGCACCAGGGTGAGAAGGGAGTGCAGTTCAGCTCCAATGCAAGTTTCAGGAGCATAAGCCATGCCCCAACAAACCAACAGCAGGCCTTGGGGCAATTTAATCAAAGGCTTCAGTGTTAACTCTGGATCTCTCAGACTACAGACAGTAAGGGAATCAGACAACAGGTCAAACAAGAATAAAGAGCTCTGTTTGCTGGCACTGGTTGCAGGACTCTGTTGCATTGCCCATATGCATCTACGGTTCACAAATTTAGGTTCACAAAATCAAGAATGAATGCACCAGAACTTGCAGTCATACGGGCATAGGGATCCTGGTCACAGTTTCAGGGCTGAAAAGAGTGCTTCTGGTTGCTCACAGACCAGAGCAAGGCAGCCCAAGAGAGTAATACAAAAAACTCTCCTTAGGTCATACCACCTTGGAAGAACTGAAAACTTACAAGTCTCTGGAAGAATAAATTGAGAAAATAGGATGAAGGAAAATACATGGGAATAGTAACTGTGAAAAAAATTTATAACAAGTTTCTCTGATAACACTCTTTCTCAAATATATAGATATCTGAATCAAATTTATGAGAATAAGAGCCATTCCACAAATTTATGAGAATAAGAGCCATTTGACAAAAGGTCAAAAGATATGAACAGGCAGTTTTCAGATGAAGGAATAAAAGCTGTTTATAGGCACATGAAAAAAATGCTCTAAATCACTATTGCTTAGAGAAATACAAATTAAAATAATTCTGTAGTCCCACACTATACTTATCAGACTGACAAATATGATATAAAACGAAAAGAATAAGTGCTTGAGGGATGTGGGAAAACTGAGACGTTAATGCATTGTGAGCCATTTCAACCATTATGAAGGGTAATTTATATCTATGCATAAAGGGCTAAACAAATATGCATACCCTTTAATTCAGCAATACCACTACTATATCTATATTCCAGAGAGATAATAAAACAAAAATTCAAAGGACCTATATGTGCAAAAATATTTACAGCACCTCTTTTTATGGTGGCAAAGGACTGGAAATTGAGAGAAATGACTGAACAGATTATGGTGTCTTAGTGTGATGGAATACTATTGTGCTAAAAGAAATGATGGTTTTAGAAAAACCTGGGAAGACTTTCATGAACTGATGTGAAGTGAAATGGGTAAAATCAGGAGAACATTGTACACAGCAACCACAATATTGTGTGATGATCAGCTGTGAACTACTTAGCTCTTCTCACCAATATAATGAAACAAGATAATTCTGGACTAATGATAGAAAATGCTAGCCATGTCCAGAAAAAGAAATTATGGACTCTAAATATAGATCAAAGACTACTTTTTAAACTTCGTTTTTCTTGGAGTTCTTTTTTTTGGTTGTTCTTTGTTTTCTTTTTCAACATAACAAATATAGAAAACAGTTTTGGATGATTGTCCATGTATAACCTATATCAAATATCTTGCCTTTTCAATGAGGGAGGGAGGAAGAAAATGAGGAAGGAAAATTTGGAACTCAAAATTTAAAATAAAGCATATTAAAATTTATATTTACATTTAATTGGGGAAAACAAAATATTAACTGTGCTAAAAATATTGTGTCATTTAATACTCAAAAGTACATTGTATTCCATTTTTTAACTTGAAGAAGGGTAGCTATTGCCAGGATTGTGGTCGTAGAATTGTAAATTAGTCCACATTTTTAAATGAACCTTACAATTATGTCTTTCTCTTTTCCTTGATTTGTTCTTCACCCTTTATAACCAAGGTACAATCCACTGAAATAACTATGATTCCACTCAGCTGTCACTATTCACTGTAGACCTCTCCTCATTTCCAGTATCTTGTTATCTACCCTTCATCTTATTTCTTTTAAGCATGGTTGAGTGTCAGAGCAATCAGAAGTTAATTCATATATTGGAGTTAAAAAGAGATGCTGACTGTATCTTTTTTTTCTCTCTCTCTCTCTCTCTCAATGGAATTTGTATTTTAATAGACCATCAGAAACCTCTCAGAAACTCTCCACCCTACCTTTCTTGAAATTTATTACCCTTCACACATAATATGATGTGATCAAATTGTGGTCTTATTAGTCCTCCTAAAAATCACTCCATCTAAAACAGGCCACAGATCCTTATTAACTGTGACCCTAGCCAAATCATTTAAATTCTGTTTGTCTCAGTTTAACTATAAAATGGGAATAGTAATAACACCTACCTCATGGGTTTGTTGTAAGGATCAAATTCAATATTTGTAAAGCACTTAGCACAATGCCTGGCACATAGTAGATGCTTTATAAATACTTTTCCCTTTCCCTGATTATCTTTCTCTAATTTGTATTTCAATTACCTGTGTGGGTGTCCTACTATGGATGTCTAATGTGATTTGTTCCTTGGTAAAAAAAAAAAAAATCTATCGTAACAAGAAGTTTTTTGTATTGTCATGTGTACTGGACTTGGAATCAGGAAAACTGCTTTAAAAAATCCTAGTTTGTATCTATACTGTCTATGGGACAGCGGGTATGTAGTCAATTCATATCCAAAAACTTAAATTTGCTTATCTATTAATTGGGTATGTGAATATTTCTGAAACTTAATTCATAAGGCTTTTACCAGGAAAGCCTTAATGCAATTTTAACCATTTAGCTTTACTCTTTTTTTTGTTTCTTTTAATCTCTACTACCAAGCACAGTGCTCTGGAAACAGTAGACCTAAACAGTCCATAATTTATTAACTTCCTACTATGTTCCAGGTATTTTCCAAATTCGGGGGGAGATAAAAACAAAGCAAAAAAAAAAGAGTGAATGAGCACCTTCCCTCAATGTGCTTACATTCTGTCAGAAGGGACAATGTGCGAAAACAGAAATATACACATAATACAGTCAACTTTGGGGGGTTGGTAGGACCAGGGCTTTGGGGTTTAGGAAAAGCCTTATGTAGGGTGTAGCATATAAACCAGGCTTAAAAAGCAATCTCTAAGATCTGGGGAAGAAGAGGGAACAGATTTCACTCAAGTGGGAGAGCCTGTGCAAAGGCCAAAACAAAGAGAATAAAAAAAGGAAGGAAATGAGCATCTATTAAGCACCTCCTATTTGACAGAAACTTTGCTAAACACTTTATACATATTATCTCTCTTGATCAGTTCGACAACCCTAATATATAATGCATGTATGATCCTGGGTAGCTTATTACACCTGTTCTAGAACAGTCTCCAGTTTACATTAGTAGTTATACTTCCTTTACTAGGAGTTTTTCACACTAAGGAAAACACAGGTCTAGGTCCAAATTTATTTATACTTTTAATTTTTAAAAGAGGTATTTAGTAGGAAGTGCCTAAGATGAATTTTCTTTGTTTGTACCCTGGGATGATATAATATTTATATGCTAGTCTCTAGGTCTGTCACATATAGTCACCTTATAAATTAATTCCCAACATTTGCTTCTTCCTGCCTACAATTTTTATGAATTATAAACATGTTTCCTTTCACAGAAATCCAGGATGCAGAATACACCTTTTAATTCAGGGTGCCCAGACTTGGCCCCTTGCCCCAGAAGAAAAACTGGGCACATATGTAAATTGAAACAAATAGAATGAATTTCATGAGACAGGATGATATAATGGGAAAAGTGCTACACTTGGAGTCACACTCTTCAAAACTCTAACTCCAACTGGATGGGAGGAAAAACTTTTATCTCTTGGGGTATTGTTCTGTTTCATTTGTTCTTTTAAGTTTTAAGTACAGGAAGTGAACTGGACTGGAGAGTTTAAGACATGGCTACCTTGGAGTCATGATTTCAGGATAGATATTTTCCCCAACCCAACAGGAAAAGCCTGAGAAGCCAAAGTTCTGGGATATAAGCTCAGAGAGCCTTTGGATTCAGAATTTGGTGGGACTAACTTTATAAAGGAACTACGTTAAGCTGTGAATTTAATCCTCCACATACTTAGTACTGTAGTACATACGGATTTTGGTCCTAAGTTGTTGGGGGGAGGGGGGAATGGCTATATATTTGTTTTTTAAATAAATATGCTTTTTATTATCTTCTAAGCCCTTTATTTTTTTAATTTAATTCTTTTTGTTTTTTAGTTTACATCATTCATTTCCATGAGATTTTGAGCCGCAAATTTTCTCCCTGTCTTTATTCTGCCCACCACCCCCAAAACAGCGATCCCGTTGTATACCCCCTGCCCCAATCAGCTCTCTCCTATATCCTCCCCCATGACCCCTCTGACTTTCTTGTAGGGCAAGATGGATCTCCATACCCCAGTGCCTGTATATCTTATTTCCCAGTTGTATGTAAATAATAATGATAATAATAATAATAATAATAATAAATGATAATAACATTTTTTAAACTTTGATTTTAGAACTTGAAATTCTAGATTCTTTCCATTCCTCCCTTGTCACCCATCCCCACTGGAAACACAAGCAATTCACTACAGGCCATATATGTGTGGTTACGCAGAATATCTTGACAATGGGCATGTTGTGAAAGACTGACTTTATTTCCCTCCTTCCTATCCCACCCTCCACTTGTTACATACTCTGCTTTGTCCCTGTCCCTTTACAGAAGTCTGTGCTTCTAACAACCACCCACCAACCTGCCCTCCCTCCATCATCCCCCCTTTCATCCCCATCATCCCCACTCTCCTGTAGGGTAAGATACCCGGTTTAGAGTGTATGTCATTCCCTCCCTAAGCCAAATTCAATGAGAGTGAGATTGACCCATTCCATTTTGCCTACCTTTTCTTCCCCTCCATTGTAACAGTATCCCTTGCCTCTTCTATACGAGATGCTTAACCCCATTCTGTCTCTCCACATCTCCTCTCATTCTATTCCTCTCCCATTCTCAATTTCACCTTTGAAAGTATCATCCCTTACTATTAAATTAATTGATTGCCCTCTGACTATGTACACCTGTACACATATATACACATATTCACGTATTCATATGCATATGTACCCTCCTATATAGACATGTGTATATATACATACATATACATATATAGTATACATATAAATACACACACACCAATACACACACACGCATATATATCTATATCTATCTATCTGTCTATCTATCTATCTATCTATCTATCTATCTATCTATCTATCGACACACACATTTATATTCCCTTCACCTATCCTCATACTGAGAAAAGATTCATAAGTTACAAATCACATTTTTCTATGTTGGCATGTAAATAGTTTGAGAAGTTCCTTAAGGTTTCTTTTCCATGTTTACCTTCTCATGCTTCTTGTGTTTGAATGTCAAATTTTCTATTCAGTTCTGGATTTTTTCCCTCAAGAATGCTTTAAAGTCCTCTGCCTAATAGGATGACCATAATTTCCCCAGAAACATTATACTCAGTTTTGCTGGGTAGGTGATTTTTGGTTTTTGTCCTAGCTCCTTTGATCTCTGGAATATCATATTCCCGTCATTTGATCCCTTAATGTAGAAGCTGCTAGATCCTGGGTTATACTGATTGTGTCAACAGTATTTAAATTGTTACTTCTTGGCAGTTTGTAACATTTGCTCTTTGATCTGGGAACTCTGGTATATGGCTATAACATTCCTAGGACTTTTCTTTTTGGGGTATTTTTTAAGAGGTTATCAGTTAATTCTTTCAAGTTCTGTTTTTACCCCTGGTTCTAAAATATCAGGGCAATTTTCCTTGAGAATTTCTTGAAGGACTATTTCTAAGTTCTTTTTCTGATCATGGCTTTCAGGTAGTCCAATAATTTTGAAACTCTCTCCTAGATCTATTTTCCAGGTCAGTGGTTTTTTTTAAGGAGCTGTTTCACATTGCCTACTATTTTTTTTTCATTTGTTTGGGTCTGTTTAATAGTACCCTGATTTCTCATAAAGTCATTTGCCTCTGTTTTCTCCACTCTAATTCTGAAGGAATTATTCTCTTCAGAAAGCTCGTTAGATTCTTTTTCCATCTGGAAAATTTGACTTTTTAAGGCAATCTTTTCCTCATTGGCTTTTTGGGGCTCTTTTGCTATTTGAATTAATCTGTTTTTAAGGTGTTGTTTTCTTCAATCAGGTTGTTCACTCTCTTTTCATGATTTCCTTGCATCATTCTCATTTCTTTCCTGAATTTTTCCTCCACTTCTCTTATTTGGTTTTCAAAATCCTTCTTAAGCTCCTTCATGGCTTGTAACCAGTTTCCTTTTTCTTGGAAGCTTTTGTTATAGGAGTTCAGACTGTTTTGTCTTCCTCCTGATCCATGTTTTCATCCTTTTTGTCCCCAAAAATGAATCTAAAGTTGGATTGCTGAGCTTGTTTGCTTCCTTTGCCTGCTTATGTTGGGACTGAACAAAGATTGTTCCATTGCCAGATGTGGTAAAAGCCCAAAATGAGAAAATATAAATTTTCATGGATGGAAAGATCTCAGTACACCTTAGCTCAAGAAGTAAAATGTTACAGAACTTTAAAACACAAAAAGGGACATACAGAAATAGCAGAATCTTCCTTCGAGAAACACTATTGGCTATGAAATCAAGAGCTGAGAAAACTGACCTAAATGTTCAAGCTCTAGCAGATACACATACTAACTTTAAAAGGCAATTAAATGTGCAAAAGACAGATTGGCCTTCGGGCAAACAGAGGGGAGAAAAATTTTGAAGATAATGATCTTTTTGCCTACTTCTATGAATAGTGGTCTATGTTGGAGGGAGAGGAAAGCATTTGGGCCAGCAAATCTAGCCCAAGGAAAGTTAGCTCAATTACAGTTTGATTTGTATGGCATAAGAGGAAATTATCCAGGAAGCAAATGAGGATAATACAAGTTTTCTGGTGAGGTGTTGAATCCATTTATATGCAATAATTTCTGGATTCAAGTGTGTGTGTAAGACTTTCATCTCTGAACATGTCTATTTAAGATAACTGTTCCAGCAAATGTGTTTTCAAAGTTGCAAACTAAAAATGTCACTCTTTTATTTTTTTAATATGTGAATTTTAATAGTTTTTTTATTACAAAGAAAGTTTTAAACATTCATTTTTATAAGATCTTAAGTCCAAAACTTTTTTCACCCTCTCTCCCTCACTTCCCCCTCTTCAAGATGGCAAGTAATCTGATATATACATGTAGAGTCATATTAAATATATTTCTACATTAGTCATATTGTGAAAGAAGAATCAAAATAAAAGGGAAAAACCAAGAGAAAGAAAAACAAAATAAAAAGGTGAAAATAGTAGTGATACTGCAATTTGTATTCAGACTTGATAATACATTCTCTGGATATGGACAGTATTTTCTATCACGAGTCTTTTTGGAATTGTCTTCAATCATCATAATGCTGAGAAGAGTCAAAGTTGATCATCTCATGATGTTATTGTTACTGTGTATAATATTCTCTTGGTTCTGCTCACTTTACTCAGCATGAGTTCCTGAAGTGTTTCCATGTATTTCTGAGATCTGCCTGCTCAACATTTCTTATGGAACAATAATATTCCATTATATTCATATGCTACAACTTGTTCAGCCATTTCCCAATTGATAGTATCTCCTCAGTTTCCAATTCTTTGCCACCACAAAAAGAGATACTATAAACATTTTTGTACATATGCATCCTTTTCCCTTTTTACGAGGTCTTTTGGATAAAAATCTAATACTAGTATTGATGAATTAAAAGGTAGATGTGATTTTATAGCTCTTTGGGCATAGTTCCAAATTTCTCTCCAGAATGGTTGAATAAGTTCACAACTCCACCAACAATACATTACTGTTTCAATTTTTCTATATATTCTCCAATACCCATCATTTCTCTTTTCTGTCATATGAGCCAGTATGGGAAGTATGAGATAGTGCTTCTTAGTTGTTTTATTTTGCATTTCTCTAATCAATATTTACTCTTCTATTTTGTGTTTAGAAGAGAACAAATAAAAACTTTATTAAAATGTATCAGTCTATTAATCACACTTATTAAGCACATATTCTTTGTTGGGAAGAAGACTGAAATTAAAAGGAGCAACATGCTTAATCAATTTCTGAATTGAATACGTAACTTTTATAAACTTCATACTTTTAAATTTTATGGGCTTTTCATCAACTTTGAAAGCTATCAATGGTCATATAAGAAGCTAATAATTAGAGAAAAGCAAATTAAAACAACTCCAAGGTACCATCTTGCAGTCATTAGACTGAGTGAGATGACAGAAAAATATGATAAATTCTAGAGTGGATGTAAAAAGTATACATTAATGTATTTTTGATGGAATTATAAACTAGTTTAGCCATTCTTGAAAGCAATTTAGAACTATACTCAGAAAGCTATTAAACTGCATACGCTTTGATTTAGTAATCCCATTATTCTATACTCCACTGAGATCAAAGGAAAAGTGAAACAACTCATATGCACAAAAATATTTATAACAGCTCTTTTCATGGTAGCAAAGAGTTAGAAAATGAGAGGATATTCAACTGTTGGCAAATGGCTGGGAATATTATGGTATAAGAATATGATGGAATATTATTATGTTGTTTGAAATGACAAGGGGGAAGTTTTCAGAAAACCCTGGAAAGACATATATTAACTGATGCAAAGTGAAGTGACCAGAACAAGGAGAAAATTACACAGTAAGGACAAAAGTATAAAGATAATAAATTGTGAAAGACTTAATAACTTTGATCAACACAATGACCCACCACAATTCTGAAAGGCTTATGATGAAAAATTCTATCTGCCTTTAAAGAGAAAATTGATGGAATCAAAGTGAAAATTCAATCATTTTCCCTCTCTCTCTTTCTCTCTTTTTAAATAAGGCTATAACAGAAGCTTGTTTTTCATGGCTTCAGATTTGTAACAGGCTTCATATTTCTCTCCATATCAGTTGGTGGAGGAAAGGGAAAGTTTAGAATTGAAAATTAAATAATATTGAATGAAAAAATAATAAACATTTATAAAATTTTATCTTTCTATCCTGAGAAATGAGTATTCTTGCCTCTAAATTCCTTATAATGCAAAAGAATAAATTTATAGACCAGAATGATTTTTTTTCAATGTACAGGATATTTCAGTATAGATAGGAAAAAATGATGCTTTAATACTACTTTCTAATCCTGAACTTTGGCTATTATTGCATTTTGATTCTATTAATAATTATTTTATTGTCATTTTTCCTTAATTATTAGCTTGTTAGATTGCACATTATAATAACATGAAAACAAGAACAAACTAACTTTTCAAGGGAAAATGTAGATAAATTTTAATATACTGAAAATGTTCAATGAGGATGGTGATGGCACTAGCCAAAAATTTAAGTCAATGTTTCCTAATCTATGATCAAAGAATCCTCCTAGGGGGTCCCTGGATAGATTTCAGAGGATCTATGAATTCAAATGGGAATATATATATGCACATATATAAAGCCAAGCACCAGCAGATTCCCAAAATAATGCTACTATGAATAGCTTTTAAGATTCAGATTACACAGTAAGAGTGAATGCTCTGTTTATTCCATTAAAAATCAAGGTTCAGTACAATCTTCACAATATAATATTCTCAATATTACATCTTATCACAGAAAGCCACAATATGGTGTTCTTAACATTAGAATGGCTGCACAGTTTTCACTAGAGTGGCCACAATATTTAGAACAAGGAACAAAAGAAGAATCACCTGGTTTCCCTAAGTGGAAACCGTCTCACTTAAAGATTCAATCAATCAATTCACAATATATCAGTCTTCCACTCATGGGGAAACCATTAACTTAATCAGTCATAAATCTAGCAGTCATTCACTAAGCTAGATTCCCAATTACTAAATATAATTAGTCACTAATAGAGTCATTAGAAAACTACACAAACTTTCCAGCTCTTGGTGTCCAGCAAACCTCAATGTCATCCAAGGGGAGGCCTTTTCTTCATCTTGACTCTGGGAGGGTTCACACCTTCCATACTTAGCCCTAAGTTACTAGGTGCTACTTAGTCCTAAGTTACTAAGTGCTAAGTATCTGATAAACTGATTGCTTTATATATATTACAATATGTATATTGTATTATATATACAATATTGCTTTATATATTACAATATATAGTTTTTAAAACAATGCTTGAGGATGCATTTCTAGAAATATATGTTGCTTAAAGATTAATTAGTCACAACATAGATAATTCCAGAGCAGAATGGAAAAAGAAGAAAAAGAGGAGAAGGAGGAGGAGGACAAGGAGAAGGACAAGGAGGAGGAGGAGGAGGAGGAGGAAGAAGAAGAAGAAGAAGAAGAAGAAGAAGGAGATTCTGTCTTATCCAGAGCAGTCCCCAGATGAAAAGCAAGACAAGATATTTTTGTAACAGATGGCAATGAAGGAATTTCAATGTTCTAATATTAATTAGTTGTTTCTTTAAATTAAAAATTTTTTATTTTACACAGAAAGAAAAACAGGATAAAATGGGGCTCAGTGACATGAACTACTAATTCTAAAATGAATATTTTCTTTAAAAATGATTATTTATACAACATAACAGCCAACTTCCAGTTTCTTCACCTTATTTGAATTGTTATAACTATTTTAAATTTTATCTTTTTTATGTCTAGTGTTAATCATAAAAATAAATTTGGATAATCTGTATTTTATTTTAAACCCTAAAACCCTACCTTCCATCCCTACTCTCACCTCAATTTGATTGATCTACTTCCCAAGACAATTAACAAAGTTCCTAATAATGTCATTGCTAGATGATTTTGATGCCTGGTAAGTTCAATAGAGCATGGTATTACCATAGAAAGTAAATTACTGGCTTCACACTTTTATAGCTCATTCACTGTGGAACCAAAAAAAAAATAAAACGTAAACACCATTTAGCCCTCCTTCATCAATACATATCTTTCAACAACTATTAATTTTCTCACACAGCTATAACTAGGATGTGGTGACAGGAATCTTATTCTGAGGCAGAAAATTAGATGGCACCAAAATTTATTTATTTATTTATTTATTTTTAATTTTTAATTTACTTTCTTGGTTATATCATTCATTTCCACAAAGTTTTGAGTTACAAATTTTCTCCCCTTTTTGCCCCTACCCCC
>CM053599.1:77607318-77625003 GCA_028646575.1 Pseudocheirus occidentalis
ATATGTTTCTTTCATTAAAGAAAGATTGTTAACCCATTTTGAGTTGCTTTCCTTTAGAAAAGCAGATCTAATAACCTGTGCTAGCAGCTGCCCTGGGTATGCTAGGGTGCTTGCTGATACAATCTTCTGGGTAATCTATCTTAATCTTAAATAATCTATGCTATTTTTAGGAGTACCAGATTCTCTAAGTGAACACATAGAATATACCAATTTAAAGAGTCAGTCTCCAAAGTGGCACTTTATAATTGGATTTACAATGCTGTCTTCCTGGAGGCCAGA
Source organism: Pseudocheirus occidentalis (assembly GCA_028646575.1). NCBI lineage: Eukaryota > Metazoa > Chordata > Mammalia > Diprotodontia > Pseudocheiridae > Pseudocheirus > Pseudocheirus occidentalis. Next base: position 77,607,598 of record CM053599.1, read on the forward strand.
TACATCTAAAATAAAATGGTTGAATAACAAAAGAGTGGAAATTCAATTTAATATTAATGTGAAAGTGCTTTGGAAAAATAGTATATATTATACAACCATAACTTATATACAGTGAACATATAAGAATATAAAGCAACAAGATTATTTGTGTTTTTAAAAAATGTATGTCAATATATCCAAATTAGTGTTTGCTCCTTCAGTGTAGTCATTATGAAAGGTTAAATACTTATTCACATGATACTGTTATTGTTCAAGTCTTTGTTGGAATTCCATCTTTGAAATTTCCTATAGTGCTATTTTCTGCAGTATAAATCCATTCCTAATATGTTGTACCTACATATCTTTTTTCTTTGTATTTTAAATCAACAATGTTGCTTCTTAGCTTGCCCACCAATCTTATTCAACATATTTGACTATGAATATTTTCTGAATGTTTCTAAAATTTTAGTTGACACTAAAAAGATTCTTACAGGTTCTAAATATAGTTCCCAAAAAGGAGCTCAAGAAAGATCATTGATAGCAGTAGTGTGTAGACTTTCAGGTTGACTATGTTGAGTAAATATCAGTAAATTCAGAGTAAAAATATACAGGATGTCATGTAGCAAAATACTTCACAGGACAACAACTCAGAAGAAATGAGGGATGCTCAAGAAAGAAATTCTGAAAACATGAAGTGTCTGCGGGGGGATATGATGAGAAACAAAAATGAAATTTACCCAAGTCATCAAAAAATACTCTAAGGAATTTCAAAACTGCCTTGATATAAAAAAATAAATATAAAGAAGGTGAAATCAGATTCAGGTAACAGAAGATTAATGAAAGAATGTGTTATGGGCCTGTAAAAATAGCATCAGGAATGATTGAAGAAATTAACATAGCTAAGTACTAAGCCACTGTCAGTGAAATTGAAAACACAATAGAAAATGAGAGAGATGTCATAACACAACACAATATTAAAATTACAGTTCAAGGGGCCTGACTTTAATTCCTGGGATAAATCTTGAAAGGATCAATAAAGAGATGCGTAGTGAATATCTAAACGGAAGTGTTTCATCAAGCTTGGCTCCATGAAGAACGAGTCAAGCCATTCTAACCTTATTTCCTTTTTTGACAGGATTCCTTAACTGGTAGATAAGTGGAAGGCTATAGAATGAGTTTGCCAAGATTTTAGCAAAACTTTTGTTAAAATATTTTACATTATTCTATGGAGAAAATGGAGAGAGATGCATTAAGTGATAATCAGTGTGATTCAGAACTGCTTATTGTTTCAATGCCTCTAGTGCCTCTAGTGGATTCCTCCAGGAATCTGTATTTGTCTTTATGCTGTCTGATCTTTTATTTTTTTTAATCTACAACTTGGATAAAGAATGGATGTTATGCTCATCAGATATATAGATGACAAGAAAATGGGAAAGACAGCAACAACCTGAATGGCAATATAAAGATACCCAAAAGGATCCTGAAAGGTTTGATTATTGTCCAGAACCAAATAAGATCAAATAGGGATGAAATGGTGATAAATAGGAAGTCTTGAACTGGGGTACACACGATCAGCTTCAGAAATTTAAGATGGTAGAGACAGAAATAGATAGCAGTTGTTCTGAAAACAATTTGATGGTTTAAGTTAACTGTTGTTGTTGTTGTTGTTTTTCAGTCATTTCAGTCATGTCTGACTCACCATGGCCCATTTGGGGTTTTTCTTGTCAAAGATATTAGAGTGTTTTGTCATTTCCTTCTCCAATTTATTTTACAGATAAGAAATTAAGGCAAACAGGGTTAAGTGACTTGCCCAGGGTCACACAGCTAGAAAGTGTTTAAAGCCTTATTATTTATGTCACAAAGGTTAGTCTTCATGACTCCAGATAGGGTGTTCTACCCAATGTGCCACATACCAGCCCTTCAGTTGACTACAAACCCATTACAAATGAGGATTGTAATAAAGTAGCTAAAAAAGCTAATTCTTGGTGTGCATTAGAAGGAACATAATTTCTAAAAAGAGGGAGGGAATAATCTCACTGTGTTCTCTTAAGAGGCCTCACATAGAGTATGATGTTCAGTTTGGGGCACCAGGATTTAAGAAAGACATTGTTAAACTATGGATGTGTCCAGAGGTCAACTTCCAAGGTGCAGGTCCTTAAGCTAATAATGTTTAAAAATTAGTCTAAGGAAGTGAACATTTTTAATCAAGAGAAAATAAGACTCAAGGGGACACAACTGACACAACTCAACAAATAATTGTTTTTAGCATTTGAAGGGTTGTTGTGTGGAAGGGGAATTAGTTTTCTTCTTTGACACAAAAAGGCTGAAATAGGATCCATCACCTGAAATTGTAAAGAGGTGAATTTGGAAATGACTTCGGGCATTTCCTAATATTAGAAAAATCTAAACGTGGAGTAGACTGCCTCAAGAAGTACAGGGTTCCTGCTACTTGTTGATTTATGTCAGGTGAGAGAGTATCTATGCTAGTGAAAATGACACTTTAAAGTATTAAATAATTTACAGTTAAGCAAAATACAATTAAACAGCTATAATAGAACTTGAGCTTCATTTATTTTAGTCTCTTAACTTTACAGAAAAAGAAGTTGAGGCTGAGAGATATGAAGTGATTTGCCTAAAATCACATACTTAGTTAGGGGAAGACCTGGAAACCCAAGACAGACCTCCTAACTACCAGTCTTGTGCTTGGTCCCTGACACAAGTTGCCTAGTAATATATAAACAGCCTGCACATTGTGAACTAAATTCATATTATCTTGCCTTTCATTTCTTACACTTATCAAATGTGTTTGTTTTCTAACTTCATTCAGTGTTTCAATTCTAGAGCCAAAACACACCTTATGGAGCATTCCGTGGATAAATTCTGTCAACTTTTCAATTATTTATTCTGAAAGATCTCAGTAAAATAAAACATTAATATTAATGAGTTCTAATAAATGGAAATATTCTTACGTGAAGAGCAACATGGAGTAATGGGGGAAATGGTGGACTTTGAGACAGGAATCACCTGAGTTTGAATTCTATTCTCTAACTTCCTGGTTGTTGTTGAATTGTGTCAGTTGTTTTCACCACTTTGTGACTCCATTTGCAGTTTTCTTGGCAGGTATTGAAATTGTTTGCCATTTCTTCTTCCAGTTCATTTTATACATGTGGAACTGAGGCAAATAGAGATAGGTGACTTGCTGAAGTTTATACAGTAAGTGTCTGAAGCTGGATTTGAACTCTTTAAGATGAATCTTCTTGGCTTCATGTCTGGTACTAAATCCACTGTGCCTCTAAGCTGTCCTCTCTAAACCTCAATTTTCTATCTTGTAAAATGTGGTTAATTAAAATTACTCACCTGAAGATATTATATGTATGATTGTACTTGTAAGGGGACAAAATTTCCTTTTTATCCCACTGAGCTTCATTCCCACTAAAATCTTGGAGACAAAATGGAAGTATTTTGACATGATATTGGACCAGGTAGAATGAAAAACAACAACAGCAACAGCAAAAATAATGCAATGATGAGGAAGAAAAGACTTGGGAGAAGAGGGACTAAAAAAATGTATTGAGCACTGACCTACAAGACAGGAACCCAGGATTTGAATTCCACATTCAATATTCGTGCAGTCTGAAACTCTTAGCCAGTCACTTTCCCTCTCTAGGTTTTAGTTTCCTAATCTGTGACATTTGAATCCTCATTTAGATAATTTCTCATGTTCATTTTGGTTCTAATATTCTATGATTGAGTTATAGGATTGAGACCTTGTAAGGACCTGAGAAATCATCTAGTCCAAAGCTCTTTTTGTAAATGAGTAAATTATGGCCTAGAAACTTTAAATGACTAGGTTACAAAGAATATAAAAGGAGCAGAGGATGAAGCTTCAATACCTATCTGTGCTATTTATTATCTGCATGATCTTGGACAATTCATTTCTTCTCTATAGAATTCTAATTCTAAAAATAGTTTTAATTACAATAAATAACAGTCCCTTATAAAATTTTAAGTCAGATCCATAACAAATAGGGTAAATAAATGTTTTAAGACTCAAGAAAAATACATAGGGGTAATGGGATGACCTATAAATTATTGAGTAGACAACAAACTTCTAACTTTGGAGTTGTAAATTTAACTCTCCAGTTTCTCCCCTTCCCTTTTTTGTTCAGGATTACACACACAGCTTCATTGGATGGTACATTTGCAACTTTAAAAAATATGATTTCATTAATATTCATGTATCAGTGGGAACCTCAACCATTATTCATTTTCCCCTGCTTTTTATCCCAGGTGCTATGCATTTTGTGGGTCTGAGTCCTAGAGTCTCCTCCAAAAAAGTACTCATATTTCCTTTGTTCCCACTAATGTGCTTGATTTTATTAGTCAGTCAGAGGATATATTCACTACAAAGCAATTCTTGGTATGCGGGGGAGGGGGTACTTAATAAACATTGATTTATTGATTATAATTCATTTAATAGTAATATTTTAAAAGTAAATTCTCTGCTAAAAATATCATCCAAGAACATTGCTTAAATGGGAGAAATGTCATGGAAGAGGAGAAAAAAATATGACCAGAAAAGCTGTGAAGAGTCACTCTTAAAAGGAGCAACGGTGATCAGCACACAAAAATGGAAAGCCATTTCATACCTATTGAACAACAAAGCTGTTGATGTTTTCTGTTGATATCATCAGACTTCATTCATTTCTACCTACTCCCACCCTTCCTCTACTTTTTGCTGATCAAAATACATTGGGTCTCAGCTCTAAACTAAGTACCTCTGCTGCTCCCCATCATCCTCTATAACTGTGGATCCTCAACTAGCCCTCTATATTCACTTTCACCTAAAATCTGTCTAACATCCACCATGCTCATTAAGCTTTTCTTCCACAGAAAGGACAACAGCTCTGTGCATGTTTTAAGTCACCTCCATCTTTCACTGAGAAATCCTATGATTAAAGTTACCAGGGCCCTAAAGTGCAATGGTGTGAGACTCTTTTTTCATTGGTAGAAATTAATGTTTAGCATTTATCCACCAATTAGGAGAGATGCCCATACCAATGCGCATTGGGACTTGGCTTACATATTAAGAACTATTCTTTAAAGGTCAGGCAGCTGCCAGACTATGAGTACAATTCTTTTTTTCCAGGTTCCTATTGAATCTCAGAAATAGTCCTCACCTGAGGAGCTCTTTCCAGATTTATCTGTGACTGTCTCCTCTACATCTTAAAAGTTGCATGTTGGGGAGGCTAGGTGGTGTAATGAATAGAGCACCGGCCCTGGAGTCAGGACTACCTGAGTTCAAATCCGGCCTCAGACACTTAACACAAAAATCTAGCCATGTGACCTTGGGCAAGTCACTTAACCTCAACTGCCCTCCAAAAAAAAAAGTTGCATGTTGAATATTTCTTTCTTCAGAAGAAGAAGGCTATGAATCTTCTCAGCCAACAGGTGTGAAGGTTTATTTAGTTGTTCTGAGTCAGTCTTAGCCAATGTCTATTAAGTTCTCATCAGTCAGATTTGCTGAGCCATCTCCTTAGTCAATGTCTAACAAGCTATTCTGATATATAGCCAGAATGCACCAAAAGTTTACAGAAACAAAATAGATATGGACTGTTCATTCACTCTTTTAAGAAACATTTTGTTTGCCTTTGCTCTGAAACTTTCTGTTCATTTCCACACACACACACACACACACCCTTAGTTTCTTCTGAGTTTCTCAATTCCTCTATCATGTAACATTGTCAGAAAAAGATTTTGAGTTTTAGGTCTTTCTATATTGCTGCAGTCAGGCAAATTAAGTCCAAGACTCAATTTCTTTTGAGGCAGGTGAGGACATGGTAAAGATGTGATTATTCATCTCTCTTCATCTTGTTCCTCTTTTTTCATGCAAATTTCAGTTGATGCCTTAACTAGAGAAAACTAAAAAATCTAACTTTCTATGTTTTACCAATAACACACAAGAGTCTGGTATCTGCAGGCATACTTTAAATTCAGAAACACAAAATCGCAAAATTTGAAAGTTGAAACTGTCTTCAGCAATCATCTAGACCAACTCATACACAAAACAAATCCCCACCATAATAAACCCATCAAGTTCTCATTCAGTAATGTAAAATTCACTAAGTAATTGTCAAGCTCATATGAATGTTCACTAAGTGTATGAATTTCAGAAGCATATGTGGGAGAATAGCGATTGTTGCTAAAAGTTTTGTTGCTATAGTGCTGGGGCTGTCTGTCGTTTTAATTTAAGGGTTTATAGCCCTGAATAAAAATGACAAGTGTTTCCTTCACTTACGTTATTCTTCTATGGAATCAATCAATGAATAATCAGTTATGAATCACCTGTTAGTTGTTACATTCCAAGTTTCAATGCAATCTTTACAGTGTCAGACTTTCCTTTCATCACCAGATACATCCAAAACTGAGCTTCCTTTCAGCTTTGACCCAGCTGCTTCATTAGGACTGGAGCTACTTGTGGTTGTCCTACACTATTCCCCAGCAGCCTATCCAATACCTTCTGACCTGAGGGGCTCATCTTCTGATGTCATCTCTTTTATTATTTTAGTATTTTAATGGGGTTTTCTTGGCAAAGATCATAGAGTGGTTTGCCACTTCCTTCTCCAGTATATCAGCTTTTGTCAGAAGTCTCCACTATGACCTGTCCATTTTGGCTAACCCTGCATGACATATCATTGACCTATGTAAAGCCTCCCACCATAACAAGGCAGTGATCCAAAGTGGCAAGATGGAACTTTACAAAGAATAACAACATGCGTGTGTGTGTATGTGTGTGTGTGTGTGTGCTATTCACTTCTAGATCATAGGACCTAGTATTAGAAGTTTCCTTGGAGATCATAAAGTCTAATTTCATTATTTTACTGATGAGGCAACAGAAGACTTAAAAAGTTAAGTGATTTTCTAAAGTGCTACAACTTACAGAACTGGGATTTAAATACAGATCATCTCAGTCAAAACCCATTCCTTATTTTTAATATATCATACTTCCTTTTTCTCAAGTTTTATTTTATTTGCCTTGTATTCATAGAATCAGAGATACAAACTTTTCCTTCTCTCTGGTATAAGAAACAAATAAACCATATGTAATCATTTGATACTACAAAGCATGGCTTAGTTGACTGCAAACTCATTAAGATAAAGGACTGAGTACATTTAAATATTTTAACCACTAAGTCCCAGCACAAGATACTGCATATGATAGTTGCCTGACACATGTTTGTTAAACTAAATTTATTGAATTTGCTCTCCTGCATTGTCATGCTAATATGGCTCCTATCCTAAACATGCACCTTCCCAAAATCCTCCCCAGTTGGCAATACAAAAACATTAGAAAGAATTATGAAATAGTTTGAACAGAATCATAGTTTCTGCAACTCAAAACATTTGTTGGGGCATATATTTGAAGGATATAGAAATGCTTCATTTGAATACCAATTGTTATTGTTCCCTTTATTTAGGCAGACATATCAGTTTTCTGGACTATGGAGGCATTTTCATTCCTTTGATTGCTGAGAGAGATGTGATTCAATTTTTCTTAACCTTAGAAAAATAATGTACTTACAATGTATGAATATATTACAAAAGCTCAGGAAGAATTAGTTAAATTTTATATGCAGAATCTCTCTTTGTGCAATGGAATATGAGCAAAAGACAATATCATGGATTTCCATATTTCAGATGGTGTTATGTAACATTTGGCATTAGTAAACCTTTGTGCTGAAAAGTAAGGTATGATTTCAAAGGGAACAGAGAATAGAGAAGCATACCAAGACCTTTATGTCTAACTATGTAAAAGGAATTACATTTCAGGATCATCCATGAATGACAATAGCTTTTAAAGTATTTTTTTTTTGCATTGAGCTATGTAAAAGTTCCACTTGTACCTATATCTTACGCCTTGATAAATTCCCCTGCTTTCTCTATAGTAACCACATACTGGTCCTCTGAAACATAAAGTCACCCATTTTTTTGAGAGAAAAACTGAACCTGCTAAAAACTCATATTCTCTGAGGAATCTCTCCAGTTCTTTTTAATTGTAGTACCTTATCTCTGGTGATAATTTATTATTCTTCCTATATATAACCTATTGGTACTTACTTATCTGCATGCTATATCCCCCATTAGATTGTTTGTGAACTCCTCAAGGGGAAGGTCTGTCTTTATCTTTTCCTTGTATCCTTAATACTTAGCACAGTGCTTGGAACATAGTAGGTACTTAACAAAATCTTACTGTCTTACTGAATGAGTCTTGAGTCAATGTGAACTTTTTTGGTTTTTTTTATGCAAAGGCTAAAAGCTTTTTTTTCCTTTTGTAACCATTCCAGGTGATAGGGTAATTTTTTTTACCTCACTTAACAAAGAGAGGGAAATTTTCTCAAATTAACTCAGTATCATGTCAGAGATTATTATCCCTCATGTGTGTGCGCGTGCGTGTGTGTGTATGTGTGTGTGTGGAGGGGTATATAATGATATTCTCTTCTTATGGGCTTTGCATGAGAGGAAAGAATTTTTTAAGTGAGTTGTACTGCCTACATTTTTTTCCAGTCCAAAATGATTGCAATCTCACTGAAACCTATAACCAAAAGAGTCAAGCAAATATCAGTTAGAGAAAGGAATATATGACACCTCTTAGCCACACATTTTAAGGAAAAGTGAAAATCTCTGAAAGCAGTATAAACTCATGTAAGGAATGAGTTTTATAGGCTTTGACTTCAAAGATTGTAATTATGACAGCTAAAAAAGTCTTAGAAATACTCTAGATCACATTATCTTTAGATTTGTTTGTTTGTTTTAACTTGACCTGTTCTTCCATTGGTACAGGAAACTCTCATTCTGAAAATTCCCTTTACCAATGAAGAGCTGAAATTCCTCTGCCATTTGTACTCTTAAATAACTCCCTGTGATACTAGGAGGTTAAGCATCTTGCCTAATATCACACAGCCTCTGTTGCATGAGACCTAAGCCTTCTGACTCTGAGGCCAGCTATCTATCCATTAAACCACATTGTATTTCTTTTATAGAGGAGGAAATTTTATCCCACGGGGGAAACTGGTGTTCACATAACTAATTAGCTACAGAACAGGAATCCTCTACCTCATTATCCCTGACAAGCAGTTATCCAACCTCCCACTTGAAAGTTTTCAATGAAAAGGAGCCATTATCATTTGAAGTAATCCATTACACTTTACAATAACTAATTCTTAGGACTTTTTTCCTCTTTTCAAAAATGTCAAATGTGCCTTTTTGGACTTCTACCCTTTATTTCCTGTTTTGTTCTTTAAAGCCAAGCAGAATAATAGCTAGATTTCTGTATAGATGTCATTTTAGTCCAAGGGTTCTCAATCTGGGGTCCATAGAGTCAAGGAATCTATGAACTTGGGAACTTGGGATGGGAAAACAAAAATTACATCTTCATTTTGACTAATTTCTAACAAATTCAATAATTTTTATTATAATTTAAAAAAATAATCCAAGAAGATGCCCATAGACTTCAATAGGCTAACAAAGGGATCTATGATGCAACAAAAGATTAAGAACTCTTACTTAGGCAAAATTTTCATTGACATTTGTTATTTACAGTGCCCCATCCTTGACTAAGACAGACTAAACATGAAGCGCTTGAAAATAATGGAGCACCTGGATGGCTCACCCTGGATCCTAGAATATCAATGTTCAAGACCTGTTTCTGATGTCCAATAGCTGCATGACCATGACCAAGTCACCCTCAGTGTCCTAGCAAACCTTCTAATACTGAAAGTTGGAGTTTTCATACTATAAATTCCCTATATGGATGTGATCACATCTCCAAACAAAATAGGTAAAACCCTTGCTCATAAGCCATAGCATCATACGGAAATCCTACCCGTATTTCTAGAGTGGTTTGATTCTGAGATTCCAAGCACTAGAAATTGGAAACCTAAAAAGTAAGTATTATAAGGGACTTTTATGCCATTAAACAGAGAATTCAAATTTTCTACTAGAGTAATTGCTTTGTGTCTCTTGTTATTACTGTATGTGCTCTCTATCACAATGTTTTATCAATTATATGATCAGTTTTATCATCAATTAATTTAGATTTGTCAATATCATAAGATAATTTTAATCCTAGGATTTAGAACTAGAAGGTAAGATCTCATTCAATCCTCTCACTTAAAATATTGAGGAAACTGAGGTTCAAAAATGGGGGGAAATTGCTCAACATATTGCACAACTGGGATTTGAAATTAGGTGATATAACTCTAAATTCATCAGTCTTTCTTGGATGCCACATTAATTCCTTGACAGTTTAAGTACAGCCTTTGTTGTTGATGTAATCAGAGCATCTATTAGTGATTTACTCACCCTAATGCAGAAGGCAGAAGGAAAGGCAAGATAATATTCCAGTTTAATAGCTAAAAATAGCTGGAACAAATCAAATGGATAGAAAGAGAACTTATTCTGGGATGAAAATCATTTACTAATTTGAGTTGTTACAGAGATATGGCATGCAGAAATCAAGAGAGCTTGCCTGAAAGTGGAAGGCATCATTAATTTTATTTTATATTGAATTTTACTGTTGGGCAAAAATAATAATAACAATAACAACAAGACATATAATTGTGCATAATAAAACTCTTCAGCACACTACTGCTTTGGATTTCTTCAGGGCTTCTAAACCAATAGCAAGTTTCCAGGACCTCTGCAACAACAGCACTGTCTGCAACAACAAACACATCTGGCAAAACAACATCAAAACAGACAGACAAAATGCTGGCATTACAGCCATGCCTACTCAGTCCTTGGCAGCTCCAGGCAGCAATTCTCAAAAGCCCTTGGTAGCTCCAACTGGCCCTCAGCAGTCCTCTCTCAGCAACTCTGCCCCTCCTCAGCAATTCTCCTCTCTCTCTAACTCCCCAATACTGCTCCCCAAAGTTCTTATGGCCTCTTCTGCTAGGGCCTTCTCTCTAAATTCACAGCACCAGCTCCTTTTATTCAGCCTCTCTCTTCACATGAACAAGTACATGCCACTAGTGGGACTCACAAGCTCTGGGTTTTAAAACTCAACCTGAACACCAAGCCATTACAGGGGGATTTTAACATTCCCTTACCGTTACAGCATGTGGACCTCAAACAAAGGGATAGTTCATATAACTGACATTTTAATTAACAGTTAATATGAACAACTAGGTAGGCATATCCTCCCTTACAATTATTCAAGAACATTTAAAATGACTACTTATATTTATCCCATTCTATTACATGTATTTCAGTCCCTTTTAATGTGAATTTTTCCCCCTCTGGACAGCAAATGGCATTATATATTCCAGTGTATTCAAATGCTATTTGACAACTCTAAAAATAATACATTTTAAACAATACATTACAATTATAATAAGTTTAAAGCCAGAAGGTATAGACCCTATATGTCACATAGCATAACTTCCTTATTTTACATAGGAAGAAACTAAAGCCTATAATAGGGAAGTGGCTTGCTAAAGCCATAGAGTTGGTAAGAAGGAAAGGGAGGAAATAAGCATTTATGAATTCTCTCCTCTGTACCAGGCACTCTGTTAGGTACTTTACAAATGTTATTTCATTTAAACCTGAGAGGTAGGTGCTATAGTTATCTTCATTTTATAGCTGAGGAAAAGGAGGCGGACAAAAGTTCCCCCAGGACATTTCTGAGGCTGGGCTTGAATCAAGGTCTTCCTGACTCTAAGAGCAGTTTTCTAACCCCTGAGTCAACTAAGTGCTTCTACTAGCACAATCAAATTTAAACCTAGGCTATCAAACTTCATGTTCAGGAATTTCCCTCTGTATTAAACTATATACAGGAACTTCATTACACATCTGTACACTTTTTATCTGAAACACTGATTTTCAAACTTTATTGCATGTAAACTCCCAGGAACCATTACAAATCAAAGGCAAGAATTCTCTGACTTTTTGTACAAAGCATTGTACACTGCTTTGGCAGCCTGGTGAAAGCTGTGGAACTCTTCTTTGAGTAACATTTTACAATTTATAAAATTACAGAGGAAACAATTACATTGAAAAGAAGTTATATTTTTCCCAAGTTCAAAGACTGCTTTGAAAACTATTTATGAATAACCTAAAGTTAAGTACCTCTGTCCTAAGAGATTCTTTTAGAAAGCACCCTTATTTCAAAAGGTCAATTTTTTTTGTAAGAATTATTCTATACTCTAATACCTCATCAGTTATGCTCATTTCAGCATAGGAGAAGCACTTTGAAGTTTCTGTAATCCCAGTTTCAAAACTCTTGACCCAAAACACATTATCTGGGATTCTGCATTGTATTTTGTTTAGTTTCCTTCTTCCTGAATGAACTTCTATCAATGCAAATTAACAGCCATTACTATAGAGATAATGAAAATTCAACAGATGCCTTTCCTGCCACAGTGTTATTCACTGAGATACACACAGACTACCTCTGTACTCTAAGGATAATTGGACTTCTGACCTTTGATTCAAGTTCTCTCCCTTCTCTCCCACCCCAGCTCCCAAGCCACACAAATCTGATGTCTTTCAGATTTGAATATCAAATATTTTAAATATCATATTTCACTGCCTTAAATCATCATTTATTCAGGCTGCCAGATCCCAGTTCTTTTATCCCAGATAAATTTCATCTAATTATGTATTGTATAATTGTGTATGTTCCCATAGTAATAATATCACAGGTTCAGAAACATACCTTTTCATGCATACTATAATAACATGGAATTTATCCTTTATACCCTATTGTGATCATTTGGGATTTCTAATTCAGCCTAACCCAAGAAGCACTTTGAAAAATCTATTACGTGTGAGACTTCATGCTAAGCTATGGCTATACAAAGACAAGAGCTAAATGAGTTCTTACTTTGAAGGGACTTACATTCCACTTCTGTTTTGGGGTCCAATGTGTTCACTATCGCCAAGCAACTTCCTCCAGATTCATACTACGTATGAATTTAGTAACCTTTTCTTAGCGAAAGGACTGTTTTTTGTTGTTGCTATTTTGTTTTTGCTTTTGTTTTTTACAATTTTAAGCAAAATAGAGACAGACACAAATGCCTTGGGAAAACTTGTAGAGAATTCCATCCAAGTCACAAATTCATTTCTTCAGTATTCTTTCGGTCAGTTATTCAACCAATTTTGAATATACCTAACTCAATTATGATCTTGTCCATAGCTTTACCTCTTGTCCAGTGGAATATAATATATTTTTAAAAAATAAATTCCTGCCAGAATTTCAGGAATATGATATCTATCTAATTGAATATGTAGGGTATATGTTGCCCATAGAGATTATGTGTCTGAGCATATGGATTTGTCCAAATGTTGCCCATAAAATGAGATTTTGATAAAATATCTAAGAAATTTGCCCATCCCTCTCCAAGGGAAATGTTAATTTCTGCCCAAAGAAAAGCAGCAAAGAGTCACAAAGAGGGTTCTTCCTCACCTCAACAGGTGTGGAGGGTACTATAATGAATTATATTCTGAATATCTATCGCTAGTTCACAGTAACTTATTTCTACCATATTCAAAGCTGCTTTCATTGTGACTAATCCTTAAATAAGAAGGAATATTCCAAGTTTATATTTAAAGGTTCAACCTCTTCCCATCAAAATGCTTCCTACGCAGACCACACGTGAAGTAAATAGCGAGTAAAGCCACTTATTCTAACAGGTAGTAAGCAGAAATCAGAGAAGTTATATAGATGAGAATATACCAGACAATATGCAAATTTAAGGAGCTCTCTCACTGGGAGCAAGATATTTTAGCTTAACCTAGAGAAAGTTGTCAATTTCATACAAAGGGAAATGTCCTGAAGTCTCTAGGGAGGTAAGCTGAAAATCAGAAACATATTGAAGCCTTGGTTCCTCCTCATATCTGCCCTTCAAAGTCTGTTTTCTTTTTCTATGTTTCTTCCTCTTGGGAGAACTATTTCCAATTCTCTTTCAGATAAGTAGACTATCATGTGGGACCATGCTAAGTGCTCTTTGGGAGAGGAAAATAGAAGAAAAGAAGAGCAGAAAACAAGGGCATAACTGGGGAAGGAATAGATATTTGTGGAATAATATAATTGTTTTTAGTTGAAAAAGGTGAAGCAATGCAGTGCCAGTTAGACACACCAAATGTTAGAAGAATAAACAAAGTCAACTAGTTTAAAAGAGGAAATTTCAGAGAAAAAATTGCTTATTGATATATTATATATTGACAAAGGTTGTCACCCACAAACATTTCTCAATGAGCTCTTCCTTACCATATGTCAAGTAAAGAAGTAACTTTAGATACTGCCATCTGTTAGTCTCAGCTAAACTGCTAATTCCCAACTTTTCCATTTTCTATCTATTATATGAATTTATTCACATCTAAAGTGAGAGGTGAGCGAAGTAAAATGATTTTTTAAAGTAATTTTGTTTATTCTTACTTTACATAATTGATTTCCACAAGATTTTGAGTTGTGAATTTTCTCCCTGTCTTTCCCCTACCCAGCCCACCAAAACAGTGAACTCACCTCCTTTCCCAATGTGTTCTTTCCTATATCCTCCCCCATCACCTCTCTGACTTTCTGGTAGAGCAAGATGAATCTCCCTGTCCCAGTGCCTATACATCTTATTTCCCAATTGCATTGTAAATAATAATAATAATTATATATATATATACACATATATATATAAGTATATATATGTATGTATGTATGTATGTGTATATATATATATAAAATTGTATGGTTTTAGAACTTTAAATTCTAGATTCTTATCCTTCCTCCCTTGTCACCCACACCCACTGGAAAGACAAGCAATTAAATATAGGCAGTACATGTGTAGTTACACAGAACATCTCCACAATGGACGTATTGTGTAACACTGATGATATTTCCCTCATTTCTATCCCACTCTTCCCTTGTTCTATTCTCTACTTTGTCTCTGTCCCTCTAGAGAAAGTGTGTGCTTCTAACAATGCATCCTCAACCTGCCCTCCCTTCCATCATCCCCCCACTCAATCCCTTCCCCCCTACTCTCCTGTAGGCCAAGATACCCATTATAGAATGTATGTCATTCCCTCCCTAAGCCAAATTTAATGAGAGTAAGGTTAACCCATTCCCTTTTTGCCTTTCCGTCCTTCCCCTCCATTGTAATAGTTAGCCCTTGCCTCTTCTAGATGAAATGATTGACCCCATTCTGTCTCTCCCTGTCTCCTCTCATTCTATTCTTCTCCCACCTCTTAATTTTACCTTTTAAAAGATCATCCCTTCCTATTCAATTGATCCTGTGCCTTCTGTCTATGTACAAATATATACACACACTCCCATAAGTATTCATATGCATATATACATATATATATGTGTATATGTATACATGTATAGACATTTATATTCCCTTCAACAATCCTCATACTGAGAAAAGTTTCATGAGTTACAATTCTCATTTTTCCATGTTGTCATATAAATAGTTCAACTTTGATAAGTTCCTTATGATTTCTTTTCCATGTGTATCTTCTCATGCTTCTTGTGTTAAAATGCTAAATTTTCTATTCAGTTCTGTTTTTTTCCTCAAGAATGCTTGAAAATCCTCCACCTCATTAAATGACCATATTTTTCCCTGGAACATTATATTCAGTTTTGCTGGGTAGGTGATTCTTGGTTTTAATCCTAGCCCCCTTGATCTCTGGAATATCATATTCCAGATCCTTCAGTCTCTTAATGTAGAAGCTGACAAATCCTGGCTTATTCTGATTGTGTTTTCATGGTATTCAAATTATTTCTTCTTGGCAGCTTGTAATATTTGCTCCTTGGTCTGGGAACTCCAGAACCTGGCTATAATTTTCCTAGGAGTTTTCTTTTTGGTATATTTTTCAAGAGGTGTTTGGTAAATTCTTTCAAGATGTATTTTGCCCTCAGGTTCTAAAATATCAGAGGAATTTTCCTTGAGAATTATTGAAAGATGCTTTCTAGGTTCTTTCTTCAAATCATGGCTTTCAGGTAGTCCAATAATCAGCCTGGGGCTAAAACCCCCATGGGGCTTGGCTCTGCTCCCAGCACATTGTGATAAGCCCTTTCCATCCATTAGCTGGGCTGCCTTCAGCTAGAGCCTTGGTTCTCTGCTATTTTATGAGTTCTGGAGCTGCAGAGTTTTCCTGCTTCTAAGTCAACATCTTGACTCCACTAGCCAAAAAGGAAATTTTCTGGAGTAATCTCTTTATGAAACAACAAAACAGGACTTAGAACACAAATCCTATCATCCTGTTCCATCTCTAGCCAGCCCTTTCTTTGATCCTCTTGTCATGAAAAAATACATTTTGAAAAAATAATGTTAACAGTGTACCTCCTTCCTTAGCTTAGTGTTAGAGAGAAGAGAATGCCATGAAAATTAGGGAGGAATAGGAGAAAATTTGTATTAGTATCTCTATCAGTCTATGTAAAGCTAAAGTATGTATATGAGTGTGTAATATCTCTTATGTAGAGTGATAGATGGTAGACAGACAGACAGACAGACAGACAGATAGATAGATAGATAGATTGATTGATTGATTGATTGATTGATTGATTGATAGAGAGATATCATACTGAGGTAGTCTTCAAAAGGTCCTAAAAGTAGAATCAGCTCTAGGGTTGCATTCTGTAATCTTATCATAAGATAAATGTATATGTATATCTAGTAGACTAATCAATTTGTGTATTCTTTTTGGATATTCCAAATCTCATCAAAGTGTATGGGCTCCAAATATGTGCTATAGGAATTTTTATGCTTTGTTTTTGAGGTTATTGTTTTATACTGTTTTGTTTTGGTTGGGAGAGGAGCTAAAAGAAAGAGGATAAGTTATCACTCCTTTCCCTAAATAAGGAAGCCTCAACCATCTGGTCGTATAATTCCATGGAAAGAACAGTATCTAGAGAATCAGAAGACTAGGGACAAAACATTACTTCTTCTCATTATTATATACTTGTCATTGAGCAACACTCTTCAGTTGTCTGGGCCTTGGTTCCTTAGCTGTAAAGTAAAACGGTTTGATTGGCTAATGTGATTGGCCTCTTTCAACTCAAAAGTAGTCATTTTTTTGGTCCTTCATACCTAAAATTCTCTTTCTCTTCCTGACATTCTTCAGTTCTCATTTAAAATCCTACTGTGTGGGACACAAATTCATGAAAGCTTCTCAGTGTGGAATGTAACATTTTTTTTTCTGAGTGCTGTACCCTCCCCCTTTCTCCTGTCAATTACTTTTATCTTCCTTTGTCCGTTTCTTCCCCCCCCCCCCCGTGAGGGCCTCCCATCTCCCTCCCCTTCCAGTCTCAGTAGCAAGGGATTGGTAAAGTGAATTTTTCACCAATGAAAGAAGGCAGTTGGCCAGGAGAGGGGATGTCCTAATTAGGTCTTTAAAATCCTAGACCTGATTTTTGGAGCTCTCTCTCTCTCTCTC
>CM053599.1:77625503-77662137 GCA_028646575.1 Pseudocheirus occidentalis
ATAGTTTTCTTTCCATTTCCTCTATTAGAGAAATAACATAGTATAGTGAATGGAACAATACATTTATAGACAAAAGAGCTGAGAGTGAATTCTGTCTCTGTCATTTGCTACAAGTTTATATAACCATTATTGAGTTACTTAGGCTCTCTTATCCTCAGTGTCCTTCTACATCAAATGAGGGAAAGAGTAAACATACTTTAAGTTATTACTTAAGTCCTCCATCTCTAAATTCATTGAGGTAGCCAGTATATATTTGGTGAACATAGCTAGTTATTAAGTTCCTTCAGTGCGTCCCTGAAATGCAACTTCTTTTTTTTTTTGCAACTTCTTATGGTAAACTTCTCCTGATCCCCCCAATCTCCTTTTAAGGAGGAAATTATATTCTTCCCCAACTTACCATGTTTAAACTAGTCTATTTATGTGTTTTGTACATGTAATATAAGATCCTTAACAGCAAAGTTTTCTTTCTTATCTTTCTTTTTACAAGGTCTTAAATTTAAAGAGTGCTTAAAAAACATTTGGTGAATTAAATTCGAATAGCAGAAATACATTCTGCCTATTAGTTGAAAATGTTCTTTGTCCTCCATACTTTGTACAACTGAGATCCTTAGTTTTACATTACTGTTGGTGCTAATTGCCATGGCAAGCTACTTCCTTTCGTTTTCCATTAGCTTCAATGAGTTTCTCTTGATGGTGATGTTGGAGTGAAGGTTTGTCTGTAGCAGGCTTTCATGTCTTTTTCTCTGTCTTTCCCTACTTTTACTTAAGATAAAGAGTCTCAGGGTCTTGGAAGCTTTTTATCTAAATGATATCTAGAGCAACTAATTTATTAAGTGGATATAAACCTCTATGTAAGGAACTACACCCCCAAATTCCAGGGGATAAAAAAGGGAGAGAGTGAGGGAGAGAGAGAGAGAGAGAGAGAGAGAGAGAGAGAGAGAATTCTTTCCTTAGAAGAATTGATATTATGCACTGTTACTTCTTCTTTGAATAAGGTCTTTTTTTCTGATTAGCAGATTCTTTTTGCAACATCTACCTACCTACCTATCTATCTATCTATCTATCTATCTATCTATCTATCTATCTGTTTGTCTGTCTGTCTGTCTGTCTATCTATCTATCTATCTATCTATCTATCTATCTATCTATCTATCATTATGTCTACTTGTCCTCAGCTGTTGTAAGATTTTAAGGAGAAATATTACTTGCCAGTCACTTTTCACCTCTTCTTTCCCACTACTATTGATCATATTTTAAGACATTGTCTTGCTGTATATGTTTTCCCTATTTTTATCTGTATAACACTTTATTATATTTGTTTTCAGAATACCTTTGAAAGTAGACATTATGGCTTTATGTCTTTATTATTGTCCCCTTTATAGAGGAAAACAAACTGAGACTTAGTATGATGAAGTGACCAAAGTTACATACCTAGTCCATGGAAGATCTGGAAGTCCAACACATTTCTTATTCCAAAAGAGAAATGAGTGCAAAGAAAATCCATAGATATCATTACCAAGGCATATGTGCACACTGGGGATTGGTCTCCATGTATATGATGCTGATTCTCCTGGAAGAAAATCTTTGTGCATTGTCAGAAGCTTAGAGAATTTCTGTAATATATTGGTGATGTATTGGGAGGTTTTAATTTGTAGAATATTGCTATCATCACTCTGCTCAGCTGTGCATATAGTGGTTTAATACTATTCAAAGAGATCACTCGCTTCACTGGACAAATCTAATTGAATCCCCACCCTCTTTTGTCAAGTCCATTCTATATGTTATGCTGACATATATTACCTTCTCTTTTCAATTTGGAATTCTGATGCCCCATTTGTACAACTTTCTGTGAGGCCATATGGAAGCTACAGGATTTACTTTGCAGTAAATTTTGATTCTTTTTTATCATTGGTTTGAATCTTAATAGCAATTTTTTGTGACTTCTTTGTGTCAAGATGCTATGTAACTGTCAAAGCTATGTATGTATCAAAGCTGAAAAGTAAAATAAAAACTCATGAAAAAATGAGTTAAGAATGGAGAGATGAAAACTCAGTGGTGTATGTTCTTTTTACATGCCATATCACTGGAGAAGAAAATACCCATATGATTATGTAAAACACAAAGTGATACAAGAACTCCCTGACAGAAAATCTGGGGGAATTTAGAGATGGCTTCTGTACCCAATTACTGTCTGGTATCTGGATAATAAGGTGATTCCTGATTAACTTCTACACCCCAAGTCTGTCCATTGTCATTTTCCCCATTGTATAATTTAATTACGTCTACCTCCTTGTGTAGGAAGGAGTCTATTAGGTGTACTATTTTTAACGACATAACTTTATGTGTGATTTTTCCAAAGGGTGGAAAACTTGCACTTAAGTGTGAATTATGTGAAATAGAATTAAATTACTCTGAAAAGCTCATAGAACTTTCATTTATTAATCTGGTATCTATCCCCCATGAGATAACTATGATATTTACATCACCTTGAAACAGTGCATAACAAATAAAACTACCTTCCTTTTGGATGGGGTAGGAGTGGTGAGACTGTAGTCCAGTATTGTGATTGCATTTTTATAAGAAAGTCCTATTGCAGAAACTCTGTATATGATATTAGAGGGTCTTTAAACAGTACCCTGGGACATTGAAGTTTTTAATGTTTTACTTATGATCCCACAGTTGGGTGTCAAAGGTAGGATTTGAAGCTATGATTTCCAGACTTCCAAGCTGGTCCACTAGCCATGACATTATGCTTCCCCTCTTTTTCTTAATGGAGGCTTATATACCAAGACTATGCAGTTATTCTGTGAGTCACTAATCTACTCTAATTAGAATGCAGACCTTCCATACCACTATGCTACAGGTACGACAAAATGTCTTTCTGCCATAACAACAACATTGAGTTCTATAAATTTCAAGGATATTTCTTTGCTCCCTTAAATTTTTTTTTGCTTTTTTTTTGGAAGGGCAGTTGGGGTTAAGTGACTTGCCCAAGGTCACACGACTAGGTTTGTGTGTGTGTGTGTGTGTGTGTTAAGTGTCTGAGGTCGGATTTGAACTCAGGTCCTCCTGACTCCAGGGCCGGTGCTCTATTGACTGCGCCACTTAGCTGCCCCCTCCCTTAAATTTTAAAATACATCTAACTATTATTATAGAGAAAATACTGATAAAGATGTAGACCTGAAAAACAGGGACTCCCAGAGTTAAATCACTTTCTCTTGATCATATTGTGAATCGAAATAGTCATGAGGTCAGAATTTGAATACTCCTTGCCAAAGCAGTGCAGTGAGTACCCTAACCGATGGACTTAGTCATCTCTCTTAATAGCAAAGAATATTGCCAAGAGATTTTGCCTGTATTGTTAAATGTCAACAATTGTTTCCTCAAAAAAATTTGTTATTGGGCAGGACATCTCATGTAAGTTTGACCCGTTGGAATTTTCTAGCCTCTATCACATTGCTATGATAGGGGAAGGTCATTGGACACAGAGATCCTGTGGCCATGTATCTCTGCTCTAATGAAAACTCTGGTGATTGATGAGTCATATTATTAGCAAATATCATTCAAGTCCCATCCAAAGAATTTCATCAAGTGTGATTATATAATCACAGAATGAATTCTTATTCTCAGGATGTTCCCATTTATTTCTACATCATTACATAGGACCTGTTGACTGGTATGGGGATATCTATTCATTTTCAAAATCCTGAGATATTTTTACAGCACAGCACCCTTGACTTTGAGGTTACTGTATAGGTCAAGCCACATCATTTATCATAAAATAAAAGACACAGCATTTATCACAAAGTAAAAGAACTTCCACTAAAGCTATCTTCTGCTCTCTTCCTTAACTTAGAGGTGACCTTGGGTTCTTCAAAGCTATGTCAGAAGAGCAATAACTTCTGCAGATATATCTATGATGGAAATGCTTTGAATGCTACCATGAAGATGAGTATCGTATCATGTGAGAATATGCTCAGCTAAAAATGCAGAGACTAATCATATCTTCAGAAGATTCACCACAAAGATAACAATTTGAACAAAGAATGATTTTCTACTGAGGTACAGGAGAAGTTTTTAACTGCATCAGTAGAAGAAGTGCTCACACTTATGAATCTGAGTCTTTGGAAATAAAAAGAGTTATGAAATGAAAATAATAAAAAATTAATGCTATTTTCATGTTCATCTACTTTCTAAATTAAGGTAAAACCTATCCATTTAGAATCAGTTCTGAGACCCTTTTAAAATACCTCTTAAGTATCATTAATCAATCAAATAGCTGCTCATAAATGTTAGTGGCGTGTGACACATCAATGTTTAAATCCATGGGGGATAGCTATGTAATAGTTTACATTCAATTGCTCAGAAAAATAGTAATAGCAGCCAAAATGTCCTTGTCACTAACCAGAAATAAATAATTTCTTCTAACCTATACCTAGAAGATTTCTATGTGTGTATGCATGTATATCCATGTGCATATAAGTTTATATGTATTAACACATAAGCACACACATGCATTCACATATATGGGTATGTCTATATCTTTATGTGTAAATATGTACATTTAATATATATTCATATGTGTATATACCTACACACATATTCATATATGTGTATACATATGTGTGTACACATACAGAGAGTTCTCACATTACTAATCTCTAAGTCCTCTCTACTAGTGCATCCTTGTCAAATCCCTCTATGTCCTTCCCTGCCCAGTATCTCAGTAATTAATCAGATATTTCTTTTGTTGACAAGATGCTAGCCACCTGGAATGGAAAGTTGCTCTGCATGGTGCTTGTTGTATTTCCTACTGGGCTCCCCATCAATCATCAACTCTTGTTTACCCTCTTCTAAAGTAGTCCATAGCATTTAGTGTTGAATTTGTATTGTAGTTGTTTCCTCTGGGGAGGCCAGGTTCCTTTTCATTGTACTTTGATTTCTTTCCTGGTCATTGTTAGGAATCCCTCTGGAATTATGTCACACATCACAGATTCCTATCCATATGTGTCAAGGCTTGTTTTCTTGTTGAGTGTTTTATTAAACCTGCTACTCTTTTTTTTATCTTCTCTCTAAGTGGGAATACCCATTCTTTCCTCCACATTTTCCCACATGCTTATGGTTTCTTTTAAAATGTTCATCCCTGCCAATTCTGGTACCATCTGGAGTCTGGAAAATATGTACTTCAGAGTGCAAAATAACTTTTCATGCACAACATTACCAACTGTTGGGGACTTTTA
The DNA here is from genome assembly GCA_028646575.1 of Pseudocheirus occidentalis. Taxonomy (NCBI): domain Eukaryota; kingdom Metazoa; phylum Chordata; class Mammalia; order Diprotodontia; family Pseudocheiridae; genus Pseudocheirus; species Pseudocheirus occidentalis. Next base: position 77,630,743 of record CM053599.1, read on the forward strand.
TGAGCATGTGTCTATTTTACCCCCACCATTTAAACTCTTTCACTATATTGATGAGTAGGTGTTAACGAATAAATAGAGGAACAATTTCTACATCTCTTCTTTAACATTTCTAGCCAAGAAAATAAAGTTGTGTTTTCATACTACACAGCAATAAATTCTGAAGATGGAATGCTGAGACTTTGGTGTGAAACTAAAAAAGAGTTTATAAATTCATCCTTGGAATGTCTACTAAAGAAGAAACTTTATATATCTTAACTCTTTAGTGTGCTTCTATCTTAAAGTAAATGCTTAAACTAATTTTTCAATATGACATGGAAATGATCTTGGTTTCCCAGGACTATGCCAATTGAATTCTAGTTTTTCTTACCCAACTACAAAGTATGTACTCAATGGCAGACTGCATTTCCATTGCTTAAGCATTAACCTAGTGAAGTACAAATCTCATCACCAGAAGTTTAGCTGCTTGTTATTTTTTTTCACTAAGGTTGGGCATTGAGCCATATTACTTTCTTTCATATGACCTCAGTTCTAGTTAAGAAGGATTGTTAGCTTATCTGATATCTCACCACCTTCCTCTGTACTTTTGCACAGGTTGTCTACCATGTGCTGAATTAATCATAAGTGTTGCCTTTCCGGCTAGAGTTATGTTGTCACTACCTACTTAAATCCTTTCCTATACCCAGTTATTTGTGCTTGCTCTTCTCTCTTTTCTTGCTCTCGCTGTCTGCCTTCTCTATTTTTCTCAGATACATTGTATAGGTACTTGTCTGTATTCATACTCTACCCTGCCCAGAACAATATAAAACCCTAGAGGACAGGGTCAGTTCTATTTTAGCTATATATCTTCACCACTAATTCTACTATCTTATCTGTCGTGGGCAGAATTTGTTAAATTTATTTGAAAAAATCTACTGATTGAATTGACAAATTAGTCTCCCTAAAGTACAGATCAAACCATGTCATCAACCCTATTTAATAAAATCTGGTGGCTCAGGGCCAAATAGAAAACCTTCAGTTTGATATTGAAAGCCTCTTTCAACCTAGCCACACCTACCATTCCAATCTCAAATGTTACTTCTAAACAAGAACTTTGCAATCAAGTGATGCTGATCTCTTTGTGATTTCTCAAACAACACATTCTCTCTGCAGACTCTAATCATTTTCACTACCTCTACCCTAGGCCTGGAATACTCTCCTATCTCTACCTGTTAATTTTCTTTAACCCTCATCAAACTTCCACCTTATAAAAGAAGCCTTTCCTAATCTCTCTTAATGTTAGTGTCTTCCCTCTGTTAATCACCTCCAATTCATCCTGTACATAACCTGTATATATAATTTGTCCCAGTATTACACCAACTTGGAATACATTCCATATATGTTATTGCAGTTATTTGCAAATTTTCCTCCTCATTAAACTTTTTGAGAGCAGGGACTATTTTTTGTCCTTCTTGGAAGCCTCTATGATTTGCATAACATCTGTCAACACTTTTATTAAGCACTTAATAAAAGTTAGTTGGCTGACTGATTTCTAGCTCTAAATCTGCGATCCTTTGAGTCTACTCTTCTTAGTGTTTCTAGCATGGCCCAAAATTCAACTGTATCAAAGTCAGTTTCTAAACATGATTCTTATCTCCTTCAGTCCTAAGATTTAGTATTTTTCTGACTATAGTTTAATGTTCTGATTGCTGCATCTGCCTCAGTGGACACTTGAGGGGCATTAGGAAGATTTGTAGTAATTCTCATACATCATTGTCTTTCTTTAGCTGTTAAACATTCCTGGTTGGAGTTGTTGTTATTTTTTATTTGAAATGATTTAGACTTGAGTAATTTCAGCCAAAATTGTCAGAAACATTTTGTCAATCTTTTTATATATCTCAGTTTGTGTCATTTGTATCTCATATGGCAAGAATGCCATAAGATTTTTGTTTGGGGAAAATAAGGTAGAATATGTCTTGAAAAATAATGTCAAAAATATTTGAATATTCTTGTCTGGCTACTGAATAAAGTCTAAGCTTCTTAACGTTGTGTTCTATGACCTCCATAGTCTACCCCTTCAACTTCATCTGACACTATTTTAACACTTTCTGCTCTATGCTTAGTCAGACTCAGAAGTTTGTTTCCCCCTCAATACATCTTATGCATAACTTCATATTTGGGCATGTGATTCCTTAGACCAGAAATTCCTTATTTCCTATCTCTCCCTGTTAAAATCTCACCCAATCTTTGCAGCCTAATTCAAATTTCACTTCCTTACACCATCTTTGAGTCCCTCATGTAGTCATGTTACTCCCACTCTATAACCTAATATTAGGGTTTTAAAAATCCTTTTCATGTATTTAATATGGATTATTTTGTATTGTTGTTTTTTTATGTATGTGCCATGTTACCTTACTAGACTATATGCCTCCATTAAGGAAAGGGGCTTATTTATTATCATTGTAGTGTAGTGCATTGCATGATTCCTATTCTTACTAGAGAGATTAACGACTCCACTCTCATGTATATTGCCTCTGGACCCTGACAATTTTAATGAATTACTGTGGCCAAAACATTCTCCATCCTGAAGCCAACCTGTTGAAGAGTCTTTCCAAATATACCTAGTCAGATCCTGAGATAGAAGTTGTACTATCTCAGGTTGTACTATTGGACAGGGTCCAATCTTAGAACCATTTAAGCTTAGAAAAATTTTAACAGTTTCTGCTTCCCTTGAATTGCCTTTATGAAACTCTGGTCACCTCTAAGTAATAATTAAGTCCTGGAGGAAGACTTTAGCATACGACTTAATATGCATGTGCTTGATAATTTTTAGATGAATTGACTGAGGCAGCTAAGGTATAAATAACTATGCTGTTCAGTCATGAACAACACTTTGTAAATCAATTTGGGGTTTTCTTGGCAAAGATACTGGTCTGGTTTGTCATCTCCTTTTCCAGGTCATTTTATAGATAAGGAAACAGGCAAATAGGGCCAAATTAATTGCTTAGGTTCACATAGTTCATAAGTGGGGCTAGATTTGAATATAGGAAGATGGGTCTTCCTGACTCTAAACCCAGTGCTCTCTCCAGTGGGCCAACTAGCTTCCTATGCACCAGCTCTAGCAATTTATAAGACCACTGCTATTCCACTCATAGTGTAAGACGAGTGCTGTTCCACCTAGTTTTGTAGAATAACTTTCTATCTCCAACTCAGTGATGTATTCATCTTCAATTGTCTGAGACAATTCCCTTCACCCACTTGTAGAAACTTCTTTATTGTCCAAATTGATATCTTTGGTTATATCTAGCTTCTTCTTAACTAGAGTGCAACATCCCTAAAGATAGTGATTATAGTTATATATTTATCGGCTTTAGTTTTCAGATAATAGGCACTTGCTTGACAGATTTTGGTCATTTGTTCTATTTTGAATTGAACTTGCTTTTGGTGCAGATTGAATGTGAATTATTTCAAAGTGATGGAATACAAAGTGTGAATTTCAATAGAGAAAAAAAAACTTGAAACTTAAAAAAAGTCAGTACTCTGAGAGAAGAGAAGAAACAATAAATTTCTCTTCTGGTTCTGAATTCATAGCACTAAGGAATAAAAACTGCTATTCTAGGAGTTTAGTAGCTATTTTATAGACTGGAGAGTTTATCTGATAGTCTCAAAATTCCTTTTCCCCCCTTTTTCTATATAGTATATTTTAATACATGTTTGCATTTTAAAAATTCTTTTTGATATAACAAAATTCTCTTTGATATGTAAATATATTCAAATAAATAAACAAGGGTAAAAGAAATAAAGCTAAACATGCAGGATGGAAGATAAAAATCATGAGAATATAAATGTTTGCAGGTACATATGAGTACTTTATTTATGCATTGTCAATCCCCAAATGCATATTTCTCTTCTTATATAATGGTACCTATAGCATCCTTGCCTTTGTCCTCATTTCTTTTAACTTTTCTGTATATAAAATATGAACTTATTGCTATTTTTGTTATCTCTATTCAGTTTAGGTCAACATGCATACTATTCATTTTGTTCTATTTTTCTTCCCTAAGCATAATTTCATATAAATGCAATTATTTCTCCTGGTTCTTAGTATGTGATCATTTTTTATGATAATATGGCATTCTGTAGCATTTGTGTACAATTATTTATCCATCCCCCAGTCATGTGGATAGCTAGTTTTCTCAGCTTTTCAATCTGTCTATTGCAAGCAGTGTTGTGAGGAGGATTTTTGTGCAGATGAGTTACTCACATAGCCTGCCTTTGTCAACAACATATAGGGAATATATTCTAAGTAGCTGGAATACTGGGTCAAATGATATACACATTTTTTGTAGCTCATATAATTTCATCTTGCTTTTGGTAATGTTTGAACGAATTAAGAACTTGACTGAAAGTTTATTAGTGAGCCTGTTTAGCCACATTCATGTCAGCTTTCAATTTTGCCAACTTTTATTATATATTTCACTTTGGTGGATTTCATGTAAATTATCAGTTATTTTGATTAGTATTTCTGTAATGATTAGCCATAAGTATCATGATGCTTATTCATATATTTGTTGATAATTTTTATTTTTTCTTCTAGAATCATTTGTTATATATATCAATTGTTTGCCTTTTTAAACAAGTACTATCTTATACATTTATGTCAACTATTTTTTTTTGCTGGTTTTTTTTGGAGGGCAGTTGGGGTTGAGTGACTTGCCCAAGGTCACATGGCTAGATTTTGTGTTAAGTGTCTGAGTCCAGACTTGAACTCAGGTCCTCCTGACTCTGGGGCCTGACTCCATTCACTGCGCCACCTAGCCACCCCTATTTATGTCAACTATTAATGATATACTTTCATAAGAAATTATTTCTGCAGTGATTTTTCCTTCAGTTTATTTTGTTCCTTCATATAATCTTAATCAACTAGGTTTAGTTGGGCAAAAGCCTTTCTGCTTTATTCAATCAACTCAACCTGCTTCTACAAAGGCTACTTCCCAATAGCATAGACTGTGATCTACATTCTCAACAGGTATGAGAAGACAAAACCAATCTCTGACAGGTTTGTAGTGTGATGGAAATGTTTTGTGTGAGATGGTGGCAGCAAAATAGATATACTTTCTGAGGACAAGTCTTAAGTATGAACAAGCTAATTATCAGTAATTTTTTTCACTCAGTGACAAATTCTTTGGACATGAAAACCCATAAAATAAATTTGATGGGGGTTGGACCTGTGACTTTACTAGTAGAAGAAATTCCAATGAGCAAATTCTTTCTACTGATGCAAGATGGAGTTTTCATTATCTCTCATAATCTTAGAGAGTTGTTTAAAACACTGAAAATTGACATGATTTGCCAAGAATTATATAGACAAGAGGAGTCAGAGAGGGGATTTAACCCAGATTTATTGGCTTTAAGGTCATTTCCCTAAACACCATGATACATTGCCTCAAAATTTAAAATAAAATGTAAAACAGCTTTCAATGCTATATGAACCCCTTCTAAAGTAATTATAGTATGCTTGTGTAAAATAAAGGATGGAGAGTTCTAGGGATCCATAGTTTTAAATAGTCTATAAAATTCAGCTTAGTTTAAAAAAAAATAATTGTCCCATGAGAAGACATAATGAAGAAAATAAATCATATTTCTCTTGACATTATCAATATAAATGAGGCCAGGAGATAGAAGTGAGTTGCAACTAATTGGAAGGATAGCTCATATTCTCCTTTCAGAATCAAATAAAGGAACTGTTTGGTTTTCTCCTGTATCAAAGAGAATACATACATACATACACACATACATACATACATACACATACCCATACACACACAGTGAAATATACTTGGCAATCACAATGAGACCATAATGAGCAATTAGAGCACTCAGCTTGGAATTTTGAAGTTCTTGAGGAGTCTCTTGATGTAAGGTAAATATAATAAGGAGGAACATTAACAGGAACATCAAAGCCCTCATATTGAAGGTATCTTCCATTCATTCAGTGTTTACTCTGTTTACATAAAATGTGAAAAAGAGTTGGAGTAGCACCAGTAATACAAGTTAATACAAATATATAATACAGATGGTGGTGTTTCCGTATAGTAATACATTGTTGTCATACTTTCAGGGTCTTTCATCAGAAATTGCCTAAGAAGTCACATACTTCTTGGCTATGAGTATTTTCTCTGGGTGTCCCCTTCTGCCCAGAATGTCCTCTCTCCTCGTCTCTGACTACTGACATTCCATCTTTCTTTAAGTCCTAACTAAAACTGCAGAAATACTTTCACAATTCTTTTCTAGTGTTTTATTTTAAGCTTTAATTTTTTGCTTTTTATCCTGTGTGTAACTTGTTTGTATGTGTGTGTATATGTATGATTTTTGTTTTCTCCTCCATCAGATTGTCAGACTCTTAAGAGAAATGACTATCTTTTGATTCTTTGTGTGTATCTATTGATTAGTATGGTATCTGCCACATACTAGTCACTTAAAATTTTACTAACTTACTGTAATGCCAAGCAAAGGCAACTTCCAAGGTTTGGACTGCCAGCATAGCAAACCCCATTTATTCAGCAAACATTGATAGAACAGGGAAAATTATAATACAGTAAAACTCATTCATTTCACAAATAAGATCTTAATTCAGTCCAGGTAGTACTCCACCTGTAGAGGGTACATTCATTTAGTTAGTCAAAGTCTCTTCTCAAATAGAGATCAGACTACTCCGCCCCTAGGCTTTACATTCTTTTAGTCAGCCAAAGTCTCTTCTCAAATGGAGAGAGTTCTTCTCAAATGAAGATCAGTTTCCAATCATAAACAAAGCACACTCACAAAAAGACCAAAGATTTCCCACCCCTGGACTCAAAGTAATTATAATACCATCCATTAACACCAAGTACTTTCTCAAAAGGGGCAGGAGAGCACAAAAGGCCATCCATCCTTAAACCATAACAAGATGAAGATAACATCTCAGCATGGAAAGGCCAAGGAAAGGCCCTTCTTTCATCTTGATTCCAGGCAAGCCCTCAACAATCTTAGTTCCTGGGGAGATAAGGCTCAACAAAGCCATAGCCAGTGTCCTCATCAAGTCACACTCTGCCTAGTATCAGCAAGGCCCCCTTCCAGGATTTCTGTGAACATACAACAAGAAAGTCCTTCTTCAGGGCTTCTGCACCAACAGCCAAGTTCCATGACGTCTACAACAGCAGCACTGTCCACTATCAAGTGAATCTGGAAAAACAACATCAAAACAGACAGACAAAATGCTGGCCATGCCTCCTCAGTTCTTAGCAGCTCCAGGTGGCAGTCCTCAAAAGTCCTGAGCAACTCCAATGGGGTCTTAGCAGTCTCTCTCAGCAACTCAGGCACCATGACACTGGATACTGCTCTTCCCAAAAGTATTTCTTCTGGCCTTCTCTGGGCTTGAACCTTCCTTTCCACTCATGGATCCTCCCAGGTCAGGCCCCTCTCTTTACCTCAACAAGTCCATCCCACAAATGGGATTCACAAGCTCTGGGTCTTAACACTCAACCCAAAAGCCAAGTCAATTCAGGAGCATCTCCAAATTCCATTACCATTACACTTACTGCTTTTTTCCTACAACTGGTTACATGATCTAAGTTCCCACTGAGTTTTTTTCTTTTTCTCATATCAGAACACTCACTCAGGATTCCCTGGTTTGGGTTAATCAGAATAACCCCTTTATGGAAGCTATATTATGGAAATATTTTCTTCTTCTCCCACTTAGACTAAATATGAACTTTTCCTTACCTTCTCATCCAGGGACTCAAGACAACTACAACATCAGCTACTGGATCCTCTTTCTTCCAGGTAAAAATACACATTCAGCCTAGTTATGTAGTGATAATTTCACCTCCCCTATGATATTTTAAAATAAAACATCTTTCAATAACTCCTTGATCTCTTGAGCCTTTCTAAGAAGTATTAGTTTGAAGCAAACTAAAGAAAACCTAAAGGAATGAAAGCTTACTTAATTGAAGTGACAAAGATCTCAAGACCAGATGACTCTGCCAAAGAAACTATAAGGTACGGCCAAAGTTGCATAAATTGCAACTATGTCCAAAAGAAGTTCATCTTATTAGATAAATCTTACTGTAGTTCAGATGCAGGCAAGATAAGTATTCACACCAAGTTAAGAAGAAATGGTATAAAGATACTTTCAGGATTTCTGAAGAACTTAAGTATTGATGGCAGGATATGGAAGACTCTACCAAAGTAGCACTCAGAATGGGGTGCCCACATAAAAAAGGCATTATGCTCTATGAGTAAAGCAGAATTGCAATAGCACAATGTGAAAATCTAGAGGCATCTCCATTCCAAATGTTCAAATGGACAAGTCATTCCCAACCTTTAGTAGAACCTTCTGAGCTCATATTAGAATGCTGAACCACAGTCAGACACACTGTACCTTGATCCCAACATCTTGATGTCCTCTATCCTTTTCAAGTATGAAGGCTGAAAAAAAAACAGTTGGTTCACTGAATCAAAGAAACCATTAGACTAGAGAGCCATTCTGCTTATGATGGGTAGAATGAACACCATTACAAAAATCAGAATGGTTGTGTTTGTATAGGTATTTATTTTACAATGAATATTGGAATAATTTCTGAATTAACTATCTAGATACCTTCAGAAAGCTTGCTCAATAATCAAAATGAATTACAAATTAGATTTAGAGTAAGAATAAAATGCACAGTCCAATTAAAATAAGTATTTCTAAACTAGTATTTGATCTGTTGTTATCCCCATACACCCATGTAGACACAAATAGATAAAATAACAAAGACTGATGAAAAACTGTCAGTATAACTCAAGACAATTTAAAAGGACAAAAATGATTCATCACAAGGAGGAGATCAAAGGAGTCTGGAAAATAAATGGCAACAAGCACTTAACCCTCCATCTTTAAAAACAACAACAATAAATAAATGTAGTTACCAAAGGAAAATGCTACTTTATTTAGGTTCTTGGTATAATCTTACAAAATTATGTGGTGTTACTCTGGATTCACTCTCTCAGTGCAAGGTTGGCTACTTCTTCTAATTCTTAAGTATCCCTGAGAAGTTAGGTGATGTCTTTCTCTAATGTAATTGTATATGTATGCATGCATGTGCATTTATATGTGCATACATATGCATATGCATTTGAATATGAATGTGTGAATGTATATGTATCTATATATGCATATATACAGTATTAATAGCTACTGTTTCTCCTACTGTTAGCCATCAGTGTTTAGCAAGCCAGTTTCATTTAACCCATTAACACTGATTAGCTTTACAAATGTAGATTTATTGTGAAGGTCTAGTAAGAAGAGAAATTACAAACATTTCCTTCCAAATCCTCAGGCCAAATTCTCATCTATATCATTTCCATTCTTGGTAAGATCAGGTTTAGATTTTCCACAGTTTCTCCATAGCATTTATCATGTTATATACATTTTCAGATATGGCATGACTGATGGATTGGTGAGTTAGTGCCTCTGCTACTGTTAGAGTAATTCAAGCAAGTTACTGAGGACACTGATTCTTATTGTGTGGCTTTTGGCAAATGCTACCATGGACTCCAGTTCTTGGGCTTCTCATCATGTAAATTTCTTACCTCTAAAAACTTACAAGATTATCAATCATTTCTAACTGATTTTACCTAAAAGAATGAAAGAATAGACACAAGAATACAGAAGCAATAACAAAGCCAGATGCACTCAGCTTCATGCCAAGTGTGGGTGTGAAGAAGCCTAAAGATCACCCTTTCCCCAAAGGTCATAACAACATTACCTTCTTTTCCAATTTCAGTCAGACAGGGAATATTTCAAGGCAATGAATAAGCCCTGGTTGGCTAGGACCTTCTGAATGAGCAAGAAATCTGGCTCCACAGACAATCAAAGACTTCTCTTCAGCTTATATCTAGTGGATTATAACCAACTACAGAATGTCTGTGAGAGCCCCAAACTTCATGTGGGCATTGGCTGAGGTAAGCATGTTGTGTATGTTCTTAAGGACTGGGCTGATGGGTCAGTCCTCCATTATAGTTGGAGGCTACATGTTGGATAGTATAAAATAGTAAGAAGTAGTTTATGTAAAAATGAGTGTATAGAAAGTTTATCAAGAGATCCAATTAAGTCAGATAACTCATAATCATTTTAAGAATAAAAAAATTAAGTATGTCAACAAACAAAAGAAAAAATAATACCTGTTAACATTACTATAGCAGTCTACTCCATCAGTGAAAGTTGAACTACTGCATCTGATGTTTGACATCACATCCCTCCATTGTGGAACATGAGAAAGAAAAAAAAATACTCTAAAGAAACAAAAAAAAGTGATTGCAGTTTCCTGTGGACTAAACCACATAAACATGAGCTATATCATGATCAACATAACACAATTGTAAAATTAGTTATGGCTAAATTGATAAAATATAAAAGAGAAAAATGAAATGAAATGCTAATAAATTGCATGGTTATAGTTATCATGTAAACAAAAGTCACCAAAAAATTTCTATATTTACTAATCTACATGTCTCCTTTCCCAGGTGTACAAAATAGTCATGAAAATTATTTCCATGTGCATAAATAGCATCCTTAAGCAAGGTAAGAACCTAGAGCAGGAAAGGTTTTGCAAATTATATTCTCTAACAGATACATCATCGTATTTATATATTTGACAGAAAGTTATATAAAATGTAAGAAACAGTTCTGTTTTGTTTTAGTTTTTCCTATTTATAAAGTAATTTACTAGAGCAAAATTATGTCCTAATGGCTTTATCCACAAAAGAAATCACTTATATGTAGGTTAACATTACAAAAGATTTCACAAAACTTACAATAACAAATAAACAAAAGCAAAGAGATGATTTCTCATTCTCTGTTCATAAATATCAAGTGGAACATTTAAAAATAAAAGGAGAGATATGCTCAACAGATTGTATGACAATGTTGTGGAGAATATCATGAGAGTTATCATATTAGGATAGAAAAAGCACTGATTTTTAAGTCAGAGGACTTGGATTCAAATCCTATCTCTGACACTAATATCTGTAACTTGGGTAAGTAATTTAACCTTTCTTTTGCCTCATCTTTAAAATAAAAGTATTGGTGTATATTGTAAAGTGCTTTTTATCTCTAAATATATAATATTATTATCTATAGCCCTGTGTTCAAAACAGCATTCAAGCAGTCCATTTTCTTCTCTTCTTACTAACATTCCATAAATCTTTCCTGATTCAGATAAAATTATTTTATTTATACTGAAGATATAGGTCCATTTATTGGTTTCAACTAAAATAATACAATATTTTCCCACACTTTTCCCTATATTTCCATTTACACACACACACACACACACACACAGGCCCATATTCTAGTTTACCTAAAACTATTTTTACATTTTATTTTTTAGTTCTGTCAAGAAAACCATTATTGTTCTTGCTAATACCTTAACTCCTTTGTTAAACTCACCCACAGTTTTGCTGTGGCATTTTTTTAATGACAACAACGGGATTCCAAGTCACATCATTGTGATTCCTCCTATAGTAATCATTAATAAACAAGTGGCTACTATGTGCCAGCCACTGGACTAAGCCCTAGAGAAACAAATACTGAGTATAAAATGATACCTACTTATATTTTTCCAGAATTGTTGTACAATAAACTCCCTTGCTTTCTTTCCAGTTTCATTTCATCCAAAATTGAAATATAGTACTTTAATAATTACTACTTCTTGCTGTAATTTGTCATCTTCAAATTTAAGTACTACTTGCTTATTATCTTGTTTTCATATGGCAAGTCAATATTATTCAATTTTCCCCTCTGTATAGCTTTTATTATTTACTCTAATTATAAATAATATGCTACTATTTAATTTTATCAGGATAATATTAAAACTATAAATTATTTGAAGACTACTCTATCACTTGTATTATCTTTCCCCAATCATGAATTTATAATTATCTCACCAACTGTGTAACTTTTTTTTATTTCATAGAAAGTATTGTTAGTTAACTTTATATCACACCAAATGTATGTAGGTTAAGTTCCAGGTTCAAAATACATTTCATTGTGATGTTCAACTTGATTGCATGTTTTTTTTCCTGATTTCTACTGATATTGGAGAATAGGGAGATAGATAGATAGATAGATAGATAGATAGATAGATAGATAGATAGATAGATAGATAGATAGATAGATAGATAGATAGATGTGTGTACATATGCATATATAGATATATGTGTGTGCATGGGTAAATACATACACATCCATATGTGCGTTGTCTGTGTTTGTGTAGGTTGACCTCATAGTCTAATGTTTTCCTCAAGCTTGTTATCCTGAAATAAAAATTCTGTACTAAGAACTGAAGAAATGTCAACTGCCATTTTATTCAAATGTTTTAAGGAATATTTTATTTTTTTCAATTACATGTGAAGGTATTTTTAGCATTAGTTTTCACAAGATTTTGAGTGACAAATTTTTCTCTCTTCCTCCTTTCTTCCTCTCCCTTCTTCTGAAAATGGTAGGCAATTTTTATATAGCTTATATGTGTCCTATCATGTTTCCATTTTAGTCATAATTGTAAAAGACCAAAAGGATAAAAAACATGAAAAAGAACAAAGTATGTGGAAAAGTCTGTGTTTGATTTGCATTCATAGTCCATCAGCTCTTTATCTTGATGTGAACAGCATTTTTGTTCATGAGTCCTTTGTACATTTCTTAGATCATTGTGTTTCAGAGAAGAGTTGAATCATTCATAGTTAATCATCACACTACATTGTTGATATTGTATATAAAGTTTTCCTGGTTCTGTTCACTTCACTCCTCATCATTTCATACAAGTCTTTCCAGGCTTTTCTAAAATCAGCCTGTTCATCATTTCATATAGCACAATGGTATTTCTTTACATTCACAGAACACAGCTTATTCAACCATAATTTTCCACCACGAAAAGGGCTAACATAAATATTTTTGCATATATTGGTCTGTTCCATCTTTTTATCATCTCTTTGTCATACACACCTAGTAGTGTTCTTGCCAGATCAAAAGGTATGCACACTTTGTTTGACCTTTGTGCATAGTTCCAAATTGTTCTCAAGAATAGATGGATCAGTTCACAACTTCAAAACCAGTTCATTAGTTGCACAATTTTCCCATATCCACTCTAATATTTATTGTTTTCTTCTTTTCTCTTATTAATCAATTTTATAGGTGTGAGGTGGTACCTTAAAGTTGTTTTAATTTGTATTTGTCTAATCAAAAGTGCTTTTGGACACTTCTTCATATTCCAATAGATGTTTTTTTTATTTTTTCATCTGAAAACTGCCTGTTAATATCCTTTAACCATTTATCAGTTAGATAATGACTTTTTAATATAAATTTGTTGCAGTTCTCTATATATTTGAGCTATGAGGATTCAGTTGTTTGCTTTACTCTCCTACCCACTTCTATTTTATGTGAGAATTCATCCCATTCCCACTCCCAGTTATGATAACTATGTATTTCCCTTCCTATTTATCCTCTCTCTCCTTTCATCCTTTCTCTCCTTGACAATATTTCAGTTCTATCCATAGCCTCCCAAGTTCTCCCCCTCTCTTCTCTCAGTCTTCCATTAAAAAATATCTTCCCTTACTACTTTCCTGTCAAGTAAGATAGATTTCTATATCCAACTGATGGTATATATTATTAGTTCTTTGAGATAATACTGATGAGAGTAACTTTCAAGTGATGCCCATTGCCTACACTTCTATCTTTCCCTCCACTGTAACATATTTTTCATTCCTCTTCATGTGAAATAATTTATCTCATTCTTGCTATCTCTTCCTTTGTACTCAGTGTACTACTCTCTCTCATCCCTTAATTATTTTTATGACATTCTCTCACTTTATATTTGTACCTTCTGTCAATGTACATTCCTTCTAGATGTAGTATTAGTGGTAGAATGTTTAAAAATTGCAAGTATAATCATCCCATTGATGTAAACCACTCAGCTCCACTGAATCCCTTAAGTTTTCTTTTCCTTTTATATATTTTTTATTTAATGATTTAGTTTTAGTTTTCAATACTCATTTACACAAGATTTTGAGTTACTTATTGTCTCCCTGTCTCTCCCCTACCTCCCACCCCAAGGTAGCAAGCTTATTGAATTTACTTTCCCTTAATTTACCCTCTTTTATACCTCCCCATCCCTCCTTTACTTTCTTGTAGGGAAAAATGGATTTCTATACCCATTGCCTGTATATATTATTTTCTGGTTACATGTAAAAACATTTTTTTTAACATTTGTTTTTAAAACTTTGAGTTCCAGATTCCCTTCTCCCCTCCTCACCCACACCCACAGCAATGACAAGCAATTCAATATAGGTTATGCATGTGTAATTATACAAAGATTTCCATAATATTTATATTGTGAAAGACTAACTATATTTCCCTTTATCCTATCCCATCCTCCATTTATTCTACTTTCTCCTTTGACCTTGTCTCTTCAAAAGTGTTTGCTTCTAACTGCCCTCTCCCCCAAACTGCCCTCCCTTCTATCATCCCCTTCTTATCCCCTTCCTCTTACTTCTGTATAGGATAAGACACCCAATTGAGTGTGTATGTTATTCCCTCCTTAAGCCAAATCCAATGAGAGCAAGTTTGACTCATTCCTTTTCATTTTTCTGTTCTTCCCTTCCATTATAACAGCCTCCTCCTTCCTCCTTTATGTGTTGGAACCCAGTTCCAACAGAGTTCTCTCCACCGACCTTTTACCTTTTCTTTTAGGTGGCACTTATGGGTTAAGAAGTCTAGAAATTGCCACAGCTGTCAGTGATTCACTCTCCTGAAGTCTTCTCTGGCTGGTCTCTGCTGGGGGTCTGTGCCAGCATGGCCCACAGGTGACTGTGCTCCACTCTCAGCTTGATGCAATAGGCCCTTCCTGTTGGCCTATCAAGCTGCCTTCCTCGGGAGATTTGTTTCTTTCTGTCACTTTGTAGGTTCTGTAGCTCTAAAACTTATTTAGAGTAATTTTTACAGGTATTGGAAATGGTTGTCATAGCTCAAGCAAGTTTCTGCTTTTACTCCACCATCTTGGCTCTGCACTTCTCCCTTTTAGTTTTTTTAGGCTTCTCTTGCATTTTGATCTAATTTGATCTAAAAGATCAAATTTTTGATTCAGTTTTGGTCTTTTCCTTAAGAAAGCTTGAAATCATTCTATTTCATTGAGTGACATTTTTTTCCCCTCAGAATGCTTAATTTCATCAGGTAAGTGATTCTTTATTTTAGTCCTAGTTCTTCTGCATTCCAGAACATCATGTTCCATGACCTCTGATTCTTTAATGTTGCAGCTGCTAAGTCCTGTGAAATACTAATTGTTGCTCCCTGACATTTGATTTTTTTTCTGGCCACTTGCAGTATTTCCCCCTGATAATTCTGTAATGTGGTTATAATCTTTGGGAATTTGATTTGGGAATTTCTTTTCTGAGGTAATTGGTGGATTCTTTCAATGCTTATGTGCCCTCTAGTTCTAAGATATCAGGGCAGTTTTGACAGTTCCTTGAAAGATGTTGTCCAGGACCTACTTTTAATTATGACTTTCACATAGTCTAATGATTCTGACATTGTCTCTCTTGGATCTATTTTCTAACTCATTTATTTTAATGAGATATTTTACATTTCCTTTTTTTATACTTTTAATTTGTTTGATTGATTCTTTTTGTCTAATAGAGACATTAGCTTCCATTTGCCCAATTCTAACTTTTAAGGATTTGTTTCTTCACTTGTTTTTTGTATCTCCTTTTCCATTTGACCAATTCTACTTTTTAAGCAGTTGTTTTCTCCTTCCAATATGTTTACTCTTTTTTCGTAATTTTCTTGCATCACTCTCATTTCCTTTCCAAGTTTTTCTCCTACCTCTCACATTATTTTAAACCTGTCTTTCTAGCTCTTCCATGAGTTCTTTCTGGGTTTGAGACTACGTTCAGTTTTACTTTAGGATTTTGCTCATAGGTGTTTTGACATTTCTGTCCTAATCTGAGTTCATCTGGATCTTCTCTGTCACCATAACTTTTTCAGGCCTGATTCTGTTTTTATTTTTTTTTGTTTTTTTTGTTTGCTTGTTGGTTTTGCTTCTTTTAAATTTGGGTCCTCCTCCTAAAGTGGAAGAGGCACTGTCTCAGGCTTCTTGTGCTAGGGAATACAGGTCCCAGCTGTTTACTTAGTGCCATACTGATGTTTCCATAAGGCCCACATGGGACCCACATGTCTGGTGTTCTGCTGAGGGAGTGAGCTTGCAGTGCCTGTTGCTGGTGGCATCCAAAGTGGTATGACAGCTTACTTGGTGCTAAGCCAGGGTCTTATTCCTGGTTCCTGGCATGTGCTGAGGCCATTGAAGCACCTGGCAGTCTGGCCTCTAGAGTCTGCCTCTTTCCCGGGGTTTCTGCTAAAGCACATGGTGGTTCTCAGAGCTGGAGTCTGTTCTACCATGGTGGGCCTGAGAAGCTCACAGTGGTTTACTCATGTGGGGCTTGCTGATAACTTGCTGATATACTCCTTGTGCTGGACAGTATTCTACTTTTAACTTAGTGAAACAGAACTTTCCTGCTTATCTTCCAAATTTCGTGGGTCAAAATATTGTTTTGCCCCATTTTTTGTAATTCTGCTAGTTTGGGATTTGTTTAAGGGCATTATTTTTTGGTTGTTTGGAGGTGAATGTGAGTGAGTTATAATGATACTGATTATTCTGCCATCTTGGCTCCCAGAAGTAGGATCCAGGTATGACATTAAAAAAAATCACTGCATATTCCATTTTAGTTCATTTTAAACCTCAGTTTCTTTGCTGAAACTTCTTTTATCATACTTCTCTATTGTGTGAGAACACATCCATTCAAAAAAAGTTATGTATTCTTAAATCCACTTAACTAGGATCATATAAACTCTAACATGTTGCAACATGATAAAAATGGATGCACAAGCACTATGCCATTGATAACATCTTGATTTGTTGTTTACTGAATGTCATAGACGACTGTCTAACAACAGATACGCCTTGCTTCCTTTATGCTGAATGCACACTCACATACACTTATATACACTTGCATTTAAATGTGTGCATTTGCATGAATAAAACTTTAATAACTATGTATGTATTTGTGTATGTATACATATGCATATATATATACATATATATGGTTATGTATATGTAGCTATAGATGTATGAACCTATAAACTTGAACATCAGTCAAAGAAAATATTTAGAGCCAGAAAGGATGTTTGTGTGTGATTATATGTGCAGGGTTTTCCAAAAGTCTTGGTACAATTTTAAACTATTAAAGATAAATACATACACCAACTTACTTTTAGGCTTTAAAATTTTTTTGACTTATTTTCAATTTAATTCATTTTTCCCATCTGATTATAACTTTTTTGTTTTGTTTTGTTTTGTTTTGTTTTTCCCATCCATCATACTTGTCTGTTTGTGGAATTTTGTTTTTCTGCTGGTTCTATATCCCCTTTATAGTCTTCTTCCTTATCTTAGAGACTAATCTTTTAGAGATTGTCCCTTGATTGTTCTTCATTCCCCCCCCACTTTGTTGTTATTGTTTTTTTTTTACTCTATTCATATCAGGGGGTGGAGGAACGGAGACCTTTTATGGCCATTAAGATCAATGTATTGCTGAAAATCCACTGGGTCCACCAATTTTACTTTTACATTTTTTAAATTTTTTGTTTGTTTCATAAATAACCATAGTATCCCCTCCTTCCCCAGAAGCCAACCTATATGACAATATTTTTGTAGGGAGGGGAAAAGTTCCAAGAATTTCATTTAACCATGTAGATGCAATTAGTATTTCAAAAAATCAGCAAAAATGCCATATATACATGTGTTATATGCACAACATATACCCATATTATATGTGTATACTTGGCATTTTTGCAGACTTTTGGGGGCAAAACAGATACATGCATATAAAAATATGAATATGTAGACACATATATACTATTATCAGGGATAGTAATCTCTGGCCTCAGTTATTTTCATTTTAATAAAATTTTCCATTCTATTCTTTAGTACATTCTGTGTATATGTGTTTATATATGTAAATCTATAGAAATATGTCCAATATGAAATAAATGTGTATGCATGTGTAGGTGTGCACAGGCACACACATGTATCTCTCTGTGTGTATACACACATATTTTAAGGAGGAAATAGAAAAGACAAAACTAGGAAAAATAACCTAAGAACAAAGCTCAACTTTATCAATGCTTTTTTTTGTACTAGTGAAACATGTTGTTCATATGTCTATTGTCTTTAAAAGTTCTGTTCACATGACCTGAGGGCTCATTAACAGCAAAAGTTGATTTCCTACTGCTGATTCTCATTGTAATAAACACTTTCACCATCTGAAAATAATGCCAAAGAATGGTTGAAATACTCACTGAGGAGCCATGGGAGCCACAGCAAGGAAGGAGAATGTATCTTTGAGAGCACTTAGGGCTCACCCATGTATAAACCATGGTATATTATGCAAATTATATAGCAATAACATAGGAAGTGCTTTCAGAATATTTTTTTCAATTCCCTTCTCTGATTTTATTATAATATTTTTATGCATTTTCATAATAAGCAAAATGTAAGTACCAAGCCTGGGCAAAAACACTGAAAATAGATACCCTTTAAATCTATACTGTGCCTGATCATTGAGACCAAATGAGCCTCTCAGTCTCTACTTCTCTTTGGTGTTTTGAAATTCTATTATCTGTATTCAAATTAGAGAACAGAATTAATTTTACTGAACCATCTTTAGTAGGGTGTGATTTACATTAAATGGGTAATGAGAGTAACAGGCTTTCTGTTGCAATTATGACTGACTGGTAATGTCATATTGTTTTGTTTTTGCCTTTCTTTTTATCCCCAGTTCTTAGCACAGTCCTTGGCAAATAAAAAGTGGTTAATCATTGCTTGTTGATTTAGCTTGTCTCCTTTCTTCTCCTTCATCTTTCTCTTCCTCTCATCCTACTGTCCCTCTCCCCATCTCTTTACCCCCTTTTCCTCCCCGTATTCTTCCTCCTCCCCCTCTCTCTTTCACATTACTTCTTTCTCTTTCCTTATCCCTCCTTTTCTCTCTTCCCCTTTCAAGAGGGAGTCTTTCTTGTACTGTGATGCTGGTGTTTTTTAGCCTAAGTTCTAGGAGAGACATTCAGAAAAGTAAGAAAATGAGAGTCTGTTGCCATTCACCAAATGCAATATTATTGTTCCACCCCTGGCCTTACCCCAGTCCAATTCCTACATGTGTCTGGAGTTTCCTGGAGTATTCTGAGATATATCTGACTCAGGCACAACTATATATTGGGAAAGCTGATCATTGAATGTCAGGATTGATGGAATATGTGAGACTGCTCGAGCATAACAGTCAGAATAACACATTTTCTCAGAAACTGAAGAACAATAACCCAATAACTAGGACCAGATTCTTTTCAAAGTATCCTAAAAGTAGAATAGATATATTTTGCTAACTCTTCCTACTTACCTGGTTGGAAAAATCTCCAAGTGAGAGAGTACATTATGTGGGGGGGGGGGGGGTACTAGAAAAGAGGAGCATGTTGACCTAACACTTTTTCTTTGTATTGAACAAAAAAAGAAGCAATCCTATAACAAAATAACCCTCTTGAAATTTATCCAAGTTGCCCAAAATGACCCATTCTAATGCTTAAGCCAAGAGAAATTAAATGCACTCAATTCTCAAGAAACAAATGTTGATTTTCTAGGCAATAGAATGCGTGTAGCATAGAGCTCTTACTTTTTCCTTCTGTTCTTGATAGTTGGGTAATTTTACCCCTATTTTGGCTCCATAACATGGAGAAGAGAGCTGACATGAAATTAATTCTGAAAATGTTATCCCTCAGTTGCATCCTACATTAGTTTTTGTTTGCTTTAAACATCTGTTGATTTCTGTCATCCATGCTTTTTCTTTGCATTACCACTCAGAATAAATAGATTTTTTAATATTCCCATCAAATTATTTCTATTGGTTGTAATACTAGCAAATCAGAACTGAATACATCAATATCAGAGGGAGCTATGTGACTCAGTGGATAAAGTCTTGGGCCTATTGTCAGGAAGATCTGAGTTGAAATCTGACCTCAGACACTCACTAGCTGTATAATCCAGGCAAGTCACTTCGCCACCATTTGCCTTCATCCACTGGAGAAGGAAATAGCAAACCACTCCAGTATTCTTGCCAAGAAAACTCCATGGACAGTTTTGGTGTGTTATGGCTCACAGGAAAAGTAGAACATGTCTTAATGGCTGAATAAAAGCAATGAATCAGCAACCACTTTGTCTAAGGTCATCAGGTATCTCTTAATTAATAAAAGCAAAGCATTTTTCTTTATTCTCATCCTCATTGCCCACTTGAACTTTTGACATCATTGGCCATCTTCAACTTCCATTCACTCCCCCTCTCCACACACACACACACACATACACACACACACACAATTTGACCATTGTCAGTCTCCTTGGATGGATAATTGTCCATTGCTCCACACCTCTTGGCTCACATGGTTGTTTTTAGGGCACTGTTCTATGACATCTCTTCTCTAGGCTCAGATCTTCCTCCAGTGATCATGCCTCACATCCTTGGCTCAATTTCTAGCTCCATATGAGTCCTCAATTTTCAATGCTCGGTACATTATGCCCACCTGTATATTCTATGTCCATCTGGAGTGATATGTCTCAAATGATATTAAGCATCTTCCTAAATCTGTTCTTTCATTAAATATCTCTCTCTATATGGGTCACAACCATTCTTTCTACCAACTACCTAGGTTTAAAACTGGTAGGTATGTATTGATGCCACCATCAATCTTTCCTCCATCCTCCAGTCCCACATCTAATAACAAATTAATGTCCAGGCCTTTGTAGTTAAAATCCCCAAGGCTTTCAGAGCATCTCCATAACAACCCTCACATTCATTTCCTTCACTTCAATGACATAGCCAACATTCTAGTCTCTATCATCATCTCCTCTTTTATGAAATATTATAGTCAACTACTATTTGGTCTCCCTTGGTGACCCAATAGATGACATAGTAAATAGAATGCTACCTTCTGAGTTGAGAAAACAAATTCAAATATTACCTCAGAAATTTACCAGCTAATCGACTCTGGACTAATCAAAACATATTTCCTCATCTTAAGGATTAAAATTGGTGGTCTTTTTTGCCACTAAAATTTTATAATTTTTTGTGAACACTCATAGTTGAAAAGTACTTCCTTCTTATTCAATTAATTAAATTAAGTAAACATTTATTAAACATGTCAGTATAAGACATTGTGTAAATTACTGGGAATGCAAAAACAAAATTAAAAAAGCCTGCTTTCAAAGATTTTATATTCTACTGTAAGCTTACATATTCTGTTTAACAGAATCTTTAACTGTTATATTCTCTGTGAAGTCTTCGCTGATCCCCATAGTTGCACGTTCAAGTCTCAAATTACATTCTTCTATATGCATATATGCCTATGTGCTATATTATTTGAGAAAAATGTAAACTTCCTAAGTATAACCCCTTGTTTGTTATCCTTGTGTTTGTAATTCCTAGTACCTAGTAGAGTGGTTTGTACATAGTAAATGATTAAGAGGTGTTTGATTTACTGTTGAATTTTGTCATATTGGATTCATAAAATAATATAACAATATACTAATGCTTTTTTTGGTTACTACAATTGAGTAGTAGTCTGTCAACTCCATTTGAACCTTTAGACATTTGAAAAATGGAAGCCCTAATAATTTTAGAAATTTTCTCTAAGTATATTTTTGTAAATAGGTTAGACTTTAGATTGCATATTATACCCTATGGGGTATATGTAAATAGAATGAACAGTATATGACTGGAATGAGAATAAGGATTGTTTTATTCATTGTATCTGTATCTTCAGATCTTTGCACTGTCTCTGACATTTAATAGGCACTTAACAAATATTTGTTGACTGATTGATTGATGCTTTTCCTTGGGAATAAGGACTTGGACTTGGTATCTCCAAATCAAATGATGACTCTTTGTTCTATGTTGACTAGTTAAGCACAAAGATTTTCATTCACAGCATGGGTGAGGTACAGGGAGAATACACAGTGGAATTTTCTTATCCCTAAGATAGGTTTTGTATTAACTCATAAAAGGAAGATCTTTTAACATTCCCTAGTAATGATGCTGAAGCATGCTTCTTTCATTTGAATCATTGATTTCTGGAGCCCAAGGTAGACCAATTCATTTAATTGTAGATTGATTGTTTATTTCTAGAGGCCTTCATTTAAGTGAAGGTTATTGGAGTGTGCACCACAGGGAAGAGAACTTTCTCATTTTGCTTCAAGAACGTTTGACAGTTAGACTTGTATTTTTCACACAGTCTGCTTAAACATACTGAGGATAAGGTCAGAGGTTTGAGTCCCATGTGAGCCAGTTATCTCAGATTTCATTGGCATAGGTTGTACCCCAAATATCTATAAGTCCACTCCAAATTCATGTTACTGATCACCAAGGAGTTCAGATAAGAGAGCATTGGGTAGATCAATGAAAATCCACCTCTGTTATTGTACATGCTCTAAAAAACAGACTTAAAAGTAGATGCCCTATTAAGTTACAGTTAACAGCACTCTCATTTTACAAGGACAACAATCTAAAATGCACATTTCTATAGAATGAGAACCTAGCACTAGATTTAAAAAATATAGGTGTTCACTTCGAGGATTCTTTCATCCTTCAAGCAATAGACTGCATGTGATTCTGATTTCTAATTTGTTTATAGGTTGAATGTTTTACATTTTGGACAAGCTCCAAGTATTTCACTGTGTGCATTTGAAAGGGTGGGTGGGTGAGGAGGAGGAATTATAGCTTAGAAGAGTTGAAAGTTGTGTGGAAACAACTATTTACCTTTGAAACATTTCCATGATATAGAAAGGAATCGCAATATTTTACTCTACTTTGACACTTTTGACATCAGGAAATTGAAGGATATCAAACTAAAATTCACTTTCAAGTTATAAGAAAAAATAGAATTTGAACCTCTAACATTCAAATGCAGGTCCCTATTTAGTGGTTGACATTATATTGCTTTGAATGGTCTTTTTAATCATGTGATGTTACCCTTCCTCCCAGCAGTACATTATTTCAGTGATGTTCCAAAATGAGTGGGAAGTAGTTAATCTTATCCAACTGGTGTAACTATATATGCAAGTACGGTCCTTAGACTTTTTTTTGCACATATTGCAAATTTTGAAAAATTCACAAACATTTTGCAATTTTGCAAAAAAAATGTTTTGCAAATGTTTTGCAATCACTATGCCAGTGATTGCAAATAATAAAAAATATTAATTACCTTGGTAACATTCAATTATGTCTACTTCAGAAGTAGGTCACATTTTTATCATTGGGGAATGGAGTCTTATTTTTTCGTTTTTCATTATTAAAAGAAAAACAAAGAAAGTTCAATCTTTTTCTGCCTTGTTTTTACAACAACCAAAAGAAAATAATAAGAATAGAAATAATAAAACTATTTCTATTAAAACCCTCTCTTCAGAAAGGACTTATATCCTAAAATAACATAATAAGTAGGTTCTCAATATAGGAATAATAAAATTCTAATTTATTTTTGTGACAATTCTAATCTAAAGGACATTCCACATTATATTCTAAGCAAGTTCCATATCAATGGGATCACATTAAAACTTTTTTGGAACAATAAAGAAGAGTATTAATTATAAAAGAATCTTGCTATATATATTCAAAATATTTTAGTCTTTTTGTTACTCATTGTTGACTGCTTTGAAAATCATTAGCTAATGTTGCATTTAAAATTATGCATATGTATTTATGTATATCTACATATATATCAATAGACAGAGACAGAGATAAATTTTTATATCTATATGGATGCATAAAGATATATACTGATATATAGATTAAATAGATATATAGGTAGATACATAGATATAGATCACAGAAATATGGATTTAGAGTTGGGTCCATTTTAATAACATTGTTAATTCCCAAATAAATAAGCACATGTCCAGAGAACTGAAATGTTTTGTCCAATGCCATACAGATAGTAAACCACAGTGCTATGATTAGAACTCAGTTCCCCTTACTATAAATACTTCACCCATTCCATTAAATCACATTAATTTATTTTCATTACAATAAAACCTAAAATGGTTGTCTATAAATTTAATCTTATGCCACCCTTCATTTTACTTTGGTTCTTATTTTTCATTCTTTCATACTATTTTTATATATTTCTTTCTTTTTTAATCTTATAATAGACTTTGGCCAAAATCAATCTGATTGTGACTTAATCTGATTGCCTAGACAATTATAGCCAGATTAGGAATAATTAGGGAGGGAGGGGGCACAGAAACTATAAATGAAATAAACAAGGTTCATTTATATTGCAATAGTATTGCAGAAATTAACAGTTCCTCTAAAATTATCTCAATTCAGTGTATATAAATAATGCTTAAACAAAAAAGATTTGAAATCCTGAAACAGTTATATTTGTTTTAAAACCTCTCTGGAAGCAGGATGGAATAGTATAAATAACACAAGATTAGGAAAGGATTCATCGTCAGATCTCAGTTCTATACCTTTCTTTTTCAATGGTGCTTTGTAAGATACTCACTAGTCTTCAGATCCTTCATTTGTAAAATAGCTATGTTAGAATAGAACTCATAAACCCCTTCAATGACACATCATAAGATTAATGACAACCAAGTATAAAACTGAGCACACTAATGAATCTGCCTTTGGGCTTATAAGTACAGTGTTTCCAAATAAATAATGTTTAAAAAATAAATTTTTATTTTAGAAGAAGAGAAACTAAAACTAATATATTTTCAGACCAGATAATGAAAGGAGATGCGATTACATAGAAACTCATGACTGAATAAAGCTCTGGATTTATAGTGGTTGTTTACATTCTTAAGATATCTTGCATAAACACTTCCTTGGGTTGATGCTCTCAGTGTTTCTTTTAATAAAATTATTTGACTGATTTTGCCCTTGACTTGGCATTCCCATGGGAATGGTAAAAACACATCAATGTGTTGAGGGAGAAAGAGAGAGAGAGAGACAGAGAGAGAGACAGAGAGAGAGAGAGAGAGAGAGAGAGAGAGAGAGAGAGAGAGAGAGAAAGAGAGAGAGAGAAAGAGGAGA
Organism: Pseudocheirus occidentalis; assembly: GCA_028646575.1. Lineage (NCBI taxonomy): Eukaryota > Metazoa > Chordata > Mammalia > Diprotodontia > Pseudocheiridae > Pseudocheirus > Pseudocheirus occidentalis. Next base: position 77,655,913 of record CM053599.1, read on the forward strand.
AGGGAGAGAGAAAGCAAGACAGACAGATACTGAGACAGAGAGACAGAGACAGAGAGAGCTAGAGACAGACAGACAGAGAGGCAGAGGCAGAGACAAAGAAAAGGGATGGAGGAAAGGTGGAAGAGTGTCTAATCATAAACAAACATATAGACTAATAACACATTAAAAAAACAAGGATGGCTTTATTTTATTTTACAAAACACACACACACAATCTGACAAACACTTATGAGATACCATCCATGTATATGGCACTGTGTTGGGCACTAGAGATATTAGAATAAAACAATGTTAAATGCCCCTGGAGAAAATTTTTTTATGTTGGTGACAGGCCAAGATGTAGAAATACTACACCTATACAAACAAATAAATAAAAAATATGTTGAGGAGAGAACACTAAGGAAAAGAAGAATTGGAAAATAAACCCTCCACAATTGGACACCTGATCTGAGAATTACAGGAGGGTAGCAGTAGAATGAGTGCATTCTAGGCATGAGTAGCCACCTGTGCAAAAGCAAAGGTGGGAGATATCATATCAGGTTTAGTCTAGAAAGTCAATTTGATTGTAACATAGATTCAGTTAAAATGAGTAATATGAAATTAGTCTGGAAGCATAGATAAGAACTAAATAGTGGAAGTCTTCAGGAGTCAGATTAAAGAGTTTGGATTTTATTTTGGAAACTATAGGTTAATTACAGATCTTTGCACTTAAGAATGTGATATGGTACCAAAAGTGTCTTAGGTAAATTGGTTTGGGAATTATGTGGTAGTTGACTTGGAGAGGAGTGGAACAAGTTGCAGAGAAACAATTTTGGAGATCTTGTAATAATTCATGGATAAAGATGATGAGGGAATAAAATGGGGTAGTGAACTAAAGGATAGAGGTTCAAGAGGTGTTGTAGAGGTAGTTGGGAAGAGTTGTGTTACCTAATGGGATATCTGGAGTGAAGGAGAGATAAGAATCAAAGGTAGCTTTAAGGTTCCTGATTTCTAGAAAGATGGTTGTGATCTCAACAGAAAAGAAAATTTGGTAGCAAATTTACTAAATTTACTATTTAGCAAATTTACTAACAATTGATTAAAACTGATTTTGCTTTGGAAATATTGGGATTTGACATCTTAATAAGACATCCAAGAAGTTTCATCTGATGATTGGTGATATGGGTTGAAAATTTTAGAGAGATAAAAGCTAACCTTTGTATTAATATGAAAAAAATATTTTTTAATGCGAGACAGAGACAGAGACAGAGAGACAGATAGAGACAGAGAGACAGACAGAGAGACACAGAGACACAGAGACAGAGAAAATGTAAAGATAGAACAGTATTTTACAGCATGTTCACTCTCAACAATTTGAAACTGGATGGTGATCTGATAAAATAAAGTGTGAAAAAGCAATCAGAAAATGAAGAGGGGCACCAGGAGAGTAATACCATATAAGCCAAAAGAAGAGAGATGATCTAGAAACAAGGAATGGAATCAAAAGCTTCAGAGAAGTCTTCAAGTAAAATAATGGCTGAAAAAAAGGCCGTATCCATGAATGACTTAACTGAATCAAAAAGCTATAATTTCCTTTCCTACAGGTGTTCTAAGACTCTGACCTTATTCTTCTTCTTTTCTGTCACTAACCTCCCCCATTAGACTACTTCATATGATTTCATGGGATTATACTTCATCATTATGAAAATTATTACTAGAACTAAGTAGCCTGGTTTAGTTTTTCTCCTGAGCACCAGCTGCAAATCTCGATGTATCTAATGGATAATTTTAAATGGATGTCATACAGGCATCTTGAGATATAGCTATAGCAGTCTTTGTGGTGTAAATTATATCCTAGCAAACATACATTAGCAAAATATAAAATGACATTAGTGAACTGAATAATCATTTTTTTCAAATGCCAACAAGTAAACAACTAACACAAAAATGGAGATATTAAAAATTAGAGGAGGAATAGATAAGTTGAGGAAAAGCATAGAAATTATGAGTTGAATTAAAAGATGCTTCTTTGAAATGATGAACAAAATTGATAAACTCTTTCTCTGGTTAAAAAGAGCAGAAAATCAAATAACTATAAAGAATGAGCAAGAGGAAATCATAGAAAAATCAAAATTTTAAAAAACTGAACATATGTACAGTTGTAGGCTAACAAAACTGCAAAGATAAAAGAAATAGCAGTATATCTTCAAAAATATGAAAATACACATGATCAGAAATAAAGAAAAGTATCTTAAGATAATCCAAACTCAGAAAAAGAAAGAGATCTGGAAAAAAAATACCAAAGAAAAAATTCTTGTCCTGACGGATTCACAGGATAATTCGATCATATAATCATTCATATTCAACATGTCCAAAACAATAGGTTCATTTTCCTTTTAAGAATAATGTCATGTGGGTGTCTGGGTGGTGCAGTGAATAGAGCACTGGACATGGAGTCAGGAGGACCTGAGTTCAAATTCAGCCTCAGACACTTGATACACTGAGTAGCTGTATGACTTTGGGCAAGCCACTTAAACCCAATTGCCATACAAGAAGCAAAAAAATAAATAAATAAATAATGTCATCAGTCTCAACAAATATTTTCTTCAAAATGAGATCACTACTTTCTTTATTTTATATATTTGAAATTGCATATGTATATATGGGTGCATATATAATTTTAAAATTATAATTTTAAATAATTAAAATCTAAAAATATTCAATTAAAATTTAAAATTATATATACTTAAAATTACCAAACATTTACTTTTTATCCCCTACTCTCCCTAAAAGATAAAGAAAAATATAATACATATGCATAATAAACCAAACAAATACACTCATTATTCATAAGGGAAAAGGTTCATAAGACTTTGAAAATTGTTGGAATTTTCAACATTCTTATGATATATTCAGTTTCTCACTTCACTATGTACTGCTTTAAACTAATCTTCATAAGTTCTCTGAAAACATGTCTTTCAGTATTTCTTTTAACACAATGGCATGCAATTATATCAGTATGATGATATATATCAGTTGCAAAGCTGTCTCTTAGTTTCCAGTTCTATACCAATACAAAAAGATATCTGGGGTGAGGGAGAATAAAGAGTCAAACATAATGCTATGGTTATAAACTTGGATGATAAAATAACTGTAGTATGTTTAACAAAAAGAAGGGAATATGGAAATTTTAATTTATTCCTTAAACATCTTAAAATGAGCTTTCCTTATAATGATAAATATCACAAATTTAAAACCATCAATGAGCATTATATGTAATGGGGATGAGCTAGAATCCTTTACAATAAGATCATGGGTAAAGCAAGGATGCCCATTATCACCACTATTATTCAATATACTACTACAAATGCTAGCTGTGGTAATAAGAGAAGAAAAAAATCAGAAAAGGCAATGAGAAAACAAAACTATTACTTTCTGCAAATGATATGATGGTACACTTAGAAATTCCTGTTAAATCAACTAAAAAAACTGCTTAAAATAATTAACAAATTTAACAAAGTTTCAGAATATAAAATAAGCCCACATTAATCATCAGATGCAATATATTACCAAAGTCCAACAGCAAGAAATAGAGAAGTTCCATTTAAAAATCTATAACTACACACATGTACACACACATGCAAACACTGTATTTTACATATATATACACATATTACAAATTACATATTACATATATATAATGTATGTATATGTAGATCCCAAGTATTATTTGTATACGTATATATATATATATGTGTATGTGTATGTGTATGTGTATGCGTATGCGTATGTGTATGCATATGTGCATGTGCGTGTGCATGTGCATGTATATACTACATACACATTAACATTAATTACACACACATAATATATGTACTATGTAAAATATGTATTATATGTATTGTGTACATGTGTATATAATATACATGCACACACATAATATACATATGCATATGTATGTGTATGTGTATGTGTATGTATGTGTGTATGCATGTGTATATGTATGTGTATATGTATATGTATATTATGTTGGGAGTCTATGTGCCCAGAAAAACCCAGGAACAAAATTACAAATATCTTTTCACACAAATAAATTCAGTTCTAAACCACTGGAAAAAAAGCAAATTACTATGGGTATGGGTAAGTTGAGCCAATATAATGACAAGTCTACATAATTTACTTATTCTGTGCCACACCTATCAAACTACCAAAAATTATTTTATAGAACTAGAAAAAATTAAAATTCATCTGGAAGAACAAAAGGTCAAGAATATCAAAAGAGTCAATGAAAAAAGTATGAAGGAAAGTGGCTTGGCCATACCAGATCTCAACTATTATAAAGTGGCAATCATCAAAACAGTATGTTACTGGGTAAGAAATAGAGTGGGTCAGTGAAATAGGTTAGGTACATAAGACAAAGTAGCAAATCACCATAGTGATCCATTGTTCAATAAAGAGCTCCAAGCTTTCAGGACAAGAATCAAGCATTTTATAAACGCTGCTGGGAAAACTAGAAAACAGTATGTGAGAAAGTATGTGATTTAGATGCAAAGGGTGGTACCATAAAGAAATTATGAGAGCAAGGAATCCTTTACCTGTCAAATTTATGGAAAAGGCAAAAAATATGACCAATCAAAAGACCGAACTTTATGTGATGTATAACAGATAATTTTGATTATGTTAAATTTAAAAGTCACATAAATAAAACAAATGCAACATAGAATGGAATGAAAGCAGAAAACTTGGAGTAAGGGGAGAGTTTACAGAAAATATTTCTGATAAAGGACTCATTCCTCAAATATATACAGAAATGACTCAAATTTATAAGAATACATGTTAAAATTATTAACATTAATTAACAACTGAAAATGGTCAAATGTATGAACAATAAGTTTTCAGATAAAGTAATCAAGGCTATTTATAGTCATGTTAAAAATGCTCTAAATAAAGATTCATTAGAGAAATGTAAATTTTAAAACTCCAAAATATCACCTCACACTTTTCACATTGGCTAATATTATAGAAAAGAAAAATTATAAATAGGAATGTTAATGTGAGAAAATTGGGACATTAATTCACTGTTGGTGGAGCTTTAAACTGATCCAAACATTCTGCAGAGTAATTTGGAATTCTGCTCAAAAGAAATAAAACTGAGGGGGCGGGGCCAAGATGGCTGTGTAGAAGCAGCAAAGCACCGCAGCTCTCACACAAACACACTAAAAAACTCATAAAATGGGACTCTAAACAGATTTTCAAGCTCCAAAATTCTCCAAAAGTCAAAAAGCCCATCTGTTGCTACAGGCAGCTCAGCAGGCGGGGCTCTTCGCAGCAGTCTGGGAGTCACAGCCAAAACCCAGGCTGGGTCAGGCCCTGGGGCGTCGGGCAGGGAGCCGAGTCTATAGGAGAGCAGATCGACTGCACTGGAGGCACAGTTACCACATTTATCAGGCCAGAAGAAAAAAAGGCTAAGAGAAAGGTCGGTTGATTTTGCTAACTCGGGAGGAGAAGAGTGGGTCCAGCCAAACTGCTCCCAGGGCAAGGAAGCAGTGAGAGGCAGCTGTAGCAGTAGGAAAGGAGCAGCAGCGACCTCTACTGGGCCGCTTCAGAGCCCTCGGCCTGCAGATAACAGGGGGCTGAGGAGATCCATCAGGGCCAGGGGCTCTTGCGTTGAGCCGCCTGGATCTGGATCTTGGTCTTGAGTGGTGGTCCTGGATTGTGCTTTCAGTAAGCCAAAGCTGGGGAGGGGGGCTGCAGCATCCCACTAATAGCTCCGGCAGCTGTGAGGGCCCCAGTGATTTGGGACAGAGTTTTCCCCCTCCTGGAAGCAGAGTTTCAAGAGCTAAAAAACCAAGCAATTAATAGACTGTCCAATATGAGAAAAAGGAAGCAAGACAGGAACAGCAGTAAAACCCTAGATTCCTTTTTTATGGACGAAAAAGATCAAAGCACGGAGCAGGAGGAAGACAACTCAGTCAGAACTCCCTCACCAAATGTTTCCAAGACACTGGAAGAATGCCTACTAGCTATACATCAACTGAAAAAGGACTTTGAAAACCAAATAAGAGAAGTGGAGGAAAAATTGGAAAGAGAAATGAGAATGATGCGAGAAAGTCATGAAAAGAAAGTCAACAACCTGACTGAAGAAAACAATACCTTAAAGGGCAAATTAGCTCACATGAAGAGAAGAATGCCTTAAAAAGTCGAATTTGCCAGATGGAGAAAGAGTCTCAAAAGCATTCTGAAGAGA
>CM053599.1:77662637-77695904 GCA_028646575.1 Pseudocheirus occidentalis
CTTTTAAACAGAACTATGGAGAATTCAAACTCCACTTTAGAGAGCACAACTCTGATGTGCTAGCCATATAGCCTGAATGCAAAATGTACATTTCCCTAAAAGACTCTTTTACCCAAAACTTGCACAAGTCAATAACTCACCTAAAAGTCACAAACAGCAATACAAGGATATTCACAATGTCTTCCTCAAGAACTTTATTATTGATTGTGAGACATGAGAGATGCTGGCACAGGACCACACAGCATGGCATTGCTGCATCAAAGAAGACAACATATTCTATAAACAAACAGAACCATAGTACTACAGTGTAAATATTGAATGCACAAATCTATAAACATCTTCATCCCAAATGTTCAATTTGTGCCTGACCTGTGGTCAAGCTTTCTGATCAGTAGCAATCAGTAACAGTCAAACACACTGTACCTAGGCCACTGGTTATCTTTGAGTACATAGGAGGAATAACAACTCAAGTTAGAGTGGTACCTTAAGGAAAAAGGCAACATTTCTTCCCCAAAGTAGAATTAGGACAGAAAAAAGGGTGTGATGGCTATAAGGAATCTCTTTTTTTGTGAAGAAACTATAAAGAGATGGAGGTAGAGAAAGATTGTGAATATGCTACCTACTACGCAGGTCAGATTTTTGCAGCACTAAATTTTTTTTTAAGTTCTTTCTTATAAGGAGCTCCAAATTTTCCTACCTGTAACTTCTTTCCTATTGTACCAGTTCTTCAGTTTGTAGCTTCATAAAACATTTCATCTTTTTTTACACATGACAGCCTTTCAAAAATTGAAAAGAGTTATTAAGTTTTCCCTTTATTTTTTTCTTCATTCTCATGTCTTCAACTATCCACTGGATAACATGGTTTCTATGCCCCCTTATCATTCTTGTTATAGCTTTCGGAAGAAGAAGTCAAAGCTATTTATAGTTATATAAAAATGTTCTAAATCACTATTGATGAGAGAAATGCAAATTAAAACAACTTCAAAGTACAACCTCACACCTATCAGAAATGGCAAAAGATGGAAGGGATGAGGGGAACAGGTACATTAATGAATTGTTGGTAGAGTAGTGAACTAATCCAACTATTCTGGAAATCACTTTGGAACTATGCCCAAAGGGCTACAAAATTGTGCATAATCTCTAAACCCTCCATACCAATAATAAGCTTGTACCCCAATAATGCCATGCATGAACAGCTTTCTGAAAGAATGCTACCATGAACAGCTTTTAAGGTTCTGATTACACAGTTTATTGAACACTCCATCTATTCCATAACAAATCAAAGCAAAATATTCTCAGAAAATCAAGGTATGGTATTCACAATATTACAACTTATCACAGAAAATCACAATATAGTGTTCACAATAGCTTATCATTAAAATGTCCACATAGTTTTCACCAAAGTGGTGACAATAGCTTTGAACAATCATCTGGTATCCCTAAGGAGGTTTACCTCCTTACTCAGTCATTCAGTCATCTCAAACTACAATAGTCTTCAATTCTGGGGCAACTAGACTGATATAGCTAACTATATCAGTCACTTATTTAGCAAAGTATCATTAATCACTAAGTACAATCATTAGAAAATACACAATCCCCCTACCCCTAGGTCACTAATAAACCAGGTTATCATCACAGCATTCAATACTCAAGGAGGAGTCTTTTCTTCATCTTGACTTGGGAGCAGTTCTCAGATTCCCTGAATCCCCTTCCATGGGCCCAGATTCTACTTGGATTCACCAAACTGGATTCACCTGGGTTTAATGGCAGACAGCTCCCAGTTCCTTTTCCAGCTCTCTGGGCAGGTCCTACTCCACACTGGAGTTCACAGGGTCCAGTCCAGCTCAAATGCTTCACAATTTCTGTTCCTGAGAATTCAAAGCTCAGCCAAGCCACAAACAGACAAAGTCTCAGCATCCTGGTCATGCTTTCTCAGTCTTCTGCTTCCTCAGTCTTCTCCTGAGCTCCTCTGTCACCTGGGTTCCTTGGCTCCTGGGCTCCTGTTCAGAAGAAGTGCTGCCACCACAAGTTCTCAGAAAATCTGACTGTGGTTCTCTGGGGCCTTTCTTATATACACACAGTCTTAGCTACTTTCTGTTTTAGCCAACCCGTTCCTGTTAAGTCAGAAACAGGGGTTCATATTTTCTGTTTCTTTCAGAGGCTTGATTAGTTACTAAGGGCTAAGTACATGCTTACTTCCAAAGCAAAAAGAACTTCAAGTCTCCTTACTGTTGCACTCAAAGAACTCAAAGAAGAAGGAAAAGGTCCATATATACAAAAATAACAACTTTTTATCATGGCAAAGAAATGGAAATTGAGGAGATGCTCATTAATTGAGGAATGCCTGAATGAGTTATAGCATATGGCTGTTCTGAGTACTATCATAGCATAAGAAGTGATGAGGGGGTGGTTTCAGAATAGTAAGAAATAAATGAAGTGATTCAAAGTGAATTGAGAAGAACCACAGTACAATAAGAACAATGTGTATAAAAAGAACAATGTTGCAATTGTGATAAACTGTGAAAAACTTGGCTACTCTGATCAATAAAATGTTCTAAGACAATTCCAAAATACTGGTGATTAAAAAATGCTAGCTACCTCCAAAGAGAGAAAACTAATGAAATTTTAGTACAAAGTAAGGTATCATTTTCTTGGGTTTTTTTTTGTTGTTGTTGTTTTGTGATATGGCTGTTATTGCTACATGCTGCATGATTTCACATGTATAATTGGTATAATTTTGTTCAACTTCATAGTGGATGGGGGAGAGCTGGAAGGAGGAAGAGAACCTGGAACTCAAAATTTCAAAATGAAAAAATATTTAAAATAAAGAATACATTTAAAAAAAAACAGCAGCAAAACACAAGCAGCACGTAGCTTCCTCTCTGAGTCACCCTAACACTTTAGTATTCAAATATTATTGGGACTAGAAGAGGTTCAAAGAGTCAAACTGCTTCATTTTATTTTATTTTATAGAATTTATTTATATTTAGTTTTAAACATTCATTTCCACAAGATTTCAATTCCAAATTTCCTTCCTGTCTCTCCCCTACCCAGATAGCTTCATTTTAAATTGGGCTGATTGATGTCAGTAAGATGGAAGTGACACAATTGGTGAGTAGCAGAGTCAGGACTATAATGAAAGTTTCAAAACTTAAAACCAATGTTCTTTTCTTTTCCCCCATAAGTTCCTTCTACCACAGAGTGAATGTAAATACGAAATAGTAACTGTTTCTCTTTTCAGCAGGAACCCTGACAGTCTTTCCCCTCTCGTTTTGATTTTATTTTCTTTTAAATTGTCCAAGTAACTATTTAAAGATGCCTATTCACTGAATGGGCATTATCTCACTCAAAGTGAGAACCTGAAAACACCTTAGCCTAAAAGGGCTAAAATCTCCCATTGCAGCCTGGGTCATCTCCACAATCCTGATGAATATCAGGTCAGTGAATCCAGATAACTCTGGAGGAAAACAGGAGGCTGGTAACCTTGCACAGCCCTCCCTCACTCAAATCAAAATAAACTGGCAAGTCGTGTCATCATCTCCCTGATGTCATGATCCTCTTTGAGAACAAAGGACAAAAACACAACCTGAGTTCCTTTGCAAATGAAATCGTCCATGTAATAATGAAGTTAAGTTATACATAAGTCAGCTCATCATGATACCATTTAGTAGAATAAATTTAGTATTGTAAGGGACCTAAAGGTCTAACATCTTCGTTTTGAAGGCAACTGGATAATCCAACCACTTAGTTTTGAATGCATATGCAGAAACTGAGGCCCAGAGAGATCTGGTGGCTTGTTAAAGGTCACATAGGAAGTAGAGTCAATATTTAAACCGGAGTGTTCTGACACTAAATCCAAGAGCTGTGTTTCCATTACTAGTCCATGTTATTGCTGAAATTTTCAAACCAAAGACCCTACTTCATAAAAAAATTCCTTAGAGGTCTGGTGAAGCAACTAGTGACAGTTTCTGGAAACTTGATCAACTAGGTTCACCTCAAATATTTACTCATAGATAATGGTCTTTTGGCTAAAGCCACCTTTAGTCAAAAGGGATTAATATGGAATTGTCACAAAATTCTAGTTCTAAGTATAAAATCTTTGTCGTTTTTTTCAATGACTTTGTTAAAGATCTTCTTATAAAATTTGCAGATGATGTGGAATTGAGAGAGATAACTGGATAGCAAAATTAGGATTCAAATTTTCTCAACAAGCTGGCTAGAGTTCTAGTCCATGATTAGTAAAAAGAAAAAGAAAAAAAAGACTTAAGATTTTGCTAGTGTCTATGACTATGACATAAGTAAAACTATTCACAAATCACTACAACTTGTAGTTTTGGAGAGTTGTTCAGAGGCACTGAGGTGACACCTGATTTTTCCAGGGTAAAGGTCAGAATATTTCAGAGCTAAGACTTGAACCTAGGTCTACATGATTCTGAGTGCAGCTCTCTCTTTGCTACATCATACTTCCATTTAACAAATGTAATTACAAAGTCTTTTATTTGGTTTCAAACCCTATTTTCCTAAGGGCAAATTGGAGTGAAGAGGTTTGACAGGAACTGGTTGTGTGATGTGGGTGCCAAAGCATTCACATATTCATGTAGCATTAATATGAGAGCAATGTTAAGACACTGGGAAATGACTTTATTATTTTCTTCCACTATTGTCAGACCCCATCTATCTGGTGACCACAACTTTTTTTTTTATTTTTGGAGGGCAGTTGGGGTTAAGTGACTTGCCCAAGGTCATACAGCTTATTTACATGTTAAGTGTCTGAGACCACATTTGAACTCAGGTCCTCCTAACTCCAGGACAGGTAATCTATTCACTGTGCCACCTACCTGCCTCCTGGTGACCACAATTTAAAGACAGATGCTGGTCCTGTTAGATTTTCCTAAAGATGATAACCAGAATGATGGGGTGGCATGGAAGCAATGCCATCTGGTGAATAGTTGAAGAACTGAGAATTAGGAAGGAAAAAAAATGGAAAAACAAATGGAAAACATTTTTCAATTGTTTGAAAGGCTATCATGTGTGAAAAAGATGAGATATTATAAAGGTACAAATTGAAGAATTGTGACAATAGGAAAGAAGTTAAAGGAAGGAAAATTCATGGGTTCAATATAAGGAACAGCTTTCTAAAAACTAGAACTATTTAAATCAAGTAATGAACTGACCTACAAAGTAGAGAACATTCTATCATTGGACGTATTCAAGCCGAAGCTGGATGAAAATCATGCATGAATGGTTGGAGTAGTAATGATTCTCCACTGGATGAGTATTTGGACTAAATGACCTTTAAGATCTCATCCTATTCAAAGATTCTATGATAGTCTGGAAAATATTTCTTCCTATCACAATTTGTGCCTGACATTATAATTAACATTAACAGAGCCAAATATTCATGATAACAATTGTAACGCTAATTATTACATCATTATTAAGGCGATTTAACTGCAGTTTCTGTTTGGGCTCTTTAATTCATTTACTCTGTTCCTGGATACTTTTCTTAAAGGACTATTATATTAAATATAGCAAGAGGGAAAAGCGTACTGTGGTGAAACTGTTCCATTCCATTACAATTCTCATTTTCTTTTTATTTCCTTACATGAGTTGTGATCATGAGTCTGGGAATGGGGGACTCAATAATGAACTATTTAAGCATCAATTTTTTTCCCTCCAAAGTCTTTTTCACAAACTTAAAATTACAGAAATATGATCCTGCTGTGTAATCATGTTTGCTGAGATCACTCATGGTGGTAAGAAGTGAGAAGGATTTTCCTTTTCTTCACTTAGTAGATGGATCACAGGATCTTTTTTTCTGAGATGATGAAATACATAATATTATCATTGGAAGAGGCCTTGGAAATGTCATTTATTTCACCTTCCCTCATTTCAGGAATTCTTTCTCTAATACTCCCAACAAGTAGCCACACATCCTCTGTGTTCAACCAGAGCATGTCTATCACTAGAGATCTTCCAATCTCCAGTGACAAAAAAAAATACAAAATAACTTAGCAAAACAGTTAACTGGACTGCACATTCTTTTGGGGGGCAGATTTAATTGTTAAACAGTTTTCATATCTCTTTTTTCTTCTCTTGTTTCCAGAAAAGAGTGATTTGAAACATAGTGCCTTCACATAAAGTTAATCAGTCACCCAGACTAGATCCCCAAGTTCTTTGGGGATCTGACCAATAAGGTAATATGTTTCCCCTGCCCCCTCCCCAATTTGTTAATATCTTTTGTTCAGTCGAATTTAACACTGTAGAAAAGGAAACAGGAAAGAAACCTAGACAGATGATCAGCAATGTAATACAAAATTGTGCAATTGGCTCCTCTTTGTTTGAAATTGGGTGTTCCTCAATCTGCATTACAGTCTGCATGTAACAGATGTTTTTTAATATCTCTGAGTTTCAATAATATACATATTGCTTTCCCATGTCAGCCTAAATAATTGAGAGCCAACTATAGTTAAGCTCTTTGTCTTATAATTGGGCAGTTTTTGCTTAGAAAAAAATTGTATTTGCACAGGGCATTTATTTCATGTTATAAGGAATATATTTTTTTATGTTCAGAAATTCCAGTTTCTAAAATTCCAGAAGTGCATAGAGTGCTGAACTTGGGCATCACAGACCTGAATTCAAATTTTGCTTCAGACACTTACCAGATATGTGACCCTGGGCAAGTCACTTAAGTTATTTCAATTGCAGTTGTTTTGTGTGTACAATGAGGGATAATAATAACACCTAGCTTGCAAAGTTGTTTCAAAAGGCAAATAAAATATATGTAAATTGCTTTGAAAACCTTAAAGTATTATATAAATGTTTCCTGAATGCTAACTAACTCTAAAGATAGACTTCCAAGGGGTGCCTAATTATCAAATCATTCAATAACCCACTATTGTACCTGGATCAACCCAATTATCTAGAGCTATAGATTGTTATTCTCAAAATCTCTATAACTCTGACACCCCCATCCTCCACATACGCACATGGGAAAAAAAAGGAAGAGAAAGCAGGAACCAGAATGGAGAAACTTCTTCTAGCCTCTAGACATTTGCTTTTTAAAAAACTGGTTCCTTTCAAAAGAAAATGAAAACTTTTGCTGATGTCTGTAATACTTTACGATAGGCAGCTTGGTAGTAAAAATCAATAGAGTTCTGTAGTTGGAGTCAAGAAGACTCAGAACTCAGTAAAAATCCTGTCTCAGACCTTGCTGGGCAAGTCACTTAACCTGTCTGTTTCAAGTTCTTTTGCTATAAATTGGGGGGTAATAATACCCCCAATCCTCCTGGGTACTTGATAATAATTGAGTATTTAAAAAAACTTTAAAATATAGTATAAACTATATATATATATATATATATATATATATATATATATATAGTGAAGATTGAAAGAGTTCTGATTTCAAGAAGTAATTATTCACTTTAAAATCACCTTAGTTGAAGATACTCATTATTTTGATCTAAGTCAGGAGTCCCTCAAAATTTTCTAGGCAGAATCTAATCATCTCCCCCTTACCCACAAAACCCAAAGACAATGGGGGAAAGTTAGGGACTGTTGCATAAGAGCTATGGGGAACTTTATTTACCTACAGCCCCTTCACACTGTAAAGGCTTGTGGAGACTGGAAAAGTGGACATTATATATAGCTGCCTGGCTGCTATTCCTTACTTGATAACATTAATGTTGATTGACAGGCTAGAGATCCATGATATAAGTACAGGAATGAATTTTAGCAGATTATGCATTATTTAATTCCCAAAGCTAAGGTGTAAATGTGTTTTAATGCTTAGTAGCAGCATTGCTGCCTTTGGGAAACACTTCTATTTTAGAGTTTCCTGAGAAAATGTAGTGCTACATTGAATGCCATCTTACCAAGTAGCTAAGTTAGTAGATGGAGAAGAAAAAGGAATTGAAGAAATTCTGTCCCAGTCATGAATTCTAGTCCATTTTAAAAGAATGCACTAAGAAAAAAATATACTGTAGTCTTCTTTTTTTCTTATAATCTCTTCCCTCTCCTTAGATCCTTATGTCAAAAAAAAATGTTGTCATGATTTTCCTTTCTACCTATTACAATTTCCTTAGAGTAAATTTTCATTCATGTGGATCCCTTATCCCATATTTTGAATCAGTGGCCAAATCCTGTCAATTCAATTTCTCAAATATACCTCAAATTTTTTCTAATCTTGCTATTTCCTCTAGAACCATTTCCATTTATGACCTTCTACCTGGACTGTTGAACTAGCTACTTAAAAAGTCTTCCTTCCTGTAACTCTTCTTATCCATCCAACATATTGTTGACTTAAACTAATCTCCCAATGCGTTATCACTATATGGCACAAAAACCTTTACTGGCTTTCAGTTTTATACTGGATATAAAAGTCAGTTTGAGCTCTAATGAAATGACCTGACTAAAAAGAGTGCTAATTAATATAATGGCTTTAACTAGGAGTAAGGTTGCTAGTAGAAGGCTAAATGACTCTTCTTACACACTTCTCTGTGCACTATATTTATTTGCATTTTTGATGACAAAAGAAGGGCATGTTTATGAAAATTTGTATAACATATTTGTGATGGATAACAATATGTTTGATGATAGTATAAACATTTGAAAATATCCCTAAATGTAAAAATGAAACAAAAAGTTAAGATTCAGAAGAGATGCATATACTCAGATACTTTGACATTTGATGACTAAAAGTGTCAATACATCAACTAATATTTATTGTGCTAGTGTGCCAGGCACTATGCTAACGACTTGGGAAAAACTAGGCAAAATAACAAGAAAAATGGTCTCTACCCTCAGGGAACTCAGAGTCAAATGGGGGAAATATCATCTAAACAAATATGCACAATGTGTAAACAGGACAAATTGAAAGTGATCTGAGGAAAAACACTAAGCTTAAAGAGGATCAGAAAAAGTCTTGTAAAAGGTCAGATTTAGCTGAAACTTGAGGGAAACTAGGGTAGTTGCAAGTCACAGATGTTGTAGGAGAGTATGATAAGCATGAGGGACAGTCAGTGAAAATGATCAGTCAGGAGACAGAGTTTTGTATGTGGGGGACAAAAACAGAAAGGAGGCCAGTGTCACTGAGTGATAGATTATATGAGGGAGACTAAGGTTTAAATAGAATATAAAATTAGGAAGATGCTACATTATGAATAGTTCTGAAAGTAAAATTGGGGATTTTATATTTAATTCTGGAGGCAATAGGGAGCCACTGGAGTTTATTGAATAGTGTGTGTGTGTGTGTGTGTGTGTGTGTGTGTGTGATAGAGCTGCATTTTAGGAAGAGCAATTTGCCAACTGATTGGACTGGAACAGGAAGAGACTTGAGGCAAGGACACCAACCATCAGGGTGTTATAATAGTCTAGGTATGAACTGATGAATCAGGATGAGTGCTGCATCAAAGAAAAAGGGTATATATTTGAAAAGTATTGTCATAGAATCTTTAGGAATTGACAACTGATTGAATGTGTGGGGTTTGGGGGTGAAATAGGAAAAAGTGAGGAGTTGATGATGCCATCTCAGTTATGAGCCTGGGTGACCAGGGCATGGTGGCACCATTGGCACAAGTAAGGAAGTTAGAAAAAGAAGATTTTTGAGAAAAGATAAAGAATTCATTTTTGTAAATGTTGAGTTTAAGAAGTCTAAAGGGCATTCAGTTTGAGATGTCTACTTAGTTGGAGATAGTGTGAGATGAGAAATTAAGAGACCTCTGGTGAGAGCTGGACACTTAGATTTCTGAGTATTTTATTGAAATGAAGAGCAAAGTCATAGGAAATGATGAAATCCCCAAGTGAAATAATGTAGATACAGAAGAAAATATGACTCAGGATAGATCCTTGCGGGATGCACATAGCTAGTGGACCTGATGTGGGTAAAAATCCAACAAGGAAGACAAAGGTGTGGTCAGATCCATATGAGGAGAGCTAGAAGAGAGCTGTGCCTTAAAAACCTAAGGAGAATTATATCTTCAAATATGGACATATGGGAAAAGGCAAAAAAGCTTAGAATGGTTTTGAAAGGAAATAGAATCATTTTTTAAAAAATGTGAAATTACCTCTGTGTAATTTGACAAGAAATGATTGATTACAAATGTAGTAGTCATTTCAGAATAAGATGATTGTGTGTGATTATACCACTGAATGGTTAGTAAAATAGTCTAAATAAATACCAAATTAGAACAAAGGATAAAGATCAGAACACAATGTCATGTGTGGTTATAGTAACTCTAACCTAAGCCATTTAAAAAAAAAAGAACACACAGCAGGAGAGACATAGAAATAAGGAGAGGGAAAGAGAGACAGAGACAGAAAGCAACATCTTGGAAAGACTACAGGGGGAAATGGGAGAGAAAAAAATAATAGAAAGAAATAAATACATTGACCTTGACTGATTCCAGAAGGCAGTTATTATTTCATTTTTATATTTGTTTTTCTGGTGCTAAACATAGTTCTATGCATGTTGTAGGCACAGAATGTATCTTTGTTGAATTGAATTGAATCATCATTTCCTGGAGAAATTTAATAAGTACAAACTAGTTGCCAAAAAAAGAGGTTGAAAGAGACCAGAAACCACTACATCCAGCAAGGGTTTAATATCATTCCCAAATAGAGAGATGTAAGTATCCAAGGGCAATAGATATTTGGACTATAAGTTCGTATACAAAACATTGTGGAGAATGACTGAATTCTCCAAGAACTATCACTTCATAGGACAATAACACTCAGTAAGACAGGAAAATGGGAAGGCCTTTAGAGAATATGGCTTAAGAGCCAGTTAAACTAGGTCATTAGCAGAGCATTTGCAGATTAAACAACACAAAGTCAATCAAATACTTTGTGAAATGGAACCTCTCTGCTGGCATTTTTATATCAATGTAATATAAACGTTACAACAATGAAATTGTCACTTGTGTACTATCGCTGAAATGGTCAGTGTAGTATATGGAGAAAAATCAATGCAATCAATTAAGACTTAACTTCAGCAAGTCATTAAATGCTGAAGGAATTCATGCGTGAGGTAACACAATAAAAATATAATAAAAAAGATATTTTTAAGAGAAAGTTCCTTTGGAAAAGGATTATATACTCTACCTAGAGGTA
Organism: Pseudocheirus occidentalis; assembly: GCA_028646575.1. Classification (NCBI taxonomy): domain Eukaryota; kingdom Metazoa; phylum Chordata; class Mammalia; order Diprotodontia; family Pseudocheiridae; genus Pseudocheirus; species Pseudocheirus occidentalis. The sequence goes on from CM053599.1 coordinate 77,673,750, forward strand.
GAACTAAAGTTCTACAATAATCACAGAAGATGTAAGCAGTGATTGATAAATATATCTGCTTTCTCGCCTCTATGAAATTCTTCAGAGAATGGCCTATGCATTCATTGCGGGTGCCCTTGATATGAACAAAAGAAAGAAATAGACTTTTGCGGATGATATTTATGTGCTTGACACTTCTTATAATCACAAGACTGAATTAGCATATATAGACTATAAAATCCTATCCTATATTAGTATTTTATTATTTTAAAATAATATTTTAAAACAGGGGAGCAGTAAAGCAATAAACTGCCCTGAAGGCTTGTCTCAAAAGGTATATATGAAAAAATACACAAAAACCAGAATTCTTAGCAATAATCCTAAATATATGCTCAAAAGTATTTTACAAAGAGGACCTCAATTAGATCACATATAGGGGCACAGAAGTCTTCAACAAAATCATAGACCAAGGTACAGGAGACGTTTTTTGGTCATTTGGTCAATTTTTTTCATTCTAGAGATGAGAAAACTGAGGCCAAAGAGGTACAATGGATTACTCAAAAACAGCAAAAATATGTTAGGATCACTGACTCTGAATCATTTTTTTTCCTAGCTCCGAATATAGAAATTGCTACCAGGTAAGTAGTATTATCTTTTCAGGTCTTCCCTTTCAAATTCTAGGAAAGGAACTTTTTTTCTTTATTCTTGTTTTCTTATTTGGGAAGAGTACAAAACCTGTCATCTTTATCTCCTGCTTTTTAAACTGTGATACTGCTTTTATTAGGGTAATCTGAATATCTGAGTAGATTAAAGATGGAAATCACTTAATTACCCAGCCTCTATTAAGCACTTGCAATTTGGTAGGCATTATACTTTTAAACAATGGGATATTAACACACACAGGTGCACTTGTATATGTGTGTAGGGGTAGATAGACAGATAGATAGACATAAATATATAAAGCCCTACCTTCAAGGAGACTACATTCTAAGGGAGGAGACAACCTGGACATAAATGATCTTATGTAAGATAAACATAGACTTAGAAGGGAAGGTAACTAAAAAAAGGGGACTATAATCAAGGGGCCAAGGAAAGGTCTCTTGCCAAAGTTCAAAAAGGTGGTGGTGCTCCTACTTCATTGCATTCTATGTTGTGGATTTTCTTTTCAGGTCTGAGTTTTCTGTTTGCTAGTAGGTTATGAAATGGAATCATTTATAGCAGCAGCATAGAAGCATTATGATTACATTTGGAAAGAAATAATTTACAGAACAAAGCATTAAAGGCTACTATATCCACCATTAGAATTTACATTGAGAGTATAATTTGAATGACACTAAGTGTAATAAATGTTTATATCAGCTCAAAGCAGAAACTATGCCTCAAGAAAGCCAAAACATGGAATAGTTCCTATTCACTCTTTCAATTATCTTAAATCATTTCTCACATGTGTTTCTTTTTTTTTCCATTGAGAAAGTCCTGGTACAATGGCTAGAGGGGCCACTCTTGAAGTCAAGAAGACCTGGGGTCAGGGCTTGTCTTTGACACATGTTTATTGTGTGAATGTGATTGAGACACTTAACAGCTCAGTGCTCCAGGCAACTCTGTAAAGCTAAAATGGATGAAGACTTGCTCATCTGAGAAACTCATCTGAGTTTCTCATTTCCACTTTGTTCCTTAGTAATGTGAAATATGAGGAACAAAACAATATAAAAAAACTAATAAAACATACAACATAATAACAATAACAATGCTTGAAAATACTCCTTTTTATCTAGCTCTCTATATCTAGATATAGATATTTGTATATCGATGTATATGGATATAGGTGTAGGTAGTTGATATATAGATATAAAAATCTCCTTCTTTGTCCCTCTCCCTTTCTCCTTCTTAACTGCCTAGTAGAAGTGACCCATTGGGCATGATTTCCCTTTCAAGGGAGATTCACTCCATTGGTACATGTTCAAGGTATCACTAAATGTTCAAGCTCAGAGAGGAATGATTGCTTGTTGCCCACAAGCTGTTAATGTTAATGTACATTAAGCTGACTTCACTAAACAAGATAAATTGGGCAGACACTAAAACACTGAAGTAGAAGTGGAGTGTGTGGAGGAACCAGGAAAGACTTTGGAAGACGTGGGTGGGATTCATGGATATGGAGGCTTCTATATTCCCAATTAGCTTAGAAAACTGGTTCTCTACTAGTATGCAAAGTCCAGTGTGGCTGAAACTGAAACTGAAACCTCAGTTTTGCTTCTCCATTGCCCATGTTTTAGATCCATCTCTTGCCACTAGTCTGAGTGGATCTGGTTTCCCTGCAGTTGTGATAAATTTCACTTGCTATTTCTACTGCCTGCTGTTTTGCTCTTAGGCCCACAAATAAACCCAATCCCCTATTCCAGACAATCATCTAAAAGAATTCAAGATCTCTGAAGCAAAGATTATCCCCTTTTTGCCACAGTATCCCACTTGATGGGTGCTTAATATAATTTTATTTAATTAAATTGATCTCTCTCACCTTTCTTACCCCATGCTCTAAATTTGAATCAGTCTGTATCACTTAATATTCCTCCCTCCAATGTCAATGAAAACCAATATTGTAAGTCACTTCTACACCTGACACACTTTCCCACTGTTCTTTGGTTATTTCTGGTTACAGTTATTTAATATGCTAGTTGCAAATGATGAGAGAGGCAGAGACAAGTGCAAATTTAAGAAAGTAGATGCAGAGCTCCAGAGCAATCTAATAAATCTAGTTCATTGTGGCTGAGGATGAATACATGAATAGGCACAACCAATGCAAGATACAAAAGAATTTGTCATAGCTAACACTAAAAGTGTTAAATTATATGTTTGGGGCTTTTAATAACTAAATGAAGCCGGACCTAAATATAAGCAAATGAAGCATGCTTCATTTGATATTGCTCCAGTGACCCCTTTCAATGCTTTCTAAATTTTAGAGCTCTTTTGCCCTCACATTTCAAAAACAGTACATTATAATGTGTTGAAATCATCCCCAGAATGCCATCTCCAACTCTGCTACATATGTGCGTATATTCATAAACCTCAGTAAATACAGTAATTATAATGTTTACAGCTTTCTTGAATGTGCTTTCACATATAAGTCATTGAAGTAGCATGGTTTAGTGAGGGGTGGCTTTGCCACTTAACTATGTGTGTGACCTTGGGTAGGTCACATAGACTCTCTAAGAATGAAGAGATTAAATTACATCAACCATACATAAGTACCCATGCTTCAATGCACATTGATTTAGAAAACCAAATATTAAAAGCATCTCTATTTGTTCACATTCTTTTTTGTTTCATTCAATATTTCTCAATTATATGTTAATTTGGTTCTGGATACTTTGGGGAACTTTGTTGCCGGCAAGCTGTATATTTGATCTCTCTGGACTAGATAACTTCTAATCTCCCTTCCATCTCTAAATTTATGATCCTAAGGTTTGTTCTACTAAACCACCCTTGGGAGGCAGAGAACAGCAGGTATTATCTTCAACTTCTGCATGTAAAAAATTTGGCCCTCTTACCAATTCACTGATTTGCCCATGGTCACATGGCTAGCCAATATCAGTTCTGCCTATAATGTAAGACTTATGATTCTCACTCACTTGCTTCTGCTTTCACAATTAACATACTCTTACTTAAACTGTACTATTTTACCCAATGCTCATTCAACTAATCATATGGACCAATGTCACTTTCTGAATTTTTTAGGACTCAAGTAGAAATGACCTATGACATAATGGCTAAAGTCTTAATCAGAGCATAATCTACTCCATGGCTTCCAATCCAAGTTCTTATTTTGTAATCAACAAAATTGATACTAGAAGTGACTTGAACAAAGTGACATCAGTGGTTAGGAACTATTTTTTGAACTGGATTGAATAACTGAGCTGAAACCACAGCTGGAATAGTTTGATCCTCACAATCCTACAAAGCATATAGGATTTTCCACATTTTGCCAATAGAAAATTGATACTAGAGACATTAAGAACAAGGGTCTTTGGCATGGCTAATAAGAGAGAAACACTGGACTGAAACCTACTTCTGTCTATGAGTTCATTTTCTTCATGATGCTGCTGCTTGCATATTTTAATAACACCTCATTTTTCTTCAATTCTTAGAAAGATCTGGGATCTCAAATATTTGGATCCTTTTCATTCAGTGTTTCAGACAGCAGCTCATTCATGTTAACTCATCATTTGTCATGCTTGTGAAAATTCTTCTATAAACTTGTCACAAAGAGTCCATCCAATGTGATGGAGAGTCTCTTTACTTTTCCTTAATATTATGAGATTATTCATGATGACTTTAACTGTGAATCTATCATCCCCCACCTCACCACTTGAATAGCCCATCTTTTCTTTCCATCATACATTACCATGATGACAACTTTTACTCATGTTCTTTGAAGTTCTTCATGCTTGTGCTTTCTAGTCCACTCAAAGCTATTATGTTCCTCTCTGTTGTCACATTTGTGAAATTTATTTTGAATTCATTGGAGACTCTTGTATCCCATTATAGTATATGGGAAAACCCTGGAATGTCCCATCATTATTTGGAGGAGAAGAATCATCATTATCACAAGCATCCTTCCCTCATTGCCATTCTTCCTCATCTTCTCCTCCTCTTCTAGCCTAAGAAGTCCCAGAACCCATGCCAGATAAGATAGGTTAGAACAGTGACCATCACTTTGGCTCCCTACCTTCTTGCTTTTTCTTCTTTTCTAGGTTGCACTGTCCTAGAAGTGATGCAGGATGGCAGGGCAAGAAAAAAATCACCTATCTTTGGGGATACTCTTAAAGCCTTGCTTGGCTGATTGACTGTTCACATGGTGGGAATGAGATGGAAGTCAGTTATTCCGTTCTTTCTGATGAAATAGAGGGCTACCAGTTTCTTGACAGTTGTACTGTAGATTAATTTGGCATTTCTTTTCTATATTATCTCCTCAAAAGCAGGGACTATCTAGCTGATTTTGGAGATGAGGAAACTGAGTCTCATATAGTTTAAGTAACTTGCCAATTTTTACATAGAGAATGTTTGTCAGTGGTGAGACTTGAATCCAGATCTTCTTAATTGCAAGTCCTGCAATAATAGTGTAAATGGCATACCAGATTATATCTTGATAAGAACAGGGGAGTTTAAAATACCTTAAATGACCGGTACATAACAAATTGGTTCTGTGTAGATATTGTTTTATTTTTTTTAACTTCGAACATAACCTATATACTTTCAAATAACAAGTGCCTATGCTCCTAATATTTGCTTCTGTCAAAATATTCCATTTTTACGTAGTTGAGAATTTAAGTCATTGGATGCAACCCAAAAGTACAGCCTTATTTATTTTCTAATCAGATTTACTCAGCTAAACTATATTCTTTCAAGTTTTTATGAAAAAATGCCTTCAAATCCTTCATCATTTAATTCCTTCTCTTCTTCAACATTTCTTTGATGCCCACCCCTTGCCAGCTGCTAATATTTATTAGATTAAATCTGATGAACAGTATTTTTTCCCTACAGGGATCTTCTCTTCATAGAATAAAACCTTAAAGTTTTCTCTTCTTTGGCTGAGGTTTTAGAACTTCAATGATATTCCAGTTTTGTTGCATGCATTTGCTCTAACAACTCAGATCCAAAGATAAAAAGGCAGGCTAATTATAATAAGATTCAAATTCTGAGTTATATAAGCACAGAAGCCAAGGTTACTAACAAGTGATTATTGTAGCTTCTCATTTCTACCAGTTTTCCTCCTAAAATAAACTGAGCAGACAAAAAGCCAGAACGATCAGGAATGCCTGAGGGTGTGAGGCAGAGCAAAGTATTTATAGTGGGTAAGATGGATACAAACATTTATTATTAATAATAGCTTCTGTTAACATTTTACATTCACATGGCATTTTAGGTTACAACATACTTTACATATATGATGTGATTCTCATAATCCTCTTTGGTATTTACTGCAAGGTTTCCTATACTATTCTCATTTTACAGAAGAGGAGACTGAGATATTGAGAATTTTCATGAATGTTTGCTATATCTCATGATCAGAAGGAAAAGATGACATATTATTACAAAATGCTTTTGAGACACATAACCACAAAAATAATTGTAGTCATGGATTATTAAGTGGAGGAAACTGTACCTAAACAGGATTCTTCTGCCTTTGAACTCAGTGCCCTTTCCACTGACCAGAAGCATAAAGCATGATGTTAGGTGTGTTTCAAATGTAATGGGATATAGGAGAAAGAACATTAGACTTTTAGCCAAGAAAGCCTGGATTGGAATTCTGATTTTGAGAATAATTTACAAAGGACAAATCAATTGATTTCTCTGAGTGTGTTTCTTCATCTGTGAAGTCACAGCAGTGGTAGTAATAATAATAACACAAATTGTTTTTCCAATGAGAGATTTCATTTTGTCTTCTATTTTTTCATCCTTTTCGTTTTGTTTTATAATTTCTTGATTTCCCATACAGTTATTTTCTCCATTCTAAGTTTTAATTTAATTTAATTCAATTTTAATTAATTTGTTATTCTAATTTTGTTTTCTTCAATGAGCTTTTGGACCTCCTTTACCTATTTGACCAATTCTACATTTTAAGGAAGTCTTCTCCTCAATGCCTTTTTGAATCTCTTTTGCCATTTGGTCTGATTTATTTTTTAAGATATTACTTTCTTCAGTATTTTTGTGGAGTCTCCTTTAGCAAATTGTTCATTTGTTTTTTTCATGATTTCCTTGCATCACTCTAATTTCTCTTCCCAATTTTTCCTCTACTTATCTTATTTGATTTTCAAAATCATTTTTGAGCTCTTCCATGGCCTGAGACCAATTCACATTTTTCTTGGAGGCTTTGGATATAGGAGCTTTGACTTTGTTGTCTTCTTCTGAGTGTACATTTTGATTTTTCTCATCACCAAAGTAAGGTTCTACTGCCTGATTTTTTCCAGTTGTTTTTTTAATTTTCCCTCTCAATTACTTCACTTTTTCCCTTTTTGTTAAGATAGGGCTCTGATTCCAGAGTGGAGATTAGACTGTCCTAACCTTGAAGGGTTTTGTGTAGTTATTTTCAGAGATACTAATAGGGACCTGTAAGCTTTCAGTTCTTCTAAGTTGGTATGATCTATGGAGAGCTGTTTGCTCTTCTCCTAGCCTGTGCTCTTGTCAGTGATTGAGAACAAGAACTCTTTTCTGCCCTGGAACTGTGAGAAGGGATCCCTCTCGACTGCTGCCATGAGCTCTGCTATGCCAGTGCTAAAGAGGAACTTACCCCAAGACTTCCTCTCAGGAGTATGACCCAAATCCAATATGGGCAAAGCAACAGAATCCTGCCTCAGGGCCAGGAAAGAGATATCTGTAATCTCCTTCACATCAGTTGTTTCATCCCCTTACTGTCTGTAGGCTGAGACCTCTGTAAGCAACCACCACCACTGCTGCTACTGCCACCACCAGTCCTAGACTCCAGTGCTGGAATGGCAATACAACCAGGCTGATCTGCACTCCTCTCTCACCCAGGTCCAATAGATCTTTTCCACTGACCTTCTAAGTTGTCTTTGGTATTTGTGGTTTGAGAAGTCTGGAAACTACCTCAGTTACTAGTGATCCAGTCTTTTGAGGTCTGCTCTGAGGTTGCTGGTACCTGATGTGCTCTGATACTGCTCACATTGGATTGTGCTCCTCGCCCAGCCATCAATCATCTAGGTTGCCTTGGGCTAGAAATTTGTTTCACTCTATCTTTGTGAAAGTTCTGCTGCTCTAGAACTGTTTTAGAGTTATTTTAAAGGAATTTTCAGGGGTTTGGGGGAGAGCTCAAGTGAAACCCTGTTTTTATTCTGCCATCTTGGCTCTCCCCTCTGAATGTGGACACATTTAACTGAGACTCAGGACTGAAAACAAAACAAAATAAAACCCCCAAATTAGTACTTAAAACCAAACATTACTTAATATAGAAAACAAAATTTCATTAAGAAGCCAAATTAAAATTTTGCTCTGAGCACAGATCTGAATGATGGAGGATAGGCAAAAAAAATCACCCCACTGTTGAAAAAGTAAATGCAGTCTACTCCTTTGTTTAGAGCAGTGGTTCTCAACCTTCCCAATGCTGCCGCCCTTTAATACTCATATGTGGGTGTATTTGCATGTGGGTGGACCAACCTGGAGATGGAGAGAAGAGAGGTGTCTCAGGTCCTAAGAACATCGAAAATATGTGTTTTCCAATGGTCTTGCGTGACCCTTGTTACTCCTGTGAAAAGGTTGTTTTTTTATCCCCAAAGGGGTCATGACCCACAAGTTGAGAACCACTGGTTTAGAGAATAGGTCTATTATAACATGTGTAGCAAAGTGAAATTAAAAATATCTAATTTATTTGTGACTTGACATATTATTTCTTAGAATGTCCCATGGTCCTCTAGCAAGTCTTTCTCTAATGCTTTACCATAACCTGGAGGTAACTTTGTATTCTCAAAGTTTCTGCCAGTGGAGCACATGATGTGGGATCTTAAACTCAGAAATTCTTTGAATATGGCTTTTGAGGGATAGGTTATGCATCTGTCTTCTGATGACCATCTTACCTGAGGTGGTAGTGATTGGCATCATTGAGCTGAGAGTCTCCTATCAATCCCTAGCAATGAAGAGGACACTTTATCAAGGTGTAGAGGGGTCAGAATCTTGACTGGTATGTGGGGCTACATGGATGAAATACTAGAACCTTTCAATATAATCTGTAATTATGCTATATAGCTAAAACACAGGTATGGACATGTCACTGTACTAGCCAATAACCTTAAATAGTGCCCAATTACCTCTAGAATAAAATATTATCTATCTTGTCATTTGAAGTTTCAGAATCTGGTTGCTAAATACCTTCCATGTCTCATTCAGTTCACACACTCTATGGTCCAATTAAACTGCCCTTTTGTAAGGCAGACAGTATGGAATAGTGGTAAAGCACTGATTTGGAGTTACAAAGAGCACGGTTCAAATTTCTGCTGCTTACTACTTGTGTTACCTTAATCAATTCACTTCCTTGTTCTCAGACTCAGTTTCCTCATCCATAAAATGAAGTTATTTTAGGTGATCTTTATGATTCCTCTATGATCTAGACGTATGTACCTCTGTTTCTTATGTGGAACAATATAGCTCCAATCTTTGTGCCTTCCCACTTGCATAGAATCAACCACCCTTCTTACTTAAAAATCTCTTAGAATCCCTGTTTTTCCTTCGTGATTCAAGTCCAAGACATCCTCTATATGAACTCTGTTCTGATTCCCCCAACATCTCGTGCTCCCCTATATTACTTTGTATCTATTTAGTATATAGCTTGTATACCCTTATATAATTATTTATTGACTCACAATAGAATATAAGATCCTTGAGGTCAGAATCTTTTGTGTGTGTGTCTTCAATGCTTAGCATAATGGCTGGCACATAATAGGTGCTTAATAAGTACTTCATTTACTGATAGCTCAAGAGATACAGTGTAATGAGTTCACTTGGAAAAGTTTAGTACAATTTACAAAGATGTGGAATATTTAATTATGTCATTCTCAGATCTAAATAGCTTACTCAAAACTCTTTCCTTATTGCTCTTATCTTTTCAATTTCTGTCTTCTACTCTGAGGAACCTTACTAATTCAAGGTATTTCTTAGAGCAGAGATAGGGAAGCCCTTGAAGAATGATGAAATAGTGAGCAGTCCAGAATCAAAATGAGCCTTGCAGATCATAGATTTTTCAAAGAAGAGTAGATTTGAGGGATAGTGTTCCTTGGGGATGGGGCTCACTTTAATAATAGATTTATATCTAGAAAGGACCTTAGAGATAAGTAATCTTTGTACAATCTCTATAAAAGCCCCTCATCATTTAGATGAGGAAATGAGGTTCCAAGAAATGGTAGAAGTCTAAGAGTAGATCTATTGGGCTATAATCCATGAGGTATAAACAGGACTAAGAGAACAATTTGATCCATCAAGTTGATGGAAAAATTTAAGGTGGGTAATAGATTTAGAGATAGAAGGTACTTCTATCAGAGGCAATATAGATGTTAAAATCTTTGGCAGTAGAAAAAAGTCAAAATACAAAAAGAAATATTTAGATACATAAATTCATAAAATGCATGAATAATAACTAGAATTATATAATGCCACAAAGTTTGCAAAACTTTGCAAGATGAAAAGCATTCTTATCTTGTAGTCCTTGTAAAAATAGTTATCTCAGCCTTAGTTTTTTTAATCCACATCTAAATAAACAATTAAAAGAGAATTGATTATTGGAGAATGCCTAGTTGTCTCCAAGGTATCAATTTTGTTTTTATTGTATTTTTTTATATTTCAATAGAACATTCCTTTTTTTTTAACTTTTAGGCTGTGTATTTGTAGGAGATGATGTCAGCATACTGGATGGTTTCAGGTAGTGGTTTTCTCAGATTTTTCTGAATAGCGACTGGAGATTGAAGGAATATCTATAAGATTCTTTAGTTATGTGGTCTAGGAAAGTTCCTTCTCTTAAAAGATAATTCAATCCATCCTCAAAACTTGGCTAAGTAAAAACAGTCATTGGATGCTCTAGTTCCCTCTGGTGCTTGATTAGGGAATCACCAAAGATAACACAGAAGCAGGGGGCTACTATTAATTGAATCAATGTATTGTCTTCCCTGCATATCCCCAGTGTATTTCCTTCCCCAGCTACAGATCAATATATCTCCTTTTGTTAACTTGTAAATATCAGACCTAAACCGTCAAAAAACTGACATGAGTCAGGCACAGCACGGAACAAGATTATAAATTAGAAAAGTAAGAAGTATCATTCTTCCTCCAATTCCAACCAAATAAATTTGTATCATTTGTTTTGTGAGAATATCTGCTACAAGGATTATGCAATTTAAAAAAAAAAAAGGAGTTTGCTAATGGAATCCAAGGACAAAATTGTATTGTAAACCAGATGTGAAAAATTCCTTGACATAATGAATTTATTGAATTGTTTACTTATTCACATACCTGATTAAGACCTAGATTGAGAAGCACAAATATTTTAATCTCAGATATAGCAAATGGTAAGAATAGATGCTAAGAATTCAGGTGTCCAAAGATGAAGGAACCAGACCACAAGGCTTCCCTACTCTTCCTTACTTCACCTCATTCTGTAGGCAAATTTATTTTCTTCTATTGAACAGTGATTCATTCATAATTAAACTATCCCTTCAATCAATGTTTCTTATACCTGGAATGCCAACTCTTCCTAAAAGAGACTTACTTTTATTACATTTCTTGCTAAAGACTTTTATTACATTTATTGCTAAGGGATTTAGAGATTTTATTTAAAATTGAAAAAGTGTGTAGTAGTATATTCATGAGGATCTACTCCTTTTGTTTCTCTGATGAGTGAAAAAAAATACTATACCTAAAATATGTGTTTGTGAGTCCAAGTTAATTTGTATCCTGGTTATATTGAAAATTGTTGGATTTCTCCTGAAGAAGTTGACCCTCCGTTCTGTAGTATTAATGTCATGAATAAATATTTTTCTCCAGAAATTTAAGGAAATTTATGAATTTCTTAGAATGAAAAATTGTAAGTTTAATAAGTTTTAAGCACATATAACCATTTGAATTGAATCAACTCCTTAATATCATGACCATCGAAAAAATGATCCAGTCAGTCCCTTGTATCTAATGTAATCAAACCCATGGTATTTTTCAAACGACACGTAGGTGTCACATTTTATTCAAAGCCTACTTAGGGTTATTGCTCTCATACTCTTGCAATTACTTTGTGTAGACTTCACATTAAAAGAAAATAGAAGTGATAAATAATAAATTAAATACTGATTTGTAATATTTGCATATTTTCAAGTTAGAAATTGTCACCTGCAAAATTTAACATCATCATTTGTGAACTAGTTGGAGTTGGTTCCAGCACACCCCTACATGTTGCTGTCTCTTCCACTCTTTAGTAGCATTTACCTTTGAGGGTAAAGAATTTGTGTCCCAAGGACCTCACGCAGTTCCTTATACATAGCAAGCATTTAATTAATATTTATTGAATAGAAATTAACATCCTGGTAGTGTTGGGAACCTGAGTTTTAGTTCAGGAAATGTTATTTCATCAGCTAGAGGGGAAAATGGTAAAAAAAAAAAAAAAATAAACCATCAAATAGTATTATAACTATTGTTGATTAAATAAATTGGTATGGTAATTAGTGAATGAGTATTCTATGTCTAAATACTTTTCATAATAACCTGTTTGCATCCATTTTAACTAATTACACAGATACTGAGTTTTTCTTACGTATCTTGAATCATCCATATTAAACCTTGTATTAGGAAATTAAGTATTATTTATTCACTAACCAAGTACCTAGATTAATGCCAGAAACCAAACTTTAAATTCAGAGTGAATTTCATCAAAGTGAGAAACAAAAACACTTTTAACAAAAGATTTTCAAGCAAGAAACAATAATTTTAATATCCCTTATTAATACCTCTGATTTATGTATCATCTTCCTTCCAAAGAATGCTCAGCAGTTTACATAATTATAATGAAAGTTGTTGCGAATATTTTACAAAGAACCAAGAAAAAGGGAAGACATTCAGAGCATGAAAATGTTAACAAGGGAGCATGGTTCAGGGAATCAAGCAATAACTTAAGAGCTAAAATGCTGAATACTCTAATTCTAGTTTTTCCCCAATATTTTCTATTTGTCTTAGGCAAGTTATTTTTCTTCACTCTCAAGGTCACAGAAACAATACTCAATGTATCTAAAATCGCAACAATAAAACACCTTGTTGAATCCAAATTACCATAACCAAATATGTGGAATACCTATAGCCCAAACATACTTTATTCTGGGCACACTTTTTCATAGCTGAGAGTATTCTCTGGATAATCTAAATATTAAAGGATTTTTTCTCAATATCAAAGAATCATATAATTAGTGAGTTGGAAGGATCCTCAAGGGAATTCAGTCTAATAAATTAATCATTCAATTGATAATCAAGGGCTATCTCCAGTCCTCTTGATCTATATCTTGCCACTGGACCCAGATGGCTCTGGAGGAAAAAGTGAGGCTGGTGACTTTGTACAGCCCTCCCTTACTTAAATCCGATTCACTTGGATGTCATGGCATCACTTTCTGGACATCATAGTCCCTCTTTGAAAATGAAGGACAAACAGCAACCTCTCTGATAAGTAGTGGGAACTTCTACCTTGAACCCAATTTAAACTGGCAAATTGGACATCACAGCTATTTCTTTTCTTTGTTCCTTTGTTCTTTCCTCACTCCTTCCTTCCTTCCTTCTTCACCCTTCACCCCTCCACTTCCCTTCCCTCTGTCCATATAGCATATCATAACCTTTTCTGCTGGTATTCTGCATAAAGGAATGTAATTTTGATTGCTGAAACCTCAGACTCTATCTAGGAGTTTAAGGCATAATTTTTTTTTCTTCCTTATGGACCTTGCCTTAAAGCAAATCACTCTTGCTCTTATAGATTGGCCAACAATAACAGGCCCCAAGAAAAGCCCTACTTGGTGATTGAACCCAGATTGACTCAGAGTGAATATAATTAGCAATCATTTCTGTTTTGACTCAAGGTCTTCCCTCTGAGACTGATTTTTTTGATTAGTTACTAGAGGCCATTCTCTGCCTCACTTTTTTGCCTAGACTTAATCACTGAAAGGACATTGCCTCAGTAAAACTGAGGCTTGTTAAAAAATCTTAACTTAGGCTAAGGTCTTTCACTGTATCCTGTACCATTTCCAGTCCTCCTGGTCTATATCTTGCCATTGGATACAGATGACTCCTGAAGAGAGTGAGGCTGGTGACTTGGCACTTACATCCAATTCACTTGCATGTCAAGGTATCACCTCCTTGATGTCATGGTCCTCTCTGAGAATGAAGGACAAATAAAAAAAATTGATAAGCATATTATGTACCAGTATACATACTATGTACCAAAACTGTCCTAGATAGTGGAGATACAAAGCCAAAAGTGAAATGGTCCCTGCCTTAAGGAATTCACAATCCAGCTAGGAGACATTATGTATATATGTATGTATGTATGTATGTATGTATCTATCTATCTATCTATCTATCTATCTATCTATCTCTCTGTCATCTATCTGTCTGTCTATCCATCCACCCATCCATCCATCCATTCATTCATCCATCCATATCTGTATCCTTTATCCACATCATAGATACAGATGTAGATCTATCTATACATACACATATAGGTAGATGATAGATACATCAGTGTTCAGATAACTGAAAATTCATTTGAGAACAAGGTTCTGGTACCTGGGAGATCAGAAAATTAGTAGAAGTTAGTGCATGAATTGAACCTATAAAGAATATTTAGATTCTAAAAGGTTGAACTGGGGAGGAAGTGCATTTCACACATGGAGGACAGGATTCCCCTGTATAATATAGATATACAAGCAATCAGTTCATCTTTGTGGATACCTAGTGAGGAAAAAAGAACACTATGTAGTGGAAAGGAGGGTGGTACAATGGAAAGATACTTGATTGACTTGGAATTATATAAAGGTAGATTCATTTTTACTACTGTCAACCATACCTATATGAACTTGGCTATATTATTGAACATTCCTAGGCTTTAATTTCTTTTTTTGTAAATTGAAGGTGGTAGACTAAGTGGTCAATTTAATCTTTTTCAATTTATATCTATGATTTTCTGATTTCCAGAGGCAGCCAATCCACCTTTTCATAGCTCTAAATGTTATTAAGGGTCCCTCTCACATCCCTCTACATCAAGCTATCTGTCACTCCTGAATCTGTCTGCTTTGAACAAGAAGCCTAAGTTAAAAGCCTCTTCCACATGAAAGACCCCTATATTTTTGAAAATATCTAACATTTTTTACCTTTTTGCTATTCTTTTATGAAAGTTAGGTATTCTTTAATCAACTCTTATATGACATGGATCTCAAGGTTCATCACAGTAATCATATTTTGGGTACTTTCTAGCTCATCAATATCTTTCCTAGAAACCCATACTCCAAGGGAAAAATACTCCAGTTGAGATATAACTAGAAATTAATATGTAAAGAAAATCAAGATTCCTTTTTCTGGAGATGACTATGTTTCTCAATATAGAGTGTTAGCATTAGAATAGTTGGCTGCCACATGTTACTTTTTTCTCATTTATAGCATGGTCTCCACTCTTCTAGGTCTTTTATGTATGAAATTCTATGTAAAGATGCCTCTTCATTTGTTCCTGATGTTTTTAGCCTTATTTCAAACCTTCAAACAATTCAATATACTTTGAAATGTTTGACATTTTTAGATTTTATACAGTAGCAACGGTGACTGTAATAGAGAGGGTGTAGTAATCAAAGTTAAGAAGGACAGTGTTCATAGTCTTTGGATACTCATAGGAATAGCTATGTGATGTTAGACAAATCTGTTAACTCTAGGGGACTTGGGGGAATTCTCTAGGTTATATCATACAAAGATCAATTTTAAAAACTGGGGATATAAAGCTTATAGAAGGGAAGACTCAGGGAGAAAATGAAATAACTGTCTTCAAGAATTTGAAAGATTTGCTTTCTTCCATTTGGCCAAAACTAAAAAAGTCAGCGAAAGCTGAAAAGAGGAAAAATTAGACTGAACTCATCTGGTGGCATGGCTTCCTAACAATTAGACATGTTTAAAAGTATATAGCATACTGCTTTTAAATGTGGTGAGGTCACCATTCTTGGAAGTTTTCAAAAGGATGTCAGATGACCATTTATTGGGTATGATTCCTTTTGTCTTCCAATGGGACTTCACCACTACTGAGGAACTTTTAAATTTATAAATTTTGTGATTTTGTCTGCCAAATTACATATAGGTTTTGATCTGCTTTGGTGGCAAGAATTCTAATGTGGTGTTGCACATTGCAAAAATCAAATATTACCCATCTTTTTGTGTGGTACAAAACTTTTTATTTATTTTCATTGCCCTTCATCTATTCATATTCTCTACAATACTCTGATTAGATTCTGATTCATACATCAAATATATTAGTACCATCTGACTTTTGTGTCATATGCACATTCCCTTAGTATGCCATCTGTTCTTTTATTCATGTATTGATACATGTATTGAATTCATCAGGTTGAACAGTTCCTAGATAATTCCAGTACAAAACCTCTTCCACATTGGCATTGTGCCACCAATGGAATTTCTTTGGCTATGGTCATTTGGCTTGATCCAAGTCACTCTAATTATATGCTAGCCTACATCTTTCCCACTCTATTAAAAGAAACTATGTCCTTTGCTTGTTTAGGTAAACCATCGGGACAGAATACACTTCATCTATTATTCAGATAAACCTACAAAAGAGAGAAAAAGGAAGAAAGGAAGGAAGGAAGGAAAGAAGGAAGGAAGGATGAAAGGAAGGAATGATGAAAGGAAGGAAGGAAGAAAGGAAGGAAAGAATGGAGAAAGGAAGGAAGGAAGGAAGGAAAAAAGGGAGGGAGGGAGG
This sequence comes from Pseudocheirus occidentalis, assembly GCA_028646575.1. Lineage (NCBI taxonomy): Eukaryota > Metazoa > Chordata > Mammalia > Diprotodontia > Pseudocheiridae > Pseudocheirus > Pseudocheirus occidentalis. Next base: position 77,690,221 of record CM053599.1, read on the forward strand.
AAGGGAAGGTAAATAAATAAAAAAGAAAAAAGGGAACAATTGGGATAGGGTAGACAGAATGTTGCTGAGATTGGCATCCAATTCATAGGCCCATATCTTGCATGTGCCCCTCTCATTGCATTTTTAAAATAAATTAATGTGCATTTATAATTATGTAAATATATTATTATATGTGTAATTGTAATTAAATATCTCCTTATTACATTTTTATAAATTTAATATTCATTTTTAAAATTTTGAATTCTGAATTATCTCCCTTCCTTCTGTTTCTGTCATACTCAATGAGAGGTTAAGAAATAATGATATCAATTATACATGTGAAATCATGAAAAATATATTTACATATCATCCATGTTGCAAAAGAAAACACATGAAAACATACACAAATAAGAAAAAAGGGAAAAAAGTATGTGCCAATCTGCACTCAGAATTCATCAGTTCTGTCTCTAAAAGTGGATAGCATTTTTCATCATGGATCCTTTGATCATGGCTTTCCGGTAGTCAGATAATTCTTAAATTATCTCTTCTCAGGCTTTTCACTGATATTTCACATCTTCATCTAACTTTTCATTCTTCGATTTTGTTTTATTGTTTCTTGATGTCTTCTGGAGTCGTTAATTTCTACTTGCCAAATTCTAATTTTATTGAATTATTTTCTTCAGTGACATTATATACTTCTTTTTCCATTTGGCTAATTCTATTTTTTTAAGTTTTTATATTCTTCAGTATATTTTGTGGGTTTTTATCAAGCTTTTAATTTGTCTTTTTGTAATTTTCTTCCTTACTCTCATTTTAAACTAATTTTTTTCTCCTCAACTTTTATTTGATTTTGAAAATATTTCTTTTAGCTCAACCAGGAAATATTGTTTGGTTTTGTGTCCATTTAACTTTTTTTTCTTTTTATATTTTATTTGTAGGTTTTGGGACATTATTTTTCTTATTTTGATTTTATTTCTTCTTTTCTATCACCATTGTATTTTTTAATTATCAGGTTCTTTTTTGTTGTTTGCTCATTTTATCACCCTTTTTCTTGCCTTTGAACTTTATGTTAAAGTTGAACTCAGTTCTTGGTATGGGATAGGAAGGGTCACCATCCCAAGTCTCAGTTTTTATTTTATTTTATTCTTTTTGCCCTGCTCTTTTCAGAACTAGTTCTGAGAGTTTAGAAGTTTTTAGTGTTTTCAAGGCGGTATATTATGGGGACTAGTGTGGTCACTGATTTCCTGGTCTTCATTCTAGTCCTTTTCTAATAAGGGTCCTTGAACCTTTGGGATTAGAATCAATACTGTTCCTTTGGGCTCTTGCTCACTTTTGACTGGAAGCAATACTATTCTTCTATGCTCTTCTTCCCTTGTAACAGGAAGTGATACTGTTTTTCAGGGCTCATATTCCCTAGGAACCAGAAGTGATATTATTCCTTAGTGTCCCTGATCACTTGTGATTGAAAGTAGTTTTCTCTACCTTTAAACTGTTACCCAGAATGAACAATGGAATTGTCAAACAGCCTCTGATCCTACATCTAATCTATTTCTGACCAATTGCCAGTTCCCTTTCCTGTCTCTGGCTTGAGAACTCCTGAAGCTACTGCTGCTTCTGTTGTTATCACCAGCTCCCAACACACATCCATGTGTGTTCCCAGTCAGCCTCCGCCCCCCCCCCCCACCCCATGTCACTAATCTCTCCTCTCAACCTCCTAAGTTGTCTTGGGCTGACAGAATGTCTCACCCTGATCCTTTGTTGATTCTGCAAGTCCAGAATTCAATTTGAGGCTTAATTAATATAGAAATTACAGGGCTTGACAACTGATAGAACATAGTGGATAAGAAAGAGTGAGGAGAGTAGATTGACACCAAGGATGGCAACTTAGGTGATTGGGAAGTTTTGGCAATCATAAAAATAATAGGAACAATAGGAAAAGGGAAAAAATTTGAAGAAAAAGAACAAGTTCCCTTTTGGATCTGTTGAGATTAAGCTTACTCTGTTTAGCCCCACAGGTTACACTAACAGAAGTTCCTCAAACATGGTAGAAGAAATGGCAATTTCCTCCCACTCTGTTCTTAATTATTTGTGTATTTACTTACTCATTTACATAGGCAAAAAGAGAGATTTTAGGACTTAAAAATTAGGTAACCAAGAACCAAAGGACTCTTTGCTAATTATTAGGCAAATAAATATTACTGGGTTCATTACTTTCAGAGATACAAACTTGGGAGCTATGCACAATACACACCATAAATGGGATTGATAGTTTGGACTGGAAACCAAGTCCCAGAAACATTAAGAAGTATCCAAAGAAAAGATAAATCCTCAGGATACCAGCTGTTTAGGAGGAACTTGCTCTTCCTTCAAAAGAGCTTCGTCCTGGGAGCTGAGAATTTCCTACTGATGAAATAAGATGCCTACGTAACCAAAGCTTTGAGGGAACTGGATAAAAGGATACTTGAGGAGAGGATTTGTTTTTCCTGGCCGGGAATTTTGCCTTTTATAAAAGACCTGAAAAAGTTCTTTTAAGCTGAAAGATCAAGGGAAAATCCAGTCTTTCTTTGGGAAATAGTTAGCCAAATATTTCAGTTGAGCCAGAACTTGGAAATAAATCATTATATAACATAACAGCATCTGATAGAAGTGTGCTCAAGAGAAAACCACAGAGACCAGACCATCATAAATTACAAGACCAGTAAGGAGCAAGTACAGTGGTAGTCATTCGATTATGTCAATTGGAAATTTCTGTGACCTTGCAGTATCAGAAGTACGAATTTTGGTAACACGTATTCTCTATTTTATTTCCTTCTACACATGTATTTTCTTTGTGTTCTTTCTTCCTCTTAATGTTGGGATTTTGTGGGAGAATGTGCCCCAGGATTATGTTGAAAATGATTTTATTAATTTTCTTTCTATATCATTTCACTAATTGCCTGCTTAGAAATAATTGTGTTTCATTGCTGTGCATTAAAGCTAAAAACATCAGTGGAGATGCTTAAGCTATTGTTTTAGGTGAGTCAGTCCCACAGAAGCACTTTTTCCTGGGACAACCATTACACAAATGATCAAGCATGAGAACTAGAGAGGAGAGAGTCCTACTTGCGACATGGGTTTGATATAAAAAATAATAATACTAATAATTACATATATGCCAAAGTGAGATGGATTGTCATTTGGATGCCCTTTTATTGAGGGTGTTAAGGAAAGGTGTAATGACTATTTCTTGGGTACGTTAAAAAAGGATTTTTTTAGCACAGTATAACCTGAGATAGGTGGTCACTGAAGATGCCTCAAACTCAAAGGTTCTATTATTATATGATATCTACCATTTTGTTTTACATTTCTTTATATAAAAAAGTGAGGTTTCTTTAGATATACAGTAAATTTTTGAAAGAAAAAAACATTTTAGTATCACATGAATTTTGTTCTGCCACACCTCAAATAATGTTCTGAGCACCCCAAAATATGTAGTTTCAATTCACGTCAAAATTGGTAGCCTATAAAATGATAGTAGCATATATATGAAGCAGGCCTAATGCCTAACTTTTAGTTCAGGTTTCATGTTGGAATGAAATGAGACACTCACAAATCATTTAAGAATGAACAAAGGAAGGTTTATTTTACCCTAATACAGTAAGAATATGCAATAAGGATACAATGGTGCTTTACCTTTTTCTGACATGACACTCCTCTCTCCTGTATATGGTCAGTGTAGAAGGGTATGGTGACTTGAGGGGTCACCTGACTTCCATGAAATTGAAGTGAACCTGAATCCACATGGGTGGGACTTTTTATCCTCGTAGGTGACCAGGAAGCTGAATTAATGGAGACAGAGGCCAATTAGAACTGCAGAAACTTTTAGGCAAAACTAATCTCTACTTCTAGGAATTCTACAATAATCTTGGTCTCTATTATAGTAAATTATGAGTAACTATTCAATTTTCTCTGATAAAACCATAAAAGACAAAATGAGTGTTTTATTTTTGCTCACATGCTTTTCAGTAGCCTTCTAGACCTGGTAACAAAGCCCAAACTCTCCCAGATTTCATCATGTTAAATTAATGTGTGTATATACACTTATATGTGTATGTACATATATCTGTGCATAGACAGGGATTGCATATATGTTTGTATATGTACACACATACATACTCATATATTTGTAAACTTTTTGGGGGGTCCATGAGAATTAACATGGTCACCCAACCTACCATAAATAAACATTCCATTATAGATCATGAAATTTGCTAAACAGAATATTGGCAGAAGTAGTCTATTGATAAGAACTTCAGAGTAATTTACTTATAATTATCATTATTATCACTTTTCTCATTTTATAGATGTGAAAATTGAGTCATTGAGGTAATTACCGGGGTAGGAGATGCTTGGTCTGACCAGAAGACTTATTTTCCCTTCTTTATTAAAAGTGCCTCATTAGTTGCCTGTTCATTTAAACTAGAACTTTTCTATCTGGCCTTTACTGGCAAGTTGCAAATCCGACTATTAACTGAGTTGAGCTCAGATTTATATCTTCAATGGCCCCATTAACCAGGCTGAAAGTTTCACCCCGTGAGGCTAATGGCATCTGTGACATCACAAATGGGTGAACTTCAGACCAGCAGAAAGTGCCAGAGAATCTGAGTGAGAAAAGATAATGACTTGAAAGAAGGTGCTGGGAAGTTTTATGTGTTGGCTGCCCCCTGCAGCCTGGCTAATGGGGTCATTCAACCATACATCTATGCAAATTCTTGTTCATTTTTAGTTTTCAGCTCATGCCTAAAGGATAATTTATACAGGCTCTTTCATACTTAACTCATGATACATAGCAATGAAATATGTCTTGGCTGTGGTCTGGAAATATTACATAGAAAATATGGTAAAAAATAGTATGAAAACCTCACTAATAATATATAATCAACTCAGTTACCCTTGGGTCAATTATCTGTTCCTTGATTTATCCTGTAGAGTCTATTTCTGTTTCCTCACTGATAATGATCACATCTTGATTCTATTTTCTCTCCATCTCTGTCTCTCTCTACCTCTGAGCCCCCTTTCCTTTGTCTCTGTATTCATATATACACACACACACATATATATATACATATATATACTTATGTATACAAACATGCAAACACTTATGCATATATGTACAAACATGCATGAATATACACATGTATACATGTATATACATATATGTGTTATTGGTCCAAATGTCATTCTGCTCTAATTACTCATACAGCATTTTATAGACGATCATCCTCTTTACTTCAGCATTATTCCCATTTTACTTCTGACTGGAAGTATGGGGTGGTTGATTTGACCTCAGAGTAATCAATTTAGCAGGTACTTAGACCTTAGTAACTTAGAGCCAAGTATGGAAGGTGTGAGATCTGTCTCCTGTTGAGAGGGTGTGAAGTCCCTAGTTGCTGACATGGCAGAAGGGAGTTGGCTGAGACAGGAGACCAGAGTGTGTATATAAGAAGAGTTCTACAGACAGAGAGACAGAATTGGGAATCTTCCTCCTGGTGGCTCCTGTTGGAGGAAGCAGGATTGTCCCAGCATCTAGGAGCTGGGCTGCTGGACTGAAGAACTGAGTTGGAGTTTTCTTGAGAGACAACGAGAGAGAGAGAGAGAGAGAGAGACAGAGAGAGAGAGAGAGAGAGAGAGAGAGAGAGAGAGAGAGAGAGAGAGAGACAGAGAGA